>JAJSOF020000031.1:96592434-97211963 GCA_025594305.2 Periplaneta americana
TTCGATACTTGTGTATCATCTTCAGATGTGAAGTTAGATTAATATGATGAAAACCTTTCTATTAGATGGAACTTAATGTGGTAATTTTCGGGGCATATTAGTGTGGTTGCTTGGACTTAACTTAGGTTGATCTATGATATACATGCTATGTTAGGTTAAATCACTACGAGTCATGTGATATGATCTAAAATATAAAATAAAACTGTTTAAGAATTGTGACCACTATTAGCGTAGTTATTGAAATGTGAACACTTTGTATAAACACTTTAAAAGTTTAAATCACTTTGAACATGTGTTGGCTGTATTTGCCGATTTAAATCACTGCAAGTCATGTGATATGATCTAAAATATATAAAAAATAAAACTGTTTAAGAATTGTGACCACTATTAGCGTAGTTATTGAAATGTGAACACTTTGTATAAACACTTTAAAAGTTTAAATCACTTTGAACATGTGTTGGTTGTATTTGCCGATTTAAATCACTGCAAGTCATGTGATATGATCTAAAATATATAAAAATAAAACTGTTTAAGAATTGTAACCACTATTAGCGTAGTCATTGAAATGTGAACACTTTGTATAAACACTTTAAAAGTTTAAATCACTTTGAACATGTGTTGGCTGTATTTGCCGATTTAAATCACTGCAAGTCATGTGATATGATCTAAAATATATAAAAAATAAAACTGTTTAAGAATTGTGACCACTATTAGCGTAGTTATTGAAATGTGAACACTTTGTATAAACACTTTAAAAGTTTAAATCACTTTGAACATGTGTTGGTTGTATTTGCCGATTTAAATCACTGCAAGTCATGTGATATGATCTAAAGTATATAAAAATAAAACTGTTTAAGAATTGTAACCACTATTAGCGTAGTCATTGAAATGTGAACACTTTGTATAAACACTTTAAAAGTTTAAATCACTTTGAACATGTGTTGGCTGTATTTGCCGATTTAAATCACTGCAAGTCATGTGATATGATCTAAAGTATATAAAAATAAAACTGTTTAAGAATTGTAACCACTATTAGCGTAGTCATTGAAATGTGAACAATTTGTAAAATCACTTTAAAAGTTTATAATCACTTTGAACATGTGTTGGCTGTATTTGCCGATTTAAATCACTGAATAGGGTAGTTTCTGTTGATCTTGATGTTTGATCTAAAATATATAAAAATAAAACTAAGATGCTTAAGAATTGACGAGACGACTTTATTAGCACAGTAGTAACAGTTATTGAAATGTGAAAATAGGCTTTCTTCGGCGATATAAACACTTTAAAAAAATATGTTTAAATCAAAATAATCTTTGAAAACAGAAGAAATAATAGTAAATAAAAGAGTTAGACAAGGGTGTAGCATTCGCCAACCCTTTTTAAATTTATATGAATGACATTATTCAAAAATGGAAACTCATTTGATCTAAAATATAAACAGAGAATAAAAATAAATATTTCATTAAAATGACTGGTTTTAAGAAAACCGAAAATGACTAAATACCTCTCCAGATATTACATCAGATAGCGAAGAACTATAACTTTAAAATCTGAAAAGTAAGACTAAAATAATGGCCTTTGGGAAAATGCAAATAAGAAAAATTATAATTGATGAACAACTTTGTCCAATTATAAATATTTAGGTTGGCTGTTTAAAAGACATAGACACTAAACTGTCAAGATTTAAGATGTATGCAGCACCATCCATAAGAATAAAACAAGAAAAGAAACTAGAATGAAAGTTTACAAAACAATGGCAGTCCCAACGTTATCTATGAAGTGAAGTCTGACGTTGAACAGTAAAAAAGAAAAATTCAAAGTGCAGAAATGTATTTTCGTTTTGTCACAAAGTTAAAAATGAAGAAATTAGAACAGAATTGCAGACAATTTTGTTAAACGAACAAATTGAAAGCTCACGTAATAATTGGTTATATCACGAGATAGGATGAGCAATTCGAGACTACCAAAATTACTGATCAATACCGACCGATTGGAAGGAGGAACGTGGGACGACCAAAGAAGAGATGATAACAGAACGGAATAGCGATTTTGCCTATACCGTGAAGTGCAGAAGAAGAAGAAGAAGACATCTTCGGCGATCCTGTTGTGTTCCTATTCTATCATGTTTCTCTCCTCTCCCCCCTTAATGTGATAGCTATTATTGTCGGACCATCGGATCTGTGCCCCTTCAGCGCTGTCGTCGTTCTTGAAAAACTTAACGCCTGTACTTCACCCCATTCCACCCGCTTTCCTCCCACCACGTTAAACAGCAGGCCACAAACCTTGCCGAATAGGGATGTTGCCAAACTTCCGTCAAACGGTGTCATAGATAACTGGTCCTTCATGCTACAATATCATTTCTTTCAATCAAAATACATCTTGTATTTCTACATTTTTTAAACCTAAATCACATGTCTCGAATCACTTTCCGTAGCGTTTCTCTCCAACCTTGGAAATTATTGCTTCTCCCGGAACCTTCAGTAATTTCTTCAATGTTGGAACTTCTTTCTGCACGGTGTAAAATTCTTGTATCTTTCTTCTTAAAATACATCGGTTCATATCATCTACAAGAATTAAAAGTTCCCTTGGTCTGTTCTTCCCTGGTGATTCTAGCTTTTCATCTCCTGCACAGACTCCCTCTCTCCTGATTTTCTTTATTAAGACCTCTGACCTGTCTATATAAATTATATAAAATGTATTATTAGTATTAGTTAAGTAAGTAATTTTAATACGTAATCAATTGAAATAAAATAAGCCTCACCTGTGATATCAGTTGCTCTTTTCGTTGCCTGATTTATAGGAAACAGATATTGACCTGTTTGTTTCTCTTCATCGCAAAATGCTATTACGTACTCGCTTAATAATATTTCTTTCGCCACTCCGTGCTACAGTATTCATGTTGAGTTGACAACACTGGACTGCAAGTGCAAATAAACTGTCCCGCAAAAAGACCAAAATTGTGAGTAATGGGGGAGAGAAAGGGAGAGAGATAGAAAAGAGAGAGATAGGAATGCAGGGAGAGAAATGAATTACCGAGGCTGAGAAGGAATTAGGGTTCAGTTCTCATATCTTACGGGGGCACAGATCCGATGGTCCGACAATAGTAGGGCTTGGTTTTTGATGGCCTATAAATCATGAACAAATGTCCTAAAAACAATGCATTTATGAACTAAGAATCTTTCAGAAATGCCCTTAAAATGCCTTTAAAATGGTCTACAAATTGTTCTTACATAATTGGCTTCGTAGCAATATTAATATTTAGACTAGTAATTAAATTAAATTCTAGTACCAACATTCAAGTTTATTTAATTTTACATAATTTTTCTAAGTAGTACACTTTAATTAATTATTTTACCTGATGTAGTTCCATGTAGTCAATCACAAGGCCACTCTTATCCGGAACTAGCAGGTATAGAGGAGTCTGTATTGAAGGGGTGGTTCGACTGATCCATTACGTGGGGGTGTACTACGTTAAAATGACAATATTTGTGTAGAAATACGATTAAAATAATACTTACTTACTGGCTTTTCAGGAACCCGGAGGTTCATTGCCGCCCTCACATAAGCCCGCCATTGGTCCCTATCCTGAATGAAATTAATCCTGTCTCTATCATCATATCCCACCTCCCTCAAATCCATTTTAAAATTATCTTCCCATCTACGTCTCGGCCTCCCCAATGGGTATTAATTGAAAAAAATATGTAGAGAAAATATCAAAGGAAATAAATAATATTTTAGATTAATAATGGGGATTTGTGGCCAAAATTAAATGAAAATACCCCAAAAATGGCCGAATAAAACAAAAAATGCTCTTATGAGTTGTAAGAGGTAGAAAATGTAAACAAATGCCCTAACAAATATGTCTTAAAATTCTCAGTTTATCACATAAGATATAAATACTAAATCAGCAAGGTTTCTGGCTTACTAGAAAAAAGATGCAATTTCATCAAAATCCTAGCCCTAGCTATTAGGTTATGTCTATTTTCGACTTTCCCTTTCAAAATTCTCTAAAGTTTCTTCAGTGGAACGGCGATACTCGAAGTGAGACGAGTGACCAATAAGCTTCGAGCTCACATTAATTTTTTCTCAGCCCCAAATTGTCTTGTAAGTCCGCGTTTTCACGTACGTTTCAAATGTTTTCTCTCTCTCATTTCTCCCATTGATGTTGAATCTGACATTGACGTCACTTTCAAACTCTGTCTAAGCAGAATTACTCATTTCCACATCATTCATAATAAAATATCGATCCTTTCTCCCATTATGTCCTCACGATCCCTTGAACCATATTTCATTAGTAGGGAAAGGAAGTTCATGCATTTGCATATTTGTTCTCTATCGTTGTGTGAATATGCTGAAAGATTATCTACATGAATCACAAATTTCTGAATACAATGATATTACTTTTGTTCTGCATAAAAGTGCATATTTTGCCTTTATTTATGAAAGCATCATATTTTAACATTTATGCAGGAAAACTGCATATTATGTATGTTTATTTGTCTTTCCCTCATTTTTAAAAGTGTGTAACCTCGTAAACACGACTAATTTATGTTCATGAATTTTGAACGTAACGATGACGCCCTCATAGGGAGCCTCTCAAGTTAGCAATTGGTATTCCTTTACTGCAGTCTTCAGCAGATTTCGATAGAACAATATCCAGTTCAACATCAGTTCCAGGAAATGTAGGAGATAAAGTGAACGAGAAAACAGCAAATATTCTTTCCAAAAACCCTGGCTATTACCAACTTAAAGAAATTCAAGATATTCTCGAAGGAAAACACCCCAAAACCAATAAAATTTTCTATAGAACAGCTCACAGCTTTGTGCAAGCCCTCTTACTTCTTGTGACGTAGAACGAAGTTTTTCGCGCTACAAAGCTATGCTGAGAGACAACAGGCGAAGAATGACAACAGAAAACATACGTCACTGCTTAGTTGTGAACTGTAACAGCATAAATGGAGCATTCAGGAATGAGGCAAACACTTCACAATCCATAGACTAAACGTAAGTTACCTAGGCTATACCTTATTATTCTGTTAAAATAATCTCAGCCTGATAATGCATATTTTGTAGCATATTTATCTATTTTACTGCTTAAATGCATACATATTCTTCACGTTTTTAGGGCATGAACTTCCTTTTCCTGTTCATTAGTCACCATGTAGCTAATTGGCTAGTCTCATAAACAGAGGCAACTCATTCTGTCTGCGACTGTAATACAAGGGGAATGTATTCGACTGTTTACTCCTTCATTGTGAAACAAAACACATGTTTAGTACGTAATATTTAATTTTTACTATTTTCCATTTCTTTATGACAAAGTATAAACATAATAAGAGTGTTTATGTTTTTATTCCTAACGAGTGAACAAATACACCTTTATTATTATATTTACTCTTAGACACAAATAAATAAAAAAATACTAAATATTCGTTTCTATTCACCCCGTTTTTGGGGGTATTTTAAAGTTACTGTTACACTCTTACTACGTCATACTATTTTTGAGCAATAAAACGGTACAAAAGGACGTCTTTCAACCAATCATGGCTGCTTATCGCGCAATTTTATTGCGTCCCTAGCATTTGTTTAATTTTATCGCGTCCCTAGTATTTGTTTATTTTTATCACTACCCTAGCATTTGTTTCTTTGTTTGCCAACATTTCAAACTGCACTGGTCTGACGTCAAAAAACAGAAAATTACAAACCACTCCAGTCGATGCACAGCAGTTTCAAATATGACTCGCATTGGCATTCAAGAACAAGAATTAATAAAGATCACTGATCATAGCTATGCATCTTCCCTGAAACCCTATTTACAAATAAATGAAGAGCACCATTCGGAAATCCTGAATAAGTTGAGGGATACACCATGTACATCACCGAGTTCACTTCTTTTTTCTGTAAGTAATCTTTCTGTACAATTTATTTAGAATGCTGCAATTTTCCGCAATTTGCACACACAATTTTTCATTTGAGCATTTTTGTGACATTTACAGTTTAAACCCTATGTACCAGAGCGTAGTGGCATCACAAAGTCATAAAGCAGATTAAGTTTTATGTAAAGTATTTTTCACATACGAAATAGTACTTCAAAGGATTTCTTTTATTGACTGATTTTTCACCATATTTAACCATCCTCTCCCCTCAACTTCCTCCTCTTCTCTTCTGGGATACGGACAATTGATTTTTTTTTCTTTCAATTTTTAAATGTAGGCGTATTACATATTGTCATCTTATACAAAAATGTTAAGCCCTTCTACCACTGTACACTTTGCAGTCGAATGTAGGTATTCTTACAAGGAGAGCTCTTTTGTTTCGAGAGAAAGACATCTATAGGACAAAATTTAAAAAACAAACGACGAACATTGCACGCGTATTGGAATTAATGGGCTTTGTCTTGTGGAAACTGATACCTTCACAATGTGGGCGCAGCTTCGAGTTACCTATCTGCCTGGCTGGCTTCCATGACAACGAGGAAACAAAGGAAGTGCGCTTTTGTTGGGAACTGTCCTGCAAACAAAAGTGCCCGCTTTCTTTTTAAATACCTCGTAAGGAAGACTACGTGTTTTCCTTTATAACTTAATAGGAATACTGCAAAACGTGCTTGCTTCGATGATTTCATCGCAAAAAATTTAATAAACCTTAGTTAATAGTCATTGCACCCGAAAGAACTTCAGAAGAGGTGAAATGTGAAATTTGAATTTTTTTTTTCACTATTTATATTGTTTGTATTTTTTCTCTTCGGACTTCATCAAAAGCTTTTACAAAATCAATAAAAGCTATATGGGTTTCTAAATTAAATTCTCTTCTTTTTTCTAACAATAGTTTGATACTAAATAATGGATCTACACATGATCTTCCTTTTCTAAAGCCATTTTGACACTCCAGAAGGATGTGAACAAGAAAATTACCAAATTTACACAAATTCTAGGAATAATAAACAATACATTAAAAGCTAAATTAGTACAAAAATCTACAAGAATAAAGATATATAATACACTAGCATTACCCTCCCTTTTATACGGAAGCGAGATTTGGACATTAAAGAAAAAGACATGAACAGAATCAAAGCAACAGAAATGAAATTTTTCAGGAGGACAGCAGGATATACTCTTTTAGACCGAAAAAGTAATGAAGAAATTTTGGAACAATTATAAGTAGAGTCAGTAGAAGAAAAAATCAGCAGATACAAATTCAATTGGCTAGATCATGTAAGAAGAATGGAAAATTCAAGAATTCCAAAAATTATGATGCAGTATAAACCTAGAGGACATCGTCGACCAGGAAGACCTTTTAGAAGACTGGTAGATGGGGCCGAAACAGGTCTACAGAGGCCTAATTCGTGAAGGATGATGATTTATTTCTTTCTTTACTGAAGGACAACGATCCCTCAATTTATCCGCTATATCCGCATAAATTTCCTTGCAGGACAACCACTTTCAAGTAAATGTACTTTATCACAGATCAATACTGGATCTTATTGAAATCAAATTTCTTACCCGAAATGTCTTAAATTCACAATATACGGTATGCGGCAAAACAAACGACACTGAAATTATTGCTCATCTGCTGTTCAGTTTCCCTAGCAACGAAGTATTTATTTATTGTATGTAATATTTTGACGTAATGAGAAATTCAGTGTTGTGATCATTCCTGCAATTATGGTTCTCGCAACAGAGGAGAAGGTGTTTATAGTAGAGCATTATTTCTAAGGCTAACTATACAGAGCGTTCCAGATTGATGTATACACTCTTTGAAATACTATTTCACAGAAAAGAAATGAGATAGAAATATGATTTTTGATGTTTTATGGTTTAGAAGGTAGTGAAAAGCATGGAAACATGTTCATCTGTTTATAACAAACAAGGCGGTGCAATTATTGTTTGATGAACGTAAGTAGATACTGAAATGTTATTGGAAAGGGAGAATGTTGTTGAGGTTCAACGACGTTGGAGGGTTGAATTTGGAACATAACCACCAGCAAAGATCACAAGAATCCAAGACAAGTTTGAAGTCGACGGAACGGTGCAAGATGTGTTGAAAGGGGGTGCAGAAGAAAGAGAAGTTCCACCGATAACGAGAGTGTTGATGCAGTCATGCAGGCCTTTGCACAATCCCCAAAGAAGTCAATGAGGCAATGTTATCGTGAGATTGGTATCAGAAAATCAAGTGTTCATCGAATTTTACGAGCTCAAAAATGGGAGCCTTACATTCCGAGACTTGTCCACGCACTAAATAAGGACGACCCAGAGATGAATAGGACGAAGAGGAAGTGCTGCAGAGTTCCCGCCTCGATCTCCGCATTTAACCCCTCCAGACTTCTACCTATGGGGAGCTCTAAAGGACACAGTGTACGCCACAAAACCACAAACACTAGAGGAACTGAGAGTTCAGATTGAACATGCATGTAATGATATTCCATTAGCAACAATCCAGTTGGTATATCGCTCTGTTGTACGTTGTTGTTGGGAGTGTACTGTGGCGGAAGGGGGCCATTTTGAACATGTACGGGCTTAAGGAATACAAAACCGCAAAAATCATATTTCTGTCTCATCTCGTTGCTGAGAAATATTGTTTCAAAATGTGTATACATCAATTTGAGACACTCTGTATATTTAGAGCCCCTTAATGTTTTGTTTCAGTAAATGAAACTAATAAAGTTATTTTGTTACATGACTAAGACATTATCTAGTTGTAGTGACCAACTTCGAAAACATTATCTAGTTGGAATGACCAACTTCGAAGACATTATCTAGTTGCAGTGACCAACTTCGAAGACATTATCTAATTGCAATGATCAACTTCGAAAACATTATCTAGTTACAATCACTAACTTTGAAGACATTATCTAGTTGCAATGATCAACTTCGAAAACATTATCTAGTTGCAATCACCAACTTTGAAGACATTATCTAGTTGCAATCACCAATTTCGAAGACATTATCTAGTTGCAATCACCAACTTCGGAAACATTATCTAGTTGCAGTGACCAACTTCGAAGACATTATCTAGTTGCAATTACCAACTTCGAAGACATTATCTAGTTGCAATCACCAACTTCGAAGACATTATCTAGTTGCAATGACCAACTTCGAAGACATTATCTAGTTACAACGACCAACTTCGAAGACTTTATCTAGTTGCAATGACCAACTTCGAAGACATTATCTAGTTGCAACCAACTTCGAATTATCATTACCAACTAAGACATTATCAGTTGCAATGACCAACTTCGAAGACATTATCTAGTTGCAATGACCAACTTCGAAGACATTATCTAGTTGCAATGATCAACTTCGAAGACATTATCTAGTTGCAATGATCAACTTCGAAGACATTATCTAGTTGCAATGATCAACTTCGAAGACATTATCTAGTTGCAATGATCACTTATCTAGTTGCACTTCGAAGACATTATCTAGTTACAATCACCAACTTCGAAGACATTTTCTAGTTGCAACGACCAACTTATCTAGTTGCGAAGAAGACATTATCTAGTTGCAATGACCAACTTCGAAGACATTATCTAGTTGCAATGATCAACTTCGAAGACATTATCTAGTTGCAATGACCAACTTCGAAGACATTATCTAGTTGCAATGATCAACTTCGAAGACATTATCTAGTTGCAATGACCAACTTCGAAGACATTATCTAGTTGCAATGACCAACTTCGAAGACATTATCTAGTTGCAATGATCAACTTCGAAGATATTATCTAGTTGCAATGACCAACTTCGAAACATTATCTAGTTGCAACGACCAACTTCGAAGAAATTATCTAGTTGCAATGATCAACTTCGAAGACATTATCTAGTTGCAATGACCAACTTCGAAGACATTATCTAGTTGCAATGACCAACTTCGAAGACATTATCTAGTTGCAATGACCAACTTCGAAGACATTATCTAGTTGCAATGACCAACTTCTAAGACATTATCTAGTTGCAATCACCAACTTCGGAAACATTATCTAGTTGCAACGACCAACTTCGAAGAAATTATCTAGTTGCAATGACCAACTTCGAAGACATTATCTAGTTGCAATCACCAACTTCGAAGACATTATCTAGTTGCAATCACCAACTTCGAAGACATTATCTAGTTGCAATCACCAACTTCGGAAACATCAGTTGCAATAACCAACTTTGAAGAAAATATTTAGCTGCAGTGACCGACTTTGTAACGTAATTCTTTGGATTTATTATTTTTATTTTATTTTATTTGTGAAAGAGTTTTAATAAACGCATTTTAAGTTTTGAAGTAACCAATAAATCTGTTTTGATAGTGGGAAGTTTAAAGGCAGTGTTAGATATGAGTGGGCAATAGATGTGCTGCTGTTGGGACTGTAAGCAAGGATGGAAGAAATGGACAATTTTGTCAGGCGGAAAATTTTCTGTAAAATATAAGGGAAACTCTTTCTTTTCACTTAACGACTAAAATATAATTAATGCTGTTATTAATATCTTTGCACAACCTTTGATATACTGAAAATATGATACTGTTATAGCGAATAAAATTATACAGTTGGAAGCCGCTGCTGGTTCCCACGATTCTGATATTATAAATGCAGATTTATTCTAATATACACTACAGAGCTCATAACTCTGGTGCAATATTGTTTTCAACTTTCGCCAGTATTATTCATTGCGTAGCCTAAATGTTACGCATCATATATCACCGCAGGTCATATTTCCAACTGATGATAGACATTGTCATCTCTCATCTAAGTGGAACGTTGCTACGTTTTCTTCCTTACTGATCTTGTAGATTACGAGTAATCACTTTAGGCATAAAAAGTTGCTTGCGTGAGGTACAGTAGCAGCTGCTTCTGTATCGATCTGAAAGAAAGAGGATCTGTACGCGAAGCCATACGTGGGAGGATGTAGGTTCAAGTTCTTGTAGCTAACTCAAGTTGTATATTCTACGCCGATATCATCATCATCATCATCATCATCCATTAGTTATCGTCTTCCTAAAGTGTGGTAAATTGTATGAAAATGGAACAAAAATAAGTAGGCCTATATTATTTAATTTAAAATGTCACGAACTGGATATATTGCACTCCCAGTAAAATAGTGTCATAACTCGAAAATTGTAATTTGTTGAGATATCTATTTCCTAGTAAAATCCTGATATAAAAATATATTTTTAGACAGAAGTTTCATAATGACTTTCAAATCTCAGAAACTATTGCGATAGTGAAGTGTACTGATGCAGTGAAATTACTATGTTATAGTGGCAATGAAACGTTTCTAAAGTGATAGTGAAAAGTGTTTTAGTGATAGTGAAAATTGTCATAGTGTCAGTCCAGTCAGTGAGACGAGAGTAAAATTAGTGTGGCGAATGATTATCTGTACTAAATTTTACGTGCCCACGTACGGATTATGTTGTAAATCTGATTATATACAGTGTTCAAAAAGTATGGAATATTACAAAAAAAAAAGTTGTATACAAAAGTTATTGGAGATAAATTATAGAATATGATGCCAGTGTTCGAAAATTGTTGGTAGTTATTCAAGGATACAGGGTGTGACAGTAAACTTTATTTTTTAATGGCATTCTATATTAAAATTTACATATTTGAATCTCCATTAAATTTTACTCATTAATCAGTTTCATGTCTCTTAATAATTTATTAAATTTCTTTCGCAGACTTCAAACTTGAGACAAATAAGTATGCAAAATTATGTTGTAGGCCATAAAACTAAACAAAACCAAACATTACAACAGATGCTCAAAATGAAAAATCTTCACAGCTAAACAAAGTCCTAGTCTATCTATTGGGAGAAAACAAGGAATGTCAATTTTTGGCGATTTTATGGTACAAAGTGTATTCTATAGGCGGCAACTGGAACTACAGAACTGTACAATCACAAAAAATGTTAAAAGTATAAATGAAAGGTTCGGGAGTAAAAAATGGTAGTCTAAGTGACGTTTTAGTGTTTTGAATTATTACGTAGGTAAACATTATAGATGCAACAGTTTGTATAGCTACCAGGAAAGTAAAATCTGTATACTTCTGTCATCTGTTGAGATGCTGGAAAACTACTACTGCATTTAACACAGAATGTAAGATACCATATTATACGCTACATATCTCATTTTTGACCAAAATGTCATTTACCATGTTTTAGGCCCGAGCCCTTCAAATATCTGTATAAGATAAGTCAAACATTTGGTACACTGGTTAAAAGTCAGGAATTTTCAGGTATTAAAACTTGTTTTTCTCGATAATGCTGTTTTGTGACATTCCTTGTAATCTCCCAACACCTTCAAATTGTATTGTAAATAAGTATTATGACGTTTTAATTGATGATGAGTTCATATTTGGCGAGATATATCCGAAGATTCGTCGTAGGATTTTCTGGCATTCCTCTTACAATTGGGTAAACCTCTGGGAAAGAATCCAAGCAGGTATTCAGTCCAAGCGGAGAAAGAAAATGGACAAATAGATTAATATGAAATGAAGAAGACGAGGACAAAAAGGAGAAAAATCGAAGAGAAAATTATGAGAAAGAAGAATGCATGACTTCACTTAACCCTTCAATTCGTGAAGTATCCTATAGGATACAACAGGTTAATAGGCTTTCTATATATATATATATATAATTTGAACTGGTAATAGAAATTACGGGAAAAGGGCTGAACGGATTTTAATGAGTGACCCCTCATTTTTAAGCTTGGAACCCAAAGTTATTCAGAAAATAGTAGTTTTCAGTGAAATGTCAATTTTCCTACATCACTTTCCTATTTTCCAAAATCCATCTTTCGTCAATTTTGAGAACTAATTAATTGCATTTCAGAATAAAACAAAACACACACTACAATAAACTACTGGGTGTTCATTTCAAAGTGTGTCATGACGTCACTGTTGTTGGGTCACCGATTTGAAGCGAGTTTCAGTTTATATGTTAGAGAAGTTGCCTATTATTTAAGGCGTTCTTCAATCTGAACTTGAGAACGTGTACGGTATAACTTCGTAGCAACAGATGGCGGTCTGTACGGTCTGTGTGCTACCATAACCTCTTTCGAACTGTGTTTTGCGCCGGCAAGTCGTACGCAGGGTATTTGTTATCATCGGTTGCGTACGGTAACATTCCACAACACAAATCAAATGCTCCGTGTCCATGTTGACCGTCGAAGTTAATGTCAACAAATACGTAAGTAATCGTCTTAACCCTCTCCCCATATCCCGACAGTACGTATTTCCAAACAGTTCACATTCCTGCCACTACCGGCGTTACCGTACGTATCGGCACGTACTCTTCAGAATGAACGCCGTACTTGCTAGCCAACTTCTCTGCCTCTTAGATTATACACCTGAGCTGCGGAAGTGTAGGAAGATTGAATTCTCTAGGCTCATCAGCTAGCCACATGACGGCATACAGCGAGCCAAGACACATTTTGAACTGAACACCCAGTATAAAACATGAAGGCCATGACCTGCAGGACTGCTGACATATTTAGACCTTCAGATTCTTTCACATCATGATGCCAATATGGCGATCTTCATTTGTGTCATTTTTGATAACGTATAAAAATAATTGACAGGTCTGATTCTCTGGTCTATAGTTTTCCGAGTACAGCTGTGTATTGGATATTAAGATCTACAGAACTTAAGAATGTTTGATGACATTGCCATTAAAAACGAAATATTATTATAATGAATGCAACACATAATGCTATATTGATGAAATGAAAGTGAAAGTTCTTGGAGATTTATATAAGTAGACGCAGTGAAAGAATATATTATATTAGATCTTCATTTCTATAATTTACTGAGTAACGACTATATATATGTTACTGAAAACTATAAAACGTAGTTAAGTAACCTTATTATTATTAAAAATGAAATACTTTTATAGTTATTAATCAAGTGGTGTGGGTCATTTTCATATATTTAATGGCGGTGTGATATTAGTACGTTATGCAACGAGCCTATAATGAAGGTAATTAAGAAGTGAGTATGGATATTTATGAAACGAGCGCAAGCGAGTTTCATAATTTTCATACGAGCTTCTTAATTACCATTATAGGCGAGTTTCATACGACTTTTATGCTCGACCATATTTCTAACTTGATATTATTAATTTTATTGTATCTGACCTGGAGCAATGTCGCGTATGTTGTGAGATGTGCGCAGACGCGAAAGTATTGATTTTCTTCCGAGGAACAGATGTCCACATTGACCTTGCTAGGCCATAAGAACCTACAGACATAACATTGAAACTAAATTAGACATTGAAAAACGAGATGACAAATTGAATTTATTTGAATATTATTTACAATTAACGCTAATTATTATAGTAACAGAACATAACCTGTATTGGATTTCCAGCCTCCGTGACTTTTCGCTAATTCTCTTTCGATTGCATATCCGAGAATAATCTGTACTTGCGGTTTTATAACGGTAGAAAGCTGACCTGCAATTGGCTGAACAGTTGTAACCTGAGTCGTCATTGGCTGAAAGACCTGACCTTTAATGAGTAGGTGTACTTTAATGACATGCATTAAAGGTCTGCTATCAGGTGTATAATTACTACGTTTCGGCATGGTCGAGCATAAAGATATTTATATGTCTGATTCTCTAATTTTTCTTGGTAGTAATTGAGTCATGCTTCCTATTTTAGCTGCGTCTTTAAACTACATCAAAATTAATTTCATATTTCTTTCGTTTAATCGATTAGATTCGCTGGCAAGCATATTTTGTTGTAGGGAAAATAGCATGCCATTTCACTTCTTGCTACCGTGATGAGTAAGTTTATTTCCCGCAACCAGCAACGAATGAAACACTGAATCTGCTAACGATTTACGATGAACAATTTCATTTAGGGCGCATATAAGATTCTACAACTCTGACATATCATTCGCCTCATTTTCCACATCTCAGCAATAGATTCCTCACAACAGCCTATATTACTGAAAATATATGGGATAACATTCATTGTTACACAAATTAATCCAACAATATTTGGTAGATCAGTATTGTCTGGAGGAAGCGCAAAAATTACAATCCCTAAGAAACGACCAAAAAGTATTACTTACTGATAAAATAAGAGGCCTACAAGATTTTGTAGTCGTTTGATCACCTCAGCAAGATCTCTTAATGGGGAAAAGTGATTCTGCCCTCTACATTTCAGGATAGTTCACGAAACTTGTAGCTAAGTCTTTTGTTCAAAGCATGATAAACATCGCATTTTCTTAACTGTCGCCTACAATTCGCAATGACCTGAAATAGCTACTGCATTACTCCCACATGAAAAACTCGCTGATCGTCCTGACATTGTTACTTGCGGTTTCGCATTGAAACTCAAGAACTGAAGACGGATAGGTTCAAGGAAAAGTATTTGGTATAAAAAAAACAACATTCAGAGGGAGTATGTTTCACTATTATGGAAGCAAATAACTTTCAAAATGTCTAGTATTCTTCATTGAAAATAAATCTGAAAAATTTTTATGTGAATGTCTAATGAACTTAGTTTGCACTATTTGCTGCACAAGCCACTAGTATGCTATAATCTTAATGGTACAATAGCAAAAAAATTGGTAGGAAATAGTAATATACGTTACAAGAGCGGTATGTTGATGTTTTCATGTTCGAGGAAAAGATTGAAAAAGCGAAACATGGTTGAGCTTTTTTAATTTCCGAGAACATGAAAACAAACATACCGCTCGTGTATCGTACATTATTTTGTGCGAAGATCGTTTATTACATACCTGAAAGACGAATTTCTAATTAGTTGCAATGAAATCTCCATGTTGGTTTCTGTTTAATGACGCCAACTTCGGAACACCAAAATCTCTTTCTTCAACATTGTTGCTGTAAAATGTTTTCTGTGTTTACTATACTCCAGCAGGCCGTGATATACGTCTGTCTTTTTTTCCCCAGTCTATAAATGCGAACTTAAAACAAGCGGTAAGGTTATGTAATGATTTATTTTTCATATTAATATTTTAACAATATTATTTATATAACATATTGCAGTAATAACATCGGCATCTGGAATCTCGTTGATTTTTTCACGGCTTCCTTAATGTTACTTGTATCAGGAATGCAATAAGTTTCGTGGAGTAGTAGACTTTACTTAATTTTTGCAAATATTTAAAAACAGTAATTAACATTGCGATTTAGGTGAAATTGCAGTGGTAAGTTTCCAATTTATAATTATTACTGTGTTAAACGTCTCTAAAAATAATATGTTAAAAGCCTAAAGCAGTAAAATGAATGTCGCGCTTAAGCGGTAGGAAGAGGGAAATTGTTACGTGTGTTACGTTGGGAATACTGAATGTGGTATTTCACACTTACCGCGTATTGGTTCTGTGCGGAAAACAAGCAAATACGCACGATCTCGCACAAATTAAAATTTCACAATACTGTAATATTGTACGACATACAAAATATGGACATTGCGATAGTTGTTTTCTTTGCGGTCCGACACGGTTTAATAAACTAGTGTGAGAAATGAAGTTTTGCCAATTTAAGGGTTAATTTTAAATAATGAAACTTCATGGGCAGTTCGTAGAGGAAGTTCAGTCTGGCTGATGGAAATATATTTTTAACTTCTGCAGTTCATAACTGCGTCTTCAGGCATGAACTTCCGTGCCCTACATAGCATTTTCAACCACTAGACCAAGAATCTGTCCCCGATTGTTAATCCAGCTTTTATACATGTGTGCAGCTCTCCCCTCTTGCATCGAAAACGCATTCTGTACCAAATAGAGGATTAGGCGTGGCTATAAAATTGCTCTTCGGGGAACTTCTTCCACCCGTCGGCCACGAGTTGCGGACCAACCCCCGCCTGAACGCTTCGAAACAAGAAAATGAGAAAGAAGGAAGCTGTGTCTCTAGTGTCCAACAAACAAGACCTCTGGGCCTCCTTTGGGGAATAGACCGGGATTCGAGACTTGGTCTTCGGAGAGAGCCCGCACCATTATTTCAGCCCGTACAAACCTTCGGCCAGCACGTCTCGCTCGCTTCGCTTTATTTTCCTCTCGTCTGTCGCTTTCTTTTTTTTTTTTTTTTTATTTCGTTGCCGAGCAACCTCCGACCTAAAGAGATTAAGCGGTCTTAATTAGGGAAGTGATACTAACGAAGACTCGGAGAAAGAAAACAACGTGCGGTCACCTGTGGTCCTAGTGCTGCTGTCTGGCGGCAATAATTCCAAGCTCTAATCCAACCGCACGCTTCGGTCTGATGATTTTTATATAAAGTACTATTTTAAGGGACGTAATAACTTACCAGTTGGGGCTTAAAGCAACACAAATTAAACAGAGAAAATTTGTCTTCTGGTTATTTTAAATAATAATAGTATATCTTTCCTGAATTATGAATGTCACTCATATATTTACTTCTTTTCCTTCTTCTTCTTCTTCTTCTTCTTCCTAATAATAATAATAATAATAATAATAATATGATTGTTTTCGTGGTCTATTCGTCAGCATCCAGGATTTCAGATCTGGAGCTCCCAGATTCCATTCCCGGCCAGGGCTTTCTGAGAATTTTCCTTGAAAAAAAGAGCATAGAGTATAGAAACATATGAATGCAGGTTTGATTGCTGGTGTACCGGGTTACTAATTAATCAATGTTCAAATTAAACACAATGTCTCAGGACTGTCGCTGGACACGAACCTGAACACACGTATCAACGTCATATTGTTGACAAGTAACGCCATCTATGAGGTCGACTAGAATGTACTAAGACATGCTAGAAAAAAAAAATAATACAGAGTGTTAGTTGAGAGACCGGAGGGAAAAAGACCTTTAGGGGGCTGAGACGTAGATGGGAGGATAATATTAAAATGGATTTGATGGAGGTGAGATATGATGATAGAGACTGGATTAATCTTGCACAGGATAGGGACCGATGGTGAGTTTATGTGAGGGCCTAGTATTTAATTTTAAGCCAACATCCCCTATAATTGATAATTTTTTCTTTATTTATTTATTTTGCCTTAGTATGTCACTTTAGGCCAACCTCCCCTATCAATGATCATTATTTCTTTTTTTCTTTATTTTACTCTAGTATGTCATTTTAGGCCAACCTCTCCTATCAATGATCGTTTTTTCCTTTATTTATTTTGCCCTAGTCTGTCATTTTAGCCCAACCTGCCCTATAAATAATCGTTCTTTATTTTTTTTATTTTGCCCTAGTATGTCATTTTAGACGCACCTCCCCTATCAATGATCGTTTTTTCTTTATTTCGCCCTAGTATGTCATGTTAGGCCAACCTCCCCTATCAATGATCTTTTTTCTTTATTTCTTTATTTTGTTCTAGTATGTCATTTTAGGCCAACCTCTCCTGTCAATGATCGTTTTTTATTTATTTATTTATTTTGCCCTAGTATGTCATTTTAGGTCAACCTCCCATATCAATGATTGTTTTTCTTTATTTCGACCTAGTATGTCATTTTAGGCCAACCTCCCATATCAATGATTGTTTTTTCTTTATTTCTTTGTTTTGCCCTAGTATGTCATTTTAGGCCAACCTCTCTTATCAATGATAGTTTTTCTCTATTTTGTCTTAATATGTGATTGTAGGCCAACCTCTTCTATCAATGATCGTTTTTCTTTATTTCGCCCTAGTATATCATTTTAGGCCAACCTCCCCTATCAGTAATCATTTTTGTCTATTTTGCCCTAGTATATTTTAGGCCAACCTCCCCTATCAATGATAGTTTTTTCTTTATTTCTTTATTTTCTCCTAGTATATAATTTTAGGCCAACCTCCCCTATCAGTGATCATTTTTCTTTATTTCGTCCTAGTATACCATTTCAGGCCAACCTCCCCTATCAGTGATCATTTTTTCTTTATTTTGCCCTAGTATATTATTTTAGGCCAACCTCCCCTATCAGTGATCATTTTTTCTTTATTTTGCCCTAGTATATAATTTTAGGCCAACCTCCCCTATCAGTGATCATTTTTTCTTTATTTTGCCCTAGTATATCATTTTAGGCCAACCTCCCCTATCAGTGATCATTTTTCTTTATTTTGCCCTAGTATATCATTTTAGACCAACATCCCCTATGAATCGTTTTTTTTCTTTATTTATTGAATATAGTATACTACAGTATAGGCCTACCACGTTATATTTGAACTAGCATTTACAATGGAGTTGCTGTGTTGCATCTGAATTGGTTTGTTGGAAAACCATTAGTAGGCTTATGTGTCTATGACAAGGGAAATAAATACATTACAATTCATGTAAGAAAGTAAGTCCCTCACCTTAACAAACACCAATACTATCAATTAAGAGTCTGATCCTTTGCTGAGTGACGTCAGAATGTAACTCATTTGCCAAGAAAGTGACGTCAGATATTAAAATTTCCGTAACATTTCTTCCATAAAGATTTCACTTATAAAAAATCAAAGTTTAAGAAGTTCAAGCTGTAACATAGCCATTCTCAAAATATTGTTTGCAAATATAACGAATTCAAAAGGGAGAGGAGAAATACAATTCAGCATCCTTGATAAGAGAAAAATTGGTTTTGAACATAGCATCTCTTTGTGTACAGTGAATTTACTGAGTATTGATCTGGTTTTATTAATATTCAGTATTTACGGGTAGATTCACCTGGGAATCATGGAAATGAAATATACTAAATGTTAACAAAAAATTAGTTTGCCTTTATTTGAAATCAAAAACACACAATATAGTCTAGTACCGCGTATGCAGACACCATGTCTATAAAATAATGTTACAAAAGTAAACTTCGATAACTTCGCTATCATTAAAAATTTTGTTAATATGTTTGATACGTAATATTTACAAATGTTGGTAGTTTTAAACTGATGTTGACTCACAAGCGCGCATGGATGTTGAGTTGTTTTGTTAAAAAATGAGGGAGTTTTCAAGAGATGGCGTGTTATACCGAAAGAGAAAAGAAACAATGCAATTGAAACGAAAATTCACTACGGCTGATTATGGTTGATATTAATTTAAATAAACCTAATTTGTGAACCTAATTAAGTTAATGACAACTTAATTATTTACAAGTGAAATTAATAATGATATATTAACTTTATTACCACGTTATTAGAGGAGAAAAATTCGCTCCGGCGTCGGGGATCGAACCCGGGTCCTTGGTTCTACGTAGCAAGTGCTCTAACCACTGAGCTAAGCCGAAATTCAATCTACAGCACCGGATCGAATCCCTCCCCTCTAGTGTTTTTCCCTTTGTGACCTTACTCCAAGTTCGACATATATGTTGACATAAGTGAACTACCATTATACATGGAGCGCACTCAATTGAGTGAATTAGTGGCCGCGATTTTACAGAATTATGCACTGTTGGGCGAAGAATATACGTGAAGATTAATTTTTTGGGCTTACAGACTATATCTGTTATGGTAAGAATGATTATTAGAGGAGAAAAATTCGCTCCGGCGCCGGGAATCGAACATCAAACACGGACAATACAGCACGAGCTTTTTCAAGAATCGGTTCACCTGTTTAGATGTTAAAATTTCAAATCTTATTCATGCACTGGTAAGTGGATACGTCCACCGTTGTGGAGTAACGGTTAATGGACTGACCATGACACGAACGGGCCCGGGTTCAAATCCTGGTTGGGATAAGTTATGTGATTACGGTTTTTCCCTCGACCCGTTAAGATCAAATGCTTTGTAACTTTAGGCGGTGGAACCTAAACTCATTTCGCTGGTATTATCACCTTAATCTCATTCAGACACTAGATAATCTTAGCAGTTGATAAAGTATCGTAAAATAACCGATTTAAAAAAGTGGATACGAGATCGATTTTGAAGCATTTCGGCTATATACTTGAGAAACTGAGTAATACTACGTCAGATTATACTGGAAGTAGAGAAATAGATATTTGTAGTTTCCTTGGCTATAAGGATGGGTATGTTCTTCCAGCATGACGGAGCTCCTGCACTTTTTAGCCGTCAGGTGACACATCATCTGAATCTTACATTTCTGAAATCATTGATCGGACTCAGTGGCTACGTGCATTGGACACCAAGGTCTCCAGACTTTAATCCTGTCAATTTTAGTCTGTGGGAATGGACAAAACAAAAACAAAGTAGACATGAGGAACGAATTGTAATGAATGTTGCTGTCCACATAAAAGAACGGGAAACTGCATTAAACTGTTGAAATGCACTAGGTATACCATGAAAATAAGCAATAAATGTAATCAGTATCATTTAAGTAATTTGTCTCTCTTTCTTGACACTTGTAGCGCTAGTTATGCGTAACAAACAGCTGTATCTCCAAATCTATTGGAAATTTAATACATGTTTATATGAACTTTTTTACTAAAAAAAATCTATACTTCCATCCACTAAAATGTTCACTATTCTTCCTGCGTCACCATGGCAACCCTTTCTATTGCCTCGACATCCGACGTGTAGTAATAACAAATGACTGTAACTACAGACATTACGCGTCTGTTTATGTAATCCTGGTTGGCATGTTTTTGGGTGAGATTTGTACCCCTGAAATCCTTGTGCAGGAGAT
The DNA here is from genome assembly GCA_025594305.2 of Periplaneta americana. Taxonomy (NCBI): domain Eukaryota; kingdom Metazoa; phylum Arthropoda; class Insecta; order Blattodea; family Blattidae; genus Periplaneta; species Periplaneta americana. Next base: position 96,613,919 of record JAJSOF020000031.1, read on the forward strand.
GGATTTGTGTTCGGGCACCGTTGGGCAACGGCCAGCCCCTTGCTGATGCATCCTTATTTCGGGCCCTGTCCCGTAGAATTACCCTCACTTCTATTTCCAGCACGGTCGTGTGTATCAATTTGCAGACCCATCCAATCTTAGACTCTGTCTCTTTCGATTGGCGAATCCATGTCTTGTATTATCCCTTATATTAAAGGACGCAGACCTTAGAGGGATTGAGAAATAGATCATTTGGAGTCCCCGATAGAATTTTTAAACGAATATATGAGGAGCATTGTATCAAAGTTAGACAACTCCATTTTTTGTGATTTCGAGATATTGATTGTTTCGCAAAGAATTTTATCTGTTGAATGCGAATCTGGAACTGTTTAGGTTCAAAAACGAACAGAACAGGGCAAAAATAGCACTTAATTGTGCGCTTTAGAATTAAAACGAGTGGCTTGTGCAGCAAATGCTACAAACTAAGTTCATTACAATTCAAATTAAAAAATCTGAAAATATTCAACATTTTAATGGAGCCTTAAGAACCATCATCCAGGTTTTTACAACCATGAAAACCAAAAACATACCAGGTTAAAGCATATAAAGTTCTAGCAAGACCGTAACAGGCCAGTAGGCCTAATACTTGCAAGGACGATGATGATGGTGAAATACGAAAGAGCATTCAATTGTTTATACATCTCATTCATTTGTTTTCGCATCTTTTGTTTTGAATCGTTGCCTGGCAATCTGTATTTTTGTTATTATCAGTTGATTGTAGGATGAAAACACAGCTTATTTTGTGCAATTTCCTAAATTTAATGAATAAGGATGATTTCTACTCTCTCTTGAAGGATATACACTATTTTAATAGTACATTATGCAACGAGCCTATAATGGTAGTAATTAAGATGCGAGTATGCTTATGAAACGAGCGCAAGCGAGTTTCATAATTTTCATACGAGCGTCTTAATTACCATTATAGGCAAGTTTCATAGGACTTCTTATGCTCGACCATATTTCTAACTTGAAATTATTCATAAGTATTCATTTTATTCTTATCTGACTGAGGAACGGACCTGACCTTGTGCAATACCTCGTGAATTGCGAGATGTGCGCAGACGCGAAAGTATTGATTTTTTCCGAGAAACAAATGTCTCGCGCTAGTTGTCTTTCGATTGCATATCCGAGAATAATCGATACTTGCGATTTCATATTGCTACAATGGTATTTTCTGCTTGGTGGAACACCTGATCTATAATGAATAGGTGTACTTTAATGAGGTCCATTAACGGGCTGCTACCAGGTGTAAAAAAAATGTTATGTTTTATTTAACGACGCTCGCAACTGCAGAGGTTATATCAGCGTCGCCGGATGTGCCGGAATTTTGTCCCACAGGAGTTCTTTTACATGCCAGTAAATCTGCTGACATGAGCCTGTCGCATTTAAGCACACTTATATGCCATCGACCTGGCCCGGGATCGAACCCGCAACCTTGGGCATAGAAGGCCAGCGCTATACCAACTCGCCAACCAGGTCGACTACCAGGTGTATAATTACTACATTTCGGCATGGTGGAGCATAATAGTACATTATGCAACGAGCCTATAATGATAGTAATTAAGAAGCGAGTATGGATGTTTATGAAACGAGAGAAAGCTAGTTTCATAATTTTCATACGAGCTTCTTAATTACCATTATAGGTGAGTTTCATACGACTTTTTATGCTCGACCATATTTCTAACTTGAGATTATTCAGATGTATACATTTTATTTGTATCTGACAAGATCGGAAGTGACCTTGTTCTAGGTCGTGAATTGTGAGATGTGCGCAGACGCGAAAGTATTGATTTTTTCCGAGGAACAATAATGTCATTGACCTTGTGTAATCCCGTTAAACTTGGTATAACCTTGATTATTGAATTCGACATTGAAAAACGAGATGACAAATTGAATTTATTTTAATATTATTTACAATTAACGCTAATTATTATAGTAACAGAACATAACCTTCTGCGACAGTATTTGATTTCCAGCCTCCGTGACTTTTCGCTAATTCTCTTTCGATTGCATATCCGAGAATAATCGATACTTGCGGTTTTATAACGGTACAAAGCTGACTTGTCATTGGCTGAACACCTGTAAGCTGAGTTGCCATTGGCTGAAAACACCTGCACTTTAATGAGTAGGTGTACTTTAATGACATGCATTAAAGGACTGCTACCAGGTGTATAATTACTACATTTCGGCATGGTCGAGCATAAAATAATTTAATACACAAACACAACTATTACATGAAATGCTCAATAAGGTTTTGTAGCTTTATTCTCTTCAGCTCTAATCAACAATAACAACAATATTTCGAAATCGGCTTGATCCATTCACACACGTGTTTATATACGCATGAGAAATTAATGAGGTTAAACATGGAAACAAGTCTCTCATGCTTGCCTTTAGGAAGGCGTGTTTTCGAGAATTCGCTTTGCTAATTACACACAAAACGGGAATATCGTCGTAACCATGGTAGCAAATTTCGCTGCGTTGTTGTTATTCACATGCAATTTAATGAAGCAAGGAAATAAAGTTTGTTTCTGTCTCGATTTAGAATTATAATTGGCAAATAGCGTTCAGCTTCGTGAAAGTTTTATTTTGACAACATTTGAATGAAGCGAAATACTAGAGAGAGATCCTTGAAAGCAAAATTTGAAACAAAATTAATTAACTCTTCATACAGGGTGTATCGAAAGCGCTAGATCACGGGATTGATATATACTTAATCGTCAGTAGCTCGGTAAGGTCATGGTTGATTGATTTCACGAGGGCTGGATGAGGGATGGATCCTTGCACTTAGGGCGTTTAGGCCCATTGTTTGCCCTATACGCGATGTTTCTCTAAGTCCGACGGGTGGATTTGGTGACATTCGTGAATCCGACGCTGACAAACGGACGATCCTTCTACTGACGAGTAGGAACCCAGAATCCGAAGCCCCGAGTCCTTGAACCTAGATCAGCAACTCTTCCTACAGTAAAGATCACGTCAGAGGAGTACCTAAATGGCTAATTTGGCTGTCTCTTCAGTGTTGCCAACTTAATACCAGATATCACCAAAGAGGGTAAAATCGTAATGATTATAATAATGATAAAATTAATAATAATAATAATAATGATAATTATATTATTAATGATAATACTATTATTATTATTATTATTATTATTAACAATAACGATGTCTTGCTTATTTACTTATTTCTTACATCTCATCTTTATGTTGGAAGGGGTTTTTTGAATGGTTATATAATTTGTGAAAGAGTAGCCTATATTTTCCTCCTGGACCTCTCGCACATTATGTTGGAAATTAATAGATTAATATGATCTAATATTAAAATGTATTTTGTCTGACAACATGAAATTCATTAGGAACATTAAATCCAGATGTTTGAGATGGGCAGGGCATGTAGCACGTATGGGCGAAACCAGAAATGCATATAAAGTGTTAGTTGGGAGGCCGGAGAGAAAAAGACCTTTGGGGAGACCGAGACGTAGATGGGAAGATAATATTAAAATGGATTTGAGGGAGGTGGGATATGATGATAGAGACTGGATTAATCTTGATCAGGATAGGGACCGCTGGCGGGTTATGTGAGGGCGGCAATGAGCCTCCGGGTTCCTTAAAAGCCAGTAAGTAAGTAAATAAGTAAGTAAGTACATAACTGCGAAAGTGCCTGTGCCATATTCGTTTCGACACTCTGGCCTCGTTTATCTCACACTTACGGTAAAGTATCGCATTTTACAGTAGTGACGTGAATAATTATTTCACTGTGTCTGCCATTACATTAAACACATATTATCAGATACCACATTGATAAGTCTTTGCGGAAAATAGTAGTTATGTATGAGACTATTTCGTAAAGGTTGTCTTGTTGAAACTAGTGTAAAGTTTGTGAAATGGGGTGAAGCAGAGTTTTACAAAAACACGAGGGCCAAAAATATAACTTTTCGAATGTGGATCATGCAATCTTTTTTCTACGATAACACAAATTTATAATAATAAATATTTCAAGTTGGAGAGGTTATGAGATGACGATATTATAGTCGTCTAAACTCAAAACCATTAAGTAATAAGTATCCATTGAATGACAGCTTGTTTTATTTATGACTAGCCGTACCCGTGCGCTCCGCTGCACCCGTTAGAAATAAATATAAAGTAATTACATAATTAAAATAGGACATTTGATCCAGGGAACATTCGTCTTTGATAGAAGGATAAATCGTTTAATATGTTACTTGATTTAAATTGCATCCAAATAATTAAAATGCGGTCATTTTGGTCCAGAGACCACTCATTGCTGCAATGACAATTCCTTTAACATGTTTCTAATTTTTATTACATGCAACCATAGTAGAATGAAAATTGACATCATTTAGATTTAATGTGTATATTTTATTTTACTAGTTCTAGGTTTCCATTGAATTAAGGTAATAACTTAATTTTAACCCTTGTTTTCTACGTATTCAGTAAATGGCGTTTGGCCCACTATGGTTCTGAACCCTTCAAATAACTTAAATTAAATTATATTATAAGTTACTGTAATAATATTATAGCATTATGTCCATCTAGAGAAACTACACTTTCCAGTGGTGAAATAATAATTAATTATACAAATCGGTTAATTTAGCTTCCGATATTACTTCATACAAACACAGAAACATTCTCTGTAGGCTATCTTTCATAGCTTTCGATTGTTGCTGTCCAAGGCCCCTTATAGACGAAGTCATTTGTTTTTTATTTCATTATACGACCTTAGATGGCAGTTATTTTAATTTTAAAACTCATTTATCTATCAGTCCTATCAAAATTTTTCAAGGAATAAAACTTATCGCAAATTATTTTTAAAGAAACTTTTGTTATGTAACATTTTTCACAAAAAATAAATAATAAGAGAGATATTTTGATTTATTTAATTCAGGTCCCCTTATAACCCCCCTTTTAAATAATGTATTTTGAATTCCATATAGCCTAAAATCTAAGTTACAACGAACTTAATTTATATTCCAATTTTCATCGAAATCCGTTCATCAATTATCGCGTGAAAAGATAACATACAGAAAAGACAGACAGACAGACAGACAGACAGACAGACAGACATACAAACAAAAATTTCAAAAAGCGATTTTCGGTTTCAGGGTGGTTAATTGTATATGTTAGGGCCAATTATTTTTGGAAAATCGAAAATTACCAGAAAAATTTCGGCTACAGATTTATTATTAGTATAGATTGATAACGATTTCACGGCCATAATCAACAAAGCGATTAGAAAAGTTGAATGCTGCAACTTGTTGCTATGACTACTAGAGACGTAAGTTCGCGACAACACGGGCTAAGATGTAAATATGAATGTTAAATGTGTCACTTATTTGTGTAACGTGTAATATTTAAGTAATGAAAGATCAAGGTAATGCATTCAATTCTTACTGAATGAAATTTGTACATTGAATATTACATTTGTGCGAGATCGTGCGTATTTGCTTGGTTTCCGCACAAAACCAATCCGCGGAAAGTCTAAAATTCCACATTCAGTATTCCCAACCTAACACACATAACAATTTCCCTCTTCTTACCGCTTAAGTGACATATTGATTTTACTGCTTTAGGCTTTTAACATATTATTTTTAGAGACGTTCAATATAGTAATAATTATAAACTGGAAACTTACCACTGCAATTTCACCTAAATTGCACTGTTAATTATTGTTTTTAAATATTTGCAAACATTAAGTAAACTCTACAACTCCACTAAAGTTACTGTATTCGTGATGCAAGTAACATTAAGGAAGCCGTGAAAAAATCAACAAGATTCCATAGACTGGGGGAAAAAAAAGACAGACATATATCACGGCCTGCTGGAGTATAGTAAACACAGAAAACATTTTAAAGCAACAATGTTGAAGATAGATATTTTTGTTTTGCAAATTTTCCGTTATTGAACAGAAACCAAGATGGGATTTCATTGTAACTAATTAGAAATTCCTCTTTCAGGTATGTAATAAACAATCTTCGCACAAAATAATGTACGATACACGAGCGGTATGTTTTCTTCAATTCTCGGAAATTAAAAAAGCTCAACTACGTTTCGCTTTTTCAAACTTTTCCTCGAACATGAAAACTTCAACATACCGCTCTTGTAATGCATATTACTATTTCTTTGACAGTTGCTTAAAATTAATAGCAGTGTGTAAAGTGATTAGTGATCACTTTTTTTTTTACGCACTAATGTTTTAAAGACTCACTTTAGGCATTGATAACAGTGGATAAAACGCAATTTTATCCACCGCTGTACAAAAAAAAAAAAATCCATCTGTGTTCCCTAGTGAATATATCAAAGAAATCTTTTAAAGTAACAGGTTGTTGTAAAGTGGGTCAGAAACAGAAAGTGAGAATGAAATGTATTTTTATCTACGTCACAAAGAACTGCTGTAAATGAATCCCTTATACATTCTCTCAAAGTGATCTGGCAAAACATTGGGATGTATTTATTTACCACACAGCAGTGCCGCTTGGTGTGTTTTCATTAACGCGCTCTTCTTTTATAAGCCTTGATGAAGTTTTCTGAGAGTCACAACACTCGAGGAAAATTGGCGGGCAACTTTTTGCCCCGTCTTCTTTGGCAGTTGTAATCGCCTTAACTAAATCTGATGAAATTATAAACTTAACATTCCGCAAGAAGCTTCGTTTGTCCTTTCTAAGTTCCTTTAACGCCCAAGGATCGCCTTTCAGGTTGAACCAGTGCTGCCAACCACAGAACGAGACACCGCAATCAAAGAAAATGACGCAATTTAAATAAAGGGCAGTCTTCCGTTGCAAACCCAGCATTCTCCAATATTTCCTATTTTCTGCCTTCCTCTTAGTCTCCGCATAAGAGGCCTTCCGTAAGGGGAGGGCGAACCCGTCTGTAAATAATGATAATTACGTTGTACACTGAAATTTATACATACACAAATTGAACATCGTTTTATGGTTGCTAAGTCAAAACCTGATGTGTTCTTGTTTAGAAATTATCAAGGCCTCCTGACTTTTAAACATGGATCATTAAGTTATTTATTCATTGTTTTTATGCATAGATTTTTTGTTGCAGTGTTTAATCCCTATATCCTATACACAGAAACACACACGGAATTAATTTAACAACTTAATTATCTTATTTTCATTAATTATTTATTTATAATTATAATTATTCGCGAAATATTTTCATCACTTAGAATAATTCAGTCACGTTTCCCGCTCGTGAATTACTGATAAGATGAGAAGAACTCGAAGAACACTTTGAGTGAATCACAGTGAAACATTTTCTGCGAGCTGGGACTAATAATTTCGGAATGTCGCTTCATATGAAGAGAAAATGCATTGCATCCTCTTCATTAATTAGATACTTATCTTTTCTTAGGCTTATACTTTGCATTTGCAAATCGAAACAGGAATAAAATATTCAAGCCAATACAACTATAGTTTCATTCCGAAACTGGGTGACGTATTGTTACGGATGTGATTTTTTTTTTTGTATTAACAATATACGCGAAATTTGTTAGAAACTTAATTTTATGCATGGAAAATGCAAATCTCTGAATTAAAATCGAAAATAAAATTAAGTGAAATATATCCAAGAAATTTATAGAAATCGACGAAATTACTTCATAATAACGATATTTTCAACAAAAAAAGAAACAGATTTTATGGATAATTTACACGGAAAATGACTCTTTTTTTTTTTTTCTTTCGAATAAAACGTGAAAATTTTCTTCGTTATAAAACATACATGAATATTCAGGGTAGAACGTATAGATTCAGGAACTATACTTCTAGAGTACAGCACAAGCAGACAACGTCATTTCTCTTTCCCACAACTGTCTTCGTGAGATCAAGAAGGCAGTGTCATCACCACCTCACAGTGGAATGAAATTGAATTATGAATTTCATTAATGATGCAAACAATTTTCTGTTAACTTCAAAGGAATTGTTTAAAAAAATAATTAGAAAACATACATTTTTTTTAAGTTTCTTTACGGGGGGAAATGAGTACGAAATTATTTTTTTTTTTTTAAGAAATATTCACTGAACTTAAAGAATTTCAATCACCGACATCAGGGTAAAATCACCATAAAATCACACCCCTACGTGTTACATGTGCTGGTATATCCCTGGTACAGCGTAGGTTCTTTGTCGAAAAGTGGTGGTGGTGGTGGTGGTGGTGGTGGTGGTGTTACGAATACCAAATAATCTACTGGTATATTTACCGCAACTTCTTAGGAAGAAAAATGTTCCGTTATAATCCGTGAATGCAGTACGTTCAAATACAGTTTAAAATAACACATACATACATAATAGGGCCAAGGCAAGACGGATTATAGAGCTCTACGCTGGTACTGTACACAGTTTCGCTAATTGATGTCTCTGTGTACGGCCAAGCGCCAAATATATACGCGTCATCACCATAGAATCTGCTTCTGATGAGGTCACTAGGCCGATATATTCTTACATCTATTTATACAGGCGCAAGACCGATGTGCAATTGTCTTGACTCATACGCTGAATTCAAGGGGGCCTTGCAAGATAGCTAGTTCTGAAGTGGAAACGCGTCGTTATTGTTTTCGTTGCCAGCAAGAAGAAAAGTGGGATGTAACGTGTGTGAAATTTATTGTTCTCATTATTCCTGGTACTTATTTCCTTTTAAAATTCTTCTGACGGAGAATTTACTCAAGGATTACAGATGATGATCATAAATTCAGTCTGAAAATTAAGTATGTGACGGGTCATAGAATTTTAAGGCCCATTCGCATCCGTGTATCTTCGCCCAGATTGCAGATTTTTGAAGAGAAATCACTAATAAGTTCTTCATGAAGTTTTTTTTGTAGCTGTTTGTGTACATAGTTACATGTATTTACGTTGTCGTATGTGGGTCTAATGGTTACCATGGTAGCTTTTGGATTCGTAGTTTCTTGGTTCAAATCCGGCCAGAACGATGGATTTTTAACGACCGTTAACATCTTTAATATTACAGAAATCTGATCATTTCAACAGAAGAATCTAGTCACTGGTGTAGCTCAGTCGGCTAAGGCGCTTGCCTACCTTCCTAGAGTTACGCACGGTACCGGATTCGATTCCCGCTTGGGCTGATTACCTGGTTCAGGTTTTCCGAGGTTTTCTCCAGTCTTAAGACGAATGTCAGGTAATCTATGACGAATCCTTGGCCTCATCGCCGAACACCATCTCGTTAAATGACCTAGTAGTTTATAAAGCGTCGTTAAATAACCAATTAAAAAGTGTAATGACTATTTCGTTTATATGACGTCATTCCATTTTCGACCAGTGAAGTGTAATGAAATTTTGAATTCCAACCAATCACAGTCATACTTTGCGATAATTTTTGCAGCTAGATTTATCGCTATGAATTTATCGCATGGTCGTTCTTTTGTTTAGTCGTTGTCACCAACTGTTTCCCCGTAAATTGATGATCATGAATACATTAACATGCAACTACACGGTTAAACTTTTTTTTTTCAACTTTAAAGCAATGAATGCAAGATTTATATTTAATATTAATTAATATATTTACGCAGTGAAGACGACGTTCAAAACGGCGCACCAAGTAGACACAAAATCTTTATGCATCTTAATTGAACGTACCTTTTAAACTTGATTCTTTCAATATTCTTCCTAGATTGCACGCATACGCGATTGTAATATTGAACTGTGTAGATGCAGCTTTAGTTCCGTTACACACTACAGCGAGAATGCGTTTGTCGAGCTATAAAGAATGCTTTCGTGTAGCACTGATTGTAAGTAACGGTCGAAATAAGGCACAACTGGCATTGGTCCTGCTCCCACAGGTAACTTAACCTATAATTGTAGCCTATAAAATTTGTATTTTGTGAATGAAATGAAACAATTAATAGAAAGTCAGATGTTCAAATTTATGTAACATCATCGCATATCAAACCCAAAGTGCTTGCATAGTAATAATAAGTTCATTGATCAAACTGCCTTCCGTATGGCGTAATAAAATTCGTGTTTTAATTAGGCCTATCTATACAGAGATGGCTTCACTGTGTAGCAACATGTCCCGCTGTGAATACATAAGCATTGGTATATAGCTGTCCCCACTGTTACTGTTAAATTAAATTATGATTTCAGCAGATAATGAAAATGTATTTATGTTATAATAATAAGAGAAAAGTGCAGTACATGTAATTAACATTGTTAAACCTGTATTTCGCTTTTCGTAATTGGTATTACTGAATAATATCGAATTTCTTTATTGCAGTAATCGATATTCATCTACGAGTATTTCAACTTCACAATGTCTGAATAGGTTAAGTATTCGTTAATATACAATTATTAACATTTCGTGATCGAATTTTAGGGGTATAGGGGAGTAGTGGGTACAGTGAGACACAAAATATTAAGACATTTATGCAAGTGAAATTTCAAGTATTTTTAAAATCAAGGAAATATACATTAAAACATGGAGTACAATAATAATAAACATGTTAATACATAAAGGACATAATATACAATGCGTTTTGTCAAAAAAATGCAAATGTCTCACTGTTCCCATTCAGGAGGGTACAGTGAGACACCAGTGTCTATTAACGGACATTGAAATGATTAACATTTATTTCAAAAGAAAAGAAAGCTTGCTGTCTCTTTATCTTGCCATGTTCTGTAGACTTATTTAGAATCATTTTGATGTCTGACTTCGAAACCATTGAATCATCTGGAACATTTGGAAAAGTAATTTTCCATGACTTTTCGAACTTTTGCAAAAAAATTAAATGAATTTTTGTGACAACAAAGCTTATAATTATAAGAATTTAATTTAATTGTTTATTATTTTTTAATATATTTTTTTAATTTTGTGAATATTTTTTATTTAAGAAACCATTAAAATGTAATGTATCCATTATTTTATATAGTTCCTAAATTGGTTACTAGTATGTTCATTTTTAATGTTAGTTACCGGTAAATAATATAGTTACTGTTTATTTTTGCAAATCAATGGTAAATGGGAACAGTGAGACGTCTCAGTGTACCCTTCAATGGCATGTCTCACTGTTCCCTTTACGATAGTTCGTTTAAAAATGATGCCATCACTTCAAAATCAAAACAAGAAAGACGAAACTTCGCAAAACATAACGTCAAATACCATAGTATTAGGTAACAAAACATTCATATTTATATTTAATCTGTATATCCAATATAATTTCATTTAACACAAGCCAAAATTTTACTTCTAGAGTGAAAAATTACGAATTATTTTTTCATCACTCACCTTTATAACTAGAATCAAATCGAGTATGAAAATACTGTTACTTTACTCATGCAACATACAACTCAACTGTTACAAACATTAGAACATCAAAATTTACCATCTAATAAAAAATGTCTTACTGTTCTCCCTGTCTCACTGTACCCACTTCTCCCCTATTATTTACATTTTTATTTTATTCACGAAATAGTCCTAATAAATGTCACTCGGTCTGAAATTTCCCAGATAAATCTCAGACCTCTCGTGACATTAGTACAGAATATAGAATTTGGTAATTTCCTTTTTTCAGATATCTTACAAAAATAATAATTGAAGTAAAGGCATATTAGCTGTAAAGAATTTGTGTAAAGAATAAAAAAAACTTTGTAGGCTAAATGTTTAGCCATAAATGGCAAAGAAACATCATTTGTAATTATTCTTTTATATTTCCTTTCAGATTCTCTCAACGTCCATTGATATAAAATAGGCATAGTCCTAAACATTTGATGTGTAGTAATCAATATAGGATCTGTTTGACGTCTTTGTAAACAGTCCGGGTTAATAGAACGATGGCCGTGGTTTGCGACGTTGATGACATTTTTGTGGCATGTAAAGGTTAAACAGACAAGCACAGACGGGTTTGAAAAGTTGTTTCTTTTTTTTTTACGTTTAAATTAAGTTTTATAAACTTTTGCAATAACGTGACGTCATGGCCGTGGAATGTACACAACACGGAGTTCCTTTCAGAACTTTTCCGATTTTCAGGAGTATTTAACTAGCTAAATGAAAGAGTTTTATAGCGAGACGTGGTTGTCCAAAACATAAAATTATAGTCTGAGAAAGCTCGTAAAAGCACGATTTCCTTTCATTTTTGCGTCACAGGAAGTCAGAATGTTTGTGTTTGTTGTGGTGGTCGTTTCAATGAAATATAGTTATTTTAAAATACGGTGTAATTAAACACAGGTTGAGATTGTGATTATGTTGGCGTGATGTTTATATTTGTAAGATCTCAAGGCTGTGACATATAAAAGCCTTTAATGAAAGCCGTTCATTTTTAGAACAAAATTTACAATATTCATGTTTTTATTCCACCAGTAACAATAAAGTTCACGTCTGTTCAGAAAAATATTTTCTAATCACTTATATTACCTAGAATCTCTGTTGTCACAAATAAAGCTAAATCGTTTCCTATGTGTAGAACTCGGATTTTTAGCCTCGTTTAGCATAGAATGAAACATACGTTCTTTAATGCACCTAGTTTTAGGCAATATCATCGCTCGAGAGTTTCTCGTGTTGCATACATTTTGGAATACTTAAATAAAATTGTTGTAATCTATCCTATTCGAGCCTGAAAATCCTAGGTCTATGTATGTTTGTCATTTCGAGTAGGCCAATAAACACTGATTTCAGTTTATTTGGCTACAGACTAAAATCTAAATCTGAGGTTCCGGCTGATATGTACAGACCCAGAAACAAAATTTGGGCCACCTAATTTTACTAAGTACAGACCAGAAACAAAATTTGGGCCACCTAATTTTACTAAGTACAGACCCAGAAACAAAATTTGGGCCACCTAATTTTACTAAGTACAGACCCAGAAACAAAATTTGGGCCACCTAATTTTACTAAGTAGAGACCCAAAAACAAAATTTGGGCCACCTAATTTTACTAACTACAGACCCAGAAACAAAATTTGGGCCACCTAATTTTACTAAGTACAGACCCAGAAACAAAATTTGTGACACCTAATTTTACGAAGTTCAAGATACAACTCATTGCGCATGTACAGACAGTAAACAAGGGCGCCTAAATGTATAAGCTACTTGTAGACAAATTTGCGCCAAGTTTTTGCCTATACATCTAGGCAGTATATCTCACTTGACGAGATGTCTGAGGAAGAACAATAATAGTAATACGTGTATGCGTTACAAGAGCGGTATGTTGACGTTTTCATATTCGAGGAAAAGATTGAAAAAGCTAAACGTAGTTGAGCTTTTTAAATTTCAGAACATGAAAAAAATTTCGTGCCATCTACATTATTTTGTGCGAAGATCGTTTATTACATACCTGAAAGAGGAATTTCTAATTAGACCTAATTTCTAAATAGTTGCAATGAAACTCCATCTTCGTTTCTGTTCAATGACGGCAACTTTGGAAAACAAATATTCTATCTTCAACATTGTTCCTATAAAATGTTTTCTGTGTTTACTATACTCCAGCAGGCTGAATGATATACATCTGCCTTTTTCCCCCCAGTCTATGGTGAATCTGGAATCTTGTTGATTTTTTCATTTGCTTCATTAATGTTACTTGCATTACAAATGCAGTAACTTTTGTGGTGTTGTAGAGTTTACCTAATTTTTGCAAATATTTAAAAACAATAATTATAGTGCAATTTAGGTGAAATTGCAGTGGTAAGTTTAATTTATAATTATTACTATGTTAAACGTCTCTAAAAATAATATTTAAAAGCCTAAAGCAGTAAAATCAATATGACGCTTAAGTAAGAAGATCGCCCAAATTGTTGTGTTGTTAGGTTGGGAATACTGAATGTGGTATTTCGCACTTACCGCGTATGTTATGTGGTTATAAAGCAAGCAAATACAACGATCTCGCACAAAATTGTTTTTATGCATCTGAAGTCTGATTTGTGTTGCTAATGAGCGATGTATACAATATTTTGTTTACATCGTGATAGTTCTTCAAGGACTAATACTTGGAAGGATGATGACGATGATGATATTTCCATTTCGTACTATATTCTGGTGACGAAACATAATTATAAACTTTTTTATTTTCGAGATTTACTTCCTAACCTTATCCCCTTACTTGCTTGAATTAAAATTCCCGTGTTTTCCCAAATAGTTTGTGGATTTTCTCCTAACATATTCACGTCATCCGCATAAAGAAGCAGCTGATGTAACCCGTTCAATTCCAAACCCTGTCTGTTTTCCTAGACTGTACTAATGACATATTCTAGAGCGAAGTTAAAATGTAAAAGTGATAGTGCATCTCTTTGCTTTAGCCCGCAGTGAAGAATATTAGGGCCGTATTCATAGACATTTTTAGCGCGTGCTTCCTGTGGATGATCAGCGTTTTTGGTATTCATAAACCAGTGTTAGCGATAGGATATGATTTGAATTCTGTACAAGTAACCAGTGGATAGCCGGGGCTAGCTTAGTACGCTCCTCGCGCGTGCTGAATAGCACCCTTAGATAATGTCATAGCGAATTCTCAAATTGATCTCACCAAAAGTCATTCGTCCCATTATTACCAGTTTAATCAACTCTATAATATAGCCATACAATTAATAAATAGTTTTAATAACCAGATTAAAAACAATAAGTTGTAGTACAGTAGAAAAGAATTTCTCTTTTCTACCGATATTTGTACTGTTACTATTTCTATCTCATATTTTCTTTTAATTCTGGTACTAACTGGACTTTACATCTAGAGAGATTACATTTAGAGTTTCTTGATGAAAGGAAGTGGGAAGGGATGACTCAGGCTCTCTGTGTGAAGGGCATCCAACCCTCAGATCGAGAGTTCTCTCTCTCTCTACGGAAGTAAGTTGAAAACTTCCTATCCTGTATCGTTTACCGGAAACTCAAAATTCATCATCTCATTGAAAGCTAAACAAACAGCTGGATAGGGCTTCCATTTAGTATGCAACTTGTTCAGGGGTTTGCATAAGCACCAGGGGAAGCGGATAGACGTTATGAATTTCTCAAGTGATTTCTCTTACAGGGTGTTCTGCCATTAAGGGCTATACATGTTTCACAATTTACAGTATATTTGAAATAGTATTTTGTTAGGAAGAATCCAGCAATTTAATATTTAAAAATAGTTTCTCAATTAGGACACTTTAATACCCTTCCAAGAATTTCTATTAGAACCTCACTCACTTGTTCCAGCGTCCATTCTATAGAGTATTTCAAAAGTCAGTTCAAACGTTAAACCGCTATTAATATTATAATATTTGAGATAGGGGAAAAAACGAAAACATCACAGTGTTGGACAAACAACGGGGTTTACAAAACATTGGGAAGATGTCCGCCGTTCTCTTGTTCAACGTACAGCTTTCTGTCTGCTACATCATGCACAGCATTTTGCATATAATGTCTTGGAATACTGGCAATTTCTTGCGAGATGGCATCTTTCAGTTGGAGTAGGGTTGTTGGATGTGTCAGGAAAACTCGTTCTTTAAGGTAACCCCACAACCAAAAGTTGGCCGGATTGAAATCTGGAGATAGCGGAGGCCACATTGTTGAAAAGTGCCTTTTTGCCGCATTTGCCTTCAGGTATCTCGTTGCGTTGCCCTTAATCTCGTCCACAGCTTGCACAGTTTCTTCTCTCTCAACGACGATTTTAGCTCTGGGAATTGCCAGAAGTCGCAGAGAACCAAATCTGGGCTGTATGGGGACTGACATTTGTAGTCGGTACAATATAAAGTGAGATACTAAGTTGCAACTTAGTATTTTTGCCCCTATTACTTGATCACCTGCTTAAATTGAGTGATTTTGTAGCTTTCAGGTTCACTTTATTACTGGCAATACTTTTTTGAATACACGAAATTTACGGGTAGTCGTTTTGTAACTGTTAAGTTGGCAAAATTTTACACCTATATAAGAAACATAAAGACACTACACGATATGTCATCATAAGATAAGACAAAATACTCAATTTTTATTATTTTGGTCTAAGGAAAATAATAGTCCTTCATGAAATACTTTTTTTTTGTCACAGATTTATAGTACCATTTCTTAGTGCAGGAAAATGCTAGGCTATAGGCAACATTGACTTTCTTTCATACTTAAATAGTGCATATTTACTTACTGGCTTTTAAGGAACCCGGAGGTTCATTGCCGCCCTCACATAAGCTCGCCATCGGTCCCTATCCTGAGCAAGATTAATCCAGTCTTTATCATCATATCCCACCTCCCTCAAATCCATGTTAATATTATCTTCCCATCTACGTCTCGGCCTCCCTAAAGGTCTTTCTCCCTCCGGCCTCCCAACTAACAATCTATATGCATTTCTGGATTCGCCCATACGTGCTACATGCCCTGCTCATCTCAAACGTCTGGATTTAATGTTCCTAATTATGTTAGGTGAAGAATACAATGCGTGCAGTTCTGTGTTGTGTAACTTTCTCCATTCTCCTGTAACTTCATCCCTCTTAGCCCCAAATCTTTTCCTAAGCACCTTATTCTCAAACACCCTTAACATATGTTCCTCTCTCAAAGTGAGAGTCCAAGTTTCACAACCATACAGAACAACCGGTAATATAACTGTTTTATAAATTCTAACTTTCAGATTTTTCGACAGCAGACAAGATGATGAAAGCTTCTCAACCGAATAATAACAGGCATTTCCCATATTTATTTTATGTTTAATTTCCTCCCGAGTATCATTTATATTTGTTACTGTTGCTCCCAGATATTTGAACTTCTCCACCTTTTCAAAAGATAAATTTCTAATTTTTATATTTCCATTTCGTACAATATTCCCGTCACGAGTCATAATCATATACTTTGTCTTTTCGGGATTTACTTCCAAACCTATCTCTTTACTTGCTTCCAGTAAAATTCCCGTGTTTTCCCTAATCGATTGTGGATTTTCTCCTAACATATTCACGTCATCCGCATAGACAAACAGCTGATGTAACTCGTTCAATTCCAAGCCCTGTCTGTTATCCTGGACTTTCCTAATGGCATACTCTAATAATAATAATACTAATAATAATATTAATAATAATATTAATAATTTATTTATTTATTTATTTAATCTGGCAGAGCTAAGGCCAGTAGGCCTTTCTTCCGCCCAGCCAGACTCTAATTCTAATAGAATACAATTGCTTACATAGTTATTACCAGGAACGGATTTATATGGACTAAAAATATATGAAATATGTAAATATATATGTAGTTATATTTACCAAAATATGGAATTAAATATGGATTTTTACCAAAATATGGAATTAAATATGGACTTAAAATTATAAAAAAATGACTATGTACGTTAAATATTGGTACATTTTAATCAAACTAAACAAAAATATAATGGACGTACCTTATCTTCCAATGTAGTTTCAACAAAACACAATTTTTATTGTCTGTTACCATAACAATAGGTTACAAACATTTCTTTCAAGTGCTGAAAAGTGAATCTTCTTCTATTGTCTCTGAGGATAGATTTATACTGACTAAAAGAGCGTTCGACGTCACAAGAAGTAACTGGTACATAATTCAATTTCACAATGTCTGCTGGGGATAAGTCCAAGTTAATCTTCACTGTTGATTCACCACTCATCACAGCAACAACCTTTTGTAGTTCTTCATATCCAGGGTTTTTGAAAGTACAGTGTCCACCTTAGCTCTTACTGCATCTGCAACTTTACCTCTACCACGATTCAGTTGTTCCACAGTACTATTTATAATTTCAAAACTTTCAGATAGTGAAAGGTGCCTATTTTGGAGACTTTTGAGCGTTTTTATGATGCATGAAAATGTATGCTGAATGTGAGCTAAGTCATTCTTCACACTTATGTCACAGGTAACTGTTTTCGCAGTATCAATTGAGACTGCATCTTCAGAGTCAATGCAAGGAGAACATTGTTAATAGAGTCTATATGTTCGGCATAATATTCAACTGCTTCTAGCCATGTACCCCATCTAGTTAAAATTGGCTTTGGTGGCAATGGAATTTCAGGTACATTTCTTTCAACACGTTAACTCTACTGGGAGCTTTGAGAAATACTTTTTCACTGATGAAATCAACAAATCTACTTTAGGAAATTGTCTCTGACCACTTCTGCCACACGATGAAATGCATGCGCCACACAAGTAAAATGAGTCAATTTAGGATATACAACAGATAATGCTTGTCCAGCTTTGACCATATAAGGGGCAGCATCGCTAATAAAGAATAACACATTATCGTACATAATACCCTTTGGCCACAGGATACCCATAGCTTCGTTGAACAGTTTAACTATAGTTTTGTTATTGCACTTTTCTAGAACATCACAATGTAAAAGAATTCGTTCAGAATATTGTTCACTTAACAAACCGATAACTACATTACCAACAAGTCTACCTTCTTTGTCGGGAGTCTCATCAATGGAAACCCAAATTGAACTATCTTTAATTTCATCTCTTATCTTCTGTATTGTCTCATCGTAGATGGATGGAGCATACGTCTTCTAAGTGTTGACTCATCCGGGATTGTATGTTGAGTATATTTTTCAAGGAATTCCCTGAAGACCTTATTCTTTAGTTTGTAGAGAGGAATATCAGCAGAGATGAGAGAACGGCACAGGTCGATGTTAAACTCAGATCTTACATTCGATGTTGTTGGTTGTGTTAAAAACAATTGTCTCTGCTTGGAATTTAGTTGTTTGTTGGCCTGATGTTTACTAGTTGTAATGTGTTGTTGCACCAGGAACTTTTGTGTAGATGATACTGCACACTGACACAAATTACAAAATAATATTTTATTGTCAGTTGATAAACCATCTTCTTTAAATTCTGAAATGTAACTTGTTAGTTTTGATTTTAAATTGACTGAATGACGTACTTTTGGCATATTTACCGTCTTTATAGTATGATTTACAAAACTGAACCTATGTGTACTCTGACTGGCATTTAACTGTTGAGCTGCACAACTGAAGTCTGTTAAAAATTTTAAATTAAATTAATACAGTTTTGTAACTTACTTTCCCATTGTTGATAGGACTGCTAATTTTCAAATAACTCTGATGTTAAAGGGATTACTGAACATGTGTTTAAATCTCTATTGTTGAAATGTATTTTTAAAAGTTAATGGAATTTTGTTTTGTTTTATTGTTAAACCTAATATAATATGGACTGTTTTATATGAAATATGGAAAATATATGGAAATTAACGAAAATATGTACTAAACTCTAAAATATGGAAAAATATGGAAAATAAAAGTAGGATTTTTCAACCCTACACATTGTGAAACATAAAGATAATGCAAAATATAAATTATATTAGCTTTATAAGTAAATATGTATTTACATATAAATCCTTTCCCTGGTTATTACATTAATATCTAGACCATAAAACAACATGAAAGGAAATAATGAAAGTTGTATAAGTAATGTTAGTGTGACAATAATAAACATTGGTAAGAAATAGTTATAATAATAATAATAATAGTAATAATAATAATAATAATAATAATAATAATAATACTAGACCAGGGTCTCCAAAAAGCGTATCGTCATTCGTGCTCTCGATGCTGCCCGCCGAACACAGTGTTCTGTAAGGGGAAGAGACTCGTACCTCAACAGATGGGAGCGATCATTGGGGGATCGCGGCAACGGTCTGCTTATGTTTACAAATAACATCAAAAGAATAAGAAATATCATACGTTTGTCTATTGTTTTGGCATACTATGAAGCTGGAGCCCCGTCTGTTGCTATTGACACAAGCCATTGCAAATTCAACCTCTTCTGTTCTATGGTGCCTTTCAGTGCCTGGAAAGATCTTCTCAGTTGTATTTTGTAATTACTTCTAGAAGACATTCAGACACAGTAAAATGTTCATTAACTCCTCGGATGAAAATGGCTAGGTGAGCTTTGTCATTTCTATCTGTGCTTTCGTCCAATGCAAGTGAGTAAGCTACAAACTGGTTAATTGTGGTTTCGACTTCAGATTTAATTGCATTTACAAATTTGAAATTCCTTCTCTGAACTGTAATTGGAAACAATTTACTTATCTTAAATTTTGACTTTGTTCTGGACGCAGTGTTTTACTAACGTCCTGTATGCACTATTTTAAAAATGATGCTTCTGTAAAGGGCTTCATTGATTTTCCAATATTCCAAGCTAGAACATAGCTAGCAAGAAGCTTTTTCTGTTTAAGACTGAGGACACATCTGTGATTTGTGTTTGTATTTTCTTGTTTTATATTTATCAAAATATTTGTGGGCCTACGCATTTCACCCTAAATGAAACGAAAAACATATGTTTGTCATGCGGAACTGAGTGTAAACGTATTGTAATACTCGTATACTGATTATTATGTATAACCAACAGTTATACAGATGGCCTCAAATTATTTTCACATGTCCAACATGCTTGTAATTGTATGATATTCTTTCTGAAGAGTCGAGTATTGTCGTCGCATGTTGAATTTTAACACACCCTTAAGAATTTTGGAACAAATTAAGCATATCACATTCTCCCCCTAACACAAAAAAATTCTCTTCCTATTCATCCTTGAATGTAGTACGTCCATGATTAGAAGACATTGTGAAACTGTGGAACACTCCGACCAACACAATGATAATGGCAGTCCGCCACTGCTCTTCGTTTGTGCATAAACATTGAGTACAGTACAGGTGGGGATGGGTGAGGCGGAGCGCGCTCAGACGTACCGGTTTCGGTTCCGTTCAGGGGCTTACTCGCGAACACGCTTTTGGAGACGTCTGCTCTAGAGCAAAGTTAAAAAGTAAAGGTGATAGTGCATCTCCTTGCTTTAGCCCACAGTGAATTGGAAATGCATCATAGTGCATAAATGACATAAAGACAGTCAATGGGAAATGGTCTGTTCATATATTTTTTAGGGCCGATTGTATAAACCATTTAATCTTAGATCAGAGGTTAAATTGATCCTCGTTCTAGCTGAACTTGGAATTTTGTGTTGTATAAAGTCTAATCTGAGATTAATTTGTTTAAACTAAAGTCAATTTTGACTGAAGAAATTTCTCCGATTAAGTTATATGATCCAAGTTCAGTTATTTCTTTTCTGTTTGAAATATACGAGTGACAGATTGTGCAAATAAAATATCCATTATTATTAATATTAATAGATATGTTAGGTACATTTATATATATTTCTTTCAATTTCTTGCTTTAATACACAAACATTCTTATATTTTATAAGGCTCTATCGTGTTCAGCAGTATCAAATAACATAACCTATAATTATATTATGTCTATAACAACCAATGGATATGATAAATACATTCATAAATGTTCAATTAACTGTATTACTAAACGAAAATTGTCTTTTATAAAGCTTTATTATGTTTAGCAGTATCAAACACCATAACATTATAACAACTCGGAGAACAGTCAACCTTCTTCTTATTGTCCGCCATTATTTACATTGCACAAAAAACCAGTGTCTACAACAGAGTGTAATACGGAAAGTCGCCAAAAAGTAGTTGTAAAGTCGCTAGATTTCTCATTATCAACAAAGAAAGATTCAATTTTGTCACTATGGGGTACTAAAAAGTTTGCTAAATCCCTATTTAAGCAATATAAAAGTTAAAAGAAATTGTTGTTGAAAAAGAGTTAAAGTCGGTAGATTGGCAACACTAAACAAACCTGTATAACATGGTCCGCGCATCACGTATTTCACCTGTTTATGCGATGTTGCCAAATCCTTTTCACGTGAACTTAGATTGCATTTGAACCAAGGTAATTTGATCGCAGAAAAGTTTTATACAATAGAAGAAGTGTCTGAACTCGGTTCACTTTCCGATCTTCGATCAAAGTTGATCTTTAGTCAGGGAGTTTTATACAATTGGGCCTTAATAATATAATTTAACTACAGATAAATTTAGCGACCAATTTAAGATTGGGCTAGAAAGTCGATAAATATTGCATCCTTTTATCAGGTACAAGGCAATGCTAAACGTTTGGTTAGCAAAGTATGATTCCTCGTGGCGTAGAGACAGTATACTTTCCTCTACAGTAACTTTGCATGGACTTGAAAATGTCCGCCCTGCATGCATAATACACATATTAGGTGCGACAAAACCTAATTAGCAATTAGCAGGAGATAAGAATTATCATGGGCCTAAGTTAAAGAGTAGAGGTGCGTGAACGAAATTCTTTTATCTTGTTTCACGTTTGCTGACGTCAAGCACGCAAGACCATAGTTGCTAAGCAACAACGTGTACTGCACTGATAAGCCGCATTTACTAAATTTCGTTGTCGTCGAAAAGGGATTCTTAGACACAGACTGCAAATGTAACATTTATAATCAAACACCTAATAATATTAACACTAATTACGCCTTCGCCTTCTTCACAGCCTCGTTTCTTCCATCTCTACAGTTTACTACCACCTTCATTGCCTTCGCCATTATGTGCACCATCACCTTTACATTAAATCTTCACCATTACCATCACTTTTATCTGCACTATCATTTTCACCATTATTTTCACTATTTTTCACCATTATCTTCACTATCCTTCTCACCATTATCTTCGCTCTCTTTTTCGCCATTATCTTCACTATCTTATTTATCATTATCTTCACTATCTTTTACCATTATCTTCACTATCTTCATCATTATCTTCACTATCGTTTTCACCATTATTTTCTACCTTTTTCACCATTATCTTCACTGTCTTACCATTATCTACACTCTTTCACCGTTATCTTCACTATATTTTTACCATTATCTTCACTATCTTTTTCACCATTATCTTCACTATCTTTTTCACCATTATCTTCACTGTCTTTTTACCATTATCTTCACTATGTTTTCCACCATTACCTTCAATATTTTTCACCATTGCCTTTACTACCTTTTCACCATTATCTTCACTATTTTTTATTATTGTCTTCACTATGGTTTTCACCATTATCTTCTACCTTTTTCACCATTATCTTCACTATCTTCTTAGCATTATCTACAATATTTTTCACGATTATCTTCACTATCTTTTTCACCATTATCTTCACTATCTTTTGCACCACTATCTTTATTTTACCATTTCTTCACTATCTTTTTCACCATTTCTTCACTATCTTCATCATTATCTTCACTATCGTTTTCACCATTATCCTCACTATCTTTTCATCATTATCTTCACTATCTTTTTACCATTATCTTCACTATGTTTTCCACCATTGCCTTCACTACTTTTTCACCATTATCTTCACTATTTTTTATTATTGTCTTCACTATGGTTTTGCCATTATCTTCTACCTTTTTCACCATTATCTTCACTATCTTCTTACCATTACCTACAATATTTTTCACCGTTATCTTCACTATATTTTTACCATTATCTTCACTATCTTTTTCACCATTATCTTCACTATCTTTTTCACCATTATCCTCACTGTCTTTTTCATAATTATCTTCACTATCTTTTTACAATTATCTTCACTATGTTTTCCACCATTGCCTTCACTTTTTTTCACCATTATCTTCACTATTTTTTATAATTTCTTCACTATGGTTTTGCCATTATCTTCTACCTTTTTCACCATTATCTTCACTATCTTCTTACCATTATCAATATTTTTCAATTATCTTCACTATATTTTTCACCATTATCTTCACTATCTTTTGCACCACTATCTCCACTATCATTTTACCATTTCTTCACTGTCTTTTTCACCATTTCTTCACTATCTTTTTACCATTATCTCCACTATCTTTTTCATCATTATCTTCACTATCTTCATCATTATCTTCACTATCGTTTTCACCATTATTTTCTACCTTTTTCACCATTATCTTTTCTTACCATTATCTTTTTCACCATTATCTTTTATTTTTACCATTATCTTCACTATCTTTTTCACCATTATCCACTATCTTTTCATCATTATCTTCACTATCTTTTACCATTATCTTCACTATGTTTTCCACCATTGCCTTCACTACTTTTTTCACCATTATCTTCATTTTTATTATTGTCTCCACTTTTTCACCATTATCTTTACCTTTTTCACCATTATCTTCACCATTATCTTCACTATCTTTTGCACCACTATCTCCACTATCTTTTTACCATTATCTCCACTATCTTTTTCATCATTATCTTCTTTGTGACGTTTACTTTTACAATAGCCATAAATACAGTAATAAACCTAATATATCATTAATTATATTAATTGTTCTTTTATGGGCAGGGCATGTAGCACGTATGGGCGAATCCAGAAATGCATATAGAGTGTTAGTTGGGAGGCCGGAGGGAAAAAGACCTTTAGGGAGGCCGAGACGTAGATGGGAGGATAATATTAAAATGGATTTGAGGGAGGTGGGATATGATGATAGAGACTGGATTAATCTTGCACAGGATAGGGACCAATGGCGGGCTTATGTGAGGGCGGCAGTGAACCTTCGGGTTCCTTAAAAGCCATTTGTAAGTAAGTAAGTAAGTAATTGTTCTTTTATCTTGCATCACATTCACTTCATCATCGCCTTAATCTTCAGCTCCATTATTACCATAACCTTCACTTTGTCTGCATCATGTTTACCTTTATGTTAATCACTTCACCTTTACCTGCATCTTCATCTTCTACATTATCATCACCAACGTCTTCACAATCACCAAGATTTTCATCGGCTTCATTTTCATCATCTTCATGTTTAAGACTAATTTCGTCTTTTCTAACACCACATTTTTTTTCATCATTATCTTTTTCTCGGTACTATCTATTTTTGCAACGCCATCTTTTCCTGCAGCGCCATCTTTCTCTCACCATCATAATTTTAATAACCATAATATTTTTAATCGCACATCATGTTTTTAATCGCCATTCATTCTTTAAAGACCACCGTATTTTTAATTTACCGTAAAACAAAAGGTACAAGGGATGCAATTGGACTACTAAGAACCATCGTCGAAAATTACTTAGAGAAGAGTAAAGAAGTGTATGTAGTATTTGTGGACCTAGAAAAGGCGTTTGACCGAGTAAATTGGAACAAACTGATGGACATCCTGAAGAAAATAACTGTGGATCGGAAATACAGGAGGGTGTTTTAATAACGTATATACAAAACAACGAGTCAAAGTCAGGATAAGAGAAGAAATGTTTGGAGGAAGTGAAATAGGGAGAGGAGTACGACAAGGATGTCCTTTATCATCTACTCTGTTCAACATCTATTTGGAGGATTTAGTGAAGAACTGGTTTCAGAACATGGAAGGTGTAAAAGCAGCATTTGACTGTTTTATTGAACAAACACTATTGGACAGTAGCGGCGATGTGGTTGGCATGAGTTTGGTGCCTTTCTACCACGACACAGAATTTTTTCTTACCGTAAGCACATCATACAGAAAGTTAGTCGCGCAAATATATTTGTGGAAAGGTGAATTCTGTGTTTATTCTCATGGTTATTACACTTTGACTAGATATGTCGTTGGGTGGAGGAAGTTAAAAATGCGAGAAGGAAGTTGACATATTGACTCAGCGATAAGCTGACAATAGCTCTCTACTTAAAGGAAGTTCTATAATAACCACGGAATGTTACTATAGGGGAAGGTGTTGTACCTTGGGTCATTTTTACATTTAATTTCTATTTTTACCATATTATGATTGTTAGGTTGTCCAAATTATAAAATAAGATGAAGCTACTCTTTGAGATATCATTGGTAATCTTTATTTACGAATTTAATTACTTTGATAATTTTTATATTCAATTAAATGTATACAAGTATAATGGACCAAGGTACAGCATGAGGTTGTACCTTGGGTCACCCCATGTTGTACCTTGGGTCACATTATAAATTTAGCCTACAAGAAAAGAAACAAGAATACAAATTGTGGATAAAAATAAATATGAATGCAAAGTGTACATATTAATCTAAAAATCACGAAACTTCTGGAATATAATAGGAAACAAATTAAAGATTCAATTCCTTTGAAACATGTTCATGCAATAATGCATTTTAAGCAGATAACAAACACAAAATCGATCTACTTAACATCATAACTACTGAAATCAACTGCGAATTGTAGTTGGGAAGTTTGTCTCTTAGATTAACCTTGTTGGTAGGGAGGTGGTAGCCTCATGACTAAGCCACATGTCGCCAGCTTTTTTTCTCGATTTTCCAGTTCTCTGGAATAGCCAAATTATTTTCATATCTATACTGATATGCAAGTTTCAGAACTTCATTTATATTTAGACCGTAATGTAGCCTTGCTGCCTGTTTCAAATACTCTACTAATTCAATCTCTTATGGCAAAGTAAACACTTTCTTCACCTCATTGTTAGCTCTGTACACAAACTCATTTCCATTAGAATCCTGCATATTTTTTAAGTGCCTAGACAACGTAGTTTTCGAAATATCCTAATTTTTGGCAGCAGTTCGCACTTTAGTTCCATTTGTTAACACATCCTTAATAGCCATGCGAAGTGCTTCTACATCTACTTTTTCCCGCTTTTTTCCATTCTTGCTTCTTGGCATGGTTCTATAAAAGTATGACGATATAATATTTCCAACATATTGAGCAATAAACTATATTAAATTAACTAATAATTTATAATGATTTGTACACTTCTGCTCATCATCAGTTCAATGTTGTACCTTGGGTCGACCCAAGGTACAACGCTTCAAGTGGACCGAGGTATAACTACTGCTCATTGTGAACTGAACATCATGTTTCAAAAGTTAGGTTATATTCTAACAATAACGTAATATACCATTCGAACAAGAAAGAAACAAAGATTTTACCTTACTATTGGAAATGTCTTGAATTATAACACAGCCCCGTAAAAAAAATAAAGATCACACTACAAACAAAATACTTTCTGAGATCAAAAACAAATTTCTTCACAAAGAAAGCAAACCACTGTATCTGAAGATCACCAAAGCTTTGTGAGAGGACTCTTGTGTACAGATATGTAACTTGATTGTAATACTTTATTTTTCAAAACACAAATGGCAGAGAAATGATGAATGACCCAAGGTACACCACCTTCCCCTATATAATCAGCGGTACTTTCAGATTCCCTTACAAAAAATACTAAATAAATCCACGTTCTATTTCTGCTTTGACGTAAGCAGGTAAGACGTAAAAAAAAAGTTTACACACGTATCACGATGGAACTAGATTCAGTTTCCATGGTAAAAACTTTTTTTTTTAACAGGCGACTTATCGGAGCCTATCTTCTTTTGTTTCATAATGCTATGCAGCACATGTTGGACTTCTGTTGTCATGGACGGAGTTTATTACCATAGTAATACAGCTTCTGTAATTGCCTAACCAGCAAGGGGCAATGGATTTTAAAAATGCATGCAATGTTTCCTGGGCTCGCAGAGTTCGTTCCAAAGATATGATCACGTAACATAGAAGCGCAGTTCACAACAGAGCGTATGTGCCGAGAGAGTTCAGTTCTATGTAAATTCTGATATTCTCACAACAGAATGACAAAAAATTTCATTCCATCTTTGACATCATATATAATAGAATTGCTGTATGAATGTTGTAGTCGTCACGTAGGATATTTAAGCCACTTTTTGTGGGTCTAGTTTCTCAGTATTTCTTAAGAGGATTGCACACCACAAGTTTTCTACAGTGTGTGTCGTAAAATGACGACAGATTTTATTTCTCCATTAATCTGGAAGTCATGAACGTATTTATGGGAACTGTTCACTAAACAACAATGGCTGATAAACGTCGTATGAGTAGTGCACAATGAGCTAAAAATAGTTTTTCTGTGTGCTGAGTTGAGGAGTTAATTTAGTTCAGAAGAGTTTTAAAGTTCACTATAACACAAGGTGGGTCCCATGCAGAAACACCGTTCTGAATACACAAAAGAGATTTGAAGAAGAATAAGGAAAAGGAGGAGGAGAAAGAGGAGAAGGATAGGAAGAAAAGGAGGAGGAGAAGAAAAAGGAGGAGAAGAAAAGAAGAAAAGGAGGAGAAGGAGAAGAGGAGGAGGAGAAGAGGAGGGGAGGAGGAGAAGAAGAGGAGGGGAGGAGGAGAAGAAAAGGAGGGGGAGACGAAAAGGAGGAGGAGAAGAAGAAGAAAAGGAGGGGGAGGAAGAGGAGAAGAAAAGGAGGAGGAGAAGAAAAGGAGGAGAAGAAAAGGAAGAGAAGAAGAAAAGGAGGAGAAGAAAAGGAAGAGAAGAAGAAAAGGAGGAGAAGAGGAGGAGAAGAAAAGGAGGGGAGGAAGAGGAGAAGAAAAGGAGGAGAAGAAGAAAAGGAGAAGAAGAAAAGGAGGGGGAGGAAGAGGAGAAGAAAAGGAGGAGAAGAAGAAAAGGAGGAGGAGAAGAAAAGGAGGAGGAGAAGAAGAAAAGGAGAAGGAGAAGAAGAAAAGGAGAAGGAGGAGAAAAGGAGAAGAGAGAAGAAAAGGAGGGGAGGAGAAGAAAAGGAGGAGGAGGAGAAGAAGAGAAAAGGTGTATTGGAACCAAAGCGTCCACGTCAGCCTAGGGGTTCATATCCCATTTATAGAGGAAATGTGTTGGAAATAAAATCAAGTGAAGTTGAAACAAACATGACACATGACTGACTTAAAATGGAACAAAGAAATTGGGAGTCTCTTACTACACGAATGACAATCACAGATGTCAATTGAGAAAACAGTACTAAATAGTACTCAGAGATGGCAGGGCAAACAGACTGTAGTGTCAAATTCACTGTATAGGTGGAAATAGTGTCTTTGAGAGAATTTGTGGACATAGCGTCTTTGAGAGAATTGGATGAAAAATTTGACCGTGAGCAAGGAGCCAACTTCATAAAATATTTAACAAAACTTTCAATATATTTATTGTACAATAAATTTAACGAAAAATTTGACAGTGAACAATAGGCATAAGACTTTCTGCACGGAATATTTCGCAATCGGATGATTTCTATCACATTTTCTGTGGTACATCATTGTGGATACTACTGGCCATTATGTAGCCCAAATTTTAGCCCTTGTGATTATTTCTTGTGGGGAGTTCCTAAGGATTAAGGTTTTACTCATCAACCTCAGGATACGCAAGAGCTTCGGTAAACAATATTGAAAGTCTGGTGCTGAGGAGTTGTTTCCTATTTCTTCATCTGGGAGCAATACAGCAACGTAATGGTGATTCACATCGAATATATTCTTCATGTCTAAACATTTTGCAAAGCTCAAGTTGTCTTAATATACAGTAATTTGAATTGCAAAGTTACAGTGAAATTTCTTTTTGAAACTTGAAAAAAAAAAATGTGTCATCATTTCCCGGCCCACGCTGTAGATACCAGGTATGCACAGCTTTCTCGCTCGCATGATGGGCAACTGCGAGTGAATATGACTGTGACAAGGGTTGCTTGAAAAAGTAGGGAAGGGGCAGCACCATTGGATACTAGTGTCTGTGACAGGTGCCAGCGTCCATTGAAAGAATTGGCTCTGACAACTCATTTGAGAGTTGCGGAGGATGAATTTCAGAACTTTACCTGTCTATTCCCATTGCCGGGCTTTGTTTATGTTCGTATGACGACGTTTTCAACTCCGGGGTTAATAATAATAATAATAATAATAACAATAATAATAATAATAATAATAATAATAATAATAATAATAATAATAACAATAACAATAATAACAATAATAACAATAACAATAACAATAATAACAATAATAATAATAACAATAATAATAATAGCAATGATAATAATAATATAATAATAATATAATAATAACAATAATAATATAATAATAATATAATAATATTAATAATAATAATAATAATAATAATAACAATAATAACAATAATAATAACAATAACAATAATAATAACAATAATAACAATAATAATAATAATATAATAATAATATAATATTAATAATAATAATAACAATAACAATAATAATAACAATAATAATAACAATAACAATAATAACAATAATAATAATAATAATAATAATAATAATAACAATAATAATAATAATTCGAGGGTTGAGCTGTTTTGGCCCTTTCCGCCTCCAAGTTGTTTTCTTATAGGATTTGAGTAATGAGTCTTTCCCCTGAAAGCGCAACCAACGCTAAGCAGAATAGACCTTTGGTGGGGCTGCCACCTTTGAGTTTTAGGTCTAGCTTCTTGATGTATTAATCCCATGAAAAGGCTTGCCACTTCAGTCTACTCTTGGTTCCAGTTGCCGTTGTGATCTTAATGTGTGTAATCAATGTAACATGATTGAAGTATGTAGTGCTATTTGAAAAATTAATGACGTCACGTGTATCTTGTACCATAATGTAGTTACATGCACCAAATCTCCACACTCATGTTAGCCCCTCGTTCTAATATAACACTCGAAAGCAAAAATTCCAATACCTTTGCAAACAAAAACGTTATAGGTGTACAATATAAATGGGACACCCTGTATAATTATTTATTAACAATTTTTTTTGGTTCATTGATGAGCCCAATCTAGGCTGCCCCCAATTTTGTGTCATGGACTGTATTTATGTTCTATTTAGGAATGATCTGTATAGCGCTAAATGCGTTGATCGATCAATAGATTGGCAGAAAAAATATTAAACGTTTTAGAGAGCGATGTTAGAAAGTGACGCTGTCTACCCCTATGCCTCGCTACTGCCGGGCGTTTGTAACTTGTTCATAAATTAATAAATGAAACTTTTATGTCATCTTTTGCCTTTTATAAGGAAATTCAATGCATTTTAAGGTGATTTTATACATATTTTGAAGCACCTTCATGTATTAAGACTACTTACGTACTGGAATTTAAGGAACTCGGAGGTTCATTGCCGCCCTCATAGGCTATACTCCCGCCATTGGTCCCTATCATGAGCAACATTAATCCAGTCTCTATCATCATATCCCACCTCCCTCAAATCCATTTTAATAATATCCTCCCATCTATGTCTCGGCTTCCCCAAAGGTTTTTATCCCTCCGGCCTCCCAACTAACACTCTATATGCATTTCTGGATTCGCCCATACGTGCTACATGCCCTGCCCATCTCAAACATCTGGATTTAATGTTCCAAATTATATCAAGTGAAGAATACAATGCGTGCAGTTCTGTGTCATGTAACTTTCTCCATTCTTCTGTAAATTCATCCCTCTTAGCCCCAAATATTTTCCTAAGAACCTTATTCTCAAACACGCTTAACCTATGTTCCTCTCTCAAAGTGGGAGTCAAAGTTTCACAACCATGCAAAACAACCGATAATATAACTGTTTTATAAATTCTAACTTTCAGATTTTTTGACAGCAGACTAGATGACAAAAGCTTCTCAACCGAATAATAACAGGCATTTCCCACACTTATTCTGTGTTTAATTTCCTCCCGAGTGTCATTTATATTTGTTACTGATGCTCCAAGATATTTGAATTTTTCCACCTCTTCTAAGGATAAATCTCCAATTTTTATGTTTCCATTTCGTAAAATATTCTGGTCACGAGACATCATATACATTGTCTTTTCGGGATGTACTTCCAAACCTATCGCTTTACTTGCTTCAAGTAAAATTTCCGTATTTTCCCTAATTGTTTGTGGATTTTCTCCTAACATATTCACGTCATCCGCATAGACAAGTAGCTGATGTAACCCGTTCAATTCCAAACCCTGTCTGTTAAGGCTGGTTCATAATGAACCGGAAACGGAAATGACATCGAGAACGAGAATGGAAATATTGTTAAATAAATGTGAACATTCACAATTAACTACTGCGAATGCTCACATGTAAACGCATTTAGCTCGACCATGCTGAAATGTAGTAATTATACACCTTGTAGCAGTCCTTTAATGCATGTCATTAAACTACACCTATTCATTAAAGTTCAGGTTTTCGATTATTCTCGGATATGCAATCAAAGACAAGGAGGGAAACGTGACGGAGGCTGGAAATCCAATACTGTCGCAGAAGGTTATGTTCTGTTACTATAATAATTAGCGTTAATTGTAAATAATATTCAAATAAATTCAATTTGTTATCTAGTTTTTCAATGTCGAATTCAGTTTCAAGGTTATATCAAGTTTAACATTTATCTTACTAGATTATATCAAGGTCGTCGACATTCGTTGCCCGGAAAAAATCAATACTTTCGCGTCTGCGCACATCTCACAATTTACGAGATTCGCTCCCCAGTCACATAAGAATTACATGAATACTTATGAATAATTTCAAGTTAGGATTATGGTCGAGCATAAAAGTCGTTTGAAACTTGCCTATAATGGTAATTAAGACGCTCGTATGAAAATTATGAAACTCGCTTGCGCTCGTTTCATAAACATACTCGCGTCTTAATTACTATCATTATAGGCTCGTTGCATAATGTACTATTTTTTTAACATTATTTCCGTTCTCGTTCTCGTTGTTTCCCTTTCCGGTTTATTGTGAACCAGCCTTTATCCTGGACTTTCCTAATGGTATATTCTAAAGCGATGTTAAAAAGTAAAGGTGATAGTGCATCTCCTTCCTTTAGCCCACAGTGAATTGGAAACACATCTGACAGAAACTGACCTATGCGGATTTTGCTGTTCATTTCACTGAGACACAATTTTTAATTAATCGAACTAGTTTCTTGGGAATACGAAATTCAATAAGAGTATCATATAAAACATCTCTCTAAACCGGGCCATAAGCCTTTTTGAAATCTATGAATAACTGATGTACTGTACCCTTATACTCCCATTTTTTTCTCCATTAGCTGTCGAATATAAAATATCTGATCAATAGTTGATCTATTACGCCTAAAACCACACTGGTGATCCCCAATAATTTCATCTACATATGGAGTTAATCTTCTCAAAAGAATAGTCTATTGGACAACATTTTGTACGACGTCAACCAAAGTGATATTCCTCGAAAGTTACTACAGTTAGTCTTGTCCCCTCACTCACTCACTCACTCACTCACTCACTCACTCACTCACTCACTCACTCACTCACTCACTCACTCACTCACTCACTTACTTATTTTATTCCATAGATCTTACATGAGCAATGAAGCTTTAAGATGTGGAACAAGTCGAAATTTTACAATATTACAATTACAATTTTTACAAATTTTTACAGTTTTACAATTTAATAATTTTCCACAATTTTTACAGTTTTGCAATTTAATAATTTTCCACAATTTTTACAGTTTTGCAATTTTTTAAAAGATTTTGGAATATTCCTCGAAGTTACTACAGTTAACTCATTTTACAATATTACCAAGATCTTACATGAGCAATTTTTACAAATTTTTACAGTTTTACAATTTAATAATTTTCCACAATTTTTACAGTTTTACAATTTAATAATTTTCCACAATTTTTACAGTTCTGTGCAATTTTTTACAATATTTTGGCGAGATGTAGTGAGATGAGGTGAGGTCCGAGGATTCGCCAAAAGATTACCCGGCATTTGCCTTTTGGTTGGGGAAAACCTCGGAAAAACCCAACCAGGTAATCAAATCAAAGGGCTTGATGCCAGGACTCGCCCCTTCTCGTGTCTTAAGAATTTGTGCATTAATTATCATGTTGTTTTCTCTTAATATTCTGTTTGTTTTGAGACGGACGTTACTTCACAGCTTGTGTGAGGGATTCTTCCAGCTATGTAAGTGTCGTGGGGGCGTGGTAGGTTGTGTGTAGCTCTGTATATACGCAAGACGTTGCGGCGCGGAGTTTAATCGTGTGCACAGGGGCTGATGAACAGCTTCGCACCTGTTGTCACGACTATCTATTGTCTGCAACACTTCGCTCCGTTCCAAGCAATTTCTCCATCTCTCTCTGTGCCTCTGTCTTAGCCTTGGTTGTGTGTACAACCTGTGGGATGTGCTCCATTGTACTACTCAGCCTATACAAACTGTAGCTCTAGCCTTTGATAATGTGATGTGGCCTGCTTCTTGTAGGAGGTATACATTCTGTCTTAGTCCCGGTATTATACAGGGTGAGTAAGGCTTAAACATACCGCTACCCTGGAAATTATTTCGAGGATGTGCTCTCTGCGTAATAAAATAAAAATCCTGTCTTTTGTGATTGACTTTTTTTTCACTGTACTGATTTTCGGTTATTGAATATGCAGAGAGAATTTGAAAATACATCTTTCCCCCATTTTACCGCGGGGTTTCGGGCGAACGGGTTGCGATCCTCGTTATACCTGACGGTCTCCAAATTTTCTTAATTTCATTATTATAGGATTATCATCACTTGTCATAAATAGGCCTACAGTTTGAGAGTTTGGAATTGAACGGGTTACATCAGCTTCTTGTCAATACGGATGACGTGAATATGTTAGGAGAAAATCCACAAACGATTAGGGAAAACACGGAAATTTTTCTTGAAGCAAGTAAAGAGATAGGTTTGGAAGTAAATCCCGAAAAGACAAAGTATATGATTCTTTCGTGGCCAGAATATTGTACGAAATGGGACTATAAAAATTGGAGATTTATCTTTTTGAAGAGATGCAAAAATTCAAATATCTTGAAACAACAGTAACAAATATAAATGACACTCGGGAGAAAAATAAACGCAGAATAAATATGGGAAATGTCTGTTGTTATTCGGTTGAGAAGCTTTTGCCATCTAGTCTGCTGTCAAAAAATCTGTAAATTAGAATTTATAAACAGTTATATTACCGGTTGTTCTGTATGGTTGTGAAACTTGGGCTCTCACTTTGTGGGAGGAACAAAGATTAAGGGTGTTTGAGAATAAGGTTCTTAGGAAAATATACACAACACAGAATGCACGCATTATATTCATACCTGAT
The DNA here is from genome assembly GCA_025594305.2 of Periplaneta americana. Taxonomy (NCBI): domain Eukaryota; kingdom Metazoa; phylum Arthropoda; class Insecta; order Blattodea; family Blattidae; genus Periplaneta; species Periplaneta americana. The sequence continues at coordinate 96,648,610 of JAJSOF020000031.1, forward strand.
ATAATTATGAATATTAAATCCAGATGTTTGAAATGGGCAGGGCATGTAGCACGTATGGGCTAATCCCGAAATGTATATAGAGTGTTAGTTGGGAGACCGGAGGGAAAAAGACCTTTGGGGAGGCCGAGACGTAGATGGGAAGATAATATTAAAATAAATTTGAGGGAGGTGGGATATGATGAGTAGAGATTAGATTCATCTCGCTCAGGATAGGGACCGATGGGGGCTTATGTGAGGGCGGCAATGAACCTCCGGGTTCCTTAAAAGAAAGAAAGTAAGTAAGTACTAGGTAGTATTCTGTTCTGTAACTTTTTGTTAAATTTTCACTCATTGTATACTTTGTCACCTGGTAGAGTGTACAGTAAGAGAAGGCCCTATGGCCTTAACTCTGCCAGTAAAATAAATAAATAAATAAATAAATAAATAAATAAATAAATAAATAAATAAATAAATAAATAAATAAATAAATAAATAAATAAATAAATAAATAAAGAGACAAAGAGAGAAATAAATAATATCCATGTATCTCAACATGTTTTCTGTCATCTGATACCTTCGTCTGCCCCGAACTCTGCTCCCAGTCACCATTCCTTCCAGTGGATCCTTCAGTAGATAATTATATATATATTTATTTTACGTTATATTTATTTATATTTTTTATTTACATGTTTATTTATTTACTCATTTCTTTAACTTCAGTTTTTAACTATTTAATAAATTAATTAATTTATTTATTCTGGCGGATTTAAGACTATTACTATTATTAGCAAATCTCAAATTCTGTTCATTTAAATGGAAAATGCATTAATCCTCGCAATTCCCATTTTGCGAGAGTTTTTCTCCATCCCACAACACTAGTCGTGGTGGCACATACGTAGTCACTTGGGATCTTGCAGACACGGCCGTGTGCTTTGCCGTCTTCCCTGTGATGCTGGAATAAATAGAGTGTACAGTCACGACGGCCGCTCTTCACTTGTTTGGTGGCCATGGAAATGCGATACAAGGTGCACGTCCAGCCTGTCACTTCATATTTCAGAAAGTTTTGGGAAATTGATTCTGCCACCAGGTAGCAGCGCGTTCTTTTGTTGCGCGAGTCAGATACGATGCCGGGCTCTGCTCCCATAAAGAAGTTCTGACAGGAAAGGACAAACCATTACCTCCTGCTCCCCAGGGGCGGAGGTCTTCTTTGTCACGCGAAGTCTCTTTTGTCTTCTTTTTTGTCTATTGTCTCGACTGCCTGTACTACATCCTACAAGGGCGGATTTTCACCATATTTAATTCAGAAAACTAGGTTGTGTCTCCCGGACAATAATGTATTACTATTGTTATTATAATAATATTACTTACTTCTGTAAGCATTTACTTATTATTATTATTATTATTATTATTATTATTATTACATCATTATTATTCATTATAGGTCAGAAACTGTCCAAAACTATAGAAAAGCATCATCATCATCATCATTTTTCATCATCATCATTTATTTATTTATTTATTTATTTATTTATTTATTTATTTATTTAACTTATTTATTTATTTATTTATTTATTTATTCAGATTCTTGCTGTATTTCTTTTTTCTATTATTTATTTAGTTATTCATTCGTGTAGTTATCCATTTTTATACCCTATATTTATTTATTCATATTTTTTTTATATTTATGTATTATTTATTTATGTATTTATATTTATTCTGTATATTTTTATTTATTTCTGTATGTTTTTATTTATTTATGTATGCATTTACTTATTTCTGTATGTATTTTTTTATTTATTTCTGTATGCATTTACTTATTTCTGTATGTTTTTATTTTTTTCTTTATGCATTTACCTTTATTTCTATATGCATTTACTTATTTCTGTATGCATTTATTTTTTTCTGTTTTTTTATGTATTTAATAAACTCTATTTCTGTATGTATTTATATTTAGGCATCAAAATACATATTTTATAACCATGTAAAATTTAATATAAAATTTCTGTATGCATTTACTTATTTCTATTATGTATTTAGGAATAATCAATTAAAGATATACAAGAATGTCTAACTTTTCAGAGTAAATACATGACCTAAAAAAGATAATCAATAATACATTAATATATTTATTTATTTCAAATTGATAGCCTTTATTTATTTCTTAAGTAATGTATTTACTTATTTCTGTATGTATTTAGGAACAAGTACAATTTAATTTAATGATGTATTTATTTTTATTTCAATATATAATTTATACTTACTTCTTTATGTATTTACTTATATCCTTATGCATGTACTGTAAAGAATAGTAGAAAAATATTTCTGTATGTTTTTATTTACAGATTAAACAAACACGTCATGCATTTAGGCATTATTTCTGTATGTATTTAATTCATTTCTTATGTTATTTATTTTTGTATTCACTTAATGTATTTATTTGTATACCAGTATTTCTTTAATTATTTCTAAGTTAAGCTTACATTTATTTATTTATTTATTTTTATTTCTTTATTTATATTCGTTTATTTATTTACAGTATTTAATTAAGTAATTATTAATTTTATTATTTTATTTATTTAATTATTCATTTATATAGGTATTTATTATCTATTTAATTATTTGTGTATCTATTTTATGTATTTATACTTGTGTATTAAAATGGTTTTGAAGAAGGTGGAATATGACGGTAGGGACTGGATTAATCTTGCCCGGGATAGGGACCGATGGCAGGCTGACAACGAACCTCCAGGTTCCTTAAAAACCATTTGTAAGTAAATAAGTAATTTATGTCATATTTATCCGATCCCCGTGTGATTTCTTGTTTTGGGGGTATGTGAAAGACAGTGTTTACGTACCCCAAATGTCCCGTTCCCTCCGGGATCTCCAGGGACAGATCACTCGTGCTATGTAGGCCATTATACCAGACATGCTCGATCGGGTATGGCAGGGACTTTGTGAGTGATATACAACCAAACTTGGGCAATTATCCTCCCGATTGAAGGTTGTCTTAATTTATAAATTAAGGAATACAGGTAATAGATTTGAAACCCCACCATGCTTTTGTGATCATCGTATGTTGCACCAAAGATCAAAGATGGTTGATACTTCAGTGTTACCAACCTTGAACCTAAATCACCGTTTTATAAAGTTGCATTAGGTAACATGAAGAAAATAGTAACTTCACATACAACTCGCCACATGAAGCAATAACAAATGCCGGTATATTATATTTTCGCAACACATCTATATATATAATTTGAACTGGTAATGGAAATTACGGGAAAACGGCTGAACGGATTTCAATAAATGGCCTCTCATTTTGAAGCTTGGAATCCAAAGTTTTTCGGAAAAATAGTAGTTTTCAGTGAAATGTCAATTTTCCTACATAATTTTCCTATTTTCCAAAATCCATCTGTCGTCAGTTTTGAGAACTAGCTAATTGCATTCAGAAGAAGAGAAGCGAGCATCAAGTCGGCCGTGTTGCATTTCAGAATAAAACAAAACACACACTACAATAAACAATATTACACGAAGGCCATGATCTGCAAGAATGCTGACATATTTAGAGCTCAAATTAAATTGGTTATTAAAAACTTAACTTACTAAAAATAATTTACAGGTCCGATTCTGTGGTGTGTAATTTTCTGGATACAGCTGTGTATTGGATATTAAAAACTACAAAACTTGAGGTGGTTTGACGACATTATTACTATTAGAAATGAAATATTATTGTAGTTAATGCCGTGATATGACTATTTTTCATTAATTATACATATTAATGCTATATTGATGATATGAAAGTGAAACGTTTTGGGGTTATATAAGTAGATGTGGAGAATAACTTAAATTAGATTTTGATTTCTATATTTTACTGAGTGGCGGCTATATAGTATATATAGTAGGCCTATGTGTTACTGAAAGCTATAAAACTTACGTAAGATAATAATATTATTAAAAATCAAATATTTTTATAGTTATTAATGAAGTGGGGTTGGGTCTTTTTCATATATTTAATGGCGGTGTGGTGTAGATATTTATATGCGTGGTTCTCTTCAGTATTGGCTCCAGAGAGAGTATCTTTCATTATTATGGAAGCAAATAACTTTCAGAATGTCTGGTATTCTTCATTGAAAATAAATCTGAAAAATGTTTATTTGAACGTCTAATGAATTTAGTTTGCAGCATTTGCTGCACAAGCCACTGGTTATATTATAATCACGATATAAAACTGCTCTTTGAGTAATGTTTACGCACGTTTAAGGAACACTGTACTTGCTAATTTTCAGTATTGCCACAGTCGAAAATGTAAACAGAGTTCGTTTTCTTGAATGGTGCCCATCTACCCTATGTCCGCGTTTGCCCACCCCTACCCTACTATCTGTGGTACTCTACATACGTTACCCTTTTTACCCGTTCACTTTGTGTAGCGGTTTACTCGGTGGCTGTATTCTTCCATCTTTCGCCACTGCATCTACCATAATGTCAAAGACATAAACAAGTTTTTCACCTTTAAAGGAATAGCGGAGTTTCACTTTTGTGTATGTATGGCACTTCAGAGGTGACAAGAAGGCTTGTACTGCATGACACAGTGTTTACTCTGAGGAATTGCATAAGTAGTGTAAGAGAAGCTTTTGAAGTGCGTCGCTGTACTCACGTCTTTTGTTTTCCTTGCTTTTCAGGTAAGTGCTGACAGCGACACAGCGACTCGGCATCGTTATGATTGAATCTGTATCGACCCGGTCATGAATCCCAGAGCTCGCTACAGGGTGCCCCGCAGTAAGTTTCTCATTTTTTTTTCTGCGGAAGAAGTCAATATATTTATATGTAAGATAATTTTTTAACAGATGAGGAATATAGATAGATTTCTGACGGAGAAGAGAATTTTATTTATACGTATTTTGAATAGTTCTAAATATATACAGTGTGTTAAAAAATTAAGTTATAGACTAATAGTAGTATTCACCATGAAATATTGAAATATTAAAGAAAAAAATGTATGTGTGTGCCCTCTATGAGGAGCAGGAAGGGAAGATGGAAGACAGAAATGACCAAAACTTAGATTTTTCGCTTTTAATTTTATTAAATTTGTTGCTTTTTTTTTTCTGAATAAAAATATTTTTTATTAAAGTTATAATTAAATGCACTTTAAATGACATGTTTTGAGGAATGTTAGACTATGTAGCACCAATAATGAAATTTACCTTTATCGCTTTTTTTTCCCTGAAAATTACGTTTCTCAAACTTCAATGTACACTTTCTCAGCAACTACAAGTCGAGTTTGATTCAAATTTTGTACAGATGCATATTATTTTTACTGTATTACACCAATTACCGAACAATCATATCTACTGATATGTTTTAAGACTCATTCATACTATTCTAAAAATGTGTTATATAGGGTGGTTCAAAACTCTGGCGACATAGACAAACTCGTTATTAGTGCAGGTAAAGAAAAAAATATATATATATAGAGAAGAGAGAGAGCAATACAGGATGATTCAATAGTCCGGAGACATAAACATGAATCCCAGAGCCCGCTACAGGGTGCCCCGCAGTAAGTTTCTCATTTTTTTCTGCGGAAGAAGTCAATATATTTATATGTAATATAATTTTTAACAGATGAGGAATATAGGTAGATTTCTGACGGAGAAGAGAATTTTATTTATACATATTTTGAATAGTTTAAATATATACAAATGTTAAAAATTAAGTTATACTATTAGTAGTATTCACCATGAAATAGTGAAATATTAAAAAAATATATATGTATGCGTGTGCCCTTTACGAGGAGCAGGAAGGGAAGATAGAAGACAGAAATGACAAAACTTAGATTTTTCGTTTTTAATTTTATTAAATTTCTTGCTTTTTTTTCTGAATAAGAATATTTTTATTAAAATTATAATTAAATGCATTTTAAATGACATGTTTTGAGAAATGTTAGACTTCTGTAGCACCAATAATGGAATTTACCTTTATCGCTTTTTTTTCCCTATAAATTAGGTTTTCAAACTTCAATGTACAGTTTCTCAGAAACAAGTCGAGTTTGATTCAAATTTTGTACAGATGCATATTTTTTTACTGTAATACACCAATTACCGAACAATCATCTACTGATATGTTTTAAGATTCATTCATACTATTCTAAAAATGTGTTATATAGAATGATTAAAAATTCCGGCGTTATTAGTGCAGGTAACGGATAAATATATATATATATATATAGCAATACAGGATGATCCAAAATTTTGCCAGGATGATTCATAGACAAACTGTTATTAGTGCAGAAAGTATGCAATATACTTGCATACTTCCACTGCGGTAATATAGTTTTGGAATAATTTTCTGATGAGAAATTCCTGACAGATAGTTAACATTAATATTCCTATTACAAAAAAATGAGTAATTAGAATAATAGTAGGTGCCAAATCTAGGGAATCGTGTAGGACCATTTAAAAAAAGATAAGAAAAATCCAAATGGCTTGTCAGTTTATTAAATTTGTTGCTTTTTTTTAATAAAATATTTTTATGTAATCGTTATAATTAAATGCACTTTTAACTAATTCAACAATGTTAGACATAGCATAAAAATTTACCTTTATCGTCAAGAAAGTGACTTTCATACTCCATCGGCAAGTCCATCGTTCTATCAAAAAGGAGTTTGATTATATGGCATAAAATTTTTTAATAGCCTCCGATCATATAAAGAATAAAACTCAAAATATAAGATTATTTAGGGACAAATTAAAGAAGTACCTGATTTCTCACGCCTTCTATTCTGTAGGTGAATTCATGACATTCAACAACGCTTCATGAAATTGATACTAATACTTTGTGTTGTACTAGTAGACTATATTGTAAACCTCTTTTTTTCTGTATAATTTCATCTAGACTGTGACTATAAATTAAGACTTTATAATAGTATTAAGTTTTTTTCTACTTGTTCCATGTTCTATGTAAGCATGTATGAATACCATGGAATGTTAATAAATACAATGCAATACAATACAATACAATACAATACAATACAATAGCGAAAAATGGAAAGAGGGGAAAGTTGTTTTAAATAATATGTAGTTTTGAATCTAATGTGCTTGAATTTTCAACGTAGAATACAGCGTTGAGACTGTACACTACTACGACACACAGCCAATCCAGTGCTGCCAAATTAGTGGCTTTTCCGCTAGTTCTACCGGATTTTATGAATAAGTTACATAGTGTATCGGGTAAATTACAAAATGTTAATTAGCAGTGTTCAGGGACTACAAATGCAGGGAAAATCGCTAGGAAAAAATTAAATTCTCCTGAATTCTTATGCTATAAACATAAAGAAATGTTTTTTTTTGCACCGTGAGCATTTATGATTTTATAAATAAAGTATTACAGTATATTACATCTCTGCTTTTTAAATTAAGCGAAGTAACGTAAAAGAACACGACCCAAGTTATTTCACATCCATTGCTTTATTCTTATGCCGACAACAATACTAATACAATAGCGGTATCAAAGACCGCACGTCTGTGTTGACGACTCATATGACACATGTCTGTTGTTGAGGGCTAAGATAAAAAAATTATAACTTGCCACTTTTGGTAATTTCAGTCTTCAATCTTCTCTAAGACAAACTCGTTATTAGTGCAAAAAAAGTGTTGAAAACTCAAATGTTTTTGACAATCGATTCAGAGAATGGCGTACCTCGATTCTTCACAACGTTCTTCTGCAAGTTTTTAAGCCGTTGCAACATTTCCCGATCGATGTATACCTTGAACTCGTTGTGTATTGAGTTTGAAAAATGAATTATTAATTTTCTGCGAATTGTCGGAGTAAAATACGTGTTGCGCTATGTGTACCGCATCGATAACGTCCACGGCATTACTTATTTATGGTTAATTTTCGAGGCGTGCGATGAGAGATGGCCCAAAGGAATTTAGTCACATTAATAAATATCAGGGCTGGGAATTGGTGACGTCTGAATCGAAATTCATAACACTGTCGTCATCCCAAACCCTTCAGCTACACAGTATGATTGCCTTCATGACAACAATCACCACAACTAGCATCGCCATCAGGATTGTCAGTTTCATCACAATTACCAGTGCCTGACCACTATCACCAACCACTTCCTGAACGTCACGATTACCAGCTACTACGCGTTCGTCAGGATTATCAATGACTACCTGAACATCACGATTACCAGCTACTACGTGTCCGTCAGGATTATCAACCACTACCTGAACATCACGAATACCAGGTGTCCGTCAGGATTATCAACCACTACCTGAACATCACGATTACCAGCTACTACGTGTCCGTCAGATTATTAACGACTACCTGAACATCACGATTACCAGGTACTACGTGTCCATCAGATTATCAACCACTACCTGAACATCACGAATACCAGCTACTACGTGTCCGTCAGGATTATCAACCACTACCTGAACATCACGATTACCAGCTACTACGTGTCCGTCAGGATTATCAACCACTACCTGAACATCACGATTACCAGCTACTACGTGTCCATCAGGATTATCAACCACTACCTGAACATCACGAATACCAGCTACTACGTGTCCATCAGGATTATCAACCACTACCTGAACATCACGATTACCAGCTACTACGTGTCCGTCAGGATTATCAATGACTACCTGAACATCACGATTACCAGCTACTACGTGTCCGTCAGGATTATCAACCACTACCTGAATATCACGAATACCAGCTACTACGTGTCCATCAGGATTATCAACCACTACTTGAATATCACGAATACCAGCTACTACGTGTCCATCAGGATTATCAACCACTACTTGAATATCACGAATACCAGCTACTACGTGTCCGTCAGGATTATCAACCACTACCTGAACATCACGATTACCAGCTACTACGTGTCCTTCAGTATTATCAACTGCCTCCTGAACATCACGAATACCAGCTACTACGTATCCATTAGGATTATCAACCTCTACCTGAACATCACGAATGCCAGCTACTACGTATCCATCAGTATTATCAACTGCCTCCTGAACATCACGAATACTAGTAACTACGTGTCCATCAGGATTATCTACTGCTTCCTGAACTCACGAATACCAATTACTACTTGTCCTTCAGTATTACCAACCACTACCTGAACATCACGAATACCAGCTACTACGTGTCCATCAGTATTATCAACCGCTTCCTGAACATCACGAATACCAGCTACTACGTGTCCATCAGTATTATCAACTGCCTCCTGAATATCACGAATACTAGTAACTACGTGTCCATCAGGATTATCTACTGCTTCCTGAACTCACGAATACCAATTACTACTTGTCCTTCAGTATTACCAACCACTACCTGAACATCACGAATAGCAGCTACTACGTGTCCAATAGTATTATCAACCGCTTCCTGAACATCACGAATACCAGCTACTACGTGTCCATCAGTATTATCAACCGCTTCCTGAACATCACGAATACCAGCTACTACGTGTCCATCAGGATTATCAACCGCTTCCTGAACATCACGAATACCAGCTACTACGTGTCCATCAGTATTATCAACCGCTTCCTGAACATCACGAATACCAGCTACTACGTGTCCATCAGTATTATCAACCGCTTCCGGAACATCACGAATACCAGCTACTACGTGTCCTTCAGTATTAATCAACTGCCTCCTGAACATCAGGATTACCAGCTAATACGTGGCCGTCAGGATAATTTATCAACCACTACCTGAACATCACGATTATCAACCACTATAAGGCGTCATGTGATTATCAACCACTTTCTGAACAATACACAAACTTTTGGTAATTACTTTTAACTTAGTAGACCAGGGATTTTAGAGTAATTGCCTATTTTGTTCCTTAACACCCCTGAAATTAATGACATTACTGAGGGTTCAAGCTGTACATTCGAAAAAATAAAAAGTGAAAAAAAAAAATGTGAAAAGAACTCCAATATAAATATTTTTTATTTATGTAATGCAGGGCTGTAGAGTTTATCTTTAGCCGTGATAATGGCAACATGCAATAGTGTGAGACAAGTAAACAAATATACAAATAAATGAACAAACATTGAGAAGAGTACAAAAATAGTTCATCTCAGCAAGAATAATGGAATATATTTATATTTGGATGGCCATCATCTTCTCTCCTGCTTCCCAGTACTTCTCTACCAGTGTTGTTGAGGACAGATTGGGACAATCCATTAGATGGTCTGAAACCATTACGATGTTCTGGTTGTAGAGTGGGCAGTTAGGATTCTGGAGTAAACCTGTGCGGCATAGATGTTTACCCAAGGAATCATGTCCAATTATCATCAATCCAATGTAAATATGATTCACCACATTTGTATTTAGAAATACCATCTTCGGTAACAAATTGTGAATTATTCTTTATTATTATTATTATTATTATTATTATTATTATTATTATTATTATTATTATTATTATTATTATTGCTTGTCTATGCGGATGACGAGAATATGTTAGGAGAAAATCCACAAACGATTAGGGAAAACACGGGAATTTTACTGGAAGCAAGTAAAGAGATAGGTTTGGAAGTAAATCCCGAAAAGACAAATGATTATGTCTGACGAGAATATTGTACGAAATGGAAATATAAAAATTGGAAATTTATCTTTTGAAGAGGTTGAGAAGTTCAAATATCTGGGAGCAAGAGTAACAAATATAAATGACACTCGGGAGGAAATTAAACGCAGAATAAATATGGGAAAAGCGTGTTATTATTCGGTTGAGAAACTTTTATCATCCATTCTGCTGTCAAAAATTTGAAAGTTAGAATTTATAAAACAGTTATATTACCGGTTGTTCTTTGTGGTTGTGAAACTTGGACTCTCACTTTGAGAAAGGATAGGTTAAGGGTGTTTGAGAATAAGGTGCTTAGGAAAATATTTGGGGCTAAGAGGGATGAAGTTACAGGAAAATGGAGGAAGTTACACAACACAGAACTGCACGCATTGTATCCTTCATCTGACATAATTAGAACATTAAATCCAGACGTTTGAGATGGGCAGGGCATGTAGCACGTATGGGCGAATCCAGAAATGCATATAGAGTGTTAGTTGGGAGGCCGGAGGGGAAAAGACCTTTAGAGACCGAGACGTAGGGGGAGGATAATATTAAAATGAATTTGAAGGAGGTGGGATATGATGATAGAGAATGGATTAATCTTGCTGAGGATAGGGACCAATGGCGGGCTTATGTGAGGGCGGCAATGAACCTCCGGATTCCTTAAAAGCCAGTAAGTATTATTATTATTATTATTATTATTATTATTATTATTATTATTATTATTATTATTATTATTATTATTATTATTATTACGATTAGATAATTTTACTACACCATAAAAACAAAATGGGAAACACGTCGGTCGAAGACGTAAGTTGCTATAGAAACCGTTAAAACAGCGCAGTGTACATAATGTCGGGAGAATACTACACTGCTACAATTGAAATAGAGGGAAGCGCTTCAGGTGTAACGTGCTAGCGCTGGAGACGCTGCGTTGCCATGGGAACCAAAGAAAACGAAATCAGATGTTGTTCAGTTGCGATTTCTATGAGATGGAAATGATTTGTAGCAGCGAAAGCCTAGATACGAAGAACGTGCTTCAGTTATTGTATCCCAATGATGGAAGAAGCGGGTTACCATGGAAACAGACTCAAAAACTCTCTGTCGAGGGTTCAGAAAGCAATTTCGATTCAAAATGGTGAGCAGGTTGTTGGCGAGTTAAGATGGCGAAGGGGAGGGAATTTGATCGTATTTCCCCCCTCACCTGTCCCCCGTACACAATTCACACAAATGCGATGGGGTTACGCGTGATGTGGAATTGTGAGGTTTTATTGGAAAAACAATTTGCTGCCTGCCCCTCACGTTACTTAGAAAGGTGTGAAAGGCAAACTTCTCCGTCGTGACTAAGCACCGTTCCATGACGTCACACCTCGAGCTGTGGCGTCCGATAGTTGTGTGTTTTGTTTGTTTCTGCAATCTAACCAGGACGAAGCCATGAGTCACGCAGCTCGCAGATGTACCCTGTCTGGTTTATGAACTGTCCAGGAAGACATCTTTACGAAGGACTGGGCGCCTATGTTTTAGATCTTAAAGTGGGTTAGTACACATTACGTCCAGAGTAACCGTTGCCAAATGCAACAAACTTGGTATACTGTAGTTTGCTGCTGAGTTCTATATACCATCATCATCATTATCAGCCAGATAGATTATACACACTTCACTTGAATCTGAATTTTCTTCGTTCGCGTTTTCAGTGATGACACACATCATTGTTGATCTTCTTTCTTTTGCCCTCCTCTTGTGACACTGTTCCACTCTCGCAAGGGATGGTCACAAACGAGAATCATATTTTGTAATACAGGCTAGCGCATTATCAGAGTTCAGAATATTTTTCAACGCACCTACATAATAACCATAAAATCTATAGGCTACGCTTAAGCATTTTCTCCTCTTTCCTTCCTTTCCTAGGGTTCTTTAGTTCACTCTCCTACGCGTAATCTTTTCCTTTTCTTCATTTTTGCTTCTAATTCCTACCTCATTCTTTGTTTTTACGATCCTTTCTCTTGTTTTTTCCTTAAAAAATACGTATTTTCCTGATCATGTTTCTCTTCCATTTCCTCTCTTTTTTCCTTCCCATCTTCTCTTTCTCATTTTCCTCCCCATCAACATTCTCCCTCTTTCTAGACTCTTCTCTTCCTTTTTCCATTTCATTCCTCATCTCTTCCTTTTCCTACTTCCTACTTCCTTCCACATCTCCTCTTCTTTTTCCAAGTACCTTCCTCATCTTCTCTTCCTTTACCAAGTATCTTCTTCTTCTTCTTTTCCTCTTTCTTTCACCATTTATACCTCATCTTTTCTATCTTTTACCATTTACTTCATCTTTTCTTCCTTTTGCTATTTCCTTCCTCTTCCTTTTCCAAGTTCCTTCCTCATCTCCTCTTCCTTTTCCAAGTTTCTTCCTCTTCTCTTCCTTTTACAATTTTCTACGCCATCTTTTCTACACTTTTACTATTTACTTCCTCATATTTTCTTCTTTTTGCTATTTCCTTCCTCTTCCTTTTCTCACCTCCTCTTCCTTTTACCATTTTCTACCTTTTACCATTTACTTCCTCATCTTTTCTTCCTTTTGCTATTTCCTTCCTCTTTATTTTCCAATTTCTTTCCTCATCTCCTCTTCCTTTTCCAAGTTCCTTACTCATTTCCTTTTCCTTTTACCATTTTCTACCTTATCTTTTCTACCTTTTACCACTTACTTTCTCATCTTTTCTTCCTTTTCCTATTTCCTTCCTCTTTCCTTCCTCTTTCTTTTCCAAGCTCCTTCCTCATTTTCTCTTCCTTTTCCAAGTTCCTTCCTCTTTTCCTCTTCCTTTTCCAAGTTCCTTCCTCATCTCCGCTTCCTTTTACCATTTTCTTCCTCATCTGTTCCTTTTACCATTTCCTCCTCATCTTTTCTACCTTTTACCATTTTCTTCCTCATATTTTCTTTCTTTTATCATTTCCTTCCTTGTCTTTTCTTCCATTTTCCATTTTCTTCCCCTTCCTCTTTTAAGTTCCTTCCTCATTTTCTCTTCCTTTCACCATTTCTTTTCTCATCTTTTCTTCCTTTTACCATATCCTTTCTCATATTTTATTCTTTTTCCTATTTCCTTCCTCATCTTCTTTTCTCATATCCTTCCATATCTTCTTTCTTTCTTTCTCATTTTCTTCTCTTCCATTTCCCCTCCTTTTCAATCGCATTTTCTCTTCCTCTTCTCTTTTCCTCCCCATCTTTATTCTCCCTCTTCTTCGATTCTTCTCGTCCTTTTCCAATTTCCCTCATCATCGTCTCTTCCTCTTTCCATTCCCTTCTTCTCTTCCTTTTCAATATCCTTCAGCTTCATATTCTCTTCCTTTTCCCATTTCCTTTCCCATCTTACCTTCTCTTTTCCCTTCGTTTCTATCTTCTCATTTTTCTCTTCTTTTAGTTTTCATCTTCTGTCCCTTCCTTTTCTCATTTCCTTCCGCATAACCTGTTCCGTTTTTCTTCTCATCTTCTCTCTTCTCCGTATTTTCCTAAGAGCCTATTTTCGTGGTTCCAAAGTTCTTCCAAGCAAGTGCAGAGACTCGCCTTCTTTCCAATGCTAATTAACCCTTAACGCTCGATTCTCCTAATGTATCATACCGTCTTCGGTGATAGGCCTGCTTATCATATTATGTTACAGCGTCGCCCTGGGATGAGAATAACTGTAATATTGTGCAGAGATCCGGGAAAAAAATATTTCATTGAAATTAGTTTTGGTACGTCCCTAAATATTCGCACGCGGTGAAATATTTATATTATGGACAGTGGGCTACAATATAAAAACAAATAATGTGAATTTATAGAAACCAAAAACTAAACAACAAGCGGGTTATGGCGCTTGTAAATAACTTTCATTTCGCATGTTTATTTATAATTATGCTGTCCGGTTTATTGTTCTCTATTTTTTTCCGGTCGTAACAGCTGCACTCCGGTGAATTTTGTATAGTTTTCATCTACTGTTGACCGCTGATACAGGTTGCATGGCTTGCCTGTTATTGCATTCCCATTTTTTTACGTAGCTCTCAATAAATATTTATGCTACATTTTTGTCTCTTACATGTATTCATTTGCCGCTAGTCAGGGACAGAAACTCTTAATGTGATGAAAAATGTTCAGTGACTGAATTACATTTTCAGCAATGTTCAATATTTTCCTAGAAAATATGCAGAGTGGATCACGTTTGTCGTCTTTAAACAAAGTTGTGCAGTCCAGCAATATCGCACACGTTTCAGTAAACACAGTAGGGGAGTAGTGGGTAAAGTGAGACACAAAATATTAAGACATATGTATGCAAGTGACATTTTTAAGGATTTTTATGCTCGACCATGCCGAAATGTAGTAATTATACACCTGGTAGCAGACCTTTAACGCATGTCATTAAAGTACACATACTCATTAAAGGTCAGGTCTTTCAGCCAATGACGACTCAGGTTACAACTGTTCAGCCAATGACAGGTCAGCTTTCTACCGTTATAAAACCGCAAGTATCGATTATTCTCGGATATGCAATCGAAAGAGAATTAGCGAAAACTCACGGAGGCTGGAAATCCAATACTGTCGCAGAAGGTTATGTTCTGTTACTATAATAATTAGCGTTAATTGTAAATAATATTCAAATAAATTCAATTTGTCATCTCGTTTTTCAATGTCTAATTTAATTTCAATGTTATCTCTGTAGGTTCTTATGGCCTAGCAAGGTCAATGTGAACATCTGTTCCTCGGAAAAAAACCAATACCTTCGCGTCTGCCAACATCTCATAACATACGGGACATTGGTCAAGGTCAGATACAAAGAAAATTAATAATATCAAGTTAGAAATATGGTCGAGCATAAAAAGTTGTATGAAACTAGCCTGTAATAGTAATTAAGAAGCTCGTGTGAAAATTATGAAACTCGCTTGCGCTCATTTCATAAATATCCATACTCGCTTCTTAATCACCTTCATTATAGGCTCGTTGCATAATGTACTATTAAAATCAAGTGCAATAGAAATATACATTAAAACATGGAGTACAGTAATACATAAACAGAAATGTTAATAGATAAAGGACATAATGTAGAATGCGTGTTTGTCAAAAAAATGCAAATGTCTCACTGTTCCCATTCAGGAGGGTACATTGAAGCATCTGGAACATTTGGAAAAAAAGAATTTTCCATGACTTTTCAAACTTTTGCTAAAAATAAATAAAATGAATTTTTGGTGACAACAAAGCTTATAATTATAAGAATTTAATTTAATTCTTTATTATTTGTAATATTTTTTAAATTTTGTGAATAATTTTTTATTTAAGAAACCATTAAAATGTAATGTATCCATTATTTTAAGCTATAGTTCCTAAATTGGTTACTAGTATGTTCATTTTTAATGTTAGTTATTGGTAAATGTAATATAATTACAGTTTATTTTTGCAAATCATTGGTACATGGGAACAGTGAGACGTCTCAGTGTACCCTTCAATGGCATGTCTCACTGTTCCCTTTACGCATAGTTCGTTTAAAAATGGCGCCATCACTTCAAAATCAAAACAAGAAAGACGAAACTTTGCCGAACATAACGTCAAATACCATAGTATTAGGTAACAAAACATTCATATTTCTATTTAATTTGTATATCCAATATAATCTTCATTAAACACAAGCCAAAATTTTACTTGTAGAGTGAAAAATTACGAATTATTTTTTCATCACTCACCTTTATAACTAGAATCAAATCGAGTATGAAAATACTTTACTCATGCAACATACAACTCCACTGTTACCAACATCTCAACATCAATATTTACCATCTAATAAAAAATGTCTCACTGTTCTCCCTGTCCCACTGTACCCACTTCTCCCCTACTCATAATGAAATCTGAAATTAAAAATCGGTGATCATGAAGTTGCGGGTTTGCGTCTCATACCATTCATTTTGTCTTAATTCGTGTTTTTAAACTGGAAACGACGCAATATGCCGCAGTATTCTTGAATAATAATCCAATGCAATTCTGCACTATTCCAGAGACAAAGGAAAGTAGAACATTTAAAACAAAAACATACCGGTAATATAAGTTACGTCGTTGCCAAGACGACACTTCGCTACACATCAGATACCATTATATGGATGAGATTTCTTAAATCCATAGCAGAAAGCGGCTGGCATTTAAACATGTATTATTGTGAAATGGTTTAATTTTTCAGCTCAGGTACCTTTAAAATTTGAGGAGAAAAATTCGCTCCGGCGCCGGGGATCGAACCCGGGTCCTTGGTTCTACGCACCAAGCGCTCTGACCACTGAGCTACGCCGAATTCAATCCACAGCACCAGTTCGAACCTTCCTCCTTTTAATGTTTTCCCTTTATGACCTGAATCCAAGTTAGGCATATATGTTGACGTATATGTCGAATGTCAACTGCCATTATACTAGGAGCGCACTCAGCTGAGTGATTTATTTGGCCGGGATTCAGCAGTTTTCTCCTCAAATATCAATTGTCAATATTACAGATATTATTCTGTATGACAAATTAATAAATCTATACTTACTTACTTACTTACTTACAAATGGCTTTTAAGGAACCCGAAGGTTCATTGCCGCCCTCACATAAGCCCGCCAGCGGTCCCTATCCTGTGCAAGATTAATCCAGTCTCTATCATCATACCCCACCTCCCTCAAATCCATTTTAATATTATCCTCCCATCTACGTCTCGGCCTCCCTAAAGGTCTTTTTCCCTCCGGTCTCCCAACTAACACTCTATATGCATTTCTGGATTCGCCCATACGTGCTACATGCCCTGCCCATCTCAAACGTCTGGATTTATAATATAATATAATATAATATAATAATAAATATGTAGCCGAAAATTTTCTGGTAATTTTCTCTTTTCCAAAAATAATTGGTGTTAACATGTATAATTATTCATCCTGAGACCGAAAATCGCTTTTTTGAAATTTTTGTTTGTATGTCTGTCTGTCTGGATGTTTGTTACCTTTTCACGCGATAATGGCTGAACGGATTTCGATGAAAATTGAAATATAAGTTAAGTTCGTTGTAATTTAGATTTTAGGCTATATGGCATTCAAAATACTTCATTTAACGGGGCCTGAATTAAATCGAAATATCTCACTTCTTATTGTTTTTTTGTGAAAATGTTACATAACAAAAGTTTCTTTAAAAATGATTTCCGATAAGTTTTATTCTATGCAAAATTTGGTAGGTCTGATAGACTTTTAAATAATAATACAATACGTTTTCACCGCCGCCTCAGTTTGTAGCGTTGTTGTTCCTGCAGTAATTCCCATGTGCAAAATATAAAATTTTTGAGTAGGAAGAAAAAACACATTTATTCATTCTCTGGCAATGGTACATAGGAGATTGTGAATTCTTACATTTTCGAAAGAAAGAAATATAATTACACATCACTATTTATGCTGTATCACTATTTAAGTTATTTGAAGGTTTCAGAACCATAGCGGGCCAAGCGCCATTTACTGAAGACGTAGAAAACAAGAGTTAAAATTAAGTTATTACCATAATTCAATGGAACCATATAGCAAGTAATATAAAGTTTACACATTAAAACTAAATGATATGTCAATCTTCATTAAACTATAGTTGCGTGTAATAACAAATAAGAAACATGTTAAAGGAATTGTCATTGCACCAAATGAGTGCTCTCTGGACCAAAATGATCGCAATTTAATTATTTAAATACAATTTCAATTAAGTAACATATTAAAAGATTTATCCTTCTAACAAACACGAATGTTCCCTGGATCAAACGTCCTATTTTAATTACGTAATTACTTTATATTTATTTCTAACGGGTGCAGCGGAGCGCACGGGTACGGCTAGTCTATAATATTCAGGTACCTTTGTTGAAAAAGAATATGGTGTCACCTGTCAGAGGAACGCAATGAAGAGGGGAATACAAGGAAAAGAAAATGAAAAGAGAACGAGGGGACTACAAGAAAAACGAGGGGAATATAAGAAGAATAAGTGGAAAGCAAGGAGTACAAGAGAAATACAAGGAGAATGAGTGGAATACAAAGATAAGACGGAATACAAGGAGAATAAGGGGAACAAGGAAAAGAGGAATAGGGAAAAGCAAGTACGACACAAGGAGAACGATAACGACGGACGATGGTGACGATAACGACGGCCGATGGTGACGACGTTGACGACGGCCTATGGTGTCGACGATGACGGCCTATGGTGTCGACAATGGCGGCCTATGGTGTCGACTATAGCGGTCGATGGTGACGACGATGACGACTGACTATGACGACTGACGACTATGGCGGCCGATGGTGACGACGATGACGACGGACTATGGTGTCGACTGGCGTCCTATGGTGTCGACTATAGCGGCCGATGGTGACGACGATGACGACGGACTATGGTGTCGACAGTGGCGTCCTATGGTGTCGACTATAGCGGCCGATGGTGACGACGATGACGACGGACTATGGTGTCGACAGTGGCGACCTATGGTGTCGACTATAGCGGCCGATGGTGACGACGATGACGACTGACTATGGTGTCGACGAGTGGCGACGATGACGACGATGACTGGTGTCGACTATAGCGGCCGATGGTGACGACGATGACGACGGACTATGGTGTCGACAGTGGCGTCCTATGGTGTCGACTATAGCGGCCGATGGTGACGACGATGACGACGGACTATGGTGTCGACAGTGGCGACCTGGTGGTGTCGACTATAGCGGCCGATGGTGACGACGATGACGACGGATATGGTGTCGACAGTGGCGTCCTATGGTGTCGACTATAGCGGCCGATGGTGACGACGATGACGACGGACTATGGTGTCGACAGTGGCGACCTCGTGTCGACTATAGCGGCCGATGGTGACGACGATGACGACGGACTATGGTGTCGACAGTGGCGTCCTATGGTGTCGACTATAGCGGCCGATGGTGACGACGATGACGACGGACTCGACTATAGCGACTATAGCGGCCGATGGTGACGACGATGACGACGGACTATGGTGTCGACAGTGGCGACCTATGGTGTCGACTATAGCGGCCGATGGTGACGACGATGACGACGGACTATGGTGTCGACAGTGGCGTCCTATGGTGTCGACTATAGCGGCCGATGGTGACGACGATGACGACGGACTATGGTGTCGACAGTGGCGTCCTATGGTGTCGACTATAGCGGCCGATGGTGACGACGATGACGACGGACTATGGTGTCGACAGTGGCGACCTATGGTGTCGACTATAGCGGCCGATGGTGACGACGATGACGACGGACTATGGTGTCGACAGTGGCGTCCTATGGTGTCGACTATAGCGGCCGATGGTGACGACGATGACGACGGACTATGGTGTCGACGAGTGGCGACCTGTGGTGTCGACTATAGCGGCCGATGGTGACGACGATGACGACGGACTATGGTGTCGACAGTGGCGTCCGGCCGATGGTGTCGACTATGGTGGCCGATGGTGACGACGATGACGACGGACTATGGTGTCGACAGTGGCGTCCTATGGTGTCGACTATAGCGGCCGATGGTGACGACGATGACGACGGACTATGGTGTCGACAGTGGCGACCTATGGTGTCGACTATAGCGGCCGATGGTGACGACGATGACGACGGACTATGGTGTCGACAGTGGCGTCTATGGGCCGATGTCGACTATAGCGGCCGATGGTGACGACGATCACGACGGACTATGGTGTCGACAGTGGCGACCTATGGTGTCGACTATAGCGGCAGATGGTGACGACGATGACGACGGCGGCCGATGGTGACGATGAGACGGTCGATGGTGACGATGACGAAAACGGTGAAAGCGATGACGAGTACATGCACGAGTGTATCGGCAGTGACGTGGGTGGCGACCGTGCATCTTGGTCATTCCCATGGAGAGGTCATGTTCTGTTTACGATCTGAAACTTAAACAGTTCCCTAATGCATTTTATACTGATTATAATAGTTGGATTGCTATTGTAAAAGGGAATGGCCATAGCACAGACTAAACACAAGTGTGAGCGTAAAATTAAAACAAACTCCTCCAGAAGGCCGGGAATCTTCGTCCTGACCTGGATTGATCTGGCGCTGAACAAGGTATCCTCTATTTTTTCTTGCATTCTGCTGAGGATGAATCTTTTTATGGCGAGAAGTAAACTAGAAAGCCTTGGCATTGAAGAAGCGGCCCAGAGCTTTGTGTGAAGATCGCTTCCTTTCGACTCTCTCTATTTCGTTTATTGAGATTTTATGGGGCTGGGAGTTCTAAACAAACACCTCTCTATCAGTGACACAGCTGTGGAATAATTTACACCGCGACTCCGCTTCCTGGAAACTGTATAGTGTCTGTTTAGGGGTGAACAAACCGAGCCGTACTTGGACGATTTAGTGGAGAACTGTTTCCACAACACGGAGTTGGTGAAAAAAAGAATAATGATGAAACTGATGAGGAAGAGAAAAGGAAACCCACATCCATGTCCATGCCATTCCAATTGTCACGGATGTTACGTTTTTTACTATTTTCAAACTCTATATATTGAAAATGAAATTACTTCTGTAAACTTTTATTATTAGAATCAATTCAGAAGTCCAGAATCATTTTACAGAAAAGAGGTTGTTTGAATAAAATTTATTATTACTTACTTACTGGCTTGTAAGGAACCCGGAGGTTCATTGCCGCCCTCACATAAGCCCGCCATTGGTTCCTATCCCGAGCAAGATTAATCCAGTCTCTACCATCATATCCCACCTGCCTCAAATCCATTTTAATATTATCTTCCCATCTACGTCTCGGCCTCCCTAAAGGTCTTTTTCCTCCGGCCTCCCAACTAACACTCTATATGCATTTCTGGATTCGCCCATACGTTTTACAAATTCTTGCCTTTTATCTCAAACGTCTGGATTTAATGTTTCTAATTATGTCAGGTGACTAGGTAAATTTATAAAACAGTTATATTACCGGTTCTTCTGTATGGTTGTGAAACTTGGACTCTCACTTTGAGAGAGGAACATAGGTTAAGGGTGTTTGAGAATAAGGTGCTTAGGAAAATATTTGGGGCTAAGCGATATGAAGTTACAGGAGAATGGAGAAAGTTACACAAAGCAGAACTGCACGCATTGTATTCTTCACCTGACATAATTAGGAACATAAAATCTAGACGTCTGAGATGGGCAGGGCATGTAGCACGCATAGGCGAACCCAGAAATGCATATAGAGTGTTAGTTGGGAGGCCGGAGGGAAAAAGACCTTTGGAGAGGCCGAGACGTAGGTGGGAAGATAATTAAAATGGATTTGAGGGAGGTGAGATATGATGGTAGAGACTGGATTAATCTTGCTCAGGAAAGGAACCAATGGCGGGCCTATGTGAGGGCGGCAATGAACCTCTGGGTTCCTTAAAAGCCAGTAAGTAAGTAGTTTATCTATGTTTTACACTAATAATAAACAAATATTTCTGAAAAAGACTTTATTTGAATCCCTAGTTTACCTGGAATCTCTAATCGCCTTATAAACAAACGCACAGTAAGTTTCTGTGCATCAGTGGTGGATTTTAGGGACCAGTGAGAGCCGAAAGTTCGTAAAAGCTATGATGCCTGCCTGATACAATCCGTCACTCACCTTCCTGCTCGCACTACACCAAAACATTACTGTCTCAGCCGGGGAAGGTGGAGTGGGTAGTTAAATGATGGTCGGCAGTGACTCAATCGTGTTAATAACGCCCAGACCTATATACAAGATGAACCATGAGTAATATCATTCATTTCATGGGGTTATTCTTTGAGGTATTTCAAACGAAAAAGTTTATTATAATTTTGATCGTTTTTGCTCACTTTTAGAGGTAAAAACTGTTTTATATGTAACATTTCACAGGAAAAGCCATTCATTTAATTCCCAATATGCTCAGTCAGTTTAAGAGAGCAGTGTATTATGTTGATAAATTATGGAAGAGTAGAATAGGCTCTTCTTTCACCCAAGCCCTTCAAAGATGCGTCCATATGAAATTTCACAGCTTTTAAGGCTCATTCACAATGAAAATTAAACATAACATAAGCGTTAACTTAAGATTATAAACGTTACGGTAAAATCAAGATCATTCACGATGGGAACATAAACATAACAGCAAACGTACTTGGTAACCATGGAAACATAACAACGACGCCATTTCCTCATATTCTGTCGTGTACTTCAGCGCTCCACGATTGTGTTCTGTTTGCAAATCACGTAAGCATAAGCATGAAAGTTTGGAGTTTGCAAACTTTCATGTTAACGTCTTACGGTAATGTTTATGTCAATGCTTTTGTGAATCATTGTGAATGATCCCATTTGGTAGCCTGGGCGCATACTTCTGTGTTTATGTTACGGTTATGTTTAATTTTCATTGTGAATGGGCCTTAAGTGTACGCATAATGTACCGTGTTTTTGCATAGGATATGTGATATAACCTCATGTAAAGTAATCTTTGCGTCCACACCTGTGGAGTAACGGTTAGCGCGTCTGGCCGCGAAACCAGGTGGTCCGGGTTCGATTCCCGGTTGGGACAAGTTACCTGGTTGAGGTTTTTTGCGGAGTTTTCCATCAACCCAATATGAGTAAATGCTGGGTAACTATCGGTGCTGGACCCCGGACTCATTTCACCGGCATTATGACCTTCATCACATTCAGACGCTAAAGAACCTACGATGTTGATAAAACGTAGTAAAATAACCTACTAAAAAAAAAGTAGTCTTTGCAGTCTGTAATATTGTCTTGAGTATTGAAATGAACTGTAAAGAAATGTCCTTGCATTACAGCAGTAATATCTACATATTTTTATTATAGTAGTCTACTAGCCGTACCCGTGCGCTCCGCTGCACCTGTTAGAAATAAATATAAAGTAATTACATAATTAAAATAGGACGTTTGATCCAGGGAACAACTTTTACAACAGCGCAAAATAATCTGCTTCGCTCATTACCAAATTTTTTTTTGCATTGCATTTATTGCATATATATTTTATGTATTTTAACACGATTCAATTGAGCATAGTTAAAATTTGAATTATAAAATAATGGATTGCTAAGCTAACGTACTATTACTGCATGCTAAATCAATACACTCTCGTTGTTCGTTAATTCTCTGAGATTAAAATGAGTGTACATAAATATTTTAAGAAATACAGAAAACGATGTACAAAATAGCCTATCAAATTTTCTGTGCATAAGAAGCTATTTTAATCTTACCTGTCCTCGATTTACTCAGACGTTACTGTAATAACATTATAGCATTATGTCCATCTAGAGAAACTACACTTTCCAATGGTGAAATAATAATTCATTATACAAATCGGTTAATTTAGCTTCTGATATTACTTCATACAAACACAGAAACATTCTCTGTATGAAATATGTAATAGCTTTCGATTCTTGATGTCCAAGGCCCCTGTTTCGATTGTTGTTGTCCAAGGCCCCTTATAGACGAAGTCATTTGTTCTTAATTCATTGCAGCGTCTTATATGGCGTTATTTTAATTTTAAAACTCATTTATCTCATTAAATATCAGTCCTATCAAAATTTTGTAAAGAATAAAACTTATCGGAAATCAATTTTAAAGAAACTTTTATTATGTAACATTTTTCACAAAAATCAATAATAAGCGAGATATTTCGATTTATTTAATTCAGGTCCCCTTATAACCCCCCCCCTTTTAAATAAAGTATTTTGAATGCCATATAGCCTAAAATCTAAGTTACAACGAACTTAATTTATATTCCAATTTTCATATAAATCGGTTCAGCCATTATCGCGTGAAAAGTAACAAACATACAGACAGACATACAAACAAAAATTAAAAAAAAATGCGATTTTCGGTTTCAGGGTGTTTAATTATATATGTTAGGACCAATTATTTTTGGAAAATCGAAAATTACCAGAAAAATTTCGGCTACAGATTTATTATTAGTATAGATTTAATAAATTGCCATCGCGACCCAACTAACCCCGCGAACCACAGGTTGAGGAATGCAGTATGTCGTGTCTTGTTAATTCCAACTCCGTGTCTCACAGCAGGACAGGTTTGTTGTGAAGGACAGAATTCCAAGCGGACGTTTCCATGGCAACCGAGAGGCGAGAGATCTTCATGCGGCAAAACAATGGAAAGTGTCGCTGGTGATGAATGCCACAAACTTTTAACTTGGGACTGGAGAATGTCTTGGGCACGTGCCTTGCTTGGGGATGAACAGCAACACAACACGTTGACAACCTCATAAATCTACGAGATTGAGTTGTAGTCATGCCAACCGTTAATCAGAAATCCATTTTCAAATTCGTATTAAATCATTCTTTGTTTTGGCCTGGTCTATACTATTTTGTGAACAAACGACCGTGTGGAACTGTAGTACCATATATTCCAAAATGCATTGTGTACAGGGAGTAACTTATATAACTGTTCAGATTGAAGTGGGCAATAGAATACAGTGGACTCTCCTAAGTTCGACTGAATAGAATTTAAAGTTCAGTTCAATAAGAATAGTGGGTGTGAGAGGTGAAATGAATATAAATTCTTATTGGTTATCCAACAACGAATACAGTACTGTACTTGCATTTCCTGCCCGCCTCGAGACTTGTGTATGTGCTTCTATAGTCCCGACGCTGTTATTCCCGGCGTGACTCCGCCTCTTTGCTTAGGTCTTCGAAAGTGAAGGCTCTATAAAGTCTAGGTAGGTAGTATCCTTAGCCATTTTTGTTCTTACGTTGCCGAGCTACCATACGAGGAATCTATTTGCCACAACGTTAAACATTATCATGTCGTAGCTCCTATGATAATAAATCAAACGCAATGTAATTCAGCAAATAATTGAGCGGCAAATAACGTCTTCGTGCGCTTTCTGCGAACGCCAACGAAAGAGTTAAAATGGCGGGCGATTATATTAAGTGTTTATCGAGCCTTAAGAAATGAATCAGCGAATCACAAGACGCACACGTTTAAATGTAGCCGACCTGCAACGCGATTGGCTGCCGGAAATTAGAGCGACGGGACTATAACCCCACAATGGGTTTCGACACTTCCGTCTCACAAACGACACAATTCTCAAATAGAAAAAGAAGAGTTCATTAATTAAAAATCAGTGATTAAATATGGATGTCCTAATCATTAGAATATTCTGTTTTCTTTTAACAAACGTATCACTACAAGACACAGAACCAATTCCCATTCAAATGGCAAACTCATTTCTTAGTGCCCGTATAGGGGCGTGTCTAATTCCCGTACGTAAGCAGTCGAACTATAGGATGTCGAACTTAAAAGTTTCCACTGTATTTTAAAGCAAATAAAGAACTGTTATGCGTTTTGTAATTAAGTGTATGGGTAGTTAAAACATTAGACTGAAAGCCTTCTGCATTAGCGTTGGGCAACACGATTCTTTTTCAGAAGTCGATTCCAACGAGTCAATCATACATTACGAATCGATTCTAACGATTCGTTCACGATTCTTCTCAGTCTGCGATTCCAACTATTCTTTTGAATCGTCAACGAGTTCACGATTCTTCCTACTCTGCGATTCCAACGATTCGTCAACGAACGACTTACAGGACACTTTCCTTTGCAAACCACGCGTAGAACAAAAACGTTCTACATCTCTCGCATAGATGGCATAAGAGGCGAGACAAATGATTGTCTCTTTCTCATTGGCTGGAACCATTCAGCATGACCTCCATTAGTCTACAAAATTACCCAAGATGTTTCTAAATTACAATTTATCAACTGAACCTTATTACGAAGTACATTTTTTGCATTACATCTGTATTTAACTATGCAAATTTCAGGTTCGTGTTCATTATTTTCCATACTTAACAAATGCAGTATTTTGATTTCACTCTCGCTCGGAAGCATTCGGCACGGTTCGGAAATGTCCGTTGACAGGTTACATCAAACAAGTAAATAGAATCGTGGGTTACGATACCATGTGAATTCGTTACTATTCTTTTGAACGACGATTCGTTAGGATTCTTTTGAATGACAATTCGTTGATACCACGAATCGATTTTTACGATTCTTTATTATTAGTCTTCGAATGAACGATTCGTTCACGAATCGACCCAACTCTATTCTGCATAGTTTGGCAACAGCGCATCGCTGGCTCACCTACGAATACACACACAAACTAAAGTTTGAAGAGCAATATTTCGTCACTTAGTCACTCCACAATTCATTAATTTCCTCTCGAGTGTCATTTAGCCTATATTTGTTACTGTTGCTCCAAGGTATTTGAATTTTTCCACTTTTTCAAAGGAACAATTTCCAATTTTTATATTTCTATTCCGTACTATGTTCTGGGTACGAGACGTAATCATATAAGCAGGCTTCGAGACTTTGGACCCGATACAATAAGTTTACTGTGCATGCACTATAGGTTGTTGACTCGCTGCAGGTAGGTAGAGATATGTTGAGGTAACAACGTTACTATTTAGAGTAGAGTACGGTAGGATGGGGAAACACACACATATGTACGAGGGGGATCCAGGAAATAACGACCGTTTTGTTGTAATAATTAAAAAAATATATTTATTTGAAAAAACAAAGTCTGTTACATAACTGAAGCTTCCTTTACTTCTCTACATAATCACCACCTACATTTAAACATTTGTCGTATCTGTTCACTAGCTTTACAATTCCCGTGTTATACTCCTCTGCCGCCAGTTCATTAAGCCAGGTGTTCACTGTCTTCTTCAACTCTCCATCACTTCCAAAACGCGTACCACCCAGAAAGTCTTTCAGCTTAGTGAAAAGGTGAAAATCGCTAGGAGCAAGGTCTGGACTATAGGGCGGATGATCAAAGATTTCCCAACTGAATTGATCCAGCAATTCTCGAGTTGAAGCAGCAGTGTGCGGGCGGGCACAGATTTTGTGGTAGCCAAGATGTTGCGACACAATTTCACCAAGCAAAGAACGAGAAATGTCAGGAAAGGCAATATGCAATTCGTCGAGTGATGTGCGCCTGTCTTGCAAGATTCTGTCGTTCACTTTAGTCTTCAGGTCTTCTGTGATGAGTGATGGATGTCCGGGTCGAGTTTCATCGTAGACATTTGTTCGCCCATTGTTGAACATTTCGCATCATTTTCTCACATTTCTTTCATTCATTACAGTATCACCATACACTTCTTTCAATTGCCGGTAAATTTCTGCAGGTTTCAAATGTCGGGCATTCAAAAATCGAATCACACTCCTCACCTCACAGTCGGCGGGATTATCAATCACGTCGTTCATTTTGAAGTAACACAAAATGCAAAATGGCGACTTGTTTGCAACCAGTACTCACAACATTATGAGAACACATGTTAAGGAAGCCAGTTGACCTTCAAACAAGGAAGGGGAGTCAGCTGCGCGGCGGGTATGCGCGAACGGTCGTTATTTCCTGGATCCCCCTCGTACATTCTAAAAGTAATTAATATACATTACACAATGACAATGTCAAAAGAATGTGAAAAGCATTTATTCTCCTGTCTTTTACAAGCATTTGTGTTTAATTATACACAGTTTTAATGGTGGAAATAATAATGTAGCAATTTTAATTTTTCATTTATCCTGTTGGTCGTCTTTAGGAAGTGCAGTTACAGTACCGAATTGCAATGTACTACAAGATACATTCTCAGTGTCTCAAACGTAAATCTTTTCTCGTTATCTGCCAAACATAGTTTGTATTGTGAAAAGCTGCGTTCTACTTCGCATGACGTGATAGGAGCAAAACGAAAAAAACCTAACATCATTGCAGTCTCTAAGAGACAGTCCACTAATTTGCTGTTTATATTATAGAATGTTCCATATACGTTATTTTTACATAAAATTGATTTCCACTTCTGTTTTACACGTTCAGTAACCGGTGTACTTGGTGTCTCATTAATTCTCTGCGTCATTTTCTAAATTAATTTGAGGGCTTCCGGCATCTCTTGCTCTGACTTTTCTAACCGTGTAATAGTTTCAGACACAGTTTGAAAATAGGTTTGTATGAAAACCAAATTATTCGTCAGAACCTTCAAATCCAGAGCGTTTTTCTTTGCGTATTTGTTGGCATTCATTTTACAGTACCCCACCCACTGTACGCTTTACCACTATACTCAGTACGCCGTTATCCTGATTTCCCACTGAACTGCTCTATCGGGTCCGAAGTCTCGAAGCCTGCATATAAGGTTACTTTGTTTTTCGGAATTTACTTTATTATTTGCTTCATGAAAAATTCTCTTCTTTTCTCTAATAATTCGTGGATTTTCTGCTAACAAATTCAAGTCATCCTTATCTTGCCTGTTTTTTATTTTCATTATTATGTCATTTTCTCTTCTAATCTTGTCTTTTATTTTCCTTCCTTTCGTACCCTGATCACGGTTTTTCTCTCATACCCTCTAGTTCCCTTCTTTCTATATGACAGGATCTCTCGCCCAGTTCTGTACTACAGTTCGTAACAGAGAGCATGGATTCAGAGGAGACACTCTCGAAATAGCAAATCGAACTCACGACCTATCACACTGAGCCACTCCACCATCTGAGGTTTCTCTTATTGGGAGCAGAGTAATGCATAGAAATGAGGACTTATGAATTTTTCGGTCTCCGATTTCCTCTGTGAATTGTATCACTTGGAAAAATGGAACCCCGCGAAATGTCATTTGAATGCAGCTCGCAGGACGGCTACGCGACTCAGTGATTGAACTCAGTCCACACGTCTGCTGATCCCGTACCGAGGAACTGTGACGGAAATGCGGGCCGATTGACTTGAGAGAAAATTACAACCTGATATGACGATATCTGACGCTGTAGTCACGTCCAATTTGTTAGAGTAAACATTTGCACTGATATACAGGATGTACAAAAATTCGACCGTCAAATTTTACGAAGCACTAATGGCCGGTTTCTCCAAATATTGTTAGAACACTTAACGACTTAACCATCAAAGGTTTGTTAAATACAGTTTTTTTCTTATCTTCAACACTAGTATGGCTTAACAGATTCTTAACTGTTTGTTAACTTTAAATGTAGGATTTCAGGCAGCTGACTCATTTAACAAACAGTTAAAAATGGCGGATGACACCACAGCTGTTCAGACAGAAGTTGTGAAAATATGTTACGTGTCTCTTTAAGGAATGTTTAGAGTAAGACTGATAATATATCATTTAAAAGATATTTTGGAATATTAATATAGGGAAGATAATCTTTATAAGTCAACTGATTATTATACTCACGCTTATTTCATGCTGAGCTATTATCCATTTAATATGTAGAAAATGTGCGATCTCAACGTGGCAAGAAATTGAAGTCAGATTTGAATATCGTACAAACTGAAATAGATCACTTCCTCCAATTCACCACCTACTATTAACTCTAGATTCTATACTACTTGCGCTTTTCAACTATAGCCGATGTCAATAGTGCTTCAAAATACGCAGTGAGTAAATAATAAAATGTTTCAGCAGAAATTGCTTCTTTAATACGAAATTACATATTATTTCTACATGGACCTAAAGCAGAGAGAGTGATTACAGAATTTTATATGATACGGAATTCTCCTCGGGGTTTTGTGTTCAGTTGACTACACACACATTCCTGTAATTATTGTCACCTGGTCGTCATAATGCTGAGATTTTTCTAAACAGAAATTCATATTTAGCATTAGAACTATGACCTTACTTATAATAATAATATTATTATTATTATTATTATTATTATTATTATTATTATTATTATTATTATTATTATTATTATTCAATAGTAGTCAATACAACTTTCATTTATCAACTCACTGTACTATATGGATCATGGCCTACAGTAACAGGTTATGATTTTATACATGTTTCATGACTTACTCTACAGTACAGAATTTAAATAATAATAATAATTTCAGCCAATAAGAAATTACCTTACATGTGCAAAATCATTACCAACTGCTGTTGAGTAGTTAGAATAATATTAACGACAGTTAAAGTTAAGTTTTGGTTATTTTAAACGAAATTATGTTGAAGAAATGGAAAACATATTAACAAAACGTTAAAAATAAACGGGCTGTTAATTTAACATTTATTAAGTTAAATTAAACATTACTTGGAGAAACTGACCATGAGTCTAGTTTAATGCATCTATTTTTAACAATTAATGAGTATTTAGAAATGCCACTTTTCTTCGATAAAAGGCGTCGAAATTTACGATACATTATCTATTGAAATATATGACGATGCTGGACAGCGGATGTATGAGTGTTGGGTAGACCATCTTTGTGACAAACTAGGAAATGATACTAATTTTAATTAAACCTTCAGACTAACGGTTCCACACTTGTACCAAACTCTACAGCCGTTTATTAAAAATGAAGAAAATAAGCTGATTGACCACTGTTACCAACTTCCAATGTTATGATGTAAATGGCAGTGGTAGTCTCGGATCAATTTGCCGCGAATTTCAAACTCAAGAGGATTTTAGAAAATTACAATTTTTCCTAAATGAAAGAAATAATCTGGATTAGAACGCGTGAACGAGCTGTCACTAATTTTATAAATAAAAAGTAATTACTGCACAAGAAGTCTTTTAGGTATGTCTAACTCTATCCCAAAATTCATTTACCTAAATACACTCGTTCTGGAGTAATTAATATTTTCTTACACAAATGTATTTTTGAACAAGTTTTCATAACAGAAGAATTGTTATTTAATCCACAGTTTGAAAGGTAGATTGGGTTTGCAATAAAAAAAAAAACATTTTTTACAGGCATTTGGTCCCTAGATCAGGAAGTTTCACATAAGCAGGCTATAAGAACAGAATTGAAACATCAGTTTTGAAAGGGGTGTTCTTAAACTTTTGGTAGAATATGAAGAGTCCACTGCAAGAATGATGGATGTCATTTGGAATACATTTTGCAGGAGAAGCAATTGAAAGTTTGAAATGCTTAGCGCTCAGAGCTTAACTGTGATTTTCCGATCATTACTGGACAATGACTATCAGTGTTAATGCCATATAACTCTCTATGTACATTCTATATGTCTTAAGCTATGCATTGACAGTCTTGGTTCATTTTCGACAAGAAAGTGATATCCATCATTCTTGCAGTGGACTCTCCATATGTATTCAGTATTTCTTAGCATCGAAATCACTTGCAAGGATGCGTGTCGCGTACCTTTTAATTTAATGTTTCTGCTTCCATTTCCACACTTTCTTTAATTAATTAATTTATTCACTCACTCACTCCACTCACTCACTCCACTCACTCACTCCACTCACCCACTCACTCACTCACTCACCCACCCACCCACCCACTCACTCACTCACTCACTCACTCACTCACCCACCCCACTCACTCACCCACCCACCCACCCACCCACCCACTCACTCACCCACCCACCCACTCACTCACCCACCCACTCACTCCACTCACTCCACTCACTCACTCACTCACTTCACTCACTCACTCACTCACTCACTCACTCACTCACTCAAGGAAGTACATATTGTATTTTATCACTTAAATTCGAGCGTAGACATTCGACTTAATCGTTGGGGTTTCCTATAATCCTCTGTCATTTGTTTTCTGGCGTTTCTGCACTTTCAATTTTTGTTGCATACGAACTCGTGTAACAGGTTAATTCTGATGTGACCAGTAATTTTGTCACTTTCTGATTGCTCTCTTCCATGGCAACGTAAGTACACAATAATTTTAATGTTCCATCAACTTTCCGCATACTTTGTAGTGGCACAGCTGGACGTAGGCCTACCTGCACTAGATGATGATAATCGATAACAGCAATCAATGATCGATAATTAACAAAGTAAACGAGGCCTTGTTCGTTACCACACATGACGCGTAGCTATGAAAGTCAGCAAACATAGCAGAAATTAATGAAGGGCTTCACTAATAAGTAAATTGTGCAGTTGTGAAAGTAAAATACAGAATAATATAGTGTTGTTTGAGAAACTGTAAACCTCCAAAAAGGTATTGATGAAAATATTCATTCAGTATTTTTTATTAACTGTAAACATATCTCTACAATATTTTGCAAAAGGAAGAAGAAAAATAAATGCTACAAGTCTAAAAAAATGAAAATAAATCTCCTTCTTCTTCCTATCACTTATTAAGCCTGGTGGCCTGTTACGGTTTCACTCCATCGTTTCAGCGGACGACGGCCCAAAGATCTTGTTCCTAAAGGGTAGTAATTTAGTGCCTTGCGTATAAACTTGTACTAGGCATCCATTCCATTTCTCTCTTACTTAAAAATGGTTTTTAAGGAACCCGCAGGTTCATTGCCGCCCTCACATGAGCCCGCCATCGGTCCCTATACAGAGCAAGATTAATCCATTCTCTATCATCATATCCCACCTCCCTCAAATCAATTTTAATATTATCCTCCCATCTACGTCTCGGCCTCCCCAAAGGTCTTTTTCCCTCCGGTCTTCCAACTAAAATTCTATATGCATTTATAGATTCGTCCATACGTGCTGTATGCTCTGCCCATCTCAAACATCTGGATTTAATGTTCCTAATTATGTCAGGTGAAGAATACAATGCGTGCAGTTCTGCGTTGTGTAACTTTCTCCATTCTCCTGTAACTTCATCTCTCTTAGCCCAAATATTTTCCTAAGAACTTTATTCTCAAACACCCTTAATCTCTATTCCTCTCTCAAAGTGAGAGTCCAAGTTTCACAACTATACAGAACAACCGGTAATATAACTGTTTTATAAATTCTAACTTTCAGATTTTTTGACAGCAGACTAGATGACAAAAGCTTCTCAACCGAATAATAACAGGCATTTCCCATATTTATTCTGCGTTTAATTTCCTCCCGAGTGTTAGTTATATGTGTTACTGTTGCTCCAAGATATTTGAATTTTTCAACATCTTCGAAGAATATATCTCCAATTTTTATGTTTCCATTTCGTACAATATTCTGGTCACGAGACGTAATCATATACTTTGTCTTTTCGGGATTTACTTCCAAACCGATCGCTTTATTTGCTTCAAGTAAAATTCCCGTGTTTTCCCTAATCGTTTGTGAATTTTCTCCTAACATATTCACGTCATCCATTTCTGCTTACTAGTATAATTTTGAATTTTCTCTAAAATTGAGTCAATATTTAATCCTTTCAAAATAACTAAATTAGGCCATTATTCTTGTCTAATCTAGTATAGCCAGCGGTTATTTTTAAAAACTTCATTTCATTGGCAGTGATTCGGTGTTCATCACATTTACGAATGGTCCAAGCTTCACTTCCATACATGAGAACAGCCTTGCGAGTGTTTTATAGGCTTTAATTCTTGTATGTTTTTGGACTAGAGAAGATTTGAAAATGTATGTGTGTATATATATATATATATATATATATATATATATATATATATATATATATATACCCACTTCACTTGCGTGATTCGGGGTCCGTATATTGCAGATAGATGACAAGACGGTGACTCATTTTCAAGTTGCACACCACTTCGGCGGGCCACGCTATGCATGATGTTTATCTGTGAAGAGTTATGTATGTGTAAGTGTCCGTGTAAGTGTAGTGTAGAGAATGGGTGACGATGATGATGAAGGCAAGGAAGGGAGAAGGGAAAACCCGGTGCCGGAACATAGCCTATTCCTGTCGAACAGCACCAAGCTAGGCTTAAAGTCCCCATCCGACGGACGAATCACTATCAACCGTGACATACGCCTTCTCTCCATATGCACTGTGGAGAGATTTGGGATTTAACCAAGGCGTATTGGTGCACAATTTAGAGATTAAAAGTTGTGCACCGCCATCTCTCCTAGTCCCGACTTAGGAATTTTACAGGAAAATTTCTGGCCCCGTCGGGAATCGAGCCCGGGCCGGCTAGTCTGGAGGCAGACGCGCTACCAGAGAGCTAACTCGGCGGACGGTTTGAAAATGTTATTATTGGTTTTCATAGTTAAATTGTTAAAAATGGTATGCATAGTTAATGTAATTCAATTTTGTATAAACATTCAGGGCTATTCAAAAAGAAGGAGCAGATTTAAAAATATTTATTTCTTCCAAACTGCAAAAGATAGAAACACAATTCCAACGTTCCTGGACAGACGAAAGTTCAAATTTTTTAACAGTCCTGGTAGAAGTTCCAATCACGGCCGCATTGGCGCTGTTGCTTGTCATGCGCGGCCGCATGATTGTCTGTAGTAAAATGGCGACACAACAGGAAAAAGCATTTTGTGTGCTGCAATTAGCAAAACTAGAGTCCATTATTGAAGTTCAACGTTCTTTTCGCCGTCAGTTTAATACTGACTTCATCTTCATGCAAGATGGTGCCCCGCCTCATTTCTCTAACCACGTCCGACGTTACGTGAATGACGCCATTCCAGGTCGTTGCATTGGAAGAGGAGGAGAGGATCAACTTCATCGCCGGTGGCCTCCTAGGTCTCCAGACCTCACTCCTTGTGATTTTTATCTGTGAGATTACATAAAAGACCGTGTTTTTATCCCCCCTATGCCTGACACTCTTGAAAGTCTGCGACATCGAATTGTTGAAGCTGTGAATTCGATAACTAGAGACCAGCTGATTCGTGTGTGGCAAAAAAATGAGTCACCGTTTTGATATTTGTCGTGTAACACATGGTGCTCATATTGAATGCATACAACATTGAATCTTTCTCTGTGCAGGAACGTTGGAATTGTTTCTATCTTTTGTAGTTTGGAAGAAATAAATGTTTGAAATTTGCTCCTTCTTTTTGAATAGCCCTGTATTTTTATTGTTCATAGCATAATTCCAAATGAAACTGAAAAAGTTGCCAAAAATGATATTTCCTCTTTCCCTTAAGGGGAGAAGATGGTATTTTTTGGTGAAAAATTAGTAAATTTTCAAAAAAAAAAATCTTTAAAATATCCTGTGATATGTGTGGAATGCATACCATAACATTTCGTTGGTATTTGTGCCCTTATGGGATGTTGAGACGTCATTTTTAAACTTCCTGCGCTATGGATTTTTAAATCACACGCCCGCTTTTATCGGTTTCCAGTAACTTCATTTTTTTTTTTTTTTTTTTGCTACATTGCTAGACAAAAATGGATATAATTTCTGAACTATTGAAGATACATGCATGAAATTTAGAACACACATTCTTTAGACTATTACGAAACTTTTCTCTGTAACAGAATTTTGTTAGTTGATCTCATTTTAAAAATACGCCCGTTTGTTTGCAAGAAAGGAAATCAGAAAATTGTTATTAAAATTTAATTGTTTATTTTACAAAGGTAGGGACTAATATCAAAATTCTGTTACAGACAGTTTGTAGAATATGCTTTTGCAAATACATTGCAAAAAACTGTTTGAATCTATCTTCAAAAACGGTTTAGAATCTTTAGATATATCGGTTTTAGTATAATCCTGCATTGGTTATATTTTTTTTCAAATTTGGGCCCTCAAATAATTTTTTTTTTTTCAAAATACTTATATTTGGTTGAGTTGCCACAACTATGAGCTCTCTACATACAAAAAATTAATATCTTACATCAAATAGGAAAAAAGTTTTAAAAAATACCATCCTCTCCCCTTAAGGCAATAAATTTTCCCCCGGAATGTGGGAAATTTCCACCCATCTGGCATCAGTGCTGTGAACAAGAACTACTGTTGAAGTTGTAGGCCCACAGGTTGGCTACTCATCGCCTCGCGCCTGCGGGAGAGATTCAACTGTACAAAACTTTCGTAAGCTTCTGCATCAAGCGGACCGGAGGCGGGTCCTGCTTCCCTGCATGAGTGGCACACGGCAAATTAATCTTCCTGAAGTGCATCAGTTCACTGATAAATCTTCCTCAGTACGGACAGGCTTAAGGGCTCTTGTGAAAGGATGCTTTTTTACAAGGCGAACTCTACCTGCGAATGTTAACAGGTCGCTCATTCAACTCCAAGTCAGTAGGTAATATCAATACATTCAATATCAGCCAATTCAAAGCGGAGAAGTTAATCTAAAGTTTCTAGCGCGGCTGTAGCATTTGATGACTTCGACTGCAGTTAAATAGATTAAATCTGTCGATTGCTGCTCACCTAGCTCAGTCGGTATCCAACTCGTGTAGTTCAACTCATCTGGCCTGCAGTACTGAATCCAACTTATCTAGCATTCACTCCAATCCAACTGATCTAGACCAGTAAGTCAGTCCAATCCCATTCGTCATTCCAATTCGTCTACCCCATCCAAGTCATTCTAACTCGTATATTCCAGTCATGCCAGTCCAACTGATCTATCTTACCAGTTAAGTTACTTCAACACCAGTCTATATCCCGATTAAATCAGTCCAACTCGTATATATTCCAGTCGTATATCCCAGTGAAGTCAGTCCAACTCATCCTATCTATTTCTCAATCTCTTTTCTATTTCTAATCATATCTATTTCTCATCCTCTCACCTATTTCTCATTCTCTCTATTTCTCATTCTCTTTTTTATTTCTATTTCTCATCCTCTCGCGTATTTCTCATTCTCTTCTATTTCTCATCCTCTCTCCTATTTCTCATTCTATCTATTTCTCATCCTCTCCTATTTCTCATCCTCTCTCCTATTTCTCATTCTCTCTATTTCTCATCCTTCTCCTATTTCTCATCCACTACTATTTCTATTTCTCATCCTCTCTCCTATTTCTCATTCTATCTATTTCTCATCCTCTCTCCTATTTCTCATCCTCTCTCCTATTTCTCATTCTCTCTAATTCTCATCCTCTCTCCTATTTCTCATTCTCTTCTATTTTATCATCCTCTCTACTATTTCTCACACTATTCCTCATCCTATCTCCTATTTCTCATTCTCTCTAGTCTCATCTCTTCTATTTCTCATTCTATCTCCCATCATCCTATTTCTCATCCTCTCTCCTACTTCTCATTCTCTCTAATTCTCACCCTCTCTATTTCTCATTCTCTTCTATTTCTCATCCTCTCTCCTATTTCTCATTCTATCTCCCATCATCCTATTTCTCATCCTCTCCTATTTCTCATTCTATCTCCCATCCTATTTCTCATCCTCTCTCCTATTTCTCATTCTATGTCCCATCATCCTATTTCTCATCCTGTCTCCTATTTCTCATTCTCTCTAATTCTCATCCTCTCTCCTATTTCTCATTCTCTTCTATTTCTCATCCTCTCTACTATTTCTCACACTCTATTCCTCATCCTATCTCCTATTTCTCATTCTCTCTAGTCTCATCTCTCCTATTTCTCATTCTCTCTCTCAACATCCTATTTCTCATCCTCTCTCCTATTTCCCATGCTCTCTCCTATTTCTCATCCTCTCTTCTATTTCTCATCCTCTACTCTTTCTCATTCTCTTTTCCAAACCTATTTCTCATCCTCTCTTCTATTTCTCATTTTCTTTTCTATTCCTAATTCTCATCCTCTCTCCTATTTCTCATTCTCTTCTATTTCTCATTCTCTCTCTTATTTCTCATTCTTTCTCCTATTTCTCATCCTCTCTTTCCTTTCTCTTTATCCTGTCTTCTTTTCTCTTATGCTGTCTTTTTTGTCCCATCTTCCCTCCTTTTTCTCATGCCCTTTTCTCTTTATCTGTCATACCCTTTTTATTCTCTTTTATCCTTTCATCTCTTTCTTTCTCATCCTTTTCTTATTTTCTGTTTTTCTTTCTTAAGCTCTCCTGTCTTTCTCTATCATCCTCTACCTATTCTCTATAACAGCCTGCTTGTTATGATTAGTAATAGCAATGTTTTAGGACAGTGGTTTCTAATATCCTTGTCGTTTCCTGTGATTTATCTGCCAACGATATGTCTTTCCACAGTGACGGAAACATCTTGTGTATGAACTGCAGCCTACACACTTAAATAGGCCTATGTCTGCCGTAGTTATCTCTGAATAAATAAAACTGAATTGATCGGTGGATGGATGGATGGATGGATGGATGGATGGATGGATGGATGGATGGATGAATGAAAGTTGAGTAGTATAAGTGGATGAATGAGTGTATGGATGCACAGATGTATAGCCACTTTCAATGCGAAAGAAAAGCAACTCCGGCTTATCCGAAAGTGATTTGCATTTAAAATTTTTCATAACTGATGAATTGTAGTGTATTCAGTGGTATAATGCTTACCGACGCAGGTTGAAACTCTGCCGAGAACTGTTAACTTAAAAGGAGGGAAAATCATATAACTGTCTTCTTTCGCGAGAGAAAAAAAATCTATAACGCCCGTATTGAAAACCTGCGCCACATAAATGAAGCGACTGCCTCCGTGGTCTG
Source organism: Periplaneta americana (assembly GCA_025594305.2). NCBI lineage: Eukaryota > Metazoa > Arthropoda > Insecta > Blattodea > Blattidae > Periplaneta > Periplaneta americana. The sequence continues at coordinate 96,687,359 of JAJSOF020000031.1, forward strand.
TTGGTCACCTTGCTGGCTTCTAGATCAGGAGGTCACCGGTTCGATTCCCGGGCTCGGCTCTCGGTGAATTTTTCTTGAAGAAGAATTCCCTGGGTGCCTAGAGTCTGGAAATTTGTATGAATGTGATTGTGAGTGTGCCGGGTTAATATTAATTAACCAGTCATCACAAATATAAAAATACATCAGGACTGTCGTTGGGCAGTAACTGAACACACTTTTCAGCGTCACATTGTTGACAAGAAACTCCATCTGTTAGCACAACCATAAAGCATCTAATAGATGCTATAGAGTTACCAATAATGGGGGTGGGGGAAACAAAAAAAAAAACAAATGAAGCCTGTTCATATTTCAACGTGGTTGCGTAATGACCAGTAAATTTTGCCCGGAGCCCGCTATCAGGGACAATGTTCTTTTCCTTAAATATACGATACCAAACCCACAGCTTTACTTTACTTAACCCACAGCTGAACGTATACCAAGCATTTTATCGACACTTAAATTCCATCGCCTTCGGCCGGTTTTGAACCAGATAGTTTGGGAGCTAACTGCTACGTAAGAGAGGACAACGCCATCTCTGTTGCTGCGCGATCTTCTCGTACAGTCAGTATTATTCAGAGAGATTATTATAATACACATACCAAAAGATATTGAATAATAAATAACAGTTGAACTGACTGAAGAAAAAGCTTTTCGAACTTATTACGCTTCTCGTGGATGGCTTTGACTATGTTGGCTCAAGTAGGTGAAGGTTACTTCAGGGAATGTTTACAGACGTAACATAAGGCCTGTGTAATATCACGAAGGCCTTGGCTTTTCGCCACATTGTTCGTTTTCATTTGTTTCTTCTCCGTTACTATGGAAATGTTTATTTCAAATGTAACAAATCAAAGCTATCCAGGCAATAACTCAGTTGTGTTTATTGTTTGGCACATTTATTCGTCGAAATACCAGCATTTCTCTTTGCAGATCTACATGTTACATTGAATGCTATACACAATCTTCAAACTCTCTATCAATACTCAGACTTCTAAATGTCTTGAGTGACTGACTCTGCAATTCGTCTCTTTTCTGCAAGCTATTAATGTGGAAGAGAGATGGTTGTTACGTTGAAAGGGAGAGGACGATATTTTTAAAACTTTTTTTATTCGGTGTAAAATATTATTTTTTTGTGTGTAGAGAGCTCATTGCTATAGCAACTCAACCAAATACAAATATTTTAAAATTATTTGGGGGCCAGATTTTTTAAAAAGTGTACCCAATGCAGGATTTTACTAAAACCGATATATCTAAGCCATTTTTAAAGATAAATTCAAACCGTTTTTTACATTTTACTTGTAAAAGCATGATCTACAAACTGTCTGTAATAGAATTTTGATATTAGTACCTACATTTGTATAATGAACAATTAAAATTTAATAACACTTCTTTATTTTCTTTCTTGCAAACAGAAATACATATTTCTGAAATGAAATCAATTAGGATACTTCTGTTACAGAGAAAAGTTTCCTAATAGTCTAGAGAATGTCTGCTCTAAATTTCATGCATGTATCTTTAATAGTTCATAAATTACTTCCATTTTTGCCTGGAAATGTAGCAAAAAAAATTAAGTTCCGGAAACAAAAATCAAAGGGAGGTGTGATTTAAAAATCCAGGGCGCAGGAAGTTTAAAAATGGTGTTTCAACATCTGATAAGGGCACAAATACCCACAAAATGTTAAACAATGTATTCCATACATATCGCAGAGTATTTTAAAGAATTTTTTTATTTACTCATTTTTCACAAAAAAAATACCTACCTCTCAGCTTAAATTTGATGTCAATTGCTTTTCTCACAAATAAACCTATTTTTTTTTTTTTTTTTTTTCTCAGTGCACTCCGTTTCTGGAATTTGTAAGTAAGTTGACGCATTTGGGTGGAGCCGATGACAAACGATTTTTTTTTACAGTTTGTTTTTCTGTTTCTACTTTTTCGTTTGTTTCCCTTGTTTTATTTACACTAATACAAGCACAACACCCATGCCCGAGGCGGGACTCGAACCCACAACCCTTCGGACCAAGCGATAGAGACATGCCGTGCCCCTACCGCTTGAGCCATTCGGGCCGGCATACCAGGAAATTAGCCCAAGCGGGAATCGAACCCGCGCCCGAGCGCAACTTCAGACCGGTAGACAAGCGCCTTAACCGACTTAACCACGCCGGTGGCTAAACGAATGGGCGGAACCTATCAGTGCGGGATTGTAATGCGGGCTGCATCGGCTCACGGCCGTTAAAGGGTAAGATGCGCGTGGAAGAAAGGAGGAGGATAGGGTGGAATTTTAGACGTTCGTCTTTACGCAGTGCTTTCCTTCAAAGCGATCATTGGACTGGTTCTCTCTCCACTCACCACTTGTTTCGTCCCTACAGTTTGAGAAACAAAGTATATACGAATTATAAGAGATACTATATTGATCCTGCAAAAATTGATTTCGATATTTTTTTCCGGCATTACACGTTTTCAGAACGAAGTGGTTGGAAATTATGTTTGTCTACAGCGGTTTAGTTCATATTACTAATCTCTCTGTGTACAGCGATTTCTACTAAACTATTGGACGGATTTTGTTCATATTCAGTATCTACGAGTCAATTTATCAGGGAATGATGTACATGAAATATAATAATTTTAGTACTAGTCTGTATGTGTACAGCGATTTCTATTAAACTATTGGACGGATTTTGTTCATATTCAGTATCTACGAGTCAATTTATTAGGGAATGATGTACATGAAATATAATAATTTAGTACTAATCGGTCTGTGTACAGCGATTTCTACTAAACTATTGGACGGATTTTGTTCATATTCAGTATCTACGAGTCAATTTATCAGGGAATGGTGTACATGAAATATAATAATTTTAGTACTAATCTGTCTGTGTACAGCGATTTCTACTAAACTATTGGACGGATTTTGTTCATATTCAGTATCTACGAGTCAATTTATCAGGAAATGATGTACATGAAATATAATAATTTTTATATTAGTCTGTCTGTGTACAGCGATTTCTACTAAACTGTTGGACTGATTTTGTTCATATTCAGTATCTACGAGTCAATTTATCAGGGAATGATGTACATGAAATATAATAATTTAGTACTAGTTTATCTGTGTACAGCGATTTCTACTAAACTGTTGGACTGATTTTGTTCATATTCAGTATCTACGAGTCAATTTATCAGGGAATGATGTACATAGAATATAATAATTTTAGTACTAGTCTGCCTGTGTACAGCGATTTCTACTAAACTATTGGACGGATTTTGTTCATATTCAGTATCTACGAGTCAATTTATCAGGGAATGATGTACATGAAATATAATAATTTAGTACTAGTTTATCCGTGTACAGCGATTTCTACTAAACTGTTGGACTGATTTTGTTCATATTCAGTATCTACGAGTCAATTTATCAGGGAATGATGTACATAGAATATAATAATTTTAGTACTAGTCTGCCTGTGTACAGCGATTTCTACTAAACTATTGGACGGATTTTGTTCATATTCAGTATCTACGAGTCAATTTATCAGGGAATGATGTACATGAAATATAATAATTTAGTACTAGTTTATCTGTGTACAGCGATTTCTACTAATCTATTGGACGGATTTTATGCATATTCAGTATCTACGAGTCAATTTATCAGGGAATGATGTACATAAAATATAATAATTTTAGTACTAGTCTGCCTGTGTACAGCGATTTCTACTAAACTATTGGACGGATTTTGTTCATATTCAGTATCTACGAGTCAATTTATCAGGGAATGATGTACATGAAATATAATAATTTTAGTATTAGTCTGAGAATAGTTAGAAATTATGGATGGAGAAGAAATTTTGTCACGTCTTCCTTGCTATAAAATACATGACGATCGACAAAATAGCTTAATGACGATAACAGACAGAATCTAGTAGGCTGTTATCGGAAACTAGAAAGGCAAAGTTAAAACTTAGCCAACTCTCACGTCTCCGTTCCAGGGCTCCGGCAAGCTTCTCGTTAATTTTGAATGCTTACATTTAAGTATGCGTATTTTAACAATTTTTCCGTTCTCCTTCTAGTTTCCTCTCCCGTTTTCTTGTGAACCAGGACTTACTCAGCTTAATCTCCCCTTTTTGTCTCCTACTTTCACACTACTGCTGGTAGGGGAGGGAAATTCACTTAATCACACATTAGACATCTCACAAGGGCGTGTTTCCCTGGTCATGGAATAGGCATGATACAGAACCACATGGAGATATCACAGGACAATCAGAAGATAACAGACAAACGCCCAGTCTCGTGGACGGAGGATAAATTTCTCCCATTGCCTACGCCAGGAATCGAACCACGGACCGCTTGGTTGGGAAGCACACGCGTTATGCACACATCCACAACGGCGGACTAATAATTACTATACAATAGTTACTAATGTGGAACAGAGATGATCAGTTCAAAGCATTCAGGATTCGAAGCAAGCTTGCTCTATAGTTCGGAGGGGGGGGAGAAGCGTTCAGAGCAGTCAAGGGGAAAGTGGTAACGTCGTACGCAGTGAACTTCAGTGGGTGTAACGTTTCATGTGCATCATATTAGAGAAAGCATTCGAAATGGAGGACGATACAAATCAATATAGATATAAACCACAATAGGCATAAGCTATTCGTGGGAGGAAAAAAATATAGTAATATGCGTTACAAGAGCGGTATGTTGAAGTTTTCATGTTCGAGGAAAAGTTTGAAAAAGCGAAACGTAGTTGAGCTTTTTAATTTCCGAGAATTGAAAGAAAACATACCGCTCATGTATCGTACATTATTTTGTGCGAAGATCGTTTATTACATAGGTGAAAGAGGAATTTCTAATTAGTTGCAATGAAATCTCTATCTTGGTTTCTCTTCAATGACGGCAAATTTGCAAAACAAAAATATCTATCTGCAACATTGTTGCTTTAAAATATTTTCTGTGTTTACTATACTCCAGCAGGCCGTGATGTACGTCTGTTTTTTTCCCTCCCCAGTCTATAAATGCGAACTTAAAACAAACGGTAAGGTTATGTAATGAGTCTGGAATCTTGTTGATTTTTCACGGCTTCCTTAATGTTATTTGCATCACGAATGCAGTAACTTTAGTGGAGTTGTAGAGTTTACTTAATATTTGCAAATATTTAAAAACAATAATTAACAGTGCAATTTAGGTGAAATTGCAGTGGTAAGTTTCAATTTATAATTATTACTATATTGAACGTCTCTAAAAATAATATGTTTAAAACCTAAGGCAGTAAAATCAATATGTCACTTAAGCGGTAAGAAGAGGGAAATTGTTATGTGTGTTAGGTTGGGAATACTGAATGTGGAATTTTAGACTTTCCGCGGATTGGTTTTGTGCGGAAACCATGCAAATACGTACGACCTCGCACAAACGCTAATTATGTGACAAAATATTGAAACTCGTGAAAAAATATAATTAACCTTCAGCGATATTAATCGACTTCTCATGCTATCCCGTATGTAAAATGTTTGGTTAGGAAAGGATAGCAACATTTGAACAGCTAAGAAATAATATGTTGAGGGTAAACGTACATAATATTATGTTATTACTTTACAATAAATCTTAATTACCCAATCTGGTTACAGAGACCGGAACTTTGGCAGAATGCCTTTTAAATGTGTTAAATCTATCTCCATTTTGAAAGTAAATCTGTACGAATTATACCTTTGTGATTGAAACGTCACAGTCTTATGTTGCCCTTTTCTGCCTTTTTTAAATACAAATACCTAATTTACAAAGTAAATGCTTTTTTGCCTTTATTTGATTATTTATCTATCATTTATTAATTTATTATTTAAAATATTTTAATTTAATTCTATAACCGCTTCAATGAAAGTTACTTCACCGAATGTATATTATTGTCTTTCAGTCAGTTCATATTCTCTTTGCAACAATGAGTGCTGCCGTGCAAAAGTGTATAACAGTAAGCGTTTTAATTATCGCTTGTGTTTTATTTGATTGTATTGTATTTATTAACATTCCATGGTATTCAAGCATTGCTTCACAGCTAGAATATGGAACAAGACAAAAAACTTAATACTATTATAAAGTCTTAATTTATAGTCACAGTCTAGATGAAATATATACAGAAGAGATTTACAATATAGTCTACTAGTACAACACAAAGTTTTAGTATCAATTTCATGTAGCGTTGTTGAATGTAATGAATTCACCTACAGAATAGAAAGCTTGAGAAATTAGGTACTTCTTTAATTTGGCCCTAAATAATCTTATGTTTTGAGTTTCATTTTCTATATCAATAGGAGGCTATTAAAAATTTTTACTGCCATATAACGCACTCCTTTTCGATAGCACGATAGACTTGCCGATGGAGTATGAAAGTCATTTTTGACGTGTATTTATGCTATGAACTGTTGAATTAGTTACAAAGTTTCCACGATTACATAAGAGGAAGATTATTAATGAAAAGATATACTGGCAAGCCATGGGCATTATTTGTAGTTTTTTGAAAATAGTCCTACAAGATTCCCTAGATTTGGCACCTACTATTATTCTAATTACTCTTTTTTGTAAGAGGAATATACTGTTACTATCTGTGGAATTTCCCAGAATATTATTCCAAAACTCATTACCGAGTGAAAGGATGCAAAGTTTATTGTTTTTAAGGTATTGATATTTACTACCTTTTGCATAGGCCTAGATCTAATAGCAAAACAAGCTGAATTTAGTTTGGCAGTAATTTTTTTAATATGATTTTTCCAATTTAACACATTATCGATTTTAAGCCAAGAAATTTGGTTGTTTTTGTTTCTAATAGAGATCTGTTGTTAATTATTGCGCTAGAAATTTGCGAGGTTGAATTTGGACAGGATTTAAATTGAATTATGTTAGTTTTGTTGCAATTTAATACTAATTTATTGACTGAGAACCAGTCACATATTTTGAAGAGAATTTCCTCTGTTGAAGATTGGAATGTGTTGGAGTTATTGGCTGTAATTACTATTGTCATCTGCAAATAATATGGGATGACCTACATCTTTTATTAGGTGGCAAGATCATTTATGAACACTAGAAGAAGTAGGGGACCTAATATTGATCCTTGAGGAAGGCAACAATGTGCCGCTTGTATTAATTTGACAAGGCAACTATGATTGCGGGTCTAACGTTATTTTTAACGGTTATTTTTCTTTCAGTTTTCATTGCGATGTTGTTGCAGCTAGCTAAATATTTCATATCGCAACGTATCAGTACAACCAAACACAAAATGCACTTTCCAAGGCTACTGGGAAGAAGATTTCTTTGCTTCCAACAGTAATTGCAACATCGAGTCGAAAATCTCAATTTGCATTCGACTTATGTAAAGCTTTTCTTGCTGCAAAAATCCCTTTGTGGAAAGTGCAGGGTTTTTGTAATTGCCTTTTATTGCGTATTTTAGCTATTTATAATGCCTTTTGCCTGATTATTTTAGCTATTTATGATGCCTTTTTGCCTGCCTATTTTAATGATTCATAATGCCTAAACTTCCGGTCTCTGCTGATTAATTTATTAAGCACAAAGAATATCAGACGCTATTTTTTATCCTTACTGGACATTTTATTTGCCTTATGATTGTAATAATTTATTATTTATGACCAGGGAAAGGATTTATATGTAAATACATATTTACTTATAAAGCTAATATAATTTATATTTTGCATTATCTTTATGTTTCACAATGTGTAGGGTTGAAAAATCCTACTTTTATTTTCCATATTTTAGAGTTTAGTACATATTTTCGTTAATTTCCATATATTTTCCATATTTCATATAAAACAGTCCATATTATATTAGGTTTAACAATAAAACAAAACAAAATTCCATTAACTTTTAAAAATACATTTCAACAATAGAGATTTAAACACATGTTCAGTAATCCCTTTAACATCAGAGTTATTTGAAAATTAGCAGTCCTATCAACAATGGGAAAGTAAGTTACAAAACTGTATTAATTTAATTTAAAATTTTTAACAGACTTCAGTTGTGCAGCTCAACAGTTAAATGCCAGTCAGAGTACACATAGGTTCAGTTTTGTAAATCATACTATAAAGACGGTAAATATGCCAAAAGTACGTCATTCAGTCAATTTAAAATCAAAACTAACAAGTTACATTTCAGAATTTAAAGAAGATGGTTTATCAACTGACAATAAAATATTATTTTGTAATTTGTGTCAGTGTGCAGTATCATCTACACAAAAGTTCCTGGTGCAACAACACATTACAACTAGTAAACATCAGGCCAACAAACAACTAAATTCCAAGCAGAGACAATTGTTTTTAACACAACCAACAACATCGAATGTAAGATCTGAGTTTAACATCGACCTGTGCCGTTCTCTCATCTCTGCTGATATTCCTCTCTACAAACTAAAGAATAAGGTCTTCAGGGAATTCCTTGAAAAATATACTCAACATACAATCCCGGATGAGTCAACACTTAGGAAGACGTATGCTCCATCCATCTACGATGAGACAATACAGAAGATAAGAGATGAAATTAAAGATAGTTCAATTTGGGTTTCCATTGATGAGACTCCCGACAAAGAAGGTAGACTTGTTGGTAATGTAGTTATCGGTTTGTTAAGTGAATAATATTCTGAACGAATTCTTTTACATTGTGATGTTCTAGAAAAGTGCAATAACAAAACTATAGTTAAACTGTTCAACGAAGCTATGGGTATCCTGTGGCCAAAGGGTATTATGTACGATAATGTGTTATTCTTTATTAGCGATGCTGCCCCTTATATGGTCAAAGCTGGACAAGCATTATCTGTTGTATATCCAAAATTGACTCATTTTACTTGTGTGGCGCATGCATTTCATCGTGTGGCAGAAGTGGTCAGAGACAATTTCCTAAAGTAGATTTGTTGATTTCATCAGTGAAAAAGTATTTCTCAAAGCTCCCAGTAGAGTTAACGTGTTGAAAGAAATGTACCCTGAAATTCCATTGCCACCAAAGCCAATTTTAACTAGATGGGGTACATGGCTAGAAGCAGTTGAATATTATGCCGAACATATAGACTCTATTAACAATGTTCTCCTTGCATTGGACTCTGAAGATGCAGTCTCAATTGATACTGCGAAAACAGTTACCTGTGACATAAGTGTGAAGAATGACTTAGCTCACATTCAGCATACATTTTCATGCATCATAAAAACGCTCAAAAGTCTCCAAAATAGGCACCTTTCACTATCTGAAAGTTTTGAAATTATAAATAGTACTGTGGAACAACTGAATCGTGGTAGAGGTAAAGTTGCAGATGCAGTAAGAGCTAAGGTGGACACTGTACTTTCAAAAACCCTGGATATGAAGAACTACAAAGGTTGTTGCTGTGATGAGTGGTGAATCAACAGTGAAGATTAACTTGGACTTATCCCCAGCAGACATTGTGAAATTGAATTATGTACCAGTTACTTCTTGTGACGTCGAACGCTCTTTTAGTCAGTATAAATCTATCCTCAGAGTCAATAGAAGAAGATTCACTTTTCAGCACTTGAAAGAAATGTTTGTAACCTATTGTTATGGTAACAGACAATAAAAATTGTGTTTTGTTGAAACTACATTGGAAGATAAGGTACGTCCATTATATTTTTGTTTAGTTTGATTAAAATGTACCAATATTTAACGTACATAGTCATTTTTATAATTTTAAGTCCATATTTAATTCCATATTTTGGTAAAAATCCATATTTAATTCCATATTTTGGTAAAAATAACTACATATATATTTACATATTTCATATATTTTTAGTCCATATAAATCCGTTCCCTGTTTATGACCTTATGCGTCTAAGTAAATCGCACCACTTACAATAATTTTTTAACCCTAGCATTACCAAGATATTTTTTGAGACTTTGATTACCAAGGTTGAGCAAAAATTACCCACCCAATTAAATTTAAATATACAGGGTGATGCACGAGGATTTACCGTCCTTTACGGAGCTTATTTCCGAAGATATTCTGAGCAACAAATTTCATGTAAACATTTGTCCTAATCTCAATATTTTCAGAATTACACTAATTTGAAGTTGTTTGTAAAATACCTTTATTCTTGAGTTTCTCCGCTCTCTAAACCACCCGGCGTCGGAGCAGCGGAGCGGGTAGTCCGCGTTCCATAGTGCTTCGAGCTGATGACCCATGATGTAGAACAGAGGTCTCCAAAAAGCGTATCTTCATTCTTGCTCTCGATGCTGCCGGCCGAACACAGTGTGCTGTAGGGCTAGAAAAGGGAAGAGACTCGTACCTCAATAGATAGCGATCAGTGGGGGTCGCGGCAACGGTCTGCTTATGTTTACAAATGATAACATCAAAAGAATAAGAAATATCATACGTTTGTATATTATTTTGACATACTATGAAACTGGTGCCCCATCTGTTGCTATTGACACAAGTCATTGAAAATTCAACCTCTTCTGTTCTATGGTGCCTTTAGTGCCTGGAAAAGATCTTCTCCAGTTGTATTTTGTAATTACATCTAGAAGACATTCAGACACAGTAAAATGTTCATTAACTCCTCGGATGAAAATGACTGGGTGAGCTTTGTCATTTCTGTTTGGAATTGAACGGGTTACATCAGCTTCTTGTCTATGCGGATGACGTGAATATGTTAGGAGAAGATACACAAACGATTAGGAAAACACGGAAATTTTACTTGAAGCAAGTAGAGCGATCGGTTTGGAAGTAAATCCTGAAAAGACGAAGGCCCAATTGTATAAAACTCCTGACTAAAGATCAACTTTGATCGAAGATCGAAAAGTGAACCGAGTTCAGACACTTCTTCTATTGTATAAAGCTTTTCTGCGATCAAATTACCTTGGTTCAAATACAATCTAAGTTCACGTGAAAAGGATTTGGCAACATCTCATAAACAGGTGAAGTACGTGATGCGCGGATCATGTTATACAGGTTTGTTCAGTGTTGCCAATCTAGCGACTTTAACTCTTTTTCAACAACAATTTCTTTTAACTTTTATATTTCTTAAATAGGGATTTAGTGACCTTTTTAGCACCCCATAGTGACAAAATTTAATCTTTCTTTGTTGATAATGAGAAATCTAGCGACTTTACAACTACTTTTTGGAGAGTTTCCGTATTACACTCTGTTGGAGACACTGTTTTTTTTTTTTGTGCAATGTAAATAATGGCGGACAATAAGAAGAAGGTTGATTGTTCTCTAAGTTGTTATCATGTTATGGTGTTTGATACTGCTAAACTTAATAAAGCTTTATAAAACGACAATTTTCGTTTAGTAATACAGTTAATTGAACATTTATGAATGTACCTATCATATCCATTAATAATTAATATTATAAACATAATATAATTGTAGGGTATGTTATTTGATACTGCTGAACACGATAGAGCTTTATAAAATATAAGAATGTTTGTGTAATAAGGCAAGAAATTGAAAGAAATATATATAAATGTACCTATCATATCTATTAATATTAATAATAATGGATATTTTATTTGCACAATCTGTCACTCGTATATTTCAAAAAGAAAATAAATAACTGAACTTGGATCATCTAACTTAATCGGAGAAATTTCTTCAGTCAAAGTTGACTTTAGTTTGAGACAAATTAATCTCAGATTAGACTTTATACAACACAAAATTCCAAGTTCAGCTGAAACAAGGATCAATTTAACATCTGATCTAAGATTAAATGGTTTATACAATCGGGCCGAAGTATATGATTATGTCTCGTGACCAGAATATTTTACGAAATGGAAATATAAAAATTGGAGATTTATCCTTCGAAGAGGTGGAAAAATTCAAATATCTTGGAGCAACAGTAACAAATATAAATGACACTCGGGAGGAAATTAAACGTAGAATAAATATGGGAAATGCGTGTTATTATTCGGTTGAGAAGCTCTTATCACCCAGTCTGCTGTCGAAAAATCTGAAAGTTAGAATTTATAAAACAGTTATATTACCGGTTCTTCTGTATGGTTGTGAAACTTGGACTCTCACTCTGAGAGAGGAACATAGGTTCAGGGTGTTTGAGAATAAGGTGCTAAGGAAAATATTTGGGGCTAAGCGGGATGAAGTTACAGGAGAATGGAGAAAGTTACACAACACAGAACTGCATGCATTGCATTCTTCACCTGACATAATTAGGAACATTAAATCCAGACGTTTGAGATGGGCAGGGCATGTAGCACGTATGGGCGAATCCAGAAATGCATATAGAGTGTTAGTTGGGAGACCGGAGGAAAAAGACCTTTAGGGAGGCCGAGACGTAGATGGGAGGATAATATTAAAATGGATTTGAGGGAGGTGGGGTATGATGATAGAGACTGGATTAAGCTTGCACAGGATAGGGACCGCTGGCGGGCTTATGTGAGGGCGGCAATGAACCTTCGGGTTCCTTAAAAGCCAGTAAGTAAGTAAGTGTCTGTGCTTTCATCCAATGCGAGTAAGCTACAAACTGGTTAATTGTGGTTTCGACCTCAGATTCAATTACATTTGCACTCTTGAAATTCCTTCTCTGAACTGTAATTGGAAACTTTTCAATTTTCTTGAACTTTGACTTTGTTTCGCACTGTATGCACGATTTTACAAATGATTCTTCTGTAAAGGGCTTCATTGATTTTCCAATATTCAAAGTTAAAACATAGCTAGCAAACAGCTTTTTTGTTTAAGACGGAGGACACGTGAGTGATTTGTTTGTATTTTCTTGTTTCATGTTTATCAAAATATTTGTAGGCCTACGCATTTCACCTAAAAGTAAAAGAAAAACTATATGTTTGCCATGAGGAACTGAGTGTAAACGTATTGTAATATACTGATTATTATGTATAACCAACAGTCATAGCTACAGATAGCCCAAAATAAATTATTTTCACATGTCCAACATGCCTGTAATTGTATGATATTCTTTGTGAAGAGTCGAGTATTGTCGTCGCATGTTGAATTTTGACACAACCTTAAGAATTTTCGAAACAAATTAAGCATTTCACATTCTCCCCACTAACACAAAATATTTCTCTTCCTATTCGTCATTGAATGTACTACGTCCATGATTAGAAGACATTGTGAAACGGTGGAACACTCCGTCAACACAATGATAATGGCAGTCCGCCACTGCTCTTCGTTTGCGCATAAACATTGAGTACAGTACAGGTGGGATGGGTGGGGCGGAGCGCGCTCATTACGTACTGGCTTCGGTTCCGTTCAGGGCTTACTCGCGATTACGCTTTTGGAGACGTCTGATGCAGAAAATTTTTTTCTGCAACCAAATATCACGTGCTGGTTAATCGTAACACACAGGAGTGGTATGTGCTGTATTCTATACTTTCACATGGGAATGAATAAGGAACTGTTACTGTGGTCCTGTGATAGCAGTCTCATGTGTACCTGTTGTGTTATCGATGTCTCAGATGAATAACATCTCCTGTGTTTGACGTTGTAGCTAAGACTAATGGACAAAAAGTAATATCCGTTCTTAGTATAGCGGAAATTGCAAAAGCAGACTGTTTGAGCATAACCTGATCTTGTTCTTTGTTTGACACATTGTTTTATCTTCCTTCAAATACTGTAGTGAAATTAAAGCAGCTAGAAAACCGTGGATCGATTCCTAGTAAGAAATAAGGAAGGCTATATCTCACGGGGATTGACTGAGTTTTCGTCCTTGTCTTTGTGCCTTTAAACTAAGACATTGCGTTATGTTAACCACATGACGTGAAAGTACTGTTACTTTTAAGTAGTGTGAATAACTTAATACATTTGAAAAAAAAAAAACAGAAATATAATTTATTTATTTATTTATTTTTATTGCTAGTAAGTTTGAAATGAATACAAGTTAATAAATGCAATGAAAGATATACTAGCCCACTCCTGATTGAGTAAGACTCGTGCTCAGGAGGGGATTCCAATACAGACAAAAATAAAATTAAAATTGAGAGTGAATACAGATTAAATAGTGTTTAATATGTTTAAACCCAAACTATAAATCCAATACAATTTTTTATTAATTTGGAGAGGATTCGTGGTTGAAATACGTATTATTGCAATAAAATTTGTTTAATAATCTGAGACCTTGACTCATACTATGATAAAAAGCTGCATTGGTTTTACATTTTGGTTCAGACAAACGCAGAGAATTCATATTTTTAGTTCTGTATTTATGTATATACCTTTCAAAGTTATTAAGATTTCTCTGAAAATATTTTAATAAAATAAAATAATACATTTGTTTAATTTTGAAAACTTTGAAATGTTTAAACAACAATTCAGTTGGGTAATCTTTCTGTTTTTTTAATACTTTTTTCTGTAGTAAAATTAACGGATAAAGGTTGGATTTATAAGTTCCACCCCAACCTATAATACCATACATAATTAATATAGATTGCAATAATTCTAAATAAATTACACGTAAACCGTTAATTGACAAAATATTTCTTAGAACAACAAAGTAACAATGTTTTACGTAATTTATTACAAATATAATGAATATGATTATTCCATTTTAAATGATTGTCAATAATTGTACCTATGCAGGCTAACCTCATTAACTTCATTAATAACTGTACAATTGCAATTTATATCGGAACAATCAGAATTATGCATTTTAATTTGTAGTATAAATGAAATTGGTTTATTACCTTTATTATTTAAAAAACAGAAAAATTAAATTCAAACATGAAAACACGAAATATTTTGAAACTATAAAAATTAATGAAAACACTTCACAATAATGTCTTAATTATAAGTAAATATAATTAAATATATTTATTAAAAACAATTTGATGCAATTTTGTGTTAAAATCTCACCAACACAGTAAAAACGATTATTTTATAACCACTTATTTAATCTGATTTTAAAGCTATTGATTGATAACGTATAATATTGACTGGGAAGCTTATTACATAATTTCACCCCCATAACAGAAAATTTTGTGTTAGTCTTATGCAGTCTACAATATGGAATATTAATGTGCTCACTATTTCTAATTTCATGGTCATGTATATTGGCCACTAATGAGTAATTGTCGATATTATATAGAGTGTAAAGTATTAGATCATATATACACAAATTTATGATTGATTATATCTGTGATTGTATGAAAAGTGGTCGACATTGTTCAAAATAGTCCAGACTAGCCGGCCCGGGTTCGATTCCCAGCGGGGTCAGAGATTTTATATAAAATTTCTACCTCGGGACTAGGAGAGGTGGCGGTGCACAACTTCTAATCACTAGATTGTGCACCAATAAATCTCTCCGCAGTGCATATGGAGAGAAGGCATATATATGTCATTGATAATAGTGATTCGTCCTTTGGATGGGGACGTTAAGCTTGGCGGCCCCCTTGGTGCTATTCGACAGGAGTAGGGTATGTGCCGGCACCGGGTTTCCTCTTCTTCCTTCCTCACCCATTCCCTACACTACACTTACACATACACTCACCCTAATACATGACATAACTCTTCACAGATACACATCATGTATAACGTGGCCCGCCGAAGTGGTGTGCAACTTGAAAATGGGTCACAGTCCTGCCATCTATCCGCAATATGCGGAACCCGAATCACGCAAGTGAAGTTGGTAGGCATTAGACACATAGCACACATACATACATACATACATACATACATACATACATACATACATACATACATACATACATACATACATACATACATACATACATACACTCAATTTTTTTCATGGAGTGCAGTTTCATAGAAAGGACTTGGCCGACAGACCTTCTACTGCCCCCTACTAATTGGTTGTCATAAATAAATGTCTTCCTTACTATGACGGAAATCTTGTCTCCTCTTGTTAGTAACCAATCACAACCCTCGTTCAGAAGAATTGACAGGGGCCCGTCAAATCCACGTGGAGACAGAGTTGCCGATCTTTTCCGAATTCCAAGAATCCCGTCAGTTTCACTGCATAATTTCGAAGGTCATCAGGATTGTGACAACTGTGCAATGTTGGGACTAGGGGACAGGATGGAATTGTCAGAGATGTTTATGTAAGAAGTCATAAATCTGTAAATGGGTGTTCAAAGGAGCCACCGAACTGTACTCCTTGAAATAAAATAAGGTATACATACATACATACATACAGGGACATCATTTTATTTTTACTAACATTTTTAATATTAACCTGTCTATACCTTTAGAGAACCGGAAACACCGCTTGCTCCCCCTCAAGACTGGAGTTCGATGATACTGGCGTAAAACACAAATCACTCTACTAGTTATAGGATGGAAGAAAAGTAGTTAATCCATTTACGTAAACTAGGAAATATCGCGATTTTGAGTTTGATAATTTTCATTAGGTTTTTCTTTAATCAAAGTACAGTACTGTATTAAGAATAAGTGAATTATCCATGCGAACGTATTCATTATGCAGTGTATACTGTCTACAGCACATTAGCGTACAATATAGAGAAAGAAGTTAAATTGAAAAATAATCATAATATGGATATTTAAACACAATTTTGAAAATGGTGGCCTTTCATTTCGATACAGGCTTCAGTTCTTTTGTGCATATTATCGCACTATAGACTATTGCATCTAATTCCAATTGCCAGTTTCGTCCTTCGTACTAGTAACTCATGTTGAAATAATTCTGTACCTACTCTACGTACTGTGAATTCAATCTTCACTTCTGCCCGACCCGAAAATATAAAATTACTCAGACATGCTATCTACTGTCCGTCCAAGTGGTTATGCCGCAGGATTGTAGAAAGGGAGGAAATCACGTGTCAGTTAATTACTTAACGAGGCCCTTTTATTTAAGTTAAATTAAACAGCTGTATAATATTACGTAAACGTCCAATTCCTAAGAGAAATTAATGTTTTCAGAAAAGAGCTAAGACAGCCCAGCTTTTACAGAGGGGCGAGCAGAAGCAGGTGGGGAAATCGGGATGCGACGTAGGCAAACGGACAGTACATGTGCGGAAATATGATTCAATATTGAAAGCTCTTTCGTCACTGGAAAACGCGAACATATTTGTGGAACGTACTATACTCAGTAACTCAGTACTGCTTACTATCTGCGGTCTTGGTTCTGTGTGGAGTTGGAACTTCCTTAGTAGAAGGGGTGGGAGTGAAGTACATTCAAAAACTCAGGTACAATAAAAATTGAAGTAAAAATAAAATGATGTCCCTGTACATACATACATACATACATACATACATACATACATACATACATACATACATACATACATACATGTCGACCTGGTTGGCGAGTTGGTATAGCGTTGGTCTTCTATGCCCAAGGTTGCGGGTTGGATTCCGGGCCATGTCGATGGCATTTAAGTGTGCTTAAATGCGATAGGCTCATGTCAGTAGATTTACTGGCATGTAAAAGAACTCCTGCGGGACGAAATTTCGGGACATCCAGCGACGCTGATATAACCTCTGCAGTTGCCAACGTCGTTAAATAAAACATAACATTACATTAACATTACATACATACATACATACATACATACATACATACATACATACATACATACATACATACATACATACATACATACATACATACATACATACATACATAAATGTTCAAGATACTTTGATTTACAAAAAATTCTAATAGCTTTCTTCTGCAAAATCAAGACACTTTCAGTTTTGATACCATTTCCCAAGAAAATTAAGGCATATTGGATTATCTGTTGCAAGAAAGAAAAGTAGGCACATCTTAAATAATTTTTAGAAACACAAGCTATTACTTTCTTTAACAAATATAAAACTCTTGATATCTTTGTGCATATATATCCCATGTTAAACTGGAGTCTATAAAAAGTCCTAGAATTTTTGTCTGTTGTGCTTATTTAGGCTATTAGATGACTTCGACTAAAAGTTGTACGGGGTTTCGACTGTATTTTTAAATTGCTAGGTTCTTGAATAGATCATTACATCATATGTGTGAATAGTGAGACCTGAAATTCTACCTGGTGGATCCCTAACTTGCCTTGTTCATGAAATTTATCTAAAACATCTGCGCTACGATTTTCGCGTTGGACTTGGCCCCGTGTTGCTATGATACACGGCTACCTGGCAAGTGGCTTATGTCAATCCTCACCTTGTCGGCTGTAATGAAGCGATCCACCTCAAACAGGGGCCCGCGTCTCTGCGGAGAATTCTACCTAGTGCAGGGGTCGGCAAAATACACAATGATAGCATCTTTGCCAGGGAAACAAAAAACAATGAGCGTATTTAAAGTTCCAGTTAGGAGTCGATATTTGTTCTAGCTGCTGCTATAATTATTGGACATAAGCGTTTAGTTAACTCCCTTAATAACAGTAATCTTTCAGTTGTTACCCTTAACAACACGCAAATCCCTTATTCATCTGTCGTAAAAAAATCTTGGCTTCTTTTTTGATAATAATCTAAGTTGGAATTTTTAAGTTAAAGAAACGATAAAAAAATCTGTTCCTCCATTCACTGTTTGAGTCGCTTGAGAAACTTCTTGCCCCAGCAACTAAAACTTACCCTAGTACAAACCCTAGTAATGCCGCACTTCGATTATTGTGACGTTTTGTTAAGTGACCTAAGTTCTGAACTGTCAGTCAAGTTACAGCGAGCTCAGAATATGTGCGTCAGATACGTGTGCAACATCCGACGATATGATCACATATCACCGTCCTTCGCAAGTCTTTCGTGGCTCCGACTTAAAGAACGCAGAACTTAACTCTCTTTGTCTTTACTCTTTCGAATTCTGCACACCTCAACACCAAATTACCTTTCGTCTCGTTTCTCTTACCTATACTCTAACCACGACGTAAATACCAGATCACTTATCTGTGGCACGCTAAGTATACCTCTTCATAGAACATCTTGTTATTCCTCATCTTCTACAGTATCTACCTCGCGTCAATGGAACTCCTTGTCACAAAGTATTAGGGGCTGCAAGACAATAAACACCTTTAAAAACAGCTTAAAAGATAACCTTATTAGCATTTCACTCCAATCATACTGATTTAAAATATTACTGACTACATTGTTACTTCTTTCTTTAGACATCATCCTGATAGTGCTGTATTTTCAAAATTGTCTCATAATAATCTGTTTCTATTATCTAATATTATTTGAAATATATTAACATTCTATGTATTTTAGCTTAATTCTGCTACACAGCTTATTTCAGTGTTTAATTAATAGTTCATAGTATTTTGTTGTTTAATTCGTAAATAACTCTTGTATACGTGTAACTCTCATCTAAATCAAATTGTTGAATTCTTTGTAAGTTCATGCATATGTACTGTATATATACTTTTTGTTGGTTGAGTGGAAGAGAAGGCCTTACGGCCTTAACTCTGCCAGCTAAAATAAATTATTATTATTATTATTATTATTATTATTATTATTGTTATTATTATTATTATTATTATCCCCTCTACTGTGAACATAAGGTCCCCATCATACGAAAGAAAAAAAAATAGCACTGCAGTTTATTTTCAGAAGTAGTATTCTGTCTTATTGATGTGAGTTACTGATTCATGTGTTTATCTATTGTAGAATAATGACAATATACAGGACGAATCAAAAGTCTGGAACCATATAAATATCTTCCATATGCTTGATTTTCGATTACTATAGGTGTTACAAGTATTTGTAAGACAAAATGCCCTACCAGTGACACATTCGATTCTAGCCCTCAGCTATCTCAAAAGCCGCCATTTTGGATGCAACTTTGAAATTTTAAATGAAAAGGGGTCATGTAGGTACTCAGAATCATGGGAGATTTTCTGAAAAGAATCAATGGTGCAATCCGTTTTGAAATATCTCTAATCATTTTCAAGTTACTTAAAGATAACTGTCATAATGACACAAACGTTAGTTACTGCATCTACAGATATTATGTAACATGGTACAGTACTAAGAGGCTTTGGAAAAGGTATTTTTATGCAATTCTAGTAATTAACTTTTCCTGCTTTACTGTTTGGTTAACCTATGACAATCTCAATGCATTGTTGTGACTATTTGAAGATTTCCTATAACAAATTTCTCGATTTTCGTGATGACATTATCGAAAAAGTAAATAATTGATAAATTCTTCATTATGGTGGGTTAAGCCACAGAAATGTTGCAGCAGACTGGACTAACAGTCTCCTAGACATTGGATTGGTCGGCGTGGACCAGTAGAATGGCCGCCCAGGTCTCCAGATTTAACATCCCTTGATTTTTTCTTTTGGGGTTACATACAGAGCTTGGTATATGAAAAGAAAATAGAGAACTTTTAAAGAACCGTATCATTGAAGCCTCTGCTGAAGTCACCCCGGGAATGCTACAAAATGTTCTCGCCACATTCCACTTTATCTCTAGACACACTGTATATGTAGCGACATTCTCAGCGTCACATTCTCTGTAATGTAACATTTTCAAGGTTAGATCAACGTCTTCGAGATAGTAGCCAATTACTTTTAATGTTGAGATTCTTTGGAACCTTCATTTCTTCAAAATTGTTGTATTTCAATACGGAAGCATTTCAGTACACTATTACGGAAATAAATGTTTAATTACATGCTTCTAGCACATCTGGAAATTAAAATAGTTATTCTGAAACACCCTGTAAAGATAATGTAGCACTATGTTGAGGTTGCGTTACACTGTTTTCAACACACTTAATTTAACATAACTAAATTAGTTGGGAGTACTTTTGTTTCTTGTTTCCATAGTTACTCTTAGTTTTGTTTTTAATGTGATTGCACCATAATTATTAATGAACTAACTTACACGTAAACAACACCGGAGCACTTATACCTACAGCGTGTTACAAATAGTTCTGCATAATTTATTACCCACTGTTAATTAGTGTGCGTATAATTATTCACTTCACTAATATGTATGCATGTAGATACTTAAATATGTGTACATGCTTAAATATCTTGTATTACAAATAGTAGAGGAAAGTGTCCAAAACCGGACCCCCGTTTTGTTTTTGATTTAAAAAAATATAAATCAGTAAAAAATAATCTATATATATAATTTGAACTGGTAATGAAAATTACGGGAAAACGGCTGAACGGATTTTAATGAGTGACCCCTCATTTTCATGCCTGGCATCCAAAGTTTTTCGGAAAAGTAGTAGTTTTCAGTGAAATGTCAATTTTCCTACATAATTTTCCTATTTTCCAAAATCCATCTGTTGGTCAGTTTTGAGAATTATTTTATTCAATCACGGCCGACTTGATTGTATTTCAGAACAAAACACACACTACAATAAACAATAGGCTATTACACGAAGGCCATGACCTGAAGGATTGCCGACATATTTAGAGCTCAATTCAATTTGTTATTAAAACTGATTCTACAATATATAATTTTCTGAATACAGCTGTGTATTGGATATTCAAATCTACGAAACTTGAGATGGTTTGATGACATTATTACCATTAGAAATTAAATATTATTATAGTTAATATCATGATGCATCTATTTTTTCATTAATTGTACATAATATTGATGCTATATTGATGACATGAAAGTGAAACGTTTTGTGGTTATGTAAGTAAATGTAGAGAATATCTTAATTTAGATCTTCATTTCTATTACTGAGTGGCTGCTATATATAACTACAAAACTTAAGTAAGATAATAATATTGTTATTAAAAATCAAATATTTTTATACTTATTAACCCAGTGGGGTTGGGTCATTTCATATACTTAATGACGGTGTAGTGTAGATATTGATATGTGTCATTGTCTTCAGTATTGGCTCGAGAGAGCGCAAAAATTACAGTTTCTAAGGAAAGATCAAAAGGTATTACTTACTGATAAAATAAGAGGCCTAGAAAATTTTGTAGTCTCCAGATAATTTCAGCAAGGATCTCTTAGTAGGATAAAATGATTTTACGCTCTACATTTCAAGTTCTACATGCAGCAGCTATACGAAAATGCTATTGTTCGAAAGCTTAGCAAACCTGACTTTTTTTTTTTTAACTTTTGCCTACAATCCACAATGACCTGAAATAGCTACTGCTATCGTCCTGACATTGATACTTGCGTTTTCGCGTTGAAACTCAAAAACTGAAGTTGGATAGATTCAAGAAAAGTATTTGGCCTAAAAAAATCCATTCAGAGGGAGTATGTTTCATTATTATGGAAGCAAATAACTATCAAAAAGACAAGTATTTTTCATTGAAAATAAATCTGAAAAATTTTTATTTGAACGTCTAAGGAACTCAGTTTGCAGCAGTATTTGCTGCACAAGCCACTAGTTATGTTTTAAAAGCATGTAATGTCTACTTTATAATGTTATGCACCATTTACATGTTACTTTTAGAAAATATAATTAAAAATTGGTATGAAAAAAATTATTTTCAATAACCTTACATTTTGGCGATTTGAAAAATAGTTGCCGAAATCGGACCCCTTGTAAAATTAAACAAAATAACACTAAACAAATTTGGAAAAAGGTTTTAAATAAGAGAAAACATAATCTAGTTCCAAAGTATAAGTATGATATTACAATTACAGGTTTTAGTTTTTAAAAAGAGATATAGGATGTATTAAAAAAAATACACAAAACGTACAACAGAATTAAATCGTTCAGCGACAAAAATCGCAGATGTTCATGCCCTTTTCAGTCCCAGCACATAACGCAAATGACCAAAGTTCCCCTTTAGCATCCTCCAAAAATTTTCTGTCACAAAACACACATACCAAACATCATCTTTGGATCGGAAAACTTTCGAAAAGAGATCCAATTCAGATATTCC
The DNA here is from genome assembly GCA_025594305.2 of Periplaneta americana. Taxonomy (NCBI): domain Eukaryota; kingdom Metazoa; phylum Arthropoda; class Insecta; order Blattodea; family Blattidae; genus Periplaneta; species Periplaneta americana. The sequence goes on from JAJSOF020000031.1 coordinate 96,710,108, forward strand.
AGAGGTCACGTTGTTTTCATCTTCAGTGCTTGATTCTCACATTTTTCACAAAATTTAGACGATTTTTCACGAACCCTTTCCCTTTTCTTTAAGGCTGTACTTCTGAACCACGTCCCTGGCCGCGATTGCTTTTGCGTCCTTGAGCACGATTCCGTGCTTGTTGTTCAGCTTCCAGGGCTTCTTTAGCTTTCTTAGCTTCCACCAATTGGGCTTCATAAGCCGTAGATGTGATGACCGTAGAACTGCAGATCTTCCGCCCCCTATTCGAGAACCTCTTTTTTAATTTTGGAATGGGAGTGATGTCAAACGGGCTTGTCTTAGAAGATGTGGAACCCTGAGGATCCTCAAGTGTAGCTGATGACAGAGGAACACCCTGACCTGCCGAAGATGTTGATCGTTGATTTGGGTCAAACTCTACAATAACTTGTGGTTCGTTCACATCACATTCTTCTCCGTTCTCTGGAAAGCTTTGATTTTCTGCTGTTCGTTTCTTTAACACAGATTCATTGGAAGAGAAATCTCGTTTTTTGTTTGCCTCTTCAATGTATTCGGCATCTGAAAACAGCTTCTTGTTCAAGGGTTGCTTTAAATCCATTGATTTCTATTTGAGCTGTTTGGCATCTAATGTAGGCTTTGCCAAACAGGTCCATTGCATCAAAAGCACTGACAGCATGTTCATTGTGCCTTAACCACTGCCTGATTTCCTTGCTGTAGTGAACTTTCAGGGGAACCATGAAAGTTTTGTCCAAAGATTGTAGTTTGTGTGAAGAGTGAGGTGGCAGCGACACAATTGTAACATGATTTGCTTTTGCCAAGTTGATCAGATCAATATTCTGTGTGTGGCTAAAGTGGTCATTCAAGAGCAACAGCACAGGTTTTTCCTTTCTAGGATTGGCAAACTCGATGAAGTGTCGAAACCACTGAGTGAAGGAGTTCATTTGGATTCACCCTGAATGGTACGCTGTAAAGATTGTTCCTTCCTTCCCAATTATCCTCTTGAAATTTGGAACAGAATTCCATAGAATAAGAGTGTGTACAAATACAGGTAGACTTTAAACATGAAAAAATAAGAGGTCCGGTTTAGGCAACTGAAGGGGGTCCGGTTTACGCGACACTTTTTTTTAACTCAATAGAATTTTAACCAAACATCTAAATTAAACGGTTTAATGACAAGTAGTAACCTTAAACCTTACCATTTAAGGATATATATAGATCGAATGGCTTCCCTGCCAATATCTAGGAGAAAAAACAAAAAATGTAGCACAGTGTATAAACTTTTTCCACTGTCAAAACACTTAATTGCAGACTGATAAGGAACAAGTGAAGCGGGCGACGTGTATGCTCCGCTACAGAGTGGTAGAAGCCTAAACTACTATTTACACTTAGTTCTGCTAGAGTTCAAAAGAATACAGAGCCAGAAGACTGGGGGTCCACTTTAGGGGGAGGAGTCCGGTTTAGGGCACTTTCCTCTAGTGATACCCGGTACTGATTGTATCAGTTTTTATAAGGGAATTGTTGGAGAGATATTTAAATACAGACTAAGCCAATATACTAGTGTTTTTACTGCTGAACTGTATGCTTTTTACCGAGTTTTATTGTTTTTAATTAGGCAACCTCGGGGCAGATTCCTTATCTGTTCCGACTCTTTAAGTGTCATCCAGTCCTTGCAGTCTTTTAATTGTGATGATCCGCTTGTCTTAAGAACTCAGCAGCTGTTCCATACTCTCCTTTGCTCTGATTATGAGATTGGAGTAGTGTGGATTCCTGGTCATGTAGGGATTCCAGGAAATGAGGCCGCGGATGCTGCAGCCAGGGCTGGCGCACTGAATGGCTCTCTGGTATATTGGCGCGAGAGGTGGCAGGACATTCGAAATTACTTGAAATATAAAATATGGTGGCAATGGGAAGGAGAATGGTCTGCACAAGAGGGAAACAAATTACAAAATATAAAGAATACTGTTCGAGTTTGGGATTCGTCTACAAGAGCGTCGCGACACGAGGAGGCTTTACTCACCCGGTTGAGGATTGGCCATTGTCATCTGACACACGGCCATCTCCTACGTGGCGAACCTCAGCCGGAGTGCGATATGTGCCATGTTCCACTTACGGTGGAACACTTTTTATTGCGTTGCAGGAAATATGGCCATGCATGGAGGCACTATGGAATTCGGCCGACATTACGTGACGCTCTTGGAAATGATTTTAATTGTACAAATGCAGTTCTGAGATTTTTATCAAATACAGGTTTGGATAAAATGATTTAGTTTTTATTGATCCGTTTTACTTATCCTCCGGACCCTTTACATCCGGAGGTTACATTTGTTTTATATTTGATTTTACATTGTTGACGTTTCGGACTTTATACATCCGAATATTTTATAAAATTTTATGGTTTTAAAATATGATTCACAAGTTATCTCTGGTGGCCTTAGTTTTAGTGTTTTATTTGTTCGTTTTGAATACCACCTAGTGTGGTAGAATTACTCACTTTTATGATTCTGTAGAAATCACCTTATGCATACTGCATTTGTGTGCCTCGTTTTATGGTGACAACGCTGTTTAGTTCTTTTAGCACTCTGATTATTATATTATTTATGTATTTGTTATATTAAGAATTTTAGATAAGGGCGCAAATAGCCATAGTAGCTGACGCGCCCTTCTTAAACCCTACTACTACTAATAAGGGAATTGTTAAGGTACTCATGTGGAAACATCTCATTTAACAGTGACCGGCATGTTCCGTGCTCTGTGACGTCATACCACGGAGCCGCCACGCTCTTTGCTCGGCAAACTCTGCATACTGAGCACAGCGAGGAGAGAAGGTTCAACTGAACAGTGGTGGTACGGCGTCTATGCAATGACAGAGCGCGATCCATTCGTCTGAGGTAGTATGGGAACAGCACAATTACAATACATTTGTACGAAAACAAAACTGTACATCCGTGATAAATCAATGTAACAAAATATTTTGGTTTTTAATTAATTTGATGTACTTACAATAACATGAAATTCATAATCCAGCCATCTGCAGAAGCGTTCGCATATATACATGAGGCTCCGAAACTACTATAAACATTCAAATATAGAAATAACTACTTTAAGCCAGTGATCGGCAGAATCAGTGATCTGTGATGTTATTCCTCAGAGCAACCGTGCTCTCTTTTAAGAACATTTGCATTCAGAGCACTGAGGGCGAAGAATAGCTGATAAGTTCCAATACTGAAATCTACAGTGACGACTTATAGGCCTACATTTAATTTCGTGCATATGATTATTTTGTACAATTTTGCTCTATTTTGTTTCGTTTTCGAGAAAAATGATTTTTATATGTAACATTCCTTAGCGTAGGCTATTTTGGGAAAGCCATTGATTTAATTCACAACATGCAAGTCGGTTTAAGAGAGCAGTGTATTATGATAACAAATGATTTAAGTAATTTTAGTTTTGTCCTTTAAATGTGTATAAATTTGATCCGAAGAAATGTAAGTTTTCGTTTAGCAAAAGGAAATTTGCAATGTTACAATTGATAATCCATTTTGAATCTTGCGTACACTATTTTTAACACTTGAATATAATTAATTGATTAACTAGCGGACTTACTAGTGTTAATTACGTAAGTTTGTGCGGCTTACAGCTGTTTCAGTGCTTCACGCACCATCCTCAAAGCCTACTAGATCATGGCGTCATCTCGAACTTCTCTGCCTGTTATGTGGGTGTGTTTGATTGTTGAAAGGTGTTGAAGAGTGGAGTCAAATAGTGTGTGTACTGAAATTGATATGTGTGTTGAGAATTTGATCGGGGTGTGTTTTAGTGTGTTTGTATATTTCGTATTGTTCTAGTGTACACACACACTAGAACAATTACTAGAAAAATTTCGCTTACAGATTTATTATTAGTATAGATTTATCTTGATGGTACCGACTCTTAAAACTGTATCTCATGATTGGCTTTCGCGTTAAAACCACTAATTTGTAAATATATGTAGACTATAATAATTAAAACCATCATCATCTTTTCCACATACTACAGTGACATAATATCTACCTACAATCAACATTCATTTCTTTATTTGCTTTAGAAATTGGAAAGCGAATTCCCAGTGAAAGAAGTGGGCTGGTCCTCGTTTCTATGGCAACGAAATCCGACCTGTAGGTATGAATAAATAGTTCGGACCGGTCCGCCCGGGACCGCGACCATGCAGCTCGGGTTAGTTAGGCAACATTTTAATAATTTATGGCCCTCGGAGGAGGGGAGGGCGGACCCGTAACCCCTTGCATCCCCAAACCAGAAATATCTTCCAACCCCTACAGGTAACGCAGGGCTAATTTCACCAAATTAAGTTATAGAAACCCCCAAGCCCATCGGATAACTGAGGGGGCGCAATGGAAAAACGACCTAACGCATTATAATGGCTGTTTTTATGTTCAGCAGTAAGATCTGATCAACTAAGTCAGATAATGTAGAAAGCATGGAAAACAAGAGATCGAATAACGAGAAATTGGACGTTCAGTAATTTAAAAAAATAACGTTAAAAATTACATAAATGAAGCAGTACAGGAAAGCGTCGTATAAAAGGAAAAATGAGGGTTGAATACAAGACGTAATTACATTAAGGTGTTCTTATTTTTGTCTTGTTTCTTCTGACTTTTTCTCCTCTCAAAGAGTTCCGCTGCCTAATGGATTTTTCTCTTTAGAGGACAGAAATTGTCTAAATGATGGCAGTTGCTTAGGAACAGAATTTCGTTTGCCATTTGTTTTTGTTCATTTCTCCTACCCCAACAGACCTATCTATACCTGGAAAGAGAAAGAACATCGTGTAATATCTTGGGACTGCTTTAACAGAAACGAGTGGAGTTTTGTATAGACGTTTTGTAGAATACAGATCTAAATTAGTGTCCAGCCTGGCAGCTGTTAGGGAATTATGAACGTCACTTAAAAAACGAAATAACATGTCAATGCAATAATAGCCCAGGCTCTCTGCAAAAAAGGATATATTGTTATATAACAATACAAAAAAATGTGTCTTTTACTTTCTCGATGTTGATATATGGAGAGAAATTACTGTAACTCATTACCACATATATGAAGAAAAAAAAAAACATTTTACAGATTTTCATCGAAATAGGCTACATTTTTTTAAAATATTTCTTATCTCTTCACCAACATAATTAGGTACAGTAGTGGCAAAAAAAAACCGGACCGACCCTTGTAGCTGATTTCAGAGTCTTGTTCACTCCAGAGCCACGATAGACTGGCAACTAAGACTTTCGTGGTTCGAATCCTATCTGGGAAGAAAACATTTTTTGGTTCCTTATTCAAATTTATTCCCAATATTTTTCGATTGCAGCGATATTTTACTACTCAATCAACTTATTATTACCAGAACATGAATTTTACCAGCTTATTTTCTAATGACTTTCGAAATGGGCTATGTCAACAGTCGAAACTAAAACAATTTCAATAGATTACTCGCTATCTTGTGAATGCGGGCGTGGCATGCGCAGTGGTTCATTTCGGGGACTTCGATTATTCCGTCGGTCCGGTTTTTTTTTGCCACTACTGTACATTAAATTCAGACGTTTGATATGGACAAGACATGTAGCAGGTATGGGCGAATCCAAAAAAATGCATATAGAGTGTTAGTTGGGAGGCCGAAGGGAAAAATACCTTTGGGGATGTCGAGACGTAGATGGGAGAATAATATTAAAGTGGAGTTGAGGGAGGTGGGATATGATGGTAGAGACTGGATTAATCTTGCTCAGGATAGGGACTAATGGCGGGCTTATGTGAGGGTGGCAATGAACCTGTCATTTGTAAGTAATGTATAGTTTTGAAGAATTTACAAGAGTGGCGTGATTTGTAACAATTGTTGTAATAAATGCGCAGGGAAATGTAATTTTGTAGTTAAAAATCGAAAAAAAAAAATTCTGTACTAAGCAACTATTGGAATTCACAACACATTTTTAGCTTCAGAACACTAGCTATTTAAAGAAATGATACTCCTGAATAGTTCATTCTTTGTCTGTAATATTCTTTTATACTTAAAACTCAAGAATAATGGTATTTTACAAACAATTTCAAATTGGTGTAATTCTGAAAACATTGGGCCGTATTCATAGACATTCTTAGCGCGGGCTTCCGGTGGATGATCAGCGAACTAACGTTTTTCGTATTCATAAACTAGTGTTAGCGATATGATATGAATCCTGTACAAGTAAACAGTCGATAGTCGGGGCTAGTTTAGCACGCTCGTAGCGCGGGCTAACGAAATGTCTATGAATAGCACCCATTGAGATTAGGACAAATATTTATATGACCTTTTTGTCCATTCATTCGTTCATTCATTCATTCATTCATTCATTCATTCATTCATTCATTCATTCATTTATTTTATTCCATAGATCTTACATGAGCAATGAAGCTTTAAGATGTGGAACATGTCAACATTTTACAATATTACAATTACAATTTTTACAAATTTTTATAGTTTTACAATTTAGTAATTTTCTACAATTTTTACAATTTTGTACAATTTTTTTACATTTTTTTACATTTTGGCGAGATGTAGTGAGATGAGATGAGGTCCGAGGATTCGCCAAAATATTACCCGGCATTTGCCTTTTCGGTGGGGGAAACCTCGGAAAAACCAACCAGGTAATCAAATCAAAGGGGTTAATCAAATCAAAGGGGTTGATGCCAAGGACTCGCCATAGACCATCCGGCTTCAGTCCCACGGCTGGGGAAAACCTCCGAAGAAACCAAAGTCCAAAGGGGGATCCAACCCAAGCCCGAACGCAGCTCCGGATCAGCAGCCCAGCGAGTCTGTCGACTGACCAACATCGATGGCTCTACTAAAAGTATACAATACATAGCCAATCAGATTATTAAATTTACAAACGCAAACGATCATTCATAAGTTGAGCTATATTATAATACAAAACAATTTAATTAAATTTAAGGCATAAACAATTCAACCAGTTGTGATATACAGAAATTGATAATACATATCATGCAAACTACTTCAAATTACAAACACAAACAATTTATCAGTAGAGCTATTTAGATTACTATTCAATTTAAGGCATATACAATTAATCGGCCAAATCTATACAAATATATACAATACAAAGTAGCATACTTTCATTAAGCTATACAAATTTGTGCAATTAATATCAAGTAGATTAATTCAATTTATAATCATAAACAATTCATCAGTTGAGCTATACATATTACCATTCAATTTACAGTAGGCCTATATACAATTCATCAGTAGAGCTAACTGACTAAATCATTTTAAGAACATATAGAATTCATCAGCCAAACTATACAAACATATACAATCAAATTAGTTCAATTTACAAACTTATTTTCGTTAAGCTATACAATTCATATGAAGTAGATTAATTCAATTTATAAGCTTAAACAATTCATCAGTTGACCTATACAGTATACTATTCAATTTACAGTACATAAATTCATCAGTTATGCTAAACAAAAATACAATACATAGTAAACAGATTAAGTCAATATAAAAACATATTTTAGTTGAATATAAAATTGTACATGTCCAGAATATCTTCGGAAATAAGCTCCGTAAGTGACGTTAAATCATTATGAATCACCCTGTATGTTTCATTGTTTCAGATTCACTTGATCATAATAATTAATAGACATGATTTGCCATCAAATTCAATGCGTAGACTAGACATTCTTCCATTCTGTCATTTTTTTAGGATTTATTTTTTTAAGAATTTCTTGTAGCTTATTAATACCGAAAATATCGCTGGTCATATGTGTCCAGGGAGGTTAAATTCCTGTTTAGCAAATAATTTTATGCTGGAATTTGTATCGGTGTTCACTAGCTGCATCCATTGGTCGAAATATTGTATTTCGCGTAGTTGTTATTGAATACAAGTACACTAAATTAGTGTGGTTTAAGTTTGATTAATGGTTAATTAATGCATATTCCAACGATTGTCTGTAATTCACAGATGTCTCGCTATTAGAGATACAATTACATCTACTAGCAGTACATTAAATTGAATGCGTTAGTGATGTATGTGTAATTACCTTCACTGCTGTATAATGACACTTCATCTGTGACCTCTGTTAGAAGTGTATAAACAGATGGAGAATGTCGAAATATTATCTTTACATCGTCAGGATGATCATGTCCATTATTGTGATCAAGACTAGGATTTTTCATGATTTAGCATATTTTTGTTTATAAGGTCAATGAGTTGCTAAAGTAGGCCTATATGGAATTGGATTTTATGAAAAAAAAAAAAAGTAATTAAATAATCCTAGGATTTTCTTTAACCAGTTTCAGAATCTTTCTCCTCTCCCTGTTTAGTTAGTTGGCGGCCGTGTTCGGTGCTTCTTTATAAATGTCTTTGTGTTGTTGAAATTCCTGATCACTGGTCTTTGCCTATTTCCCTCTAAGATTTTTGTTGTTTATGTAGGTTCATTACAATTTCTCTTTCTTTATCTGTCAACTCTTTCCCTTCTTTATGAAGTAATACCTTGCTGGGTATGTATTCCACAACATCTAATACAGTATTGATGCCTGTTTTCTCGATTTATAGTCGTGACGCTGTTATTCCCAGCGTGACTCCTCCTCTTTGCTTACGTCTTAGGAAGTGAAGGCTCTATAAATTCTACGTAGGTAGTATCGTTCGCCATTTTTGTTCTTTCGTTGCCGAGCTACCATACGAGGAATCTATTTGCCGCACCGTTAAACAATATCATGTCGTAGCTCCTATGATAATAAATCAAACGCATTGTAATTCAGCAAATAATTGAGCTGCAAATAACATCTTCGTGTGCTTTTTGCGAACGCCAGCGAAAGAGCCAAAATGGCGGGCGATTATATTAAGTATTTATCGAGCCTTAAGAAATGTATAACGTCTTCCTCAGCGAATCACAAGACGCACACGTTTAAATGTAGGCGACCTCCAACGCGATTGGCTGCCGGAAATTAGACCGACGGGACTATAGTTTCCTGTGCCTATATTTGTGTCCCATCATAAAGCGACCTGACAGATATTTTAATCTAATATTTGTTTTTGATATTTTCAGTTTGTTTTCTCTGTATGTAGGCTACTATCTTACACAACAAAAGGGTGAAGTGTTCTAACAGCAAAATTTCTCCATACCTGGTGGTGACTTGGAAAACGCACCGTGTGGATTTCAATACTAAAATTCATATTTTGTTATATTAGCTCTCCTAATTATTATAGAAAAAAAATTCATTAAAGTTTTTGTAGAGAGAGAAAAAAATGTATCCATTTGTTTTATTGCATTAATATGTTGATTGCGAGTGTGTTTGCAATTAATTAAAATTAAAACGTAATTATAACAATCTTTAATAAAAACTTAATTACAGTAGGTCATGGATAATTGATATTTGTGTTTAAAACAAAATGGTTTAGGATTCAACCAATTATAAAATTTAAAGGGGAAACAAATGAATGTGACATCAATGTGAATTCATTTTTTACAGATTAACAATGAAAATACGAATGTTTCCATTATTTTATGGTAAATTAGTAAATCACATTAAATGTTTAAATAGACCTCCATTTGCTCCTAAACAATACCAAGTTGTATGTCTTGGTGCCAGTCTTAATGGATATTCCTCCCTGAACATCTCTTGTTTCCAGTATAATACCATTTAATAATTTGAATTTTTCTTTCTTGGAATACATTTTCTCATATTAACAAATGAACACAGATATAGTTCTCTATATCTGTGCAAATGAACCATAAACAACATCTTTGCATTCAGTTATTTTTATTAATCCATGGCCAACTATGATTAGCACGCATTAAAAATTAGTGCAGTTTCTATGGCGGGAGTATTTTGTATTACTTTTTAGATTTTTTTAATCCCCAGCCAAGACTTGTTTCAAGTTATGATTGCATGCAGAATTTCTTTCTCTAAAATAAAACTTTAATGAAATTTTCTTCTATTATAATTAGGGGAGCTAATATAACAAAATATAAATTTTAGCATTGAAATCCCTATGGTGCGTGCTCAAAGTCACCACAGATAATTAAATAAACATTAGGCATGGAGTTAATGTTTGGGGTTCCTCTGTACCTATACTTTTGTCCGTGACTATACATAACCATCTGTTAGCATAACCACAGTCTAGTACATACAGTCACGAAGCTCAATACATATAGGGAATATGCATCCATTGACAGTTGAACTTGTAGTTGCTGGCCACTAGGATCGCTACTACCGCCCCTTCCCTAGCATACGACAAAATGTACTATACTTTCGTTATCGTGTTCTTTTGGAAAAATTTACACCTTTCTTCCATTATTCAAATATTAATACATATGATTTACGCCTATATATTATTTTCATGAAGTACATAGTATGTTTTATAAACTCACCTTGCAGGATTTTTCGGAAGAAGGATAAATCTGGTCTCTTTTTCTTACAATTTATGGTAATACAAACGTCTCCTCCTTGCCTCATATTATTATTCAAATTATTGTATTTTAGCCATTAACATTTATTACAACCGATAACAAACATTTCACAGTTTGCACAACTTTTCCGTTTTCTTCACAACAATGTTAAATACGGCACAGTCTATTGTTCCTACTGTACTCCAACCACGAGAAAGTCTCCAGGGAATGAGAGGAAGCGGGGTGATGCTGTGAATGAATGTTGATGTCATAAGATGTCATAAGCTCACACACGTGGGTACTCGTATCTCTATTGGCTAGCTATCACAGCACAAACAATAAAATTGATATACACATTTTTATACTACCCTAGTTACAAAATTAGATCACTGTTAATCTCCTGGTCTTTTAATCCCTCCATACAGGAAATAACATATGCAGGAGAGCGCATGATTTTTAAACTGACGTTAATATCTTATATTATCTATCTACTTCGCTCCAATAGATGACGCAATAGTAAGCACATTCCTTTCACGGTTTATCTCCTGGTTGTTGGTTGCTTGAGAACAGTAGTACTGTCGGGTAGAGTTCTAGTTTGCTAGTCGCTTGGAGCGCTATATCGCGAGAAATGCAAAAATTCACATCAGGCTTCGTGACTGTATGATAAACTGTGGTATAACGTAGAGAAGAAAATATCACGCAATAGTTGAGAGTTGTTAAAATAGTAGAGTTTCTGACTCCAATTTCCAGAGTTATTTAAGCTTGTTTAAATACTAATCTGGAATATAAATAAAACTACCTCACATCATTGATGTAATAGGATCAGCACATCAGCGTTGGAGTAAAGGATATTTTAACTGTGCACTGGGATCCCAGAACTGGTAGGAGTTATTTAGCATCCTGCATTTATATTCCTGAAGACACCCTACATCGCTCTCATACGAGCCGTTCGCACAACAATTCAGCGGCGCCGAGCTGCGAATGGGGACCGAGGGCGTCCGATCGATGCCGTGCATGATACGGGTTCTCTTCCCGGACCATTTAACAATTTCTCACTCATTTAACGCTTGCACTTTTTTTTCCTCTTTTAATGTGTACGTTGAACCGAAAATGTAATTAATTCGGGTCGTGATTTTTATATGCAAGGTTGAAATCCTCTCTGGTAAATTTCAAACATGTCATATATTCGAAAATGTTGTGCGAAGGTACAGTTTGGCGTATTTTTTAGGGAATTCTGAAGGAAGAGGTTGGAATAGACGGGGTGAGAAATTGATATTGTGTTCGACAGTTCCGTCCTCTCACCATTCATATTTTATGGCAAAGTATATGGCCTTCATTGCCATTCTAGAAACTCCCGCATAAAAAAATACTTATCGTTTCTTCGATTCTAAACCTTCTAGTCCTCCTTTCTTAGACTATATTGTACTCTTAGATTGTCAATCACTGTAGAGTAACTGTTAGGACGTCTGACCGTGAAACGAGGGGGCCTGGGTTCAAGTCCTTTTTGAGGCAAATTACCTGTTTGAGGTTTTCTCGCATTTTTTTGCTCAACCAATTGTAGCAGAATTGCTGGGTAACTTCCGGTGTTGAACCTCTAACTCATTTGGCCGTTATAATTACATTTCCCCTCTTACATCATCATCATCATCATCATCATCATAAAGAAATTTGTCTCGGATATCAGCTGAATGGTACATCGGTGCCACAAGTGAACACTTGTAAATATCTAGGTATATATTTAAGTAACAAACTGGGTTGGGAGGAACAAGTCACTAATACCATTAGGAAAGCCTGGAAAGCACTACATTTCTCTATGCGTATTCTCAAGAAATCTAACCAAAGGTAAAAAGAATTAGCGTACAAAACCCTTGTTCGCCCAATTATGGAATATGGAGCAGTACAGACAAAACCAAATCGATTCAATAGAAAAGGTCCAACGCAAGGCAGCAAAATATGTCAAAATGGGGAAGGGACATGGTGAGGAGATAGTAAAAATTTAGGGTGGGAACTTCTCAAATCAAGGCGACGAAAAACCAGACTCACTGCATTGTTTAAAGCACAAGTGGGACACAGAGCATGGACCGACATAAATGCTAGATTAGCAACACCATCATACTTAGGAAGGGCTGTTCATATTAGGAAGTTTAAATGTAGAAAACAAAGAACGGACGTGGCAAAATTTTCTTTTGTTAACCGCACAATAGTAGACTGGAACAGCTTACCTGCGGCAATCTTTCAGGGTGGTCCTCTTAAAATCAATACATTTAAGGAAAGGTTGAGGAGATTAGACTGAAAATGTAATTGGAGGTGCAGTGTAATTATTTAAGTTGTGTCATGTAACTAATTGAGTTGATATATAATTAATTAAGTTGATATGTAATAATTAAGTTGGTATGTAACTAATTAAGATGATATGTAGTTTAGTTGACATGTAAATAAATTAAGGTGGTATGTAATTAATTAAGATGATATGTAATTAGGTTGGTATGTAATTAATTAAGGTGATATGTAATTATTTAAATTGGTAATAGTTGGGTGAAATAGAAGTACTTATAAGTTAGATTTACTTTTGCTTATCGTAGGCGTTATTATGGAATAGTTTTTAATTATAGTCCTAGGTTTATTGCATCATCATCATCATCATCATCATCATCATCATCTCCGTTTCTTTCATAGGTTTCGGCCTTGCTCCGATGTAGAGTCGACTGCGCGCCTTCGCCGGAATTTGTTTCCGTGGATATGAGGTCATTCGTTGCTGGTGGTAGTACTACGCACAGTGGGCTCTCCACTGGGCCTACGCGGAAAAGTAAAGGGATCGTGTAACCTGTAAGGGAGTTCGGAGACGGAGTACAGGGGGAGTCTTAAGGCATGCACACCATTCCATCCCGGCTAGTACAGTGGGCTCATCCGAGGGGCCTAAGTGTGAGGATAGTCGAGGTTCATGTCAGACTAATAGAATTAGGTTACTACGACACGTAGCTTATGTCCGCGTTTGTTTCATTTTTAACAAAATAACGCAAAACTTTGTTACGGTCGAGCAAAGAGCTAAACATATATACTTCAATATTTTGCATGAAACATCTTTACCTACAAGGGGAAGGGGGAAAGTAACGTTGTGACATTAACAAATTTTCTGTAAATTCTGCCGGTATTCGTGGTACCATGGAAACTTACTTACTTACAAATGGCTTTTAAGGAACCCGAAGGTTCATTGCCGCCCTCGGTCCCTATCCTATGCAAGATTAATCCACTGTTTTTCATCATACCCCACCTCCATAAATCCATTTTAATATTATCCAACCATCTACGTCTCGGCCTCCCCATAGATCTATTTCCCTCCGGCCTCCCAACTAACACTCTATATGCATTTCTGGATTCGCCCGTACGTGCTACATGCCCTGCCTATCTCAAATGTCTGAATTTAATGTTCCTAATTATGTTAGGTGAACAATACAATACGTGCAGTTCTGTCTTGTGTAACTTTCTCCATTCTCCTGTAACTTCATCCCTCTTAGCCCCAAATATTTTCCTAAGAATCTTATTCTCAAACACCCTTAATCTCTCTTCCTCTCTCAAAGTGAGAGTCCAAGTCTCACAACCATACAGAACAATCGGTAATATAAATGTTTTATAAATTCTAACTTTCAGATTTTTTTGACAGCAGACTAGATGACAAAAGATTCTCAACCGAAAAGTAACAGCCATTTCTCATAGTTACTCTGCGTTTAATTTCCACCCGAGTGTCATTTATATTTGTTACTGTTGCTCCAAGATATTTGAATTTTTTCACATCTACGAAGGATAAATCTCTAATTTTTATATTTCCATTTCGTACAATATTCTCGTCACGAAACATAATCATATACTTTGTCTTTTCCGGAATTACTTCCAAACATATCTCTTTACTTGCTTCTAGTAAAATTTTCGTGTTTTCCCTAAACGTTTGTAGATTTTCTCCTATAAATTCACGTCATCCGTATAGACATGAAGCTCCGTAAGTTTTTATTGAACCTCACGAATTAAGCTATTATCACCATTTTGACGAAAATTGTGTGTTTTTACTCCTTCAAACGAAGGAATCCAAGTTTATAATGACTTTCTTGCTTTAACCTGTGAACAGCTTGTCTAATGGCAAACATTATAACCACTGGACCTCTGAGGATAACGAACCCCGGTCTACTGCATGGAAAGCTACATCCGTTGTGCTTTCCGGGGTTCCTAAATCATGCATTGAAGGCGTCGGAATAAGTTCCACTGCGCCAACTATTGGAGAGATGTATATTGCAGGCGTTGTAACTTCACCCGGGAGGCCGTGGTTAACCATGACTTACAGCACAACTGCCGGGCCCGAACGAGTAGGAGACGTCGATAGTGAATGTCGCAACTTCATAGCTTAGCGCTGTAATTCACGCCCATAATCACCGATACGGATTAACATTGTGTTAGACCTTGTCATTGCATATTGATCGAGATGTGGAACACGGCTACATCCCCAAGGCTCCATTACAGTACTTGTATGCAGGCTAATGCATGCAAACACATGTAGACCCACTAGCAATTCACTTAAATTTGAAATAAAAATGTTGATTTACAAAATGTTCAATAGCTAATGTATCGTAGGATTGACTTTATCACAGAGTTTTTCATAATTATAACGAATGTTTTTTTTTTTTTTTTTGTTTGTTTACTTACTTACTGGCTTTTAAGGACCCCGGAGGTTCATTGCCGCCCTCACATAAGCCCGCCATTGCTCCCTATCCTGAGCAAGATTAGTCCAGCCTCTACCATCATATCCCACCTCCCTCAAATTCATTTTAATGTTATCTTCCCATCTACGTCTCGGTCTCCCCAAAGGTCTTTTTCCCTCCGGCCTCCCAACTAACACTCTATATGCAATTCTGGATTCGCCCATACGTGCTACATGCCCTGCCCATCTCAAACGTTTTCCTAATTATGTCAGGTGAAGTATACAATGCGTGCAGCTCTGCGTTGTGTAGCTTTCTCCATTCTCCTGTAACTTCATCCCTCTTAGCCCCAAATATTTTCCTAAGAACCTTATTCTCATACACCCTTAACCTCTGTTCCTCTCTCAAAGTGAGAGTCCAAGTGTCACAACCATACAGAACAACCGGTAATATAACTGTTTTATAAATTCTAACTTTCAGATTTTTTGACAGCAGACTAGATGACAAAAGCTTCT
This sequence comes from Periplaneta americana, assembly GCA_025594305.2. Taxonomy (NCBI): domain Eukaryota; kingdom Metazoa; phylum Arthropoda; class Insecta; order Blattodea; family Blattidae; genus Periplaneta; species Periplaneta americana. Next base: position 96,725,730 of record JAJSOF020000031.1, read on the forward strand.
CAACCGAATAATAACAGCCATTTCCCATATTTATTCTGCGTTTAATTTCCTCCCGAGGTTCATTGCCACCCTCACGTAAGCCCGCCATTGGTCCCTATCCTGAGCAAGATTAATCCAGTCTCTACCATCATATCCCTATTTTTAGAATTCAGTTAATAAAACCGTTTGTTGAGATACTTTCAATTACGATTGGTATAAATCTATGGTTTGCCCCACAGATCTCGGAACATTGACCTTCATCATAATTACAAATAAATAATAATTTAATAAAAAATTTCAGTAAAATAATTAAATATTAATAAATCAAAATTTTAAAAATAAAATTTTAACAAACTTAAATTCATTTTAATATTATCTTCCCATCTACGTCTCGGCCTCCCAAGTAACACTCTATATGCATTTCTGTATTCGCCCATATGTGCTACATGCCCTGCCCATCTCAAACATCTGGATTTTATGTTCCTGATTATGTCAGGTGAAGTATACAATGCGTGCAGGTCTGCGTTATGTAACTTTCTCCATTCTCCTGTAACTTCATCCCTCTTAGCTCCAAATATTTTCCTAAGAACCTTATTCTCAAACACCCTTAATCTCTGTTCCTCACTCAAAGTGAGAGTCCAAGTTTCACAACCATAAGAACAACCGGTAATATAACTGTTTTATAAATTTTAACTTTCAGATTTTTTGACAGCAGACTGGATGATAAAAGCTTCTCAACCGAATAATAACAGGCATTTCCCATATTTATTCTGCTTTTAATTTCCTCCCGAGTGTCATTTATATTTGTTACTGTTGCTCCAAGATATTTGAATTTTTCCACATCTTCGAAGAATAAATCTCCAATTTTTATATTTCCATTTCGTACAATATTCTGGTCGCGAGACATAATCATATACTTAGTCTTTTCGGGATTTACTTCCAACTCTATCGCTTTACTTGCTTCAAGTAGAATTTCCGCGTTTTCCCTAATCGTTTGTGGATTTTCTCCTAACATATTCACGTCATCCGCATAGACAAGAAGCTGATGTAACCCGTTCAATTCCAAACCCTCTGTGATATCCTGAACTTTCTTAATGGCATATTCTAGAGCGAAGTTAAAAAGTAAAGGTGATAGTGCATCTCCTTGCTTTAGCCCGCAGTTTACTTACTACTCCAGAAAAATTATAACAAAAATTACATTTCCCCTTATGGGGTGCGTTGATTTCACACACAACACATCCATTATTAAGACATTTGATTTGTTTATTCTTGGCTCAGATTATGCTTTTACTACAACACTGATCAAATGGAATACGCAACCTATACTTATTATGTTGGCAGATCCATCCTCATTATAGCCTACAGACGTTTAACTGCCTTATACTTACGCAATGAATAGCTAGTTCATAAATGATGTGTAAATTCCTGACACTATTACGTGGTGTACAACAATATATCCGTTATAGAACTACGTCATAGTTTCGTCATAACTTGATTACTTAAGTAACAGAATAACTGAGATTCTTTATTGCATCCGATAGTGTGTGCTAGTGTGCTGCGCTAAATATCGATGGTACAGCCGGACCTGATCGATTAGCACGCTATATTTTGATCAAAGAGTACAGCTGCAGCAGTATTATTCTTATTTATTCTTCGCTCTTGGATTTGTTGTTCTGTGGTTACATGGCAACCGTCATCTTAAAGTGACAATCGATACGAACAGCTGTTAGAGAGGCGGCCATTTTTTCTTTGTATACAAGTTTAAATAGGAGTTTGCGTGTGTATAACTACAGCAAAGCAAATCCCCATGTACTATTTCACACTTTTTGTACAGCTATCTCTTATGCATGGTTTATTAGTAACGTTTTCTGCCCCAACTTTGCACAAGGCTCGTATAAAAACTATACATGTGTTTCCCTCTTCCTTTGTTTTCTGCCCCTCCGTGAGCTCTTTTTTATTTTAACGTTTCTCATTTGCCTTCGCCTTTTGTTTCTTCCTATATCATTTCGTACCCGAAATATTTTCTTTTCCTCTCGTTCTGTCCTTTCTCGTCCTTGTTCTTTCGCAACTTCACATACTTCTTTGTGCTTGAGTTCCTCCTCTTTTTATTCTTTAACCCATTGTTATTGTTCTTGTCCTTTCGCTCTTTTTCGTCCTTCATCGTTGCTTAGCTCCTTCTCGTCCGTTTTTAGCTTCTCCCCGTTCATCTTGTTTATATTTCTGTCCCGTCCTTGTTCTTCTTCTCATCCCTCTTTGTTCTTTATTTCTTGTCCTTTTTGTTCTCTAGCAATAGTCATTCTTGTTTTTTTCTCTAGCTCTTCTTTTCGTCCCTGTTTGTTATTTAGCTCTCATTCTGGTGAATATTTTTGTCATATACTTATTTCTCGTCCTTCTTTCTTCTTTAGCCCTTTCTCGTCCTTCTTGTTCTTTAGATTTTGTCGTCTTTCTTGTAATTAGCTCTCATTCTGGTCATTATTTTTGTCCTTTGCTTCTTTCTCGTTCTTACTTCCTCTTTAGTTCTTTCTCGTACTTCTTGTTCTTTAGTTCTTCTCGTCCTTCTTTCTCGTTATCTTCTCTTTTATCTCTTTCTCGTCCTTTTTGTTCTTTAACTTTTCGTCATTGTTTGTTCTTTAGCTCTTTCTCGTCTCTTTTGTTATTTAGTTTTCTCTCGTTCTGGTCATTATTTTTGTCCTTTACTACTTTCTCGTCCTTATTTATTTTTTAGTTCTTTCTCGTCATTATTTAGCTTCTTCTCGTTTATCTTGTTCTGTAGCTCTTTCCCGTCCTTGTTCTTTAGCTCCTTCTCATCCTTGTTTCTTTATCTCTTTTTCGTCCTTTTTGTACTTTAGCTTAGTCGTCCTTATTTGTTCTGTAGCTCTTTCTTATCCTTTTTTGTATTTAGTTTTCTCTTATTCTGCTCATTATTTTTGTCCTTTCTCGTCCTTATTTATTCTTTAGCTCTTTCTCGTCATTATTTAGCTTCTTCTCGTTTATCTTGTTCTGTAGCTCTTTCCCGTCTTTGTTCTTTAGCTCCTTCTCGTCCTTGTTTATTTATTTTTCGTCTTTTTTGTGCTTTAACTTAGTCGTCCATATTTGTTCTTTCTCTTCCTTTTTTGTATTTAGCTTTCTCTTATTCTGCTCATTATTTTTGTCCTTCCTCGTCCTTATTTATTCTTTAGCTGTTTCCCGTCCTTGTTCTTTAGCTCCTTCTCATCCTTGTTTCTTTATCTCTTTTTCGTCCTTTTTGTACTTTAGCTTAGACGTCCTTATTTGTTTTGTAGCTCTTTCTTATCCTTTTTTCTATTTAGTTTTCTCTTATTCTGCTCATTATTTTTGTCCTTTCTCGTCCTTATTCTTTAGCTCTTTCTAATCTTTGTTTTATCTTTAAGCTCCTTGTCCCTTTTTGTTCTTTCGCTTCTTCTTGTCCTTTGTGCTTCACCTTCCTCTCATTCTTGTTGTCGACCTGGTTGGCAAGTCGGTATAGCGCTGGCCTTCTATGCTCAAGGTTGCTGTTTCGATCACGGGCCAAGTCGATGGCATTTAAGTGTGCTTAAATGCGACAGGCTCATGTCAGTAGATTTACTGGCATGTAAAAGAACTCCTGCGGGACAAAATTCCGGCACATCCGGCGACGCTGATATAACCTCTGAAGTTGCGAGCGTCGTTAAATAAACCATAACATTTTAACTCATTCTTGTTTTTTAGCCTCATTTATTCTTTTTTTGTTTTTTCACTTCCTGTCGGTTTTTGGCTAATTTTTGTTCTTGTTCTGTTCTTTTGTTCCTCTTCCTTATTCCGTCCTTCGTTTTTCGCTCCTTTCCGTCCTTCATTGTCTCCCACTTCTTTCTTTCTCCCCTAATCTTTTGTCTGTTTTGCTCTTTAATCTTTTTATTGCCCTGATCTTACTTAATGCCTTCATCCTCCTTTTCCTCGATTTCTTACACTGTAGTCCCATCGTCGCTCTTATTTCCGGCAGCCAATCACGTTGCAAGTCTGCTACATTTAAACGTGTGCGTCTTGTCATTCGCTGTTGATTTCGTTATGGACTTCCTAAGACTCTATAGATACTGGGTATAATCGTCCGCCATTTTCGTTCTTTCCTAGCCGTTTGCAGCAAGCAGACGAGAATTTACAACAGTACAAATTTTAATTCCGCGCTCTTTTAGGTGTATTTGTTTAAAATAATAATAATAATAAAATAATAATAATAATAATAATAATAATAATAATAATAATAATAATAATAATAATAGAATCAAGGGTAACAATCGACTTAGAGCCATGCAGTTGGATACTCCGGTAAATAAACCTTCAACAAACAGTGCAACATTTGATCTACATACATTAACGTTATAGTCAACAATTGATTTCGTTAGGTATACAAAAGATACCACAACATTCACTTACTATTTATTTTTAAGTTTCTCACATTAAATATTATAACAAGAACGTAATCGACAGATTGAATTTTTTTCTGGCAGCGAGTCCCACAAAGCGCGGGGCTGGGGACCGCCCCACCCCGCCGAAGGGCCCCTTTCTATGAGAATCCACAGTTCTAACAGACCAAAGTTGTTACTCTGCAAACTGAGGTCCGCGCATATGTTACTCCCAGCAACTGGGAAACTAGTACGGTACAGATTTCGAATAGGAATCACTTTTAAAAGTAATTCTTTCTAAACATTTCTCTCGCTTTGACTCCCATCTAAAGTTAAAAATAGAAAAACTTTTGAAGGTGTCAATGTCTATTTTGAACATGACATTTCGAAGTTAGTAATTTTTTCTCCCTTCCCAAAAAGCATTTTGATTTCGAATTTTTTCTATGCTTTCCTTAGATATTTATCTATCAAACCTAAAATTTACAATGCGATTATCATAGGTGCTACGACGTGATAATGTTTAACGGTGCGGAAAATAGCGTCGTCTGCTAACCGCAACTGGCAATGAAAGAACTAAAATGGCGAACGATTATATGTACCTACTCTTTATAGAACCTACTCTTACTAGGACGTAAGCAAAGAGGCGGAGCCACGCCGGAAATAACAGCGACGTGACTATAACTTACGAACTTTTCTTTGTGTTTTTCTCTCGTCCTTCACATTTTGTTCCCGTTTCTTGTCTTTTTCTTCTCCCTAACCTTCTGTTGCTCTTCTTGCTTTGCAATTCCTACATTCGCGAATATATTAGAACAGTATAGATTCCGTGATGGGAGGAAGCGTGTCAGGATCACAGGCGCCTCAAGACTGGAGTTGCCACGGCTCTAAATGTGTGATGTATGCCGAGGGATGTAATTAGAACGTTTTGCCGGTCCCAAGACTGTGTGGCAAAGCTGCACGTGTGAGCGCAGATATGAGGATGCTGTGCCGAAAGGTTTGCTCATGGGATTCCGCTGCAGGATGCGTTAATACAGGGACTTAGACCGACGATGTGTGAAATCCATGTCTTCCTACAGATGGCTCTCCCAACAGCGATGTGCGAGTTTCAACTGTCCTGTTCGATATGTTGTAACTTCCACTCCACTGTGAAACTAGTACGGATAAAATCTTGTATAGAAACGTCACAGCCTTGTAATAGTACTGATTGTCTATACGAATATGTCATATAGGGTAAAGGTGGGAAAATAGGCGTAGGGTAAATTCCAACCCACAATCTTGCCTTAAAAATATGATAATTACCATGTAATAAGTGTTAAGAAAACGATCACCACCAGGGTTAGGAGGTTCATACATTTGCATGTTTTTTTAAACTTTGTTATTTATTAGTTATTAAACATAATAGGCAAAGCCCAATTACGATGTTCAAGACTGACAAAGTAATTTATGAAACACAAACAAGGAAAAGGAAGCATACTTTTTAAAAAACTGGAACAAAATAGAAAAAAAGAGAACGAAAAAAAAAAAGAGAAATTGAAAATAAGGCGTGAAAGTAGCTTCAAATTAATTAATAGGGGAGAGTCGGGTAGTATCGGACAGTGCGTTTCTTTCATGTACCACCATATGGTAGTACATGAATGACATGGTTACATTTCTCTATGCGACATCACAGAAACGTAACCATGTCAATCAGGTACTATCATCGTGTGGTAGATGAAAGAAACTCACTGTCCGATATTACCCGATGTCCGATACTACCCGACTCTCCCCTAATAATATTCTGTAAAACTAGCCGTACCCGTGCGCTCCGCTGCACCTGGTAGAAATAAATATAAAGTAATTACATAATTAAAATAGGACGTTTGATCCAGGGAACATTCGTGTTTGATAGAAGGATAAATCGTTTAATATGTTACTTAATTTAAATAGAGTAATTAAAATGCGGTCATTTTGGTCCAGAGAGCAATCATTTGGTGCAATGACAATTCCTTTAACATGTTTCTTAATTGTTATTACATGCAACCATAGTTTAATGAAGATTGACATATCATTTACTTTTAATGTGTATACTTTATATTACTTGCTATATGTTTCAGAAGTTACTGTAATAACATTGTACAATTATGTCCATCTAGAGAAACTACAATTTCCAATGGTGAAATGATAATGAAACAATTAATTAGCTTCCGATATTACTTCATACTCTGTGGGCTATATTTAATAACTTTCGATTGTTGTTGTCCAAGGCCCCTTATAGACGAAGTCATTTGTTTTCATTACAGTACAGCGCCTTAGATGGCGTTGTCACTGCAATTTTAAAACTCATTTATCTCATTCAATATCAGTCCTATCAAAATTGTGTATAAAATAAAACTTATCGGAAATTATTTTTAAAGAAACGTTTGTTATGTAACATTTTTCATGAAAATTAATAATAAGGGAAATATTTCGATTTATTTAATTCAAGCCCCCTTATAACCCCACTTTTAAATAAAGTATTTTGAATGCCATATAGCCTAAAATCTAAGTTACAACAAACTTAATTTGTATTCCAATTTTCATATAAATCAGTTCAGCCATTATCGCGTGAAAAGGTAACAAACATCCAGACAGACAGACATACAAACAAAAATTTAAAAAAGCGATTTACGGTTTCAGGATGGTTAATTATACATGTTAACACCAATTACTTTTGGAAAATCGAAAATTACCAGAAACTTTTGGCTACAGATTTATTATTAGTATAGATATGATAACAAATAATTCTGTATTTAGAGAAATTCATATTGAAAATATCAACATTCGGATGAGGATGTAATTTGTTATATAATTGTACTGATGTTTTTATTGTGAGTAATATTGTGAAGCTTTCCTTCCCCCTCTGACGTCACAGATTGCACAAATAGAACAACAGACGTACGAGCTGTTGGTGGTATATTGCAGCACATTCCGCTCTTTGACCTATAAGCTGCACTGAATAAACTTAATTTGCAGTACCTTGCTATTACGTGAGGCTCGACGTCCAAGCAAACACGAATGCAAGTTCTATAGGTACACGTCCCTTGCTTTCCCCTGCAAGCAAACGTCAATGTAGCCATATTCTTCAGTCAACACCGGAGGGTTTAACTCTCATGATGCAGGCCATATCATCATAGAAGTTCATCAGTATACCGCACTGGGGCCAAAGTGTTTCTGTGTTCCTGTAAAGGTGCGTACACACTTAGCGAACGAACAACGAACGAATGATGAAGCAAAATTTCGTTGTTCGTTCGCTATTTGGAGCAACGTACAATCATCAACAAATGGTCAGAAAACATTCACGTTCGCTGATTATCCGCAATAATGGCAGACGAAAATATAATTATAGCAAGTGCAGCCGTTGATATTATAGGCAGTTTAACAAAAAGAAAGTTAAAAAACAAAAGGCGATGGTGGCAGACGTCACTCTACGAAAGTCGCAATCAATATAGAGGCACTGACTTGTTTCATGATTTACGTCGAATGGAATCGGTACAGTTTCACAACTTCTGTCGCATTTCAGAAACAGACTTCGAAATATGACTGTGCAAAATAGGGCCAAAAATCTCCAAGAAAGACACAGGCTGGCGAGAAGCATTACCTATCCAGGAAAGGCTAGCTTTAACACTTCGATATCTTACTATAGGAGATTCGTATACAAGTTTAATGTATTTATTCAAAGTGTCGAAACAGCTGATTACCAGGATTGTTCCAGAAGTATGTACAGCAATAATTGAGGAACTGGAAGATTTTATTAAGGTACGACTACAAGACAGGGGAAAGTTTCAATATACGGATACCTCACTGACAATAATTATCTTAAAATACTAAAAAGAGAGATTTGTCTGTGTTTGTCGAATGCGCATCATGCTTACGAAAAGGCACTTTTCAGTGCCAATAATTTATTTTGTGTGCACAAGGTTGGAGCTTTGTTTTTTTTTTTTTTCTCTGGGCGTCAATTTGTCCAAAAGAAACGACATAATTATGTTTATACGCGAATCAAGTTGACTCGTACACTTCATCACTCCCCATTCCAGATCTTTTTGTGGACTTCTGTCTTTCGCTCCGGAATAATGTCAGTAGGGACTCAGTTTTCTTTTTGACTTCTGCTCCCTATAATAAACAAAAAATATGTATCCACTGAAAATAAATAAACAAAAACAATTTTCAAATTTTGCACGTGTTTGGCTCGCCTACTTTACAGCTGAACATCTTTCCAATGGCTTCCCAAACATCATGTTTTCTTGCTTTATTGTGGTAAGTAGGATGCTTGGGATTCCATAAAGTTCCCTGCTCCCATATGCATTAATAAGATTTATAACAGCGTCTTCTGTCCACTCCAGTTTCGACATCCTGTTGGTGAAATTGAACTAAGCGCTGCGTTCTGCTACGAACTACAAGCTAGTGGAAAATCCCGTCCACAACGAATACCAACTTCCTTTTTTGTACCGACAAGCGACGGATCACTTCCGAAGGCAAACCAAACGATCGGTTTGCCTTTGCTGCGACATACACACGTTCCGATTTCAATCAGCGAATGCATTCGTTTGTCGTTCGTTCGTTGTTCGTTCGCTAAGTGTGTACGCACCTTAAGAACGACTACTTTGACTAGTGGCAAGGAAAAGAAGTGACAAGTTGATACTTGTCAAATTTTTATGTTTCCTAAATACAGGAACAAGTGACGAGCAAAGTACAGATATTGTGTGTACTGTTGGTTTTAGAGCAACATTTTACTTGGTGTGGGCTGTGACAAGAAATTAATCTGATCTTTAAAGTAAAGCCATAAATACAACCGAGCGAAGTTCATGGCTCCGTGGTTTTGGCGAATGTTAGGTAATTCTGTGGTGAATTATCGGAAATATCTCGCCATTTATCGCGAAAATCACAGATGATATATAACGTTGCTGTTGCTGATGATAAACGATTAAAAATCTCAGTGAATCCTGTTCTTCATTATCGCCCACTGTCTCGCGGACCACTGCTTGCGAACTTATGCATTAGAGGAAACTCATCTGAATGTATTTAAGTAGGTTTTATCATATTTTCTGCAGGAGCTTTACTCGTGGACGCTGCAGAGTCATAAAAACAGTTTTACAACTGATGGTTGTTTACCTGTAAGTTACAACTCGTGGGTAGAGAGAGCGAGATGGAATTTTTCCACCCCATTGCTAGGGAAGAACGGTGCATTGTCACTGCAACACTCTGGACCTAACAAATCGCCGTGTCGATACTCTGGCGATGTGTGCAATAGTGCTCTAAGTGCCCTCAAGGAAACTATCACACTATAATCTTTTCGCTGTAAGAAAAATCATAATGTAAACAATAGCACGTGACTGAAGTCTGGCCGCTGTTAGATTCTCAGTACGTGTTCCCACCTCATGTTGTACATTCTGTTTCATGTTAAACATTTCCCGTTACTCGTCATGTAGGCCCAACCTCACTACTATGCATTCGTTTGCTTAGGAAACATTTACTTTATAATTTGTTATTTTAAACTTAAGGTCAATCGCTTTCCGGACAAAGGTTATTCCTTCCAAATCAGAGCCGTCAGAACTATCGTCGGCAGGATTTATGACGGAATCCACTGCTGGAACATGCGGTCTGACTGACTTGCTCTGAATAGAAACGTTGGATTCAACTCACTTATTATAAAATCAAGACTATTTGTTTTCTCCGCTTTTGAGAGGGTTTCCACTCTTATGTTTAATAACCATACACACCGAGGATGCAGACGCCATACTTCAGTACCACGTACACGTGAACAACTAGGACAGTGTTGTCAGATCTTGAAAAAATATTTCCGGAAGTCGTAATGAAAAAATCCGGAGATTTGTCAACAATTTCCGAAGGCACTTTCGAAAATCACATAAAATGTTATTATAACCTTCTAACTATTACAATACATGAACCTATAATAAAAAGATTTCTACTTTAATTTTTCTACTCACCAATTTGATTAGTAGTCACCACCTTCCTCTCATAGATATTTCTCCAGATCATTGTACGTTTTTAGTTAGGTACCTGTGGAGTAACGGTCAGCGCGTCTGGCTGCGAAACCAGGTGGCCCGGGTTCGAATCCCGGTCGGAGCAAGTTACCTGGTTGAGGTTTTTTCCGGGGTTTTCCTCAACCCAATACGAGCAAATGCTGGGTAACTTTCGGTGCTGGACCCCGGACTCATTTCACCGGCATTATCACCTTCATTTCATTCAGACGCTAAATAACCTAGATGTTGATACAGCGTCGTAAAATAACCCAATAAAATAAATAAAAAAATTTTATATTTAGGGAAGCATTAGTAGTCAAGCTATAAAATATTAACAAAACTTTAACTATATAATGTTATTAATTTTAATGTATGCCAGTTTTAATGTATGCCAGATGGAAAAAGAAATAATAAATTTTCCAAAATCCGGAGATTACAACTTTATTTCTTTTTCCGGGAAGATAACGAAGATTTCCATTGTCACTCAAGTGACGCCAGCTTGTTAAAGAACAGACTACTCTGGTTGGTATTCATCCGCGTTCATAATACCAAACAAAATATAAATGTAGCTTTTCTTTTACATATCGTTTCACATATGTTACGTTTCATCATATTTAGCAACTATAATTCAATTTTTTAATTTCAAATAATAGAAGATTATGGTTTCCAAACACGAACTATATTTTCCTGCGTCATGTGAGTGTTTCGACCGGGAGTCAATTACGAATATGACAGCAACGTGCTTATGTTTACATTAGGATTTTTCTTACAGCGAAAACTGTCCACACCTGTCATCTTGAAAATTACTTTATTTGTATACAGAGTAAGCAGTAATTATGGAATATTGCTAATAACTTCTTAAATTTTAATTTTACGTGTCAGGATCACAGGTCTTGATATAACTTCTGTTTTTTTATCCTGTAAAAAGGTAAAAGGTAAAGGTATCCCCGTAACATGCCATGAAGGCACTTGGGGGGCATGGAGGTAGAGCCCTATGCTTTCCATGACCTCGGCACTAGAATGAGGTGGTGTGGTCGGCACCACGCTCTGGCCGCCTTTTACCCCCAGGAAAGACCCGGTACTCAATTTTATAGGAGGCTGAGTGAACCTCGGGGCCGTTCTGAAAGTTTGGCAACGAGAAAAAATCCTGTCGCCACCTGGGATCGAACTCCGGACCTTCTAGTCCGTAGCCAGCTGTTGTGGCAAGTATTCGGCAATCACTTTTCTGGCGTAAGCTTAAGTAATAACTAGATAGCCAAAGTGGTTTGTTTCATAAATATGCGTATAGCGGTCTCCACAAAGTCTCATTTGTAAGATAACTTGGTTTCTTTTATAGGTCTCCATGGAAACCGGTCACCCAATCACTGTACTAACTCTCCTGTCTTTTATTCAGTCCAATGTGTATCGGCTGGTTGCAAACAATATGGCATGCCATATTAAGTTATTTATGGCAGTCGGTAGCTTAGTTTGTACAGCAACTGGCTACGGATTGGAAGATTTCGAATTTAATCCCCGGTGGTGACAATTTTTTTGTTTGCCAAAGTTCTAGTAATGTTGGGACCCACTGAAATTAAGCATCGGACCTTTGCTGGTGGTAAAGAGGTGGTTAGCGTTGTGGTCACCGCACCACATTGTTGTAGTATAGAGGTCATGGAAGTTTCGAGGTACACATACATGTCCTTGTATGCATTTCCATAAGTTCACCTTTACATTAAGCGATTATTATTTTTATGAATCTTCGTGAAGTGATGAAATTTCGGCCAGTCTATGGGACCGATGCCAACCCTGCATTGTGATGAATTTGGGGTTATCTTTCATACAGACACACACTATATTTTTACTTTGTTCAAATTATGATTCCAATGTTAAATATCGTATTTCCTCGAATACCCCGCGCCCTCGAATAAGCCACGCACCCCACTTTTGGAAAGAAAAAATACAAAAATTAAAGTTTTAAGAAATGTATTCACGACACATTAGTTAAAAACAATTAAACAAAAATACAGTTCAGTTAATCTCCAGTGTCTATTTCACTTATAACCTCTGATTTGTCACTATGGAAACCTCTGTCGTTCTCCATGTCTTGGCTGGCAGCGGCCATCTTCATTCTCAGCTGTTTCGTAAACAAATGCGCATGCACCAAGGAATTCTGTTTCCTGAACAAAATAATGTGAAGGTGCAAAAGACTTCAGTTTCCTGCACAAATGCTAGAATGACTTAAAGCGTTTGGATGGAAATCGGGCTATGGACTTAACTTGCTTTGCATGAAATTGTCATATTTCTGCCTCGATATTTATTTTATGGAAGTGTGTTTCGAAGGGAAACAAACAGCGGATATCTTACGATTGCAAAGAATTCCAGGAATACAACAAAACATCTTTTTTTTTAATCTTTCGGACATAACTCATTTTGGCATCCTCTGATATGTACATCTATTATCAGGCAGTACATCTCACTTGACGATATGTGTGAGAGGAAAAACAATAATTGTTTTACATCTTGATTACACAACTTTTAACACTATATCACTTCGGAATATGTATTATATGTCTTTCTCGTGTTCACATGTTTCGGCCTGTTATTGGCCTTCTTCAGAACTGGTTGTTGTTGGTGCCCAACACCCAACACAACACAAACAAAAGCTGCATTCCGAACAATAGTACACAGACTACTCAACATACCAATGAACCAACATGATTACAAAGAAGAGCTAAACACAATCAAATACATAGCACAAGAAAACGGATACAACCCTAACATAATAGACAACATAATACGAAAGACAAAACATAATCACAAAAAACATAAGAATACAACACAAACACAAGAACACAAAAAATACATCACACTAACATACGAAAACAAAAACACACACAAGATTGCAACCTCATTCAAGAAATTAAATTACAACATCGCATACAGAACAAATAATACTCTACAAAAACATCTCAACACACAAACAAACAAATACAACCACATAGGCGTATACAAACTCAAATATAACACCTGCAACAACTTCTACATAGGACAGACAGGCAGATCATTTCAAGCACGTTACAAAGAACACATCACAGCCATAACAAAATTACAAAACACCTCCACATATGCAGAACACATCACAAATGCTAACCACACCTGCAGAGACATCAACACAGACATGAAAATACTGCACATCCAACCAAAAAGCCAGAAACTAAACACACTAGAACAATATGAAATATACAGATACACAGAAACACATCCAAATGAAATTCTCAACACACAACTCAATTTCATAACACACACAGTCTTTGACTCCACATTACACTACACAAACACACCCCCATAGGAAACAAAACAAAAGGCGCCAAGACCAGCAACAACCAGTTCTGAAAAAGGCCAATAACAGGCCGAAACATGTTAACCAGGTACGGTAAAATTTAACACGAGAAAGATATATAACACATATTCCGAAATAATTGTTTGTATGCATCTGAAGTCTGACTAGTGTAATATGTAGCTAGTTGTGTTGTGTTTTATTTAACGACGCTCGCAACTGCAGAGGTTATATCAGCGTCGCCGGATGTGCCGGAATTTTATTCCGCAGGAGTTCTTTTACATCCCAGTAAATCTACTGACATGACCCTGTCGCATTTAAGCACACTTAAATGCCATCGACCTGGCCCGGGATCGAACCCGAAACCTTGGGCATAGAAGGCCAGCGCTATACCAAATCGCCAACCAGATCGACAGTATGTAGCTAGTGGGCGATGTATGCAATGGAGGGGGAAAGAAACTGGGTATCCTACCCCATTATCTCCTGGCCTAGTTGCCTCATAAGTGGTGCCTTCTTGGTATCACTTGTGAGGTTCAGGCCTGTCTTCGGACAGTTGAATAAACAAAACTCATTTTGGGAGAAAGCTCTAAAATTATTCGATTGTTTGTAAATTTAAGTTTTACCTGTCAGAATTCGAAATCACGTTTTGTGATTTGTAGCCTGAGCACTGTTATTGTTATATTTATTATTATTGTTGAGCCGTCTGTGATTTTCATGTGAATTTTATTCACAGTTGACTTAGCTCCATATCCGGTGTATTATGAAGCTCTGCAGAAATAGGATTTTTGGAGCGATTGTGTTCGGCGCACGGATTGTAACAAGTGGCAGAAGTCGGTGACCGGCACGAGATTAGGTCTACAATTAGGTGTGCTGCGAATCCGGTAATCCTCCACACAGTATCGCGTATTTGGACATCGCTAAAATACTGAACGCTAAGCAGATTCCAGGATTTATTTAGTCAGCTGGAGGAATTTATTGTGGCAGACTAGATCACCCGTGATGATGTTACCGGGGTTTGTAACACCACCCCTTCTGCTCTGTTCAGGAACGGAGGGTTGAAGTTTTTCATTGTTTCAAGCCTACGAATAACGACCTAAGCTTATGAAATCTCAAACAGCGCTTACATCCGTTTGTTTAAATAAAAGTGACCAGATATTATAGGTACATTCCAATGAAAATTTTTAGTAACTGTTTGCATATTGGCCAATTACAGTAGAACCCCGATTATCCGTCACCCTATTAACCAATTGGCGGATTATCCGACTGTCTATATCTCGCGCTTTTTTCTCTCTTCAGAAATAAATAACTTATATAAAGTACTACTGTACAGGACTGGTAACTGTGTCCGCGGTCTTGTTGGTGAGGAAAAGGTTTTCTGAGGGAAGCGAAGAGGAAGGGGGGAGTTGAACTTAATGGTAAACATACTATTATGCGTGCAAGAAACATTTCCTCCATCTAAACTGCATACTTTTCACGACTCTGTTTAGTGATTTTCTGCCCCAAGGAAAATTGATTTTTTCTTTAATTACCGTCAAAAGTTTAGGTATTGTCGGCACTCTCTTTTCTTGAATATAGAAGTCTTGTATTGTATTTCAACACACTTGTCGAAGTCGTCTACATGCAGTATAACGAGATATTATTAGTTTTTCAGTAACTATCCGGACTGTTTTCTTTTCTTATCTTATATTCCTTCCTAATCTTCTTTATTATACTATATCCCACACCAGTGTATTCGGCCGCTCTTTCAGTTGATGTATTTAAGTGAATCCTCAAATGTTTTTGCACTCTTTCCTCATCGCACTTCTCTATGATGTTAGCTATTATTTCTCTTGCTTCACTATGAATAGTTGTGTTTGCCTTTCTATTAGCCACACTAAACGAAAGTGTTTAAGACTATCGTTCTTGATCACTGCTCTATAATCTCGCACTATTATTTCTATACTATAGTTATACACATCCTATACTATTTTTACACTACACTACACTACTAATCCTATTCTAAATATACGCAAAATTGCAATTTATAATTACTGTATAAGGAAGTTCTGAATTGAACAATGTAAAAATACTGTAAACTCAAGTTGACTGCACTCTCGCAATATATATTCAGAACTGGTTTGCCTGTCAATGTCATAAAGCCACCCCCATCCCGAACCTTTAGTACCTACCCTCTTCCCGCGGTTGCGGCAGACCCTCTCACACGGACACAGTTACTAGTCCTCCACGTTTTGTATGTCATATTAGTAGCACAATCTAGTATATACAGTCACGAAGCTCAATACATAGGGAATATGCATCCATAGATAGTTGCTAACCACTAGGATCGCTACTATCGCCTCATTACAGACAATACGAAATAGTACCGACACAGTCTATTGTTCCTAGTGCCCTCACAACTCAAGCTTCGTGACTGTATATACTAGACTGTGTTAGTAGGTTCTGCATATGTTTTTGCTACAGTGTTTTATTACAAGCCTTTATCGTTACACAGCATTGTCTACTGTTCGAATTGCCGTTCTATAATATAACTTGTATATAAAATGTCTTCCACGGATGTTAACAGAAAATGCATTGTGCTAAGTATCGAAAAAAATGGAGATAATTGAATGGTTTGAGAAAGAGAAACTGTGACTCATCTCGCATCAGAATACGAGATTGGAGTTACAATTGCGCTATTTAATAAAAAACAAGGATAAAGTATAAAAAATATGTAAATCTACAACATGAGACCTCCTTTATTCCTGTATTTCCTGAAACAGTCATTACAAAGGGCTTCCTTGTCCTTTAAAAACCCGTCGTTTACAACCAGATTTAAATTAGTGAACTTCTGATCCTCTACATAGCGAGTTAAATACAAGACAATGGAGTAAATTGCAAAATCGTGGTACGGATTATCCGATTTTTTCGATTAACCGTTTAGTCCATCCCTTCATTACCACGGATAATAGAGGTTTTACTGTAGCTGCAACTTCTATTTATCACCAGGAGCCTATTCCACAAAAGTATGGTGTTGTACATTAAAAATTACTGGTAAAAGATGTAAAGTATGGAGTTGAATCTTTATGTTCCACGAAAGAATAAAGTGTATTGTAGATTCACTGAACAACAAAATTTTACTTTTTGTCTTTCTCCGAAATAAAAATAGATTAATATTACTAATATGTGTGCCCTAAATCTGAATTTAAAATCCAAATTGCCCCATCACGTACCATTTTCCGGGGAAAGTGAATTGAATTTTTTTAATGAAATAACTTCTTTTTCTTTTATTTTTCACTGCTACTGATAAAATTACAACAGACTATGGATTCAAAATGCCCCATAATACATGCAAAATGTGCACTGGATACAAAAATGATGTTACATAGTTTAGAACACAAACAACAACAATAAAAATATTTCATGTGTATGATGAGAAAATCTCGGAATTTGATAATACCATCTAAAAGGATTTTCTGGATGACTTCCGTTTATAACTAGACCCAGGACTGTATTTTAGAAGGAACCAGCAATAGTCTGCAAGCATGCTGGATGATAATCTTCCTTTATATCGCCTTTTAATTTCAGATATTTCTTGATGAAATCTTTCCCCATGCTCGTCACTTACCGCTCCAAAGTTAGGAGGAAAGAAATCCAAATGAGAATGTAAAAAGTATTTTGAGAGACATATTACACCCCATTGTAACATATGCACTTAACATGGTTTCCACAAATTCGATGTAGTTGTCTGCCCTGGAATTTCCAAGAAAATTTAAGCAAACATCTTTGACTGTGCACCATGCCATTCTTTCTGTAACGGAAAATTTTTCCTCGAACAGTCAGCCATAACTTTGCGAATTTCTGGAAAGATGAAAATGCACTCTTTTAATTTGCCTTCACTCAAACTGGTAAATTTTTCTTCTAAGTACTGAAAACCACACCCTTGTGTATTCATTGCATAGACTTCACTTTGAACTGTTATGAAATATACTGAATAGAAGGGACCAATATCTGTTTATTTATTAGAAGTGCAAAAGAACATGCAAACAACCATAAGGAACCGGAAATAGATCATAAACTCATAAATGCATTAGCTTTTGTTTTGGTTTACAACCCCCAACCCGTGACAGAGAGCTTATCGAAAAGTGAAATCATAGTATATTTTAAAAACCTTACGTGATACGAAGAAAAGAGATGCATTTTCGGATTCAGCGCACACCAAACCATAAGGTACACGTTGTTTTAAGTCACAGCGAAATTCCTGTTGTTTAGTGATATGAATGAATCACTACTAGTGACGTAATATCAATAAACATACTACGTCATAACATGAAACAGCTGTTTACCTTCGTATTTCATTCGTCGAATTAGGTTATGTTTGTTTCCATAATTGTAATGTCGTATTTTAAGGTAGGTTATACAACAAAGATTCGTAGTACTGTAATATTTCTATGAATTTCGTAACTCTGTAATGTTATTTATTTCAGTTTACTTCTTTGATAATGAAAAATTCACTATCTTAGTATTATTATCATGTTCTTCCGCGATCCCCACATAATGCTCCGTGAGAGTTTCCCCGTATTAGCCAACAGATGTCGATAATAACGATCATTACCCGCCAAATTTAACACATTGTTACGAAATTGCAGACACAGCAAAATTATTGAAATGGTGTCAACTGAGATGAAATTCTTTCTTCCGAAGAAAATAGAAGCAAGGAAAGATATTCCAGACCACATATTTATCGAAACATGTGTTAATATATTGAAATAAATATATTTAAATAGCATTATTACTGTTATTATTATTATTATTATTATTATTATTATTATTATTATTAATTTTTAACTTTGCTCTAGAGTATGCCATTAGGAAAGTCCAGGATAACACAGAGGATTTGGAATTGAGCGGGTTACATCAGCTGCTTGTCTATGCGGATGACGTGAATATGTTAGGAGAAAATCCACAAACGATTAGGGAAAACACGGGAATTTTACTGGAAGCAAGTAAAGAGATAGGTTTGGAAGTAAATCCCGAAAAGACAAAGTGTATCATTATGACTCGTGACGGGAATATTGTACGAAATGGAAATATAAATATTGGAAATTTATCTTTTGAAGAGGTGGAGAAGTTCAAATATCTTGGAGCAACAGTAACAAATATACATGATACTCGGGAGGAAGTTAAACACAGAATAAATATGGGAAATGCCTGTTATTATTCTGTTGAGAAGCTTTTATTATCTAGTCTGCTGTCAAAAATCTGAAAGTTAGAATTTATAAAACAGTTATATTACCGGTTGTTCTTTATGGTTGTGAAACTTGGACTCTCACTCTGAGAGAGGAACATAGGTTAAGGGTGTTTGAGAATAAGGTGCTTAGGAAAATATTTGGGGCTAAGAGGGATGAAGTTACAGGAGAATGGAGAAAGTTACACAACACAGAACTGCACGTATTGTATTCTTCACCTGACATAATTAGGAACATTAAATCCAGACGTTTGAGATGGGCAGGGCATGTAGCACGTATGGGCGAATCCAGAAATGCATATAGAGTGTTTGTTGGGAGGCCGGAGGGAAAACCTTTAGGGAGGCCGAGATGTAGATGGGAGGATAATATTAAAATGGATTTGAGGGAGGTGGGATATGATGATAGACAATGGATTAATCTTGGTCAGGATAGGGACCAATGGCGAGCTTTTGTGAGGGCGGCAATGAACCTCCGGGTTCCTTAAAAGCCAGTAAGTAATTATTATTATTATTATTATTATTATTATTATTATTATTATTATTATTATTTCCTAGATTTCCTATACAGCACTAACACAAAGACAATACGATGTTGGCAGGCATAGCTCATTTTAAATACAAATAGTCTATAACATAACACTCAGAACCCACTAAAGTCTTCTTGATAACTAAAAAAAAATTATAAATCAACAAAATCACTAAAATAATTCACAGTAATCCAAGATGTCAATATTTACAATATTATTTCTTTCGTCAAAATGGGATGACGATGCTTTCCTTTTGTATACGGTGTCTTATTCACCTCTCTGTAAAGAAACCGACAGTAATCACCCATAATTGAGCGATTCCAGTAACCTTGGTAACGACTCTCCATGGTAGGGTGTACTGGTGAAAACGTTCACCTTGTTCGTCACTACAAGCACCTCAATTTTCTGGGAAAAAGTTGAGGTGCGAGTGTAAATGTGAATTTTGAGTTCGTATCATATTAGAACAGTCACTATGGAAATATTTATCGTTTCTCCTGTTACCCAGAAATCCGTAAACAGTGGTTTAGAAAGAGGACCAAGGGAGTAACTCAAGGTTTGAGCTTTGCATTAAGGTATGATCTATCAACAGTTTCCTGACTTGTAGCCCAATAAATATAGTCTACCTTCTTCCATCGTATACTACAACCAAATAAAGAATTTAACCATCATAGTTTGTCATTTTTAAGAGATATTGTATAATAAATAACACAGACAACGTAAAAGTATGTTGTTGTTGTTTTCTAATGCCAGGTGTTTGACAATAAAGTCATTTGACCTCTTGCACTCCAATATTTTTCAAAGATATTATCATGACCAGTCAATGAAGCACAGATTTTGAGGTGTTCTGAATCCATTTCTTGGTTTGAGTTGCACAATGGGCAGTTAGGGGACTGATATATTCCAATTCTATGCAGGTGTTTGGCCAAACAATCATGGCCTGTTGCCAATCTAAATGCAGCTAGAGACGATTTTCGTGGTAAATCGGGAATTAACTGTGGATTTTGATGCAGAGACTTCCATTTTTTCCCTTGAGATTATGTTATCAAATTTTGTTTGTTGAAGTCTAAGTATGTAGACTTAATAAATCTCTTCACAGAGTAATACGTAGATTTAGTAACAGGTCTGTAAGTAGCAGTGCTGCCCTTCTTTGCTAGTACATCTGCATTCTCGTTTCCCAGGATTCCACAATGGGACGGTATCCATTGGAATACAATTCTTTTATTGAGTGATATTAATTGAGAGAGCATTTTAGTTATTTCTGCTGTTTGAGATGAAGGTGTGCGTTCAGAGACTATTGATAGAATAGCTGCTTTGGAGTCTGACAATATAACTGCATTCTTAAATTTACTGATGTGGCATAGAAGATTCCTGAGACATTCACTTGTTGCTACGATTTCTCCATCAAAACTGGTTGTTCCATACCCAAGAGATCTATAAAGTGAGAAGAGACAGCACGTAACACCTGCACCGGCACCTTGTTCTCTGGAGATCAAGGATCCGTCGGTGTATAAATGAAGCCAGTTTTGTGGAGGGTACCTAATATTAATTGTCTCTAAAGGCAATTGTTTCATTATTTCAGTGTTTACTTCTGATTTCAGTACGTCTTCTGTTAAATTTAGATTATATTCTATATTTAATAGAGTTAAAGGGTTTGGCTTAATTTGTAAGTTTTCTTTCAAATTCGGGATATTGAGTTTCTGTTTTAATTGTTGAACCATGGATAAAAATCCATATAAAATCTAAAATCAAAACTCTTAGGTACGTGTTACAGCAATTCCTAAGGATTCTACAACGAACAATTGATATTAATGTATGTATCACATACCATATATAAAATGGCTGTTAATTAGTATTATTAATAGATTTTGATTAATTGATATTGATGATTGAGACGGTGATGAATCATGGCATGTAAATTTCCAATCCGGCGTTTGTCTTTGTGACAGAGGGAAACCATGAAAAACTCCAGTCAAATTGGTCGACCACGGGGTTTGAACCTGGGATCTCCGTCTGAGCCAACTCTTTCGGTCACAGAATCTTGTATAAGAATCATATTCGCTTTTGCAATGAAACATGCATACATGACTTTTCATTTGAAATAGTTTTCTTTTGTTTGCATTTCCATAGTAACTAGTAGTTCGGGTGACCGAGCACTCGTTCAGGCCGTCGTTAAATAAAACTCGCAAACAATTTAAACTTGTTAAAGCACTTTACAAATGTTGGGCATTGGAATCATTAAGCTATATAAAGAATAACAGAGCCAGCTACTCGATGAATATTAATGAACCATTGATTCAGTGTTTTTAACCAACATGAACAAGGAAGAGTAAAAGTTTGCCACCTGTTTTAATGTCATGGCGTCCATTATTTATTTACCTCTAACTGTTAATTTATACACCTTCCGTGTAGGATAATTTTAACACAACTGTGAACTGTACATTTAAGTTCAATTAAAACTTTTAATGATATAAATCATGCAGAGGTCAGACATCTAAATTATAACACTAATATTTGTATTTTTTCCTATGTGCATCGCACCACCGGCCAAAGTTTACGTAATGACTCAAATGACCGCTGTTGTAGCGAAATCTATAGCCCTTAGTTTGACTCCTACATACGACATAGCTGTCAGTGGGTCCTGCATAATACCCCCTGAATACAGCTTGGATAAGACCAAACAGTTGACTGAAGGTAAATTTTAACATGAGTATCGTACTTTTCCTACACGTACTGTATAATTTCTGTTGCTGCTGCTACTACTACTACTACTACTACTACTACTACTACTACTACTAATACCACCACCAACACTACTAACTACTACTACTACTATTACTAATACCACCACCAACACTACTACTACTACTACTACTACTGCTGCTACTACTACTACTACTACTACCACCACCACCACTACTACTACTAACACCACCACTACTACTACTACTACTACTACTACTACTATACTAATACCACCACCAACACTACTACTACTACTACTACTACTACCACCACCACCAACACTACTACTACTACTACTACTACTACTAACAACACCACCACCACCACTACTACTACTACTAACACCACCACCAACACTACTACTACTACTACTACTAACACCACCACCACTACTACTACTACTACTACTACTACTAACACCACTACTACTAACTACTACTACTAAACCACTACTACTACTACTAATACCACCACCAACACTACTACTACTGCTGCTAATACCACCACCAACACTACTACTACTACTACTACCAACACCACCACCACCACTACTACTACTACTACTACTACTAGTACTACTACTACTACTAACACCACTACCACTACTACTACTAACACCACCACCACCACTACTACTACTACCACTAATACTACCACTAACGCTGCCACTACTACTACTACTACTACTACTACCACCACCACCACTACTACTACTGCTAACACTACTACTACTAATACCACCACCACTACTACTACTACCACCTACTACTACTACTACTACTGCTACTACTACTAACACGACTACTACTAAACTACTAATACCACCCACCACTACTACTACACTAACACCACTACTACTACTACTACTACTACTACTACTACTACTACTACTACTACTAACACCACCACCACTACTACTACTACCACCACCACTACTACTACTAACACCACTACTACTAAACCACTACTACTACTAACACCCCCACCACTACTACTACTGCTGCTACTACTAACACCACTACTACTACTACTAATACTACTACTGCTACTACTACTAACACCACTACTGCTACTACTACTACTACTACTACTGCTACTAACACCACTACTGCTACTACTACTAGTACTACTACTGCTACTAACACTACTACTACTACTGCTACTACTACTACTGCTGCTGCTACTATTACTACTACTGCTACTACTACTAACACCACCACCACCACCACTACTACTACTAACACCATTACTACTACTAACACCATTACTACTACTGATACCACCACTACTACTACTAACACCACCATACTACTACTACCACCACTACTACTACTACCACCACCACCACTACTACTACTACTACTACTACCACCACTACTACTACTACTACACCACCACTACTACTACTACCACCACTACTACTACTACTACTAACACCACTACTGCTACTACTACTACCACCACTACCACTACTACTACTACCACCATCACTACTTCTACTACTACTGACACCACTACTACTACTACTACCACCATCACTACTTCTACTACTACTGACACCACTACTACTACTACCACCACCATCACTACTTCTACTACTACTACCATCACTACTTCTACTACTACTGACACCACTACTACTACTACTACCACCATCACTACTTCTACTACTACTACTGCCACCATCACTACTTCTACTACTACTACTAACACCACTACTACTAGTACTACTACCGACACCACCACCACTACTACTACCATCACTACTACCACCACCACCACCACCACCACCACTACTACTACTACTACTGACACCACTACTACTACTACTACTACCACCATCACTACTACCACCATTACTACTACAACCCCTACCACTACTACAACTACAACTACCACCACCACTACTATTACTACTAGATTAGTACTGTAGGTCCGATATTTAAAATTTTCATGTTTGACTTCGGTGGAGCCATAATACTTCTGCGGGTTCTTATTATTCATGCTGTTCCTCTTACTGTTATGCTGCCATTTCTGGTACTGATTTGCTGCCCCGGCATCTCAGGGCTATGCCGGCATCTACTGATCTGTTATTATGCCTAGTAAATTTTTATCAGTGCTGAGACTTTTCGTTCAGGAAGGGAATTTTAAAAAGTTACATTTGTTTGGACAATACTAAATTTTTTTCAATTACTTACTATCATAGTACTTTGAGCTATTAAATTGACTGAGAGTACTTGAAATTTAAGCAAATGTAATTTTATCTCGCAAAAAATAAATAAAATGTATTAAACCTTCTTGTTTAAAATATCTCAAAGAATAACTCGCTGAAATTAATGACGTTATTTACGGTTCACTCTGTATAGATGTATTCACATGAAAAAACACAATATAAAACTCCCCTGATACGATGCGAGTCTCAAGAATCTGATCTTTTCTGACGCTCGGGTTAGTATAGCCGTTTCTGCTAACGATTTATAAAAAGCCACTCGTGCTTACACCCTAATACTCTGGGTAATGGTTAAAACTGCGATTGAATTTTATTTCACAGCTTCACGGTAATGAAATCGATGTAGGCCTACCAACTTCGTGAGCTGCAGCATTAATAATGCATTGATAATGGACAGATAGGTATTGTCTAAGCCCCACGTAGATTTCACTCAATCTAGGAAGTGTATTGTGTGTTGGAGTGGAAGGGACGGTTGGTTAAGGTCTTTCCTTGTACCTGCTCGGCTTTGACGTGGATAATCTTCTGGTATGTAGCGTTAAAATCTGTGCCCGATCTCAAAGATGCTTGTTTCTAGTAAAGCACTCTGTACATAATGCGGTAACTATGAGCAGAGTTTGGGAACTGAGCCGAGAGGAACCAAATTGTTTGTCAAGTTCGTTCACTTCAACATAATCCGCAACAAACAGACTGCCGAGTTCCATAGTCTGCAAAGGTGTGTACAGTACTCTGAGGAATTCCTCCACGATCGGAGTAGGGTATGTAGGGGTGAGGAAATGTGTAGTTCACCAGCGATTTATATTTAGTTTTAACATTACTGCTACTACTAGAATTAATACTGCTGCCGACACGGTTTCCGATTACCCTATTATTGTGTTTACTTATACTACTGGGACCATCACTTAGATCATTTTATTCACGTCCTCTGTCAACTATTTCGTCCTGTCATTTCTTTGTCTTTCCTCTCTCTAACCTTTCATTCTGTGTTTCCTCTGGCTCTTCTTTTGTCCCTCCTCTCTGTTTTGTAACTTCGTGTTTCGTCCCATCTTCTTTAGTCCATTTTCCTTGTATCGTCCTTTCTTCCTGTCTTGTCCCTCTTTTTTATGTTGTACCTTCAAACTGTTTAGTCACTTTTGTCTGTTTCGTCAATTTTGTCTGTTTCGTCACTTCTATCTGTTCCGTCACTTTTATCTGTTTTGTCACTTTAATC
Source organism: Periplaneta americana (assembly GCA_025594305.2). Taxonomy (NCBI): domain Eukaryota; kingdom Metazoa; phylum Arthropoda; class Insecta; order Blattodea; family Blattidae; genus Periplaneta; species Periplaneta americana. Next base: position 96,751,327 of record JAJSOF020000031.1, read on the forward strand.
TTTTTCGTCACTTTTGTCTGTTTCGTCACTTTTGTCTGTGTCGTCACTTTTGTCTGTCACATCACTTTTGTCTGTCTCGTCACTTTTGTCTGTCTCGTCACTTTTGTCTGTCTCGTCACTTTTGTCTGTTTCGTCACTTTTGTCTGTTTTGTCACTTTTGTCTGTCCTGTCCCTCCTCTATGTTTTGTATGGGCTCTGTTTTATCCCTGCTCTCTGTTTTGTTCCTGGCCCATGTTTTGTTTCTTCCCCCAGTATTGCCCCCAGTATTGCTCCTGTCTGTTTTGTTCCTGCCCCCAGTATTGTCCCTGCTGTCTGTTTTGACCTTGCTGTCTGTTTTATCCATGCTCTCTGTTTTGTTCCTGGTCCCTGTTTTGTTCCTTCCCCGCAGTATTGCCCTTGCTGTCTGTTTTGTTCCTGCCCCAGTATTGTCCCTGCTGTCTGTTTTGCCCTTGTCTGTTTTATCCATGTGCTCTGTTTTGTTCCTGTTCCTTGTTTTGTTCCTTCCCCCAGTATTGCCCCTGCTGTCTGTTTTGTTCCTGCCCCAGTATTGACCCTTCTGTCTGTTTTGTCCTTGCTGTCTGTTTTATCCATGCTCTGTTTTGTTCCTGGTCCCTGTTTTGTTCCTTCCCCAGTATTGCCCCTGCTGTCTGTTTTGTTCCTGCCCCAGTATTGTCCCTTCTGTCTGTTTTGTCCTTGCTGTCTGTTTTATCCATGCTCTGTTTTGTTCCTGGTCCTTGTTTTGTTCCTTCCCCCAGTATTGCCCCTGCTGTCTGTTTTGTTCCTGCCCCAGTATTGCCCCTTCTGTCTGTTTTGTCCTTGCTGTCTGTTTTATCTATGCTCCGTTTTGTTCCTGGTCCCTGTTTTGTTCCTTCCCCAGTATTGCCCCTGCTGTCTGTTTTGTTCCTGCCCTCAGTATTGTCCCTGCTGTATATTTTATCCATGCTCTGTTTTGTTCCTTTTTGTTCCTTCCCCCAGTATTGCCCCTGCTGTCTGTTTTGTTCCTGCCCTCAGTATTGTCCCTGCTGTATATTTTATCCATGCTCTGTTTTGTTCCTTGCTTCAGTATTGTCCCTGCTGTCTGTTTTATTCCTGCTCTCTGTTTTGTCCCTGCTATCTTTCGTTCCTTCTTCCCGTGTCTTTCCTTCTCCCTGTTTTTTTCCTCCTAATCATAATAGATGCCATAAAGATATATTGCCAACCTAAAATCGAAGATGGTAAATTTAAAGGGCACTGAAAGTAAAATCTTAGAAATACCTTAAGTGTTTTAGTCCAATTTTCAGAAACATTAAACTTCCTGAAACTTTAAGTTGCCACTGGTTTTTTTTTTTTTTTTTTTTTTTTTTTTTCCCCAATTCGCATTTACTTACTCTTCATAGCTACTTCTCGAAACAAAAATTCAAAATTATAGACTAGCCTTTTTTGAACTACAATACACATTTTCTTTACTTCAAAAAGTGCAGTTCCTTGTTATGTACTTAAAAATAAAGCTTTGTAACTCTTGAGTCGTTTCAGGTACAGGATTGTTTCTTTCAGCAAAATGTTCCACTTTTATATAGATTGCGACACAATTGTAAGTTTTTCTTTAAATTTTATAAGTCCAGTAAGCAAATAAAACTATTTGTAGGGGTGGTCTTAAACTTTTTTGACACTGTACTTCAAGGAAATAAACTATAAACAGTAATATCATTTGCAATACAATGAAATGAGTTCTTGTTAAAGAGTTCAATGTACGTGTAATTATAAAATAAGTTATGTACTGCCTTCATGAAATTTACGTTTTCTTCTTCTTCTTTATCTAGTCATGTGTTGTTTGTGAAGGACTTTCAACATATATAATTCAATATGAGATGGGATTTCTCACTTTGTAATTGCCCGCACGAATTATTCCGTCCTGTGAGATGTATTTAAAAGCCACATATCATGAAATAATTTGCAGATATTAATTAATTTAAGGCCGACCACCTTTTAATGCGGCATTGTTCCGCCGACAGTGTTAACACACAACAAAGCTGTACTCTGTGCGGCTTTACAACCATGTGGTTACCATTTGCAATCATTTTAGCATTTCAGTACGTATATGTGTTTGTATGTAAAGCTGTTACGGTGTAATAAACATGAATGCAAATTTACATTTAGCATATGTTCGCATTGTTCAAAGACGACCTTTGTGAGTGTGGATGGCGACATAGACTCCAGCCACATTGGATGGGATTGGATAATCTCAGAGTCGTATTGGCTGTAGCGCGAACAGAGCATTCTCTCGTACCCTCAGGGAATTAATTCGGTTCCAGGAGCATTTGTTTTTAACTGTGTTTGTTGTAATAACGGTAATTCTTTGTAATTCCTAAACGACATACTGTGGGGCAAGTATTACGCGTCGAAGAACACTGATTGTGAGGATAGAATTTACAGGTATTGCTTAGGAACTTAGTCTGGGTGTAAGGGGGAATGAATCACCAGGCAGGAAAGTGACAGGGGATTCATTGTGTGAAACGTTCATGTTGTTATTGTGAGCATGGTTGGGATTGTAAGGATGTTTCGGGTTTGAAATATGTTTTTCATATTTCTTTTGCTGTAATTTCTCATGTATATACTTTCTGCATTTAAATTTAACAAGGCAGAGCCTTCTCATTTAAATACTTCATAATCGCGTCCTCATTCCATGAGGCCTAATCTACAGACAACAATGCAATAGTTGTCTTTCTTTCAAACCGCCAATCTGTTTTTCTATCTTTCAAACGGCCAGTCTGTTTTTCTATCTTCCAACCGCCGAGTCTGGTTTTCTACCTTTCAAACACTCAGTTTGTCTTCCCACCTTTCAAAAACACTCTATTTTTCTGTCTTTCAAGCCCTCAGTCTGTTTTCCTCTCTTTCAAACCCACAGTCTGTTTTTCTGTCTTCAAACCCACAGTCTGCTATTTGTCTTTTAAAACACTGTCTGTTTTTTCTGTGTTTCAAACACTCTGTTTTTTCTGTGTTTCAAACATTGTCTGTTTTTTCTGTGCTTTTCAAACACTGTCTGTTTTTCTGTGTTTCAAACAGTCTTTTTCTGTTTCAAACACTGTCTGTTTTTCTGTTTCAAACACTGTCTGTTTTTCTGTGTTTCAAACACAGTTTGTTTTTCTGTGTTTGAAATACTCCGTCTATTTTTGTCTTTCAAATACTCAGTCTGTTTTTCTGTCTTTCAAATACCAAGTCTGTTTTTCTGTTTTCAAATACTCTGTCTATTTTCTGTCTTTCAAATACTCAGTCTGGTTTTCTGTCTTTCAAATACTCAGTATTTTTCTGTCTTTCAAATACTCAGTCTTTTTTCTGTCTTTCAAATACTCAGTCTGTTTTCTGTCTTTCAAATACCCAGACTGTTTTTCTGTCTCTCAGATACTCAGTCTGATTTTCTGTCTTTCAAATAGTCAGTCTGTTTTTCTTCCATTCAGATATTCATTCTGTTTTTATATCTTTCAAACATACTTTTTTCTATCTTTCAAACGCTGTCTCTTTTCCCATCTTTCAAGCACTCTGCCTTCCTATCTTTCAGTCACTCATTCTGTTTTTCCGTCTTTCACGTACCAGTACTCGATAAATTTTTCTTTTTTGAAACACTATTTTCTTGAATAATTTTAATTCCTGAAAGCTTAAATTTGCATAATACACGTCACTGTACGTGACAGAAAACCACAATTTAAAGTCACACAGAGTTAGTGTGCACTCAAATGTTGGTTGCTTGACGGTTGTCAGCCCACTTCGAGGTCTGTGGATATAGAGGGAAAAATTGGATCGGTGTCGGGTAGAGTTCCCGGGTAGCTCAGTGGGAGAGCGTTGGTACGTTTAACCAAAGGTCCCGGGTTCGATACCCGGCCCCGGAACAATTTTTCCCTCGAAATTATTCAAATTAACTTTACAGGGAGTTTTTCCTGAAAGCTTAAACTTGCACTATTTTCTTGTCTTTCATACAAGGTCTGTTTTTCCGTGTTTGAAATGTGCGGTCTGTTTTTCTGTCCTTCAGACAATCATTCTTCATATATGTCTATTTCTCAGTCCTTCAGTATGTTTTCCTGTGTTTTGTCTTTCAGCCAGTCATCACTGTATTTTATCTCTGTGCTTGTCCGTTAAATATTGTCTTTCCTTGAGCCATTTTGTCCTGTTTTCTTTTGTTCCTAGGTACTGTAGTTGTCTACATGTGTGTGTTTTTATCTGTCAATGCTTTCATCTTCCTGTCTATCTCTCTACCAGTGTACCCGTTTCTATGTCTGTCTACGTGTTTTTCTGTCTATCTTTCTACCTGTGTATTTGGTTATTTATCTATGTGTCTGTCCGTCTGTCTTCTGTTTTTATTTCCCCCTACCTAGCTACCTTTGTTCGTTTTGTATGTCATTCTGCCTGGAATATAATCTACAGCCAGGCGAGGTGATGAATTCAAGTTCCGTATAAACATCGACTTCCGAGGCGCGTAAAAATATTAGCGTAATTAGTCTAATGAAGGCTGAACTGCAATAATGAGCACGCGGCACCGGATAATAAGGTTAATTACGTAGTGATATTAATCGCTGTGTAATAACAGCAGTGCGCCAAGCAGAACAGCGGCGGCGCGTTTAATAAATATGTATTTATTACGCACGTCGTAAATATGGATTCTAATCAACAAGTGACAGCTCGAGCACATCAACAAGTTGGCCATTGAGTTGTGTCAATATTATTGCAGTTAATGGGCAGTCCAAAATGTCTGCCACTTGTTCTGCTGGGTAAATTTGTTTTATAATACATATAAATACAACACTCTGCGTGCGTTTCCAACATTTTATAGCTAAAACTTCCGGTGTATTCAACGCTTAGGGGTAGATATGAAGCTTCATATGCAAGACAAGGTGCGAATTTTCCCGAAAGTTGTTTCCTTCTGAGAAAAATCTTCATTTCTGGGATAAAAGAAGGTAGTTTCTAAATTATTTGAAGAGGAATCTGTATACCGAATTTTGACCAAAAAAAAAAATACAATTTTGGTCTTTATAGTTTTCCGGGTCGACCTGGTTGGCGAGTTGGTATAGCGCTGGCCTTCTATACCCAAGGTTGCGGGTTCGATCCCTGGCTAGGTCGATAGCATTTAAGTATGCTTAAATGCGACAGGTTCATGTCAGTAGATTTACTGGCATGTAAAAGAACTCCTGCGGGACAAAATTCCGGCACATCCGGCGACGTCTGCGAGCGTCGTTAAATAAAACATAACATTTAAAACATTTTATACTCGACCATGCCAAAATGTAGTAATTATACACCTGGTAGCAGTCCTTTAATGCATGTCATTAAAGTACACCTATTCACTAAATTTCAGGTTTTCGATTATTCTCGGATATGCAATCGAAAGACAAGGAGGGAAACGTCACGGAGGCTGGAAATCCAATACTATCGCAGAAGGTTATGTTCTGTTACAATAATAATTAGCGTTAATTGTAAATAATATTCAAATAAATTTAATTTGTCGTCTCGTTTTTCAATTCTAAATCAATTTCCAGGTTATATCAAAATTAGTTCATGTTATTCTCTAGATTGTATCAAGGTCAATGACATTATTGTTCCTCGGAAAAAATCAATACTTTCGCGTCTGTGCACATCTCACAATTTACGAGCTATGCACAAGGTCACTTCCGCTCTCCAGTCAGATACGAATAAAATGAATACTTCTGAATAATTTCAAGTTAGATATATGGTCGAGCATTAAAGTCGTATGAAACTTGCCTATAATGGTAATTAAGACGCTCGTATGAAAATTATGAAACTCGCTTGTGCTCGTTTCATAAACCAACATACTCGCGTCTTAATTACTACCATTATAGGCTCGTTGCATAATGTACTATTAGTTTTCCGGTAGTTTAATATGTGTAAAATAATAATATGATTTTATTTCTTCTAATTTTCAGCTTTTAGCCCTATCTTCAGCAAAAATATTATAGTAATTCTTAATGCATAAAATGTTACGGTATCAATGATTTTTTTTTTTTTTTGCAAACCGCAAGTGGAATTTTAAATTTATTTAGCCGATTGTATACATAAAAGTATGTTTTATATGCCTATTTTTCCTACATTTGTATCTTTTATCACTTCTGAGAAAAGTGCTCCCAAAATTGAGGAATTTAACATTGCATGACATGGAAACTTTGACATCATTTTTCTGAACTATCTTGTTTTTGTGACATCGGTACACTTTTCTCAGAAAGTATTGTACCCAGAAGGCTGAAATTAATATACAATATCAATGTGATGGCATTTCTCACAGTAGGTTTACAAAATTAAGATTATTTCTATCTTCAGAAAAAAAAAAGTAATTCTTAATGATACTCGGGAGGAAATTAAACACAGAATAAATATGGGAAATGCCTGTTATTATTCGGTTGAGAAGCTTTTATCATCCACTCTGCTGTCAAAGAATCTGAAAGTTAGAATTTATAAAACAATTATATTACCGGTTGCTCTTTATGGTTGTGAAACTTGGACTCTCACTTTGAGAGAGGAACATAGGTTAAGGGTGTTTGAGAATAAGGTGCTTAGGAAAATATTTGGGGCTAAGAGGGATGAAGTTACAGGAGAATGGAGAAAGTTACACAACGCAGAACTGCACGCATTGTATTCATCACCTGACATAATTAGGAACATTAAATCCAGACGTTTGAGATGGGCAGGGCATGTAGCACGTATGGACGGATCCAGAAATGCATATAGAATGTTAGTTGGGAAGCCAGATGGAAAAAGACCTTTAGGGAGACCAAGACGTAGATGGGAAGATAATATTAAAATGGATTTGAGGGAGGTGGGATATGATTATGGAGACTGGATTAATCTTGCTCAGGATAGGGACCAATGGCGGGCTTATGTGAGGGCGGCAATGAACCTCTGGGTTCCTTAAAAGCCAGTAAGTAAGTAAGTAAGTAATTCTTAATGCAAAAAATGTTATCAATGGAAAGATTTTTTTGCCAACCGCACAGTGGGGTTTTAAATTTATTTAGCCGGTTTTATACATAAAGGTATGTTACATATGCCCTATTTCTTCTACATTTATATCTTTTATAAATTCTGAGAAAATTGCATGCAAAATTGAGGAATTTAACATTCAGCGGATAGAATGTTATAATTTGAATTTTCTTTTATCATTTATACAAATTTTTCATTTTTTGTATATAGAAATAGCATTGCCGCAACAACTTAAATTAGATATTATTTTGGAGAAAAAATTGTAGGCTGAATTAGAAAAGAACTTAATTTTTGAATTCCTGATCAATTTTTTTTTGACTCTGTATAATTTTTGTATCTTCATAAAACTGAAATTGAAATAGTATTGGTCTATAAAGCAATGAAGTATAACAATATACAGTTTTGCAAATGAACTACCCAAATAAAATTAACTATAATCCTCCCAGAGATTCGAACTGATTTCCCTTCATTTCCTGTTGCCCGCGATCCACGTGCGGTCAGAATGTCAGTTGCTATTGAAACGTAAAACGCAAATGAATACAGATTCGACGCCGAATTTCTGCTTGGATACAGTTAATGGGATTGCCAACATCAAAGACAGGATCTCGAATCCCTGAAGCGAGTGGCGTCAGAGCCAATATTGTGTGGAGTTTGGTGTGAATGGCCATATCCGCCCCGGCAATCGGATATTGCCATTAATAATGTGCATAAAATTGTACAGTTAGACGCGAAAATCTAATGCAGGCTGCACATAGGTCATATTCCATAAATCGCGCTAACGTTCAGTATAACAAAAGTGGCATTTTGTATACTGAAGAAATTACAGCTTGCATAAAAAATATCAATTCAATCCAAGCTGCACAAGTTAAATTACTTTGTATGTTGTACAGTATTGAAATTACAAGATTCTGATGATTTCTTGAGGTTCATTTAGTAAAAGTTGTAATTAAAATATACCTTGAGCTTTGAAAGCTTAAAGCTCTTACAAAGTGTTAAAATTGTATTAAAAGTTAATATATACCGCAGGTAACCGAACGACACCTTATCGGCTACGGTATGTTACTTTTAATGCAATTTTAACACTTTTTAAAAGTTTTATTTCAGTTTAAAGTCAAATGAAATGTGTCACTTCATAGAGTTATACGGGAAATCTGTTCTTGCACTGTCACCGTGCAAAAATATGCAGCTTTTAAGACTTACAGGATAATCATTTATTGTTGTGCAGTCCCACAAAATTATTTCTTTTACTTTAGTAAGACAATATTAATTACTACTACTAATTTGGTCGAGAGAAACAAAAAAAGTGATTTTTTTTCAATAGTCCAATTTTTTCTGGACGTTAAAAGCATGATGCTGTGGGAAAATGAAAAATGAATAGGAAACTTTAAAGAAGAAGTGGAAATGAATAGGGAGCTGAAGAGAAGAGGAAAAGACTAGGAACTGAAGAGGAGAAAGTAAGAAATTAGAAGCTGAAGAGGAAAGGATTAGGCGCTATAAACAAAAAGGGGAAAGGATTAAGAGCCGAAGAGGGTAAAGAAAAAGATTAGAAGTTGAAAAGAAACAAGAAAAGATCAGGAACAGAAGAATAGAAAGGAAAGGATCAGGAGAGGAAGAGAAGAAGGTACAGTATTAGGATCGAAAAAAGAGAAGAGAAAAATGATAAAGAACAGAAGAGCAGAAGGTAAGGGATTAGAAGCGTAAGAAAAGAACGGAAGGAAAGGAAATGATTAGATGCTGAAGAGGAGAAAGAAAATGATTAGGAGCTAAAGAGGAGAAAGAAAATGATTAGGAGCTAAAGAGGAGAAAGAAAATGATTAAGAGTTGAAGAGGCGAAAGAAAATGATTAGGAGCTGAAAAGGAGAAAGAAAATGATTAGGAGCTAAAGAGGAGGAAGGAAATGATTAGGAGCCGAAGAGGGGAAAGAAAATGATTAGGAGCTGAAGAGGAGAAAATGATTAGGAGCTGAAGAGGAGAAAATGATTAGGAGTTGAAGAGGCGAAAGAAAATGATTAGGAGCTGAAGAGGGAAAGAAAATGATTAGGAGCTGAAAAGGGGAAAGAAAATGATTGGGAGCTGAAGAGGGGAAAGAAAATGATTAGGAGCTAAAGAGGAGAAAGGAAATGATAAGTAGGTGAAGAGGGGAAAGAGAATGATTAGGTGCTGAAGAGGGAAAGAAATGATTAGAGTTGAAGAGGGAAAGAAAATGATTAGGAGCTGAAGAGGGAAAGAAAGACAATTATTAGGAGCTGAAGAGGGAAATAAATGATTAGGAGCTGAAGAGGGAAAGAAATGATTAGGAACTAAAGATTAGGAGAAAGAAATGATTAGGAGCTGAAGAGGGGAAAGAAAATGATTAGGAGCTGAAGAGGGGAAAGAGAATGATTAGGAGCTGAAGAGCAGAAAATGATTAGGAGCTGAAGAGGCGAAAGAAAACGATTAGGAGCTGAAGAGGGAAAGAAATGATTGAAGAGCTGAAGAGGGAAAGAAAATTAGAGCTAAGAGGGAAAGAAATGATTAGGAGCTGAAGAGGGAAAGAAAATGATTAGGAGCTGAAGAGGGAAAGAAATGATTAGAAGCTGAAGAGGGAAAGAAAATGATTAGGAGCTGAAGAGGGAAAGAAAACGATTAGGAGCTGAAGAGGGGAAAGAAAATGATTAGAAGCTGAAGAGGGAAAGAAAATGATTAGGAGCTGAAGAGGGGAAAGAAAATGATTAGGAGCTGAAGAGGGGAAAGAACATGATTAGAAGCTGAAGAGGGGAAAGAAAATGATTAGGAGCTGAAGAGGGGAAAGAAAATGATTAGGAGCTGAAGAGGGGAAAGAAATTTAGGAGCTGAAGAGGGAAAGAAAATGATTAGGAGCTGAAGATTTAGAAGCTGAAGAGGGGAAAGAAAATGATTAGGAGCTGAAGAGGGAAAGAAAATGATTAGGAGCTGAAGAGGGGAAAGAAATGATTAGAAGCTGAAGAGGAGAAAGAAATGATTAGGAGCTGAAGAGGAGAAAGAAAATGATTAGGAGCTGAAGAGGGGAAAGAAAATGATTAGAAGCTGAAGAGGGGAAAGAAAATGATTAGGAGCTGAAGAGGGGAAAGAAAATGATTAGAGCTGAAGAGGGAAAGAAATGATTAGAAAGAGGAAAAGAAAATGATTAGGGAGGAGAAAGCTTAGAGCTGAAGAGGGAAAGAAAATGATTAGAGCTGAAGAGGGAAAGAAAATGATTAGGAGCTGAAGAGGGAAAGAAAATGATTAGGAGCTGAAGAGGGGAAAGGAAATGATTAGAGCTGAAGAGGAGAAAGGAAATGATTAGGAGCTGAAGAGGGGAAAGAAAATGATTAGGAGCTGAAAGAGGGAAAGGAAATGATTAGGAGCTGAAGAGGGGAAAGAAAATGATTAGGAGCTGAAGAGGGAAAGAAAATGATTAGGAGCTGAAGAGGCGAAAGAAAATGATTAGGAGCTGAAGAGGAGAAAGAAATGATTAGAGAAAGGGAGCTGAAGAGGGAAAGAAAATGATTAGGAGCTGAAGAGGAGAAAGAAATGATTAGGAGCTGAAGAGGGAAAGGAAATGATTAAAAGATTAGGAGCTGAAGAGGAAAGAAAGATTAAGTGAAGAGGAGTTGATTAGAAGCTGAAGAGGAAAAGAAAATGAAAATGATTAGGAGTTGAAGAGGAAAGAAAGAAAATGAAAGAAATGATTAGGAGTTGAAGAGGGGAAGAAAATTTAGGAGTTGAAGAGGAGAAAGAAAATGATTAGGAGCTGAAGAAATGATTAGGAGTTGAAGAGGAAAGAAAATGATTAGGAGCTGAAGAGGGAAAGAAAATGATTAGGAGCTGAAGAGGAAAAGAAAATGATTAGGAAAGAGGAGAAAGAAAATGATTAGGAGCTGAAGAGGAGAAAGAAAATGATTAGAAAGAAAGTGATTAGGAGCTGAAGAATGGAAAGAAAATGATTAGGAGCTGAAGAGGAGAAAGAAAATGATTTCCTGAGAGGAGAAGTGTAAAAAATTAGAGCTGAAGGGATAATGGCAGAATTAGAGCTGAAAGGAGAAAAAAAAAAATGATTAGAGCTGAAGAGGAGAAAGAAAATGATTAGAGCTGAAAAGGAGAAAGAAAATGATTAGGAGCTGAAGAAAGAAAATGAAAAGGAGGAGAAGAAAATGATTAGGAGTTGAAGAGGCGGAAAAAATGATTAGGAGCTGAAGAGGAGAAAGAAAATGATTAGGAGCTGAAGAGGAACGATCATGAAAAATCAAATGAAAACAGAAAACGGATGTAGGTAAATTCTCACTGAAGAGCTGAAAAGAATAATTTAAAAAGTTGTAGAAAGAAAATGATTAGGAGCTGAAGAGGAGAAATTATTTAAGAAATTTAAATGTAGTTCTTAAGAGCTGAAGAGGTGAAAGAAAATTAATAGGTGCTGAAAAGGAAAAGTGAAGGGTCCACTGCAAGAATGATGGATGTCACTTTCTTGTCGAAAATGAACCAAGACTGTCAATGCATAGCTTAAGACATATAGAATGTACATACAGAGTTACATGGCATTAACACTGATAGTCATTGCCCAGTAATGATCGGAAAATCACAGTTAAGCTTTGAGCGCTAAGCATTTCAAACTTTCAATTGCTTCTCATGCAAAATGTATTCCAAATGACATCCATCATTCTTGCAGTGGACTCTTCAATTGTAAAAATTAGGAGCTGTAAGGGAGAATGGCATGAATTAGGAGCTGAAGATTAGAAGGGATAGAATGAGGAGTTGAAGAGGAGAAGAGAAAAGTTTGGAACCTGAAGAGGAGAAGTGAAAGGAATAGGAGCGGAAGAGGAGAAAATGAATTAGGAGCGGAAGAAGAGAAAGGAAAGCACTGGGAGCTGGAGAGGAGAAAGGAATGGATTGGAAGCTGGAGAGGAGAAAGGAAAGATTAGGAACGGAGGAAGTGAAAGGAAAACGATTGGGAGCAAGACACGACAAAGGGATAGTCTATATGATCAGTTAGAGAAAACAATGGTTAACCCCTTGTTTTATGTCCTGATATCTAGTCTCCATAAAAATCCTTGAAATTGATTTAGTGGCAATTTTAAGCGTGCTTCCACTAATCTTAAATACGGGTCAAGTGGCAATATTAAACTGTGGTTACAATACTGAGGTTGGAGCACGTGTAGATTAGTAACCTCTCAGAATGGAACCAGACAAGGAATAAACAGCCTTCAGCCTTATTAGCCAGGACTCTGGAGGGTATGGCTCCAAGTTTTCGATGCTCTCTACATGTTTGTTACGGGACAGCAAGTAAATAACTTCACTATAGTGTGTGGATGTAACCGTCGCCCTGAAATACGAAGTAGATAATTGCCTCTCCTCTTTGTTTACATAGGGAGAACATTACTTGAGATGTTGTGTACAAAGGGTACATTCTCCTGACGTCACAACCGGAGCCTCTGTATCGATTTAGACACGATGTTTATCGCTCTCTAATTGTTAGCGCTGAGCACCCTTAATTTCAGACTGAGTGGCTTTAGTTTGGGGATGATCGCAACCCTCTATGCTAAATCATTCCTTGAGAGCTTCATCCCTCTCAAATGGGTTCTCGAATAAAATCTGTACGAGAGCATCGGGATGGGGTTGTTTCTGTAAGCCCGGCATCCCATTAGCTGCCAGCATCAACCCTTGCATGTGTAAATGGATTTGGAACAAGTATGAATAATGCCATAACCACTGCAGTTGGTTTTACCCTTTTAGTTAGGGAAAATTAACAATGGGACGGTTCGTCCCTTGCAACATACCGGACTTAATCTCAGAAAAAAAAATGAAAGTAATATGGGATATTGTTTATGCAGCGTCTATCCCGGGAGGGGTTGATGCATGGGGTTTGTTGGCGTTTACGTGGGGGTGATGGGTCTTGCACTGTGGCTACGAAATATCATCATTAGAGACCAACACATATGAAGAATATTTTGCCAGAATATTACGTTTATTTTGGCAAAATATGTGAATCTATACTAATAATAAATCTAAATATCTCGCTTATTACAGACGTGGACAAATTATTAACAAAATTGACGATTTTTATGATTAATTCTGTTTACAAAATTTGACTTTTCAATTTAGACTACAGTTGACAATTTTGCATATTTCTATCATTACAGTAGATAGAAATATGCAAAAATTTCAAATGTAGGCTATTCTAAATTGAAGAGTCAAATTTTATTAAAAAATATATAATAAGATCAACAATTTTGCTAATAATTTGTAAATATTATGCAAAAATGTCAACTGCAGTCTAAAGTGAAGAGTAAAATTTTGTAAAAATATATAATAAAAATCTTCAGTTTTGCTAATAATTTGGAAATATCCAAAATGTCACCTGTAGTCCAAATTGAAGAGTCGAATTTTGTAAAAAATATATTTAAAAAAATCTTCACTTTTGCTAATAATTTGTAAATATGCGAAAATATCAATTGTAGTCTAAATTGAAGAGTGAAATATTTTAAAAATATAAAATAAAAATCTTCGATTGTTCTAATAATTTGGAAATACCCAAAGATGTCAACTGTAGTCTAAATTGAAGAATCATAATCTGTAAAAATATATAATAAAAATTTCCAATTTTGCTAATAATTTGTCCACGTCTGTATTGATTTTCGTGAAAAATGTTACATAACAAAAGTTTTTTTTTAATTATTTCCGATAAGTTTTATTCTATGAAAAAGTTTGATAGGACTGATATTTAATGAGATAAATGAGTTTTAAAATTATATAACAACGCTATCTAAGGCGCTGTAATGAAATAAAAAACAAATGACTTCGTCTATAAGGGGCCTTGGACAACAACAAACGAAAGCTATGAAACATGGCCTACAAAGAATGTTTCTGTGTTTGTATGAAGTACGAGTAATATCGATTAAAGGATATACAAGACTTTTCAAATAACAATACAATACATTTTCACCGCCGCCTCAGATTATAGCGTTGTTGTTCCTGCAATAACTCCTATGTGCAAAATTGTAAAATTTTTGAGTAGGAAGAAAAAACACATTTATTCATTCATGGCAATGGTACATAAGAGATTGTGAATTCATACATTTTCGAAAGAAAGAAATATAATTACATATCACTATATGTATCACTATTTAAGTTATTTGAAGAGTTCAGAACCATAGTGGGCCAAGCGCCATTTACTAAGGGTTAAAATTAAGTTATTACCATAATTCAATGGAAACGTATAGCAAGTAATATAAAGAATAAACAATAAATCTAAATGATATGTCAATCTTCATTAAACTATGGTTGCATGTAATAACAATTAAGGAACATGTTAAAGGAATTGTCATTGCACCAAATGAGTGATCTCTGGACCAAAATGATCGCATTTTAATTATTTAAATACAATTTAAATTAAGTAACATATGAAACGATTTATCCTCCTATCAAATACGAATGTTCCCTGGATCAAATGTCCTATTTTAATTATGTAATTACTTTATATTTATTTCTAACGTGTACAGCGGAGCGCACGGGTACGGCTAGTATGAAATAAAAATTTCAGTGCTGAAATATAATCGTTCCTAAACCACTTGAAACAGGTTTATAACTGAAATAAAATAATAATAATAATAATAATAATAATAATAATAATAATAATAATAATAATAATAAATTAATAATTTAAGGTAGCAGTGTCCTTTTGTTTTGTCCTTTACAAGTGCAGAAATTTGATCCTAACAAATGTAACATTTTAAAATTAATAGTTTATTTATACATAACAATAAGAGAACATAGATACACGAACATAATTATACTATAGCTGAGACTATTATGATCAAATGGATATTCTCATAACAAATTAGAGGTAATGTAAATACCACTAACAACACAATATTGTAAAAATAATAATTCACAGAGTGATTTTATCATACTTAACAATTTCACTTAATGCTTTAATTTAGAACAATATTATCTAAAAAAACATATCAAACTGTCTTATACAAAATAAACTTTAATTCAATTTTGAAATTAATTTTCAGAAGGAAAAGTTACATTTCAGAAAATTTAATGTTGAAGGTAATGACTAAGAAAAAAAAATATTTCTTGAAGGAATAGGTAGAAGATTCTAGACTATGTTGTTGATGCAGGTTTCAAAACATTCGAGTAAAAAATCATGCAGATATTGAATTAATTGTAGATTTTATTATGTAAGCTAAATGCTCTACGGTTGATATTTTTCAGGTAAAGCTATTTTAATAAGGTGCTGAGGAAAATATTTGGGACTAAGAGGGATGAAGTTGAAGGAGAATGGAGAAAGTTACACAACACAGAACTGCACGCATTGTGTTCTTAACCTGACATAATTAGGAACATTAAATCCAGACATTTGAGATGGTCAGGGCATGTAGAGCGTATGGGCGAATCCAGAAATGCATATAGAGTGTTAGTTGGAAGGCCGGAGGGAAAAAGACCTTTGGGGAGACCGAGACGTAGATGGGAGGATAAAATTAAAATGTATTTGAGGGAGGTGGTGGAATATGATGATCATCATCATTGGCATTACGGCCCTTATAGTTTAGCCTTAGCCTCCCTCAGAACATCCGACCAATCACTCCTGTCTAATGCTCGTGTTCTCCATCTTCTAATTCCAACTTTTGTTAGGTCAGCCTGAACGTCATCCAGCCATCTCAATTTAGGTCGTCCGACTTTCCTTCTTCCTACCGGTAATGCATCTAGTAGAGCTTTGGGTGTGCAATTGTTCTCCATCCTGGCTACGTGTCCCAGCCACTCTAACCTTCTGAGTTTTATGTCAAAACAATGTTGTTATCTTTATATAATTCATATAACTCAGCATTTGTTTTAATTCTGGCAAAACCCTTGCTCATAAGTAGGCCCAAAGATTTTCCGTAATACTTTCCGTTCCCAGGCAATTAAGATCTTAATTGCCCTTTCAGATAGAGTCCAGGTTTCACTTCCATATACTACTATTGGTTTAATAATAGTTTTATATATTCTTATTTTAGCTTTTCTTGAGATACACCTAGACTTCATAGTTTTATTCAATGCCCAAAGACCTCGATTCCCAGCTGCAATCTTCTCTTTTATATCAGTCATAACATCATTATTGTCTTTCACCATGGAACCCAGATACTTAAAACAGGAAACTCTGGAATATGATGATAGGGACTGGATTAATCTTGCTCAGGATAGGGACCGATTGCGGGCTTATGTGATTGCGGCAATGAACCTGCGGGTTCCTTAAAAGCCATAAGTAAATAAGTAAGTAAATTATTAACTATTTTAATATTCCGAATAGTGTTTTATAAAGTGTATATGTGTATATTAAGCATGTTCATTTATCCTTTATAGTAGCTGTGATATAAAAAATGAATTTTACTAAATTTTTGCAGAACAATTGTGTATCTCCTCCCTTGAAGTCATCCATCTTACTGTATATCTCTTTATTCCTTCATTAAATATATTCTATTCTACTCTCAATTTATAACTTAATAATTTAAATCTATCTATTCTGGCACTAGACCTTCTTCCTACTATCCCAATTCCAATTCTCTTTTCACTGATTTTTATAACCACTTATTTCACACCACACTCACTTCAAAGAAACCTTAATTGCTCCCAATTCCTATGTTCTCTTAAACAGATTCCTAGTCATTCGAAAATCATTCTATATTCAGACCTTATCTATACGTAGGTCTGAGATAGGCGTAATTTAAATAATTCCCCTTAAGTTACGTACAACCCAAGTTTTCCTGTATTTGAAATAGATCGAGAAACAAAGACGTTTATTTTCCACACTCTGAAGGTAGTGTGAGGGACAGAAATCGAAGTAGTGGCCACAAAGTTACTGCAGGATGTAATTAGAACGTAAGGCACATCTTCGCTAAGAGCAGTCCAGCTCTGCTAAATCGAGTTACGAACTCGGGTCACATGCGAAAGAGAAAAGCCTTCCAGTAGCCAAACTTGGAGAGCGGTTGAACTGCAGCAGACAACACGTTTGCTGCCATCCTGACGTAGCTATATCAGCAACTATAACTGGAAGACGTCTAACCCGTGCTGTGTGTTCCAAGCAGCTTCTGTGGAAATGTGTTTTACGTAATTTTTCTTTTATATCAATGTTGTATACCACATTCTTTACTCTCTTGAACTAACGATTACGTCAGAGATGGAATTCATAGGCTGTTATTCTCATGCCTAGTGAACTAAGCTCATAAAAATGACTATTATGGTCAAGCAATACCATACATAGCTTTATGACACTGTCATATCTTTATTTAACTTCCCGCTCATTCCAACCATTACGTAAACAGTGTAATGAGTGTACTTTAAAAATAATAGCTTTATTATTTATGGCTGTTACACGTATCTGATAGTTTTATTAGATGAATTATTTTTTCAGTTCCCTTAGAATATCATTTTTTAGCGCTGTTGATCCATCAAAATATTTAATCGATTAACTATTTGAATTTAATCGATTAATCGAGTTTTGATCGAGTTGAAAAAATGTTTTAATGTACTATAATACACAATTATTGTTAAATTTAACTTGTGTTCGGTGATAAGCGTAAGTATTAAATGTTGTATATCTGTATATATTATATCGTTATATTAAAAAATAACTATTTTAAGTACTTACTAACATATTTATTATGAGGCTTATAATTTGTGTCATTTTCTCCGGGAAATTTTGAGACAAACGTAAATAAAAAAAAAGTGTGAAGACTCACCTAGTTAATACTGCTTCATCCATGATTTTAAACAAGTGAGTGCATTCACATGCTCCGAATTAAGTGCCTCTCTACATTTAGTAACAATGTTCCCTGCATCACTAAACATGAAAAAAAAAAAATAAATAAATAAAAATAAAAAATTCTGTCAAGCGCTTCTCCGCGATCGTTCAATTAAAATCCAAACGTTTCACCGAGTTTACCTTTCAAATTCTCATAAGACATAATGGAGTTTACACTTTTCACAAACCACAGAAAACTGATTTTTTTTTCTTTATCAAACTAAACACACAACCTTCATATACAAACTCAGTACAGAAACTGCAACTGCAAAAGTACAGCGGTCGAAACAGAAGACTGGCCCCTATTGTAATCGAATTACCAGATTTTAGAAAGAGAAGAAGTTAGTTACGCTCTCATTTTCAAACTGCATAGACCTGACTATTTTATAAGGGATGAGGGAGACGAATCCCAGAAAATTACGTATTTCACATGCTAGGACGATGAGCTGACAACAAGGTGGAAGTTTTCTTGGAAAACCATAAAACTTAATAAGGATTTCGCATTGTGTTTGAACTTTCAATATAGGCAGACTAGGTCACTGTCCTCACATCTTCATCACTTTCTGAAGTATTTGTCCAAAGATTTTCCCGACGCTACCTGGTTTACAGTTAGAAAATTACAGTACTATTGTGCTTTTAAGTAAGCAATTTCCGAGAGAAAACTATTGTCGGAATTTTTAGTATGAGTTTGTATTAACAAAATAATAATTAATATCAACTACAACCGATTAATTTTAATCGACTCGATTAATCGATTAAATATTTTTGATCGATTAATCTTATAACAGAAATTGATCGATTTAAAACTGTACCTTTGTTAGTTAAGATATGTAAATTGGTATAGGCTATACGAGGTGAGTAGAATTTATTCGTTGTCGTGGATTTATTATTTATTTTTAACATAAGTCCAGAAAGGTTCCTGTGCAGTGCTTATTTTGTTCCTTAATGGTAGTCTATATCTCGACGTTTATATACTAAGGGTCCCTTCAGACAAGGCCACATTAAGTGGAGCGTTAGTGGCGCTGCTGAATTTTTGTACATAAATTGACAGTCTTCCAGTAAACATGAACGTACAAGGAGATATCCTTTTGCCAAATTTGCTCGTACGGAGAAAGAATAGACCTACAAATAGAAGAAGAGTTTGAGTCCATCCATTAGTTTTGGAAAGACTGAATCGAGGACTGTTCCATGCCTTGTTTGATGATCTACATAATAATAATAATAATAATAATAATAATAATAATAATAATAATAATAATAATAGTAATAATAATAATAATAATAATAATAATAATAATTCTTTGTTTATACTGGCAGAGTTAAGACTATAGGGCGGCTTCTCTTACACTCTACCAGGTCACAAAGTATACAAGCAGTTAAAATTTAACAAAAAGTTAAAGAACAGAATACTAACATATTACAAACACAAAAATAATAATAGCATAATAAAATCGACACTAAACAACATGAAAATCATACCATAATAGAAAAAAAAAAAAAGTAAAATACATTGAATATAGTAAAAGCAACTCATTTAGTACAAATGGTTAATATGGAAAACGTAAGGAAGAATATAACAAAATGGAATGTAATAAAATAATAATAATAATAATAATAATAATAATAATAATAATAATTCTTTGTTTATACTGGCAGAGTTAAGACTATAGGGCGGCTTCTCTTACACTCTACCAGGTCACAAAGTATACAAGCAGTTAAAATTTAACAAAAAGTTAAAGAACAGAATACTAACATATTACAAAAACAAAAATAATAATAGCATAATAAAATCGACACTAAACAACATGAAAATCATACCATAATAGAAAAAAAAAAAGAAAGTAAAATACATTGGAATATAGTAAAAGCAACTCATTTAGTACAAATGGTTAATATGGAAAACGTAAGGAAGAATATAACAAAATGGAATGTAATTAAATAATAATGAAAAGAAAATAAATAAGAAAATTAAATAAAATTCACAATAAAAAGGATATGATAATAACTTCATCGGCTGATAAAGAGAACAAAAAGGGGAAAGGAAGGAAAGAAATATATAGCCTATATTTCTACCAAATTATCGCAGAGAAAAGGGCTTAAAACAGAAAGGAATCAGGACATCAGGACAATAAAAATATTAATTTAAAATAACACAAATGAGGAACGATATGGCATAATAGTAATATGCGTTACAAGAGCGGTATGTTGAAGTTTTGATGTTCGAGGAAAAGTTTGAAAAAGCGAAACGTAGTTGAGCTTTTTTAATTTCCGAGAATTGAAAGAAAACATACCGCTCGTGTATCGTACATTATTTTGTGCGAAGATCGTTTATTACATACCTGAAAGAGGAATTTCTAATTTCTAATTAGTTGCAATGAAATCTCCATCTTGGTTTCTGTTCAATGACGGCAAATTTGCAAAACAAAAATATCTATCTTCAACATTGTTGCTTTAAAATGTTTTCTGTGTTTACTATACTCCAGCAGGCCGTGATATACGTCTGTCTTTCCCCAGTCTATGGAATCTTGTTGATTTTTTCACGGCTTCCTTAATGTTACTTGCATCACGAATGCAGTAACTTTAGTGGAGTTGTAGAGTTTACTTAATTTTTGCAAATATTTGAAAAACAATAATTAACAGTCCAATTTAGGTGAAATTGCAGTGGTAAGTTTCCAATTTATAATTATTACTATATTGAAAGTCTCTAAAAATAATATGTTAAAAGCCTAAAGCAGTAAAATCAATATGTCACTTAAGCGGTAAGAAGAGGGAAATTGTTATGTGTGTTAGGTTGGGAATACTGAATGTGGAATTTTAGACTTTCCGCGGAAACCAAGCAAATACGCACGATCTCGCACAAAACATATTTTTGTTTACTTTTAAGAATTAAAAATTAAAAATAAAAGGCATCAAACATGAAGCCAATCATAGCACTTATGAGTAATTCAACCAGGTAACTTGTCTCGACCAGAATTTGAACCCAGGTCCGCTCGTTGCACGGTCGTACATGCTAACCGTTACTCCACTTGATGGACTTACCCATTTCACACTGCAGGACAGTTTGTTTACAGATGATGTAAATCTAAATTCAGCGTGGTGCAGAATTGTGACGTGGAAATTTCGCATCTTCTTCCGCAGCACCATAGACAGCCAGTCTGCGCGGATGTGGTTGGATCGCATGACGTCATTGTCTAGTAACATCTGATACTGAAACTTAAGCTCGTGCTCTATAACTTGGTGTACAATGTCTGTCAATTCAATTTCAACGCCTGGGGCCATTTTATTGAATCTGTTTTAAGATCTGGTTACTGTCATCCGATAGCTCTAAATATGACTGTACGTTTTAATAACATTGGCCACGGACTTACCATTACGCCATGCGGTGAGAAGGAAAGTGTTTGTTGATGTTTTGAATTTGAAATACCGTATTGACTGAAGAGAAACATTGAATATGTTCATCTTCTTTCTCCTCCTCCTATTTGTTTCATTATTAGTCTACTAATATTACGGTTTATCACCACATTTGCATTTATTTATTTATTTATTTATTTATTTATTTATTTATTTATTATTTTGCTAATAATCGTAACATAAAATATAATATATACAGAAAAACTTTAGCTCGCCCCTGAAAGAGCAGAACTCTTGCTTAGGGGCGGATTCCTGAATTGAAATAGTTCAGCGGTTCGCAATCTGTGGTCCGCGTACCTCCGCGAGTGATTTGAAAGATATCTGTAGAAACGAAGTACTGTTCTCCAACCAGGAGATCAACCGTGAAAGGAATGTGCTTACTATTGCGTCATCTAGTGGAGCGAAGTAGATAGAATGTTATGTTTTATTTAACGACGCTCGCAACTGCAGAGGTTATATCAGCGTCGCCGGATGTGCTGGAATTTTGTCCCGCAGGAGTTCTTTTACATGCCAGTAAATCTACTGACATGAGCCTGTCGCATTTAAGCACACTTAAATGCCATCGACCTGGCCCGGGATCGAAACCGCAACCTTGGGCATAGAAGGCCAGCTCTATAGCAAATCGCCAACCAGGTCGACAAGTAGATAGATAATATTACCGTTATAACGTCAGTTTAAAAACCATGCGCTCTCCTGCATTTGTTATTTCCTATATGGAGGGATTAAAAGACCAGGAGATTAACAGTGATCTAATTTTGTAACTAGGGTAGTATAAATATGTGTGTAACAATGTTATTGTTTGTGCTGTGAGAGCGAGCCAATAGAGATACGAGTACCCACGTGTGTGACCTTATGACATCAACATTCATTCACAGCATTACCCCGCTGCGTTTCATTCCGCAAAGACTTTCTCGTGGTTGGAGCATAGTAGTATGTTTTGAACTTTAAAAAAGTTCGTGGCATTTGAAAGGTTTGGAACCACTAGATTAGTTCCCCCCCCCCTCATGACTTCCTTTTCAGTCTCAGTGTCTATCCAACACTCTCGTCTTACTCTCTTCTCTCTTTTTATCATGTTTTTTTCTTTTTCTCTTGATCTTTACTGTTTTATTTCTATTCCCGATTCTCTTTTGTCCTTATTTCTTCCTCTGCCGCTATTCCTAATTTTCTCTTTTCCTTATTTCTTGTATTTATTAGTCCTAAATATCTTATGATGAGTTGCCAGACCTAACGCGTTGCAAGTATTTAATGGGATGCGTTCCACTGTATTTATTTTTATTTTTTTTGTTTCTTATTTTTACTATCTAAATCGTGTTTATTTATCACTTAACGCCAATATGTATCCCACTGTGTTGTTTTTTGTTATTATTATTAATCTATTTTTTTGCGTAAATTTTATTCAGTTGTCGGTTTCTGGTTTAATTATGTAAATCCTACTTAATTGTAATCCAATACTAATATGTATACTAATGTGTTTATTTTTATTTCTACGGTGTACATTTTTTTATTGAATTATCGGCTTCTGTTTTTATGTGATTCGTATTTAATTCTATCAACATTAATATGTATTCCACTATGTTTATTTTTATTTTATGAGGTAAATTTTATGTAACTACATCTTTTGATCTCATTATGTACCTAAATTGTATCAGTATGTAATTACTTAATTCCGATCCAGTTTTATGTTCAACTGTGTAAGCAAGTTTTATTCCTGGTTGAGTGTAAGACAAGGCCTTGCGGCCTTAACTCTGCCAGGTTAAATAAAGACATTATTATTATTATTATTATTATTTATCTCCCTAAAAGATAAAGTATATGATTATGTCTTTTCACCAGAATATTGTACGGAATGTAAATATAAAAATTGGAGATTTATCCTTCGGAGAGGTGGAAAAATTCAAATGTCTTGGAGCAACAGTAACAAATATAAGTGACAATCGGGAGGAAATTAAACGCAGAATAAATATGGGAAATGCCTGTTATTATTCGGTTGAGAAGCTTTTGTCATCTAGTCTGCTATCAAAAAATTTGAAAGTTAGATTTTATAAAACAGTTATATTACCGGTTGTTCTTTATGGTTGTGAAACTTGGACTCTCACTTTGAGAGAGGAACTGAAATTAAGGGTGTTTGAGAATAAGGATCTTAGGAAATATTTGGGGCTAAGAGAGATGAAGTTACAGGAGAATGGAGAAAGTTAACATTGTACGCATTGTATTATTCACCTGACATAATTAGAAACATTAAATCCAGACGTTTGAGATGGACAGGGTATGTGGGAATTCCTTGTCACAAAGTATGGGCTGAATCCAGAAATGCATATAGAGTGTTAGTTTGGAGGCCGGAGGGAAAAAGACCTTTGGGGAGGCCGAGACGTAGATGGGAGGAAAATATTAAAATGGATTTGAGGGAGGTGGGATATGATGATAGAGACTGGATTAATCTTACACAGGATAGGGACCAATGGCGAGCTTATGTGAGGGCGACAATGAACCTCCGGCTTCCTTAAAAGCCAGTAAGTAAGTAAGTAAGTAAATTTATCTCCCTCTCTGTCTAATTTTCGTTCTCCTTCATCTACATCTGATCAGTCCTTTTTCCCAATCTGTAACTTCTTAAGAACTGATACGACAAAGTGGCCTAGATTTATTTATTATCTGTATTTTATGTCATTTTATTTATTTATTTTGGCTGAATCGTATGCATTGACACTTTAAATTTAAAATTGCAAAATATCAGCGTTCAACTCCATGATATGACAAATGTCTCGTTTCCGGTGGGGAATATGTTGAGAAATAGCTTAAAAATTGCTGTGACGGTTCCAATAAATTGTTCCGATGAAATTTCGTTTTCTTTCCGTCAACGGCCCATGGCGAACTTATTTTTACGGCTCTCGTAATTGCTATCTAGTGGCCAAAATTTGTATAAGCACTTCTTTTTGACATTAACATGGTGAAAGAAAAAAAAAGATTAACTTTTTTATCTGACCTCATCAGAATGTTTGCTTTTGAATGTACAAAACCATTGAAAATTTAACGTTGTCAAGATAGGAAGTATCGGGTATCCTTAGTTACCTGGGTCATTCCATACAATATTTTAAGAATATGACATTGATGTCATGAATATTTTTGGGCTTTTAATATAATAATATTACTATGAAAATAAATTAAACTGCCAACTATGATTGCCATATAATTAATATTTTAGTCATACGGATGACTGAAAAATGGGTGGCAGTTACATGTTATTCATAATTTAAAATATTCCAGACACTCTATATGAAGTGTCATCGAAACTAAACAGACGCCATTGTAAACCTGAATAACCATATTTTAATACCTTAAAGACTAATCCGAATAATATGAAGAGGTCCTCATAAAAACATCTCATTGAAAAAAAGAAATAGTTATATTCGTATGCAACAATTTAAATTCGTGCGAATTTCATTCGTATTAAAGAAAATCTTATTTTCAGTCCATCTCCCAAGTTTTATGACGTTATTTAAAAACACTTATGAATTATTAAATTAATAAAATTATTAATTTTTGTTCCGACGGTTGAAAATCGCTTGCTATGTGTGGCGGTCGCAGCGTTCGCGAGACTTCATAACGATGAGTAATCTCAAACGTCCGTCTCCCTGACCTTGATCGCGCAATATTCTGTACGACGGGAGAGCCTACCTGCTGAACTCCTTTGTTCCGGTAAGTTATTTTTATTAAAACTGAGATGATATTTAAGTCAACATTCTGAAATTTTCACAGTGGAATCAATATACGCTAAAGAATTAAACACACATTTTTTCGTCTGTAAAAATGAATTGCATTTTGTGTTCTATATACATATTTTTTTTAAGTTATTTTACAGGGAGTAACTATTTAAAAAATTAGATATTTCTATCATTTTGAGGGTATTTATAAAGTAGACACTCCTTTTTCGAATTGCATTGAAATCACTTTTCCATCTTCCTTTATTGTCTGACCATCGAATCTATGCCCCTTCAGCGCTGTCGTCGTTCGTGGAAAAGTTAACGCCTCTACTCACCCAATTCCACCCGTTTCTCTCCTACTACGTCAAACAGCAGGCCACGAACCTTACCGAATAGGGATGTTGCCAAACTTCCATCAAACAGTGTCATGTCTCTTGAATATTGCTTATAATAATGTAAGGTTAATTATTACTTATTCATAATCCTAGCATCTCATTTTGTTTACCTTTCACTGACCTCGAACCCGTTTGCAGATAATTATATTCCTCTACAGAACATTTATTGTTAAATGGAAGGTCTTTCAGAAGGGAATCTATTCCACGCCTTTGAATTATCTCCCATAAATATATATCAGAGACTGTCGTACATATATAAATATAAATTATAAATTAAAATATATATATATTCCCCTTCAATTATCTTAAGGTAGAAACACACATTGCCACGGCACGGGAAATGTGATTTCCTGTGCACATGTCACGTTCTGCATTCAATGTGTAATTCATTTTCATTTATTTATTGTAAATCATGCTGTTGTAAAACGGAAAATCCTAATCCTGTAATGTGCCATTTATTATTTTTATTATTACATTGTCGGAAGGTGGATTATTATTATTCATTATGGAGGAATATATCATTGAAAAAGTAAGGCAATATCATTTATTGCATAATTTTAAGTTTTCCAATTCTTTTAAACATGAGAAAAGAAACTTAGCTCGAAATGAAGAGAGATGAATATAAGCTTTGACTCTGTATGTTAACTTATATCCAAGAGCTTTTCCATCTCAAATCGACCAAATTTTGACCTTAAAATTTGTAAATACAATTTTTTTGTATTTATATGTGATATCAATGGTATAAAAATGAGAGGTTTTTTACTGATCGATTTCATCCTGGAATCAGCCCATTAAATAAATCATCAATTCAACTTAACCTCATTATTACTACTATTATTATTATTATTATTGTGACAGCGACGTAGATTAACTCACGACCAGCGTCCCGCGACTGACATATCGATTGTTTCACGGATAATTATATTATTACAGGGATATTTATTGGTTAAATGGAAGGACTATTCCAGAAGTCTGTCGATGTATTTCGTTTTTAAAGAGAAAATTTTCGTCAAAATGATTTTCCTTAAAAGAAGAAGCACGAACTCGATTTTATTTTCTTATTCCGTCCTGTTTGCCAGAGCAAGCACGGTGGACTTATTTTCTTCGAACTGCGTGATATTTTGCATCTGTTCAGCATCCAATGAGTTGGGAGGCCTGAGTTCGAAAGTGTGGTGTGCAAATGTGGACCAGTTGAGTTGGAAAATGAGGGACCTGAGTTCGAGTGCAGTGGACTGAGTATGGAGGGACCAGTTCGAGCAGTGAACTGTCTCTGAAGGTCTGCGCCAGATACCGTCGAACTCGAGTGACTGAGATTTTTTGAGAACTGATAGTTCTGATTTAAATAGTGCTTTGTAAAATGTTAAGAATAACAGTTCATTGTTGTTTCGCAATTTTCTTAAATAACTGTCATCCAGTGCTATAACGAATATCATTTCTGAGTGAAAATCCATCTTGACGAGAGCGTTTAAGGCGATTTTTAAAAGGAATTATTGTTGTGGCGAATAAATTACATTGTTGTTACTTCTAAAACTCACATTATTATTATTATTATTATTATTATTATTATTATTATTATTATTATTATTATTATTATTATTATTATTATTATTTTAGGAGGTACATCAGTGTAGATGCGACCATACACATAAAAGTGCATAAACAATGACTACAACTGTACTGTAGACAATCTTAATTTTGCGATCTACCTACGAACAACATTTAATTGCCAAGGCATTGAGCCTTGAAATTAAAATATTCCTTCAAGGTTTCTCGAATTAAAAGACTCCCTTGGTTGTTTCTTCCAAGTAGTCTAGGTTTCTTAGGGCACAGGTTGGTAAGTGAAAGTGCTTGCACATCAGGCTAAACATATTGTCTTTCATAGCATATTTTGCAGGCAGCATGACGCAAACAATTCTTGACCATGTTTGGTTGTACCTCCAAAATATCTTCGAAAATATTCTCCAACGAGCAGTCAAAATTCCGAATGCATTCCCGACCACATTTCTCGCTGGGAAAGTCTAATTGAAAATCGTTTTGTTTCAAGAAGGCTCTAAATGGTGCCTGCCATATGGACGAGAAAGATATTTTTTATTGAAATGCTTCATCCCCAAATTATTTGTGAATACAGGCTCCCCATTTTCAACTAATGGAGCATTCTGAAAAGGAATGGTTCACATTTAAAGACGGGGTCATTAGATTCCTGTTTTTTCCCAAAACTTCAAAAGCACGCCCATCACTGTTTCTGCCGTAAGAGCTTCAATTGTAATAATATTTTAAATGCATCAACCAGAGCATTTTCGATGTCTTCAAAACTCTGAAGAACTACTGAACTATAACCCATTGCCTGCCATCTCATGCTTACAGAAAGCTACTGAATAAAATAGCGACTGAACAATTGTAAGTTTAGTGTGAAGTGGCATGGCGTGGATATGACCCATTGTAAGTTTAACGTACGACACAGCACGGAATCATTTTATTTTTACTAACATTTCAGGAGAACACATGCCATGGCAATAATGTGTTTCCGGTTTATTCCTTCCTGTTTGCAGTACACGGTGGCTAATTTTCAAACAAATCGATATTTTGCATTGTCCATCACCACAATGGTTGGGAGGTAAATTTCTTATCAGTTTCTCCAGGAGCCACTTCTGAAAGTTGGTGCTGTTCATTTCGTCGTGATAACCATTAGTTTTACTTTTTGATTGAAAATAAGTAGCGCGCCATCAATAAAACCTTTTTACCTCCAGCATGAATTATCAGCAGTTCGCCAGGACTGTCGTAAGACGTAACGCCAGAAACATCATCGCTTTGCCAGCATTTTTAACGGTATAATGTGGATGTATCCATGTTTCGTCTAAATAAAATAACTTTCCTTCTATGGAAATTTCGCAATTTTTCTTAAATAACTGGCCCTCCATGCTACAATATCATTTCTTTCAATCAAAATACATCTTGTAGTTCTACATTTTTAAAATCTAAATCCCATTCTCGAATCACTTTCCATAGCTAGTTTCTCCCTCCTTGAAATTTACTGCTTCTCTCGCAACCTTCAATAATTTCTCCAATGCCGGAACTTCTTTCTGCATCGTATAAAATTCTTGTATCTTTCTTCTTAAAATACATCTGTCCATATTATCTACAAGAATTAAAGATTCCCTTGGTCTGTTCCTCACTGGTGATTCTAGCTTTTCATCTCCTGAAAGACTGGAAATCTCCTGATTTTCTTTATTAGGCGCTCTTATTTATAAATTTTAAAAATGTTGTATTATTAGTATTAGTTAAGTAAGTAATGTTAATACGTAATCAATTGAAATAAAATTCTCACCTGTGATATCAGCTGTTCTTTTCGTTGCCTTTATTTATAGGGAAAACAGATATTGATATTGATATAATAGCAAAATGCAGTACTTGCTTAAAATATTGCAATCTGCCTTAAAACCATCGACGATAAATAACAACTTGCATTCCATAGCTGTCGAAATTAGATCCCTAATACTTAAATTTGAAGGTCGTATTTGCTTAATGTTGCGCGGCCACACAGGTACTGAAGGAAACAAAAGAGCGGGTATCCATTATTGGCGGCAATTTGCCTCAACCAACTCAGAATTAAATATTCCACCTGTCCTGATTTCATACATCAAGCATATACAACTACACTGTAGTGGAATAATACTGGAACTTAATTAAAGGCTCTGTGACCAAGAATTATTCTTTCCCAATGTACAAGACAGACTGTGTTGCAGTCAAAACATAAAAGTACACCCAATTTCTGACCGGCCATGGAAAATTCTGTTCCTACTTTGAAAGATTTAGGACCAAAAGTGAGAAGAATCTCTGTGCATATGCAAAGAGAATCAGACTGTCGAACATTTGATTTTTCACTTCCAGTGTTCGAAAGGAAAAGACACTTTTAAGATATCATATCTCGTACTTTCATTTTAAATTACTCCACACCCCTTACCATTTTCTTAGAAAAAATGTTGTTAAAACAATTCCGTTATAGAGTTTATACAGCACATCCAAAGACTGTAGCTGTTAATTATATATAAATTAATGATATTTTGGGACATAATAATAAATAACAATAATAACTATGTTTGTAAATAGATTTTACAAAAACATTGTTGAGTATTTGAATGACAGGTATATAGTTTGCAACCATAAGTAATTTTGTTTTTATTTTTTCTTTACTATCGCAAACCATCTATATAATAGGTGTTTTATTTGTAACTAAAATTCTGTGGGATCTCATTAATATTGCTTAAAATTATGATAAGATCACAAATTAATGTAATAATCTTGCAATTTCTCTACACCTTCGATTATAATTTCTAATTTTATTTCATTTTGTTTTTAACTGGAAAGTAATATTGCATAAATTTAGTATTGTTTACTGTCTCTTAATTAGTGTATTTATATTGTAACTAAATTCAACCTACTATTAATTCTTTAAAATTGTGTATTATCACTATATAATGTATTTCACATGTAATAAACTACAACCCTAATATACCAAAGGTAAAATAGGGTTTCAATATTTGGATAACAATAATATAATAATACAATAATAAAATAATAATATATTTGTTTCCCCACTAGATGTGCTACAGTATTCATGTTGAGTTAACACTGGACTGCAAGTGCAAATAAACTGTCCCGCAAGAAGGCTCAAAATTGTGAGTAGTGGGGAGAGAAAGAGCGAGGGATAGAAAAGAGAAAATAGGAATACAGAGATAGAAATGAATTGCCGAGGCTGAAAAGGAATTAAGGTGCAGTTCGGATTTTCTTTACGGGGGCACAGATCCGATGGTCGGACTGTACATAGTCAGAAAACTTCAATGAATGAAGCCGTGTTCTTTGCTAAACCAATATTTTAAATGCTGATTACTGCCAAACTATGAAGAATAGAAATATAATATTGCGTGAAATTCATATTTACAACATACAAAATAACCTGCCACAATGTTTTTAACTATTGAGACGTCATGGTTCAAAAACATACTTTTTTTTTAGCATGGAAAGACCCACTTGTAAGTTTAGTACAGGGACATCATTTTTATTTTTACTAACATTTCTGATATTAACCTGGCTATACCTTTGAATCAACGGTTGCTATCCCTTCCACGACTGCAGTTCGATGGCGTAATATACAAACAAATCACTTTACTAGGTATAGGAGGGAACAAAAGTAATTCATCCATTTACGTAAACTATGAAATATCACGCTTTTGAGTTTGATAATTTTCATTAGGTTTTTGTTTAATCAGAATACAGTACTGTATTAACAATGAGTATTTTTACTCACGAACTGAGCTGTCCATGTGGACGTATTCATTATGCAGTGTATATTATAGTGTCTATAGCACATTAGCGTACAATATAGAGAATGAAGTTCAATTGAAAAATAATCATAATATGGATATTTAAACACATTTTTCAAAATGGTGGCGGTTCATTTCAGATACAGGCTTCAGTTCTAATGTAAAACTGTAATTCCAATATTTTGTCCTTCGTACTAGTAACTCAACGTTGAAATAATTCTGTACCTACTCTGTAAAAGAGTACCTACGTACTGTAAATTCAATCTTCTTTTGCTCGATCCGAAAAGATAAAATTATTGGTCAGATCAGACATGCTATCTACTGTCCGTCCAAGTGGTTATGTCGCAGGGTCGTAGAAAGGATGGAAATCACGTGACATCTTAATTACTTAACGAGGCCCTTTTATTTAAGTTATTTTAAACAGTTGTATGGGTATAATATTAAACACAACAGATGTCCAAAACTAACAGAAATTAATGTCCTCAGAAAAGAGCCAAATTACCAGCCATATTTTATTTACAGAGATTATAAAACCGGAATGCAACGTAGGCAAATGGACGACAACCACTGCGAAAATGATGCAATATTGAAAGCTCTTTCGTCATTGGAAAACGCAACATATTTTTGGAACGTACTGTGACAAATGCTAATGACTGTATATGCGGTCTTGGATCTGTGTGGAAGACGGAACTTCATTAGTAAAAGGGGCGGGAGTGAAGTACATTAAAAAACTCAGGTACAATAAAAATTGAAGTAAAAATAAAATGATGTCCCTGTAGATATGAACAATAGACTTATTTTTCAGCGAACTTTCAACTCTTGAGTCTTCGTTTCATTGTTTCATTGGTCAGATATTCCCTTCTCGTGAGTGTTATTGCAGCGGATCGCATGTTGCCCGTTGTGCGGTGCCGCCCCTGTCCTTTGTCTCTAGCCATAAACTCGCCCTCATCCCCACCGCACATCACTCATCACCTCACGTTGCGGCGGTCATTATTTGCATAATATGTCATTCGGCTCCGGGAGTCCTGATCCCTCAGCAGTCGCTGTTTTGACCTCTTCTTAAATTCCAACTCAAAACTGAATCAATATTTTGTAGGATGAAAGAGCAAATAAACATTTGAAAGTTTATATCCGCACTTAAGATTTGAAATTCATTAAATAGCTCTATTAATAATTTTATCCATTAAGCCACACCAGATACCCATCTCGGTGTCAGACAGAATCGTCTCAGATTGAGTTCCAACTCTTGGCCGCCCTCTGCACTACGTCATAGATGTCTATGAATGTAGGACCGAAGTCCACACATGTGCTGAGGTGCATGGAAATATCATATGTACTTCGGTACATTAAAATAATATAATTATATGATATGCGTAAATCACTTCGTGATTTAAGACGGCGCTTATTCCGTCGGATCCCGGCCAACTAGTCACTCATAACGAGTGCACCTCAGCACATGTGTGGACTTCAGTCCTACATTCATAGACATCTGTGACGTAGTGCAGATGGCGGCCACTAGAGGGAACCCAAGAGTTGGAACTTAAACTGAGACGATTCTGTCCGATACCGAGATGTGTATCCGGTGTGGCTTAGTGGATAAAGCATCAGCACGTAGAGTTGAAAACCCGGGTTCAAATCCCGGTGCCGGAGAGAATTTTTCTCCGTTCCATTACTCTTACATCATATGATGACGCAGAATATCTGCATGGAAATATCATATGTATACTTCGGTACATTAAAATAATATATACAATATTTTGTATTCTTGTGTCGTGTCGTGTCGTGCACCTCTCTATTGATCCCACGGTATGACAAATGCCTCAGTTCTAGTGGGGAATATGTTGAAAAATAGCACAACAATTGCTGTATCTGTTCCAATAGGTTTTTCCACGAAATTATGTTTTTTTCTGTAAACGGCCCTAGGGAAAATCACTTTCTGGACAACATCGTAATTGCGGTGGAGTGGCCAAAATTTGTATAAGCAGTTGTTTTGATATTATTAACATGGTGAAAGAAACAGTGCGGTTTTAGGCGTAATAGATCGACTATTGATCAGATTTTTTATATTCGACAGACATTGGAGAAACAATGGGAGTATAGGATACACTACATCAGTTAATCATAGATTTCAAAAAGGCATGCGACTCGGTTAGGAGAGAAGTTTTATATAAAATTCTTATTGAATTTGATATTCCCAAGAAACTAGTTCGATTAATTAAAATGTGTCTCAGTGGAACTTACAGCAGAGTCCATATAGGCCAGCTTCTGTCTGATGCTTTTCCAATTCACTGCGTACTAAAGCAAGGAGATGCACTATCACCTTTACTTTTTAACTTCGCTCTAGAATATGCCATTAGGAAAGTTCAGGATAATAGGCAGGGTTTGGAATTGAACAGGTTACATTATCATCTTGTCTATGGGGATGACGTGAATATGTTAGGGAAAATCCACGAACGATTACGGAAAAACACAGAAGTTCTACTTGAAGCAAGTAAAGAGATAGGTTTGGAAGTAAATCCCGAAAAACAAAGTTTATGATTATGTCTCTTGAAGAATATTGTAAGAAATGAAATATAAAAATTGAGATTTATCTTCCGAAGAGGTGGAAAAATTCAGATATCTTGGAGCAACAGTAACAAATATAAATTACACTTACTTACTTAACTTACTTACTTTACTTACTTACTTAACTTAACTTACTTACTTATGGCTTTTAAACCCGGAGGTTCATTGCTGCCCTCACATATTAAGCCCCTTCGCCCAACCCCCAAGCTGGAGGACCACCCCTTATCGGCTGTCCATGACACTCGGGAGGAAATTAAACTCAGAATAAATATCGGAAATGCGTGTTATTATTCGATTGAGAAGCTTTTATCATCTAGTCTGCTGTCAAAAAATCTGGAAGTTAGCTTTATAAAACAGTTATATTACCGGTTGTTCTGTATGGTTGTGAAACTTGGACTCTCACTTTGAGAGAGGAACAGAGGTTAAGGATGTTTGAGAATAAGGTTCTTAGGAAACATTTGAGGCTAAGAGGAATGAAGTTACAGGAGAATGGAGAAAGTTACACAACGCAGAACTGCACGCATTGTATTCTTCACCTGACATAATTAGGAACATTAAATCCAGACGTTTGAGATGGGCAGGGCATGTAGCACGTATGGGTAGTCCAGAAATGCATATAGAGTGTTACTTGGATGCCGGGGGAGGGGGAAGACTTTTGGGGAGGCCAAGACGTAGATGGGAGGATAATATTAAAGTGGATTTGAGGGAATTGGGATATGTTGATAGAGACTGGATTAATTTTGCACAGGATAGGCACCGATTGCGGGCTTATGTGAGGGCGGCAATGAACCTCCGGGTTTCTTAAAAGCCATTTGAAAGTAACTTTATTTTCTGCCTCCATGAGAATGTTTTGGAGAGGTTCGCCACTGCTGTATTGCCCGTTGAAAACGCCGTCAGTTAAGAGGTTGCTAAACTGGCATGTGGTGGATATGTACACGGAATCGAAGCCTACATTATTAAGGACGAGACGCCTAACCATATGTGCAATATTGCAATTGCAGAAGTGTGGAGTCACTTCATCCAGTGTATAAACTTGGCTGAAACTACTCGAGAAGGTCTTGTTTCCTGTTTATATTCAAAACTGTCGGAAACGTCACGTGCTTAACTGCTCGAAAATAGAACGAAATGTACACAGCCTGTCCGTAGAGGCAAGAATATATCCCAGATTACAAGATTGATTGAGATATGCCGCCTTACACTCTTACAAATGACTTCATACCTTCCCTTACACCCAAACAGGTTTTTCCGCACTTAAATCATAACACCTGACGTCGGCTGTCTCGTGTGCCGTGTGCTGCTGAAATATATCTCCGCCTCTAGACACAATTACTTACGTCCCATGGTTAAAGCACACGTGAGCTTTAGGCCCTACATTTGATAGACAATGTTTTTTTGAGATACGTATTTCAGTCTATTCAGCTTTACAAATGTATAAATAGAAACGAAACTAAAGTAATGTGTGAGGTAACAAACTCAGTTGTTATACGCTTTTTAACGATGTAAAAAGTGTCAAGTTGAAATTTATAGTTCGGTAACTATGGAAACACTAACGCCAGTTAGAATTTACGACAAGAATATCGGGTGCTCCAAAAGTCTAGATCCATTTGGTAATGCATTAAGAAGTGATAGTTTTCTAATGTTAAAATGAAAAATTCACTTTAACAAAGATTAGTTCCAGGAATTTGAAATGTAGTTGGAGCAAATTTCAGGCAAAAACTTACTTACTTACAAATGTCTTAAGAAACCCGCAGGTTCAATACCGCCCTCACATAAGCCCGCCATCGGTCCCTATCCTGTGGAAGATTAATCCAGTCTCTATCGTCATATCCCATCTTCCTGAAATCCATTTTTATATTATCCTCCCATCTAAGTTTCGGCCTCCCCAAAAGGTCTTCCTCCCTCTGGCCTCCCAACTAACACTCTATATGCATTTCTGGATTCGACCATACGTGCTACATGCCCTGCCCATCTCAAACGTCTGGATTTAATGTTCCTAATTATGTCAGGTGAAGAGTACAATGCATGAAGAATTTTCCATTCTCCTGTAATGCATCCCTTTTAGCAAATATTTCTGAACCTTATTGTCAAACTCCCTTAATCTCTCTTCCTCTCTTAAAGTTCTTTCCTGTAACCATACAGAACAACCAAATATAACTGTTTCATAAATTCTAACTTTCAGATTTTTTGACAGCAGACTAGATGACAAACGCTTCTCAACCGAATAATAACAGGCATTTCCCATATTTATTCTGCGTTTAATTTCCTCCCGAGTGTGATATATATTTGTTACTGTTACTCCAAGATATTTGAATGGCAAACACTACCCTTCTAAAAACTGGACTGGAGAGAGATGCTTTTTTTCTGTCAGACATCACAATGTAAAGGTGAAAACGGTTAGGAATATACTTCCTGTGGAGTATATTTAAATTATGAAAAATCTGATTCACTCACAGTACAGTTTCCTGTAGGCTAACTCACAGTACTCTGTCAGAATTATTTAATAAAAAAATTATTTTGAAGTGCAGTCTACTGTATGTTAAGGAGACAATATAATTTATTACTAATAAATTATAAAATGAAATGCAAGGAAAAAAAATCATACAATTTATATTGTTTAAAAAAGTACATAATGCCCGGCTTAGTATAAAGTTGCCGGTGATGTTGTGTAACTCAGGTGGAGAAACCAAATTTTAAAAGATTTTACTTATGTCATGATATAATATGAAGAAATATTGATCTTTTAACCAAGGTTGCGGGTTCGATCCCGGGCCAGGTCGATGGCATTTAAGTATGCCTAAATGCGACAGGCTCATGTCAGTAGATTTACTGGCATGTAAAAGAAATCCTGCGGGACAAAATTCCGGCACATCCGGCGACGCTGATATAACCTTTGCAGTTGCGAGCGTCGTTAAATAAAACATGATATTATTATTATTGATCTTTTAAAGTCACTGAAATTTTCATTAAAATTCAAGCAGCAATTGATGATATCTTGAAGCTCAGTTTCGAAAGAAAAACAGTTTCCCACCAAAATATCATTGTAAATAGAAAGTACACAGTGATGGCAATGGTTAAAATAAAAATCCCACCTTGTCTCGTAACTTTGAAACCTTGATGAAATGTTCATTCCCCACGGAATGATCCTAATCCATATGTCACAACTTATAAACTGAGAAAACGTTTTTCGATCTCCGATTTTAAATATAGGCCTATTATTTCAGATGCAGAAGAGTAAATCTGTGACTTTGTCGATTTTTGTTTCATAGATTGAATATTCTTCTGAGATTTTCTCTTCCGACAGAGTTTTGCTAATTTTCTTCCGAGATTTTCCCTTCTGACAGAGTTTTGCTACAATCATCCAGGATATCTTTTATTTACTCTGTTTCCAGTTGCCTCCATATTTTGTACTTTTATGCTCGACCATGCCGAAATGTAGTAATTATACACCTGGTAGCTGTCCTTTAATGCATGTCATTAAAGTACACATACTCATTAAATTACAGGTGTTTTCAGCCAATGACAACTCAGCTTACAGGTGTTCAGCCAATAACAAGTCAGCTTTGTACCGTTATAAAACCGTAAGTATCGATTATTCTCGGATATGCAATCGAAAGAGAATTAGCGAAAAGTCACGGAGGCTGGAAATCCAATACTGTCGCAGAAGGTTATGTTCTGTTACTATAATAATTAGTGTTAATTGTAAATAATATTCAAATAAATTCAATTTGTCATCTCGTTTTTCAGTGTCGAATTCAATAATCAAGGTTAGCTATATCAAGTTTAACGGGATTACATCAAGGTCAATGACATTATTGTTCCTCGGAAAAAATCAATACTTTCGCGTCTGCGTACATCTCACAATTCACGACCTAGAACAAGGTCACTTCCGATCTTTTCAGATACAAATAAAATGTATACATCTGAATAATTTCAAGTTAGAAATATGGTCGAGCATAAAAAGTCGTATGAAACTCTCCTATAATGGTAATTAAGAAGCTCGTATGAAAATTATGAAACTCGCTTGCGCTCGTTTCATAAACATCCATACTCGCTTCTTAATTACTATCATTATAGGCTCGTTGCATAATGGACTATTACCGTACGGGTCTGTTGTACGGGTTGTAATTATACGGACTTAGTTTTAGGTCATTGTTATTTATTTATTTCTCCTAATTGTGTCATTGTCACTGATCCCTATTTCAATTCTTCTACCACCTTTTCTCTGACTTTTTTCTCAATATTTCCACAGCTAGATTAGGCCTACTCTGTAACTGAATATTTAAGCGTCTTCTCCTGTAGGATAACTTTGTTATTTACATCGAACAAGTTCTACTTAACAGACAGTTCCTGGCCCACACACAAGCTGTAACGTGTTCCTCTGAAATCGAGACACTGTCTCACGCAGTCTAGTGTTTGTAATAGTACTGAAACTTCAATTTATTGTCTTGAACACTATCTAGCGAGATTTTGTTTTTGTGTATTGGTAGGCCTGGGCGGTCCACTTTAAAGTAGTATCGCGCGCTGCATTAACGACGCTATTACTCATTCATCAGGTTTGCTTAGCTACCCATTTTAGTACACTAATTTGCTAGCAGACTAATGGACATGGTGCTAATGGCGCTTTGATGCAGAATTGCTAATCCAGGGGATCAGGAAGTTTTGAGAGCCCGCCCGCCTTGTTTGTTGTGATATAAGACGGATTGTGCGATTTAAATTCCAGCACCTGAAAACAGATTCAGGAAATCTGTAAATGTGATGTAGTTAAGGAGGATAGAAGCACATGTAGCTAGCCGTTGTCTTATAGGAAAGTGGAATTTCATGTACCCCCTTGGTGGATGCTGGATGGGCTACTTGAACTCCCTCCTTGTTGAAGTGGTGGTTGATTCACGTGATCAATAAGCCTTTGAATCGAAGGAAAATCTGTCCAGCTTTTAAGGAAAGAATAAGAGGTATAAGTCCAGGTTTAGGAGAAGAAGCAGAATATAATTAGGATAATAAGCAGATGAAAATTAGGACTAGAAGAAGATGAAAATTAGAATAAGAAATAGATGGAAATTAGGGCAAAAAGCGGATAAAAATTACGACAAGGAGCGGATGAAGATTGGTACAAGGAGGGGATGAAAATTAGAACAAGAAATGGATGAAAATTAGGACAAGAAATAGATGAAAATTAGGACAAGAAGCGGATGAAAATCTGACAAGAAGATGAAAATTAGAACAAGAAATAGATGAAAATTAGGACAAGAAATAGATGAAAATGAGGACAAGATAAAGATGAAAATTAGAATAAGAAATAGATGGAAATTAGGGCAAAAAGCGGATAAAAATTAGGACAAGGAGCGGATGAAGATTGGTACAAGGAGGGGATGAAAATTAGAACAAGAAATGGATGAAAATTAGGACAAAATAGATGAAAATTAGGACAAGATAAGGATGAAAATCTGGACAAGAAGAAGATTAGAATAAGAAATAGATGAAAATTAGGACAAGAAATAGATAAAATCAGGACAAGATAAGGATGAAAATCTGGACAAGAAGAAGATGAAAATTAGAATAAGAAATAGATGAAAATTAGGACAAGAAATAGATGAAAATTAGGACAAGATAATGAAAATCTGGACAAGAAGAAGATGAAAATTAGAATAAGAAATAGATGAAAATTAGGACAAGAAATAGATGAAAATTAGGACAAGATAAGGATGAAAATCTGGACAAGAAGAAGATGAAAATTAGAATAAGAAATAGATGGAAATTACGGAAAAAAGCGGATAAAAATTAGGACAAGAGCAGATGAAGATTGGGACAAGTAGGGGATGAAAATTAGAACACGAAATGGATGAAAATTAGGACAAAGAAAATTAGAATAAAAATAGATGAAAATTAGGACAAGAAATAGATGAAAATTATAACAAGAAATAGATGGAAATTAGGACAAGAAAGATGAAAATTAGAACAAGAAATAGATGAAAATTAGGACAAGAAACAGATGAAAATTAGAATAAGAAATAGATGGAAATTAGGGCAAAAAGCGGATAAAAATAGACAAGGAGCAGATGAAGATTGGGACAAGTAGGGGATGAAAATTAGAACACGAAATGGATGAAAATTAGAACAAATAGCAGACGAAAATTAGAATAAAAATAGATGAAATTTAGGACAAGAAATAGATGAAAATTAGGACAAGAAATAGATGAAAATTAGGACAAGAAATAGATGAAAATTAGGACAAGAAATAGATGAAAATTAGGACAAGAAATAGATGAATATTAGGACAAGATAAAGATGAAAATTATAACAAGAAATATGATGAAAATTAGGACAAGAAGCAGATGAAAATTAGAACAAGAAATAGATGAAAATTAGGACAAGAAACAGATGAAAATTAGAACAAGAAACAGATGAAAATTAGAACAAAGAGCAGATGAAAATTAGAACAAGAAATAGATGAAAATTAGGACAAGAAATAGATGAAAATTAGGACAAGAAGTAGATGAAAATTAGGACAAGAAGTAGATGAAAATTAGAACAAGAAATAGATGAAAATTAGGACAAGAAATAGATGAAAATTAGGACAAGATAATGATGAAAATTAGAACAAGAAAAAGATGAAAATTAGGACAAGAAGTAGATGAAAATTAGGACAAGAAATAGATGAAAATTAGAACAAGAAATAGATAAAAATTAGA
Source organism: Periplaneta americana (assembly GCA_025594305.2). Taxonomy (NCBI): domain Eukaryota; kingdom Metazoa; phylum Arthropoda; class Insecta; order Blattodea; family Blattidae; genus Periplaneta; species Periplaneta americana. Next base: position 96,791,140 of record JAJSOF020000031.1, read on the forward strand.
ACAAGAAATAGATGAAAATTAGGACAAGATAATGATGAAAATTAGAACAAGAAATAGATGAAAATTAGGACAAGAAATAGATGAAAATTAGACAAGAAATAGATGAAAATTAGGACAAGAAATAGATGAAAATTAGAACAAGAAATAGATGAAAATTAGGACAAGAAATAGATGAAAATTAGGAAAAGAAATAGATGAAAATTAGAATAAGAAATAGGTGGAAATAGGGCATGAAGCAGATGAAGATTGGGGCAAGGAGCAGACGAAGATTAGGAGAATAATCAGATGAAAATAGAAAATGAAGACAAAAGTTAGAAAATACTGGAAATTAGGAGACTGAAAATTTCTAGAGAAATTGTATAAATGGGCGGAAAATAATAATACGAGAGAATTATATATAAAAAACAATAGATTGAAAAGAAACATAGTGATCTTTGGGAAGGTGAGAAGAGAAATGTCGAAGAATGGGAAGGGGAATAAAAGAGAAAACGAAAGTATGGGAAAGGAAAACGAAAAAGTTTAGAAAATAATTCGTACAGTATCAGATGACTTTCCTTTATGTAAAGCTCATCTGTTAATAAAATCAAATAATAATTGGTATTATAAAAATTGTATTTATATTAGTGGAGTTAGTGTTGTTCACCTAGCGGGGATAACTTGCAGCAATTGACTTAGGTAAGGTTGTGGTGAAGATACATTTTACATTTCGACTGCTGTTGAAAAACTATCCCATAAAAGTAGAGAGTGTAAAGTACTTTAAAAGCGCTGAATGTCATACTCTTTAATGACTATATTTATCTATGGAGTATGGCTCGCATTTACATACTTGTCTTTTGTGTGGTTAACCGCATACGTGCATATTGCTTGACGTACTCACCCCCACGGTGACAAAAAATAAACTTCATTGGACAACTAATTGAAGGGCGCTCACAGAAAAGGCTCGGTAATGACGCTGGAATACGACTCTCTAAAGTGGCGGGTACAATTACGAGGTCGGCGAGTGAAATGACAGTACTTACACATCGATATACAATGCAAGAATCGACCGTAATGGCCTGGGTACTGTGCACAACCCCACGTTATCCAGACATTATCGCTCTTACAGCTGCGACTCTTGTTTGGTTTGTGCTCTGCAGAGTTTGTGCACTTGCCATGCAGTGAGATAAACTTTAACTCCCATCGAACTTGTGTGGGCTTAATAATTATTTCACAGGACGAAGCAAGGTGAAATAATGACGCAGATGCAACTAGAGACTGCCGTCGGGCGTGGATTCGAGGCCTGCTTGGACCCATTACCTTGTTCGTTTTTATTTTCCGACATTTTATTCAAGTGTAACAAAAATGTCAGGTAATATCATGACAATTGCTCGATGTCATCTCGTCATTACCAATTCTAGAGACGCTATATAACCTTCCAAGTTAATAGAACCTAGTTAAGTCGATTGAAAAATAATTTGGATGTGTTAGTGGCGAAATATAGATTACACTGTTTTCATTGTACTTATTAATATAAATACAAGTTTTATCTTTAGGTAGTATATTTTAAGACATCTTAAATGTCTATTTCCTTATTCTAATTTTATCATTAATCTTAATTACCAAATACTTTGAAATGATTAATACTTAGGTTTTGTCATTTTTTCATTTTTAATAATCTTGATATTTTAACATTGCTTTTTGTTAATTTTAATATCATACACTAATTATACGAATATATTCTCTGTTTAAACACTTAATACTCAATACATATATTTTTTACTATTAGATGATGCATTTTAATAGTACATTATGCAATGAGCCTATAATGAAGGTAATTAAGAAGCGAGTATGGATATTTATGAAACGAGCGCAAGCGAGTTTCATAATTTTCATAAGAGCTTCTTAATTACCATTATAGGCGAGTTTCATACGACTTTTTATGCTCGACCATATTTCTAACTTGATATTATTAATTTTCTTTGTATCTGACCTTGACCAATGTCCCGTATGTTGTGAGATGTGCGCAGACGCGAAAGTATTGATTTTTTCCGAGGAACAGATGTTCACATTGACCTTGCTAGGCCATAAGAACCTACAGAGATAACATTGAAATTAAATTCGACATTGAAAACCGAGATGACAAATTGAACTTATTTGAATATTATTTACAATTAACGCTAATTATTATAGTAACAGAACATAACCTTCTGCGACAGTATTGGATTTCCAGCCTCCGTGAGTTTTCGCTAATTCTCTTTCGATTGCATATCCGAGAATAATCGATACTTGCGGTTTTATAACGGTACAAAGCTGACTCGTTATTGGCTGAACACCTGTAAGCTGAGTTGTCATTGGCTGAAAACACCTGTACTTTAATGAGTAGATGTACTTTAATGACATGCATTAAAGGACTGCTACCAGGTGTATAATTACTACATTTCGGCATGGTCGAGCATAAAAAAATGTTTAATACTATTTTAATCAATTTAATTTGTATTTGAGTTTATAATATACATGCAAACTGAACAACATTTAGGTCATTTTATTTTAACAATTGTCGACTTTTAAATTATGTATCTCTGTAAAATTTTATTATTAACCATGAGTTTTACACAATTTATGTTCTTGTTACAGTCGTGGTACTACCACTGAAGATGGAGGAGCATTCCTCCGAAACATGTATGGTTTTTAACCGATTTTAATAATTTTATTCAATCATTAAAAAGTGTTCATATAACTGTATTAAATCACTTTTATTGTATATAACTATCCTACCCATGAACACTGTTGCATCTGACCTAACTTATGTAATTTAATTAGATTACACAACGTTTTCACATTCATTTTCAGATAAAGGTGCGGAAAGGCTAACTTTCTCTGTGCAGCCATTAAAACTGCATAATGTTCTTTACTAGCCGATGGCGGACAAGAGAAGCCAACATTGTTAAAACAAAGAATGAAAGTGACTTCGAGATTAAAAAAACGTCAGGGGATCGACTCCATATATAGGCCTAATTGCTTAAAATATTTTATTTTTGCTTGGTTATTTAACGACGCTGTATCAACTACGAGGTTATTTAGCGTCGATGGGATTGGTGATAGCGAGGTGATATTTGGCGAGATGAAGCCGAGGATTCGTCATGGATTACCTGACGTTTGCCTTATGGTTGGGGAAAACCTCGGGAAATACCCAACCAGGTAATCAGCCCAAGCAGGAATCGAACCCGCGCCCGAACGCAACTCCGGATCGGCAGGCAAATGAAATATTTATGCTGTTCGTGGTTACTTTTGTGACAATGGTTAGAAAATTGTAAGGATGTTTGGGATTTGTAATAAAAGTTTGATATATCTTTTCATTTCTGTCTTCATAATCTCCGTATTTAAATTTAACAAGGCGGAGCCTTCTCGTTAACTACTTCATAATCGCTTCTTTATTCCATGAGGCCTAGTCTAGAGACAACAATGCAAAAGATTAATCAATATGAAAAGATTTAAACATCAATAATAATGTGTTAGTACAAAGAGTCGGATTTATTTGGAAATTAATACTTTGTACTTTAGAATTAGACTACGTTAAATTAACTATTTTTGTCTTTATACTACCCGCATTTATTAATCACCCCGTTTGTATACGAACAATAAATTTCTTTATCAACAGTAATCTCACTACAGGTTCTAATTTATCTAGAGAATTGGATTTAATTGACTATTACGCGATTAGAAGAAAGTATGTAAAGAGTAGAAGAAACAAAGTATTCTAATACAATAAAATATTGACTTACTGAAATTCTGTTTCACTAATGTTAGCTTCACCAAAACGTTTGAACGGAGCCGCCATTTTCAGTTGACTGTCTATGTTGGAAACAAATGACAATCGCAGAGCATGTTTTATATTAGCGTAAAGAATTTTCAGTTTGAAATGTTGGCAAACAAAGAAACCAAAGGTAGGGAGCTGGTAAAAGCAGAAGAAAGCATATAAAGATTAGAAGAAATAAGTACTCTAATACAATAAAATAGACATTAATTGACTTACTAAAATTCTATTTCACTAATGTTATCTTCACCAAAATATTTGAACGGAGCCGCCATTTTCAGTCGATTATCTATGCGGGAAACAAATTACGATCGCAAAGCATGTTTTATGGTACCGTAAAGAATTTGCAGTGTGAAATGTTGGCAAAAAGAAACAAATGCTAGGGACGCGATAAAATTGTGCGATAAGCAGCCATGATTAGTTGAAAGACGTCCTTTCGTACCGCTTTATCGGTCAAAAGTAGTATGACGTGGTAAAAGTGTAATAGTCAAATTAGAATCAAGTTCATTATTTCGTTAAGCTTTCACACTATGGAAAAACCAGTGATAGAGTGAATGTTGATGACAAGCCAGTTGGCTTACTGTGTGACTCTAAAGAATTCTCGGAAAATCAAATCGCCCCTTATGATGGATTTCTTACTTTATTGTTCCATAATATGTTATGTTATATTATTGGCTAAGACCACACGGTACACGAGCTGGCTCTTCCAGTAGTGGCTAGAAACATTTTTGTTTTATAAATTTAATTTGTACTCACTAGCTAGCTAGTTAAATAAATAAATAAATAAATAAATAAATAAATAAATAAATAAATAAATAAATAATAAATAAATAAATAAGTAGATAAGTAGATAATTAAATTAAATAAATAAATTAAATTAATAAATTAAATTAAATAAATAAATTAAATTAAATAAATTTAATTAATTAAATTAATTAAATTAAATAAATTAATTAAATTAAATTAATTAATTAAATTAATTAATTAAATTAATTAATTAAAAATAAATTAATTAAATAAATAAATTAAATTAAATAAATACATTAAATTAAATAAAAAATTAAATAAATAAATAAAATAAAATAAATAAATTAAATAAAATTAAATAAAACTAAATAAATAAATAAGTAAATTATAATAAATAAATTAAATAAAAAGTAAATAAATAAATAACTAAATAAATAAATAAATAAATAACTAAGTAAATAAATAAATAAAAGTAAATAAATAAATAAAAGTAAATAAATAAATAAGTAAATAAATAAATAAATAAATAAATTAAATAAATAAATAAATAAATGACTAAGTAAATAAATAAATAAAATAAATAAATAAATAACTAAGTAAATAAATAAATAAAAGTAAATAAATAAATAACTAAGAAATAAATAAATAAATAAGTAAATAAATAAATAACTAAGTAAATAAATAAATAACTAAGTAAATAACTAAGTAAATAAATAAAACTAAGTAAATAAATAAGTAAATAAATAAAACTAAGTAAATAAATAAGTAACTGAGTAAATAAATAAAACTAAGTAAATAAATAAATATCTAAATAAATAAATAAGTAAATAAATAAATAAATAAATAAATAACTAAGTAAATAAATAAATATCTAAGTGAATAAATAAGTAACTAAGTAAATGAATAAATAAATAAATAAGTAACTAAGTAAATGAGTAAATGAATAAATTAATAAATAAATAAGTAACTAAGTAAATAAATAAATAAATAAATAAGTAAATAAATAAATAAAAAAATAAATAAATAAATTACTTACTTACACAAATACATACATAAACAGACAAATAGACATTTTACGATTTACAGTTGAGGTGGTGAGTTCCAAAACTTCATAAGTACACCTGACAAATTTTTCGGGAAACAAGGAAAACTTAATTTATTTTACAAAATTAAAAATGTAATAATTAGTCAATAAGAGCAAGTTGAGGAAAAGAAATTTATGGTTTCTTCATATGCTTTAACATAACACAATGAAATATGCATGTATTTATGCAAAATAACGAATGTATGAAGTTTGATACGAAATTGTTTGCAAATATGGAGTTTCATTACAACATAAAAAAATAACAGAAAATTGAGTCAGTCATAAGTAAAATGCGAAGGTTCAGCCCCTATTCTAGACCGCAACGTGTATTATTACGTTTGTTTACAGCTGCGCCAGGTTCGCACAGTCAGCTCATAAAAATAATAATGTGCAATAGAACAGCATGCTTCAGGCAACGCGTTCAGTCTGATAGGATTTGTTGGTGCGTAATAATATGATTAATAAAGGCAGTATACTGGTAATGAACAAGCAATGTTATTGAGTATATTGCCGTTCAGAGAACATACATAGGCAGTTGTACAGGTGAACTAACATTTAAATTACATAAAGGAACAGTAGTATGTACCAGTGGCGGCTGATTGACTGAGGCAAGTGAGGCCGGGCCTCAGTCACTTGGCTTAACTGAAATAAAATTTTGTTTTTATGTAATGTATTACTTATTTGAAAGAAGCATATATCGCTGTAGAAGCATTTGAAAACTTTGTGATGTAGATAGACCTGTTTTCCAGTAAAATTTGTTCCTGAGGCCAGGATCGCTCGTGCCGGGTCTGGCTTGTGATGTATATAGATCTGTTTTGCAGTAAAATTTGTTTATGAGGCCAGGATCGCTCGTGCCGGGTCTGGCTTGTGATGATTTTTCCAGTAAAATTTGTTCCTGAGGCCAGGATCGCTCGTTTGGCTTGTGATGTATATAGATCTGTTTTGCAGTAAAATTTGTTTATGAGGCCAGGATTCTGCTTTTAGATTTTCGTTTGTGTTCGCGGGCTTTTGACGTTTCGCTTTAAACGTTGTAACTGAGGCACAATTCGTCTGGCCTGGTCAGGTTTCACTCCTCTCAACCATGGGCCGGCCTCAAGGGTAGAAGTGGGGTGGGAATAGTGTGACTTGTCTTCCTAAATAGGCCATAAATAACAAACATTCCAGCTCTTTGGTAGGCAGAGACCCACACTATTCTCTCCTCTTATGTCTTAGTTTATGACTTAAGCGAGGGTGTTGTAATATTGTATTTCGTGTAGTGAATCTGGGCCAATGTTGTTATGTATTTCGGGAAAATATAGACAGAAACAAATGCCAGAAATAATGCTGGTGTAGTTAATTCATTGTTAGAGTGTCCTTTTTCGAGAAGAAATAATATTGAACGAAAGGACGTTTTAAATAAAGAGAGAGACTACCGAGATACCTACGACATCGCTGATAATAATTTTTCTGACACATAATCTTAAACCGCGAGTTTCTATTGCATCCTGGTATGGGCAACAAATGGTTAAGTGGTAATGTGGTGCAAAATAAACTTCTCTCTTGGCCTTGTTTGTTGCTGTCAAAGGAAAAAAATAAAAAAGAAAAGAAAGAAAGGGGAATTTCAACACATAATATGGGTTGCTTCATCACACTGAAACAATCAATGAAACTCACAGCATAACAGCTTATTTGGTGAGTGAAATTATTATTTTTCATTACTAGTAATAATAATAATAATAATAATAATAATAATAATACAGTAATAATGACAATAATATAACAACAGTGATAATATTAATATCATAAATAAACATTTCCTATCGGAGGCACTTAAACTAGTTGCATCTGGCCTCACCGAGGATTTGGATCACCGGCCGCTACTGGTATGTACATTGTCACAGTGTGCAACAAAACATTATTTTTCTCGAAAAACATAAATGTGCAGTACATAGGATGGGATACAAACATAATAATTATATTATTATTACATTTTACATTACTTTCTACATCTTCAATTATTTACATTATAAAGAGTGTTTCCGAGGTGGTGTTACGAACTTTCAGGAATGATGGCGAAGGGCACATGTATCAATTTGAGATAAGGAACCCTGGTCCGGAAATGACAGAGTCCAAAGTTACAAGCAAAAATAGTTTTGTGGAAATTAAATAATTTTATTCCTCTGTACACATTATTTATGTTTATTTATCTGTACATCTTACACATACTGTATTCATCTGACGTTGTTTACGTTGTCTACTTACAGTATTCCATTCAGTGCGCTGTCTGAGGGGTGGGGACAGGAAACTACACTAAAGCAATGCAGATAGCGTAATGTGTAACGGACATGGTCGGTCCTGATATGCACGTCTGTAGACAGCAGTGTATGTGTACAAGTTGCAGTGTCCAGTCGATCAGTCCTAGTGAAATGGAGGAGTAAACGGGAGCGGAATAAGCAGACCTGATTTTCGAATACGGATGAGCCAATGGGAACAGTAGACAAGCTCACAGATTGTATCGGGACAAGTACCCACGTAGGAGACATCCAGCCCATACCATCTTTCCACGACTGTTCCAAAGGTTAAGGGAAGGAGGGCACGTGATGCGAAATTACAATTCCTTTTCCAACAACTATTTTTGCTTATAACTTTCGACTCAGTCATTTCCGGACCCAGGTTCCTATCTCAAATTGATACATGTGCCCTTCCCCATCATCCCTGAAAGTTTGTAACACCAACCCGGAAACCCCTGTATATACATGCAAACAAGACGAAGACCATGGTTATCGGAAAAAAATTGAAGAAGGTAAACTTGCGAATTCGAAATGAGGCAGTGGAACAAGTGGACAGCTTCAAATATTTAAGTAGTAACATTAGTTGTTATCAGGAATTCAAAAGCATAGCAATGGCAAAGGAAGCTTTTAACAGAAAAAAGGAGCACCTTCTGCGGATCTCTGAAAAAAGAATTAAGAAAGAGACTAGTGAAGTGCTTTGTGTGGAATGTAGCATCGTATGGGGGCAGAAACATGGAAATTACGACGAAGTGAAGAGAAGCGACTGAAAGCATTTGAAATGTAGATGTGGAGAAGAATAAAGCATGTAAAATGGACAGACAGAATAAGACATGAAGCTGTGTCGGAAAGAGTGAGTGAAAAAGAATGATGCTGAAACTGAACAGGAAGAGAAAATGAAATTAGTTGGGTCACTGGTTGAGAAGAAACTGTCTACTGAAGGATGCACTGGAAGGAATGGTGAACGGGAGAAGAGCTCGGGGCAGAAGAAGATATCAGATGGTAAACAACATTAAGATACATGAATCGTATGTAAAGACTAAGAGGAAGGCAGAAAATAGGAAAGATTGGAGACCTGGCCTTGGGAAGAAAATTATGAATGAATAAATGAATATACAGGGTGATTGACGAGGATGTACCGTCCCTTACGGAACTTATTTCCGGAGACATTCTGAGAAAAAAGTGTCATATAAATATTTGTGCTAATCTCAGATTTTCAGAATTACACTAATTAGAAGTTGTTTGTAAAATGCCATTATTCTTGAGTTTTAAGTGTAAAAGAATATTACAGATGAAGAATGAACTATTCAGAAGCATTATTTTTTAATTAGCTAGTATTCTGAAGCTAAAAATGTGTTGTGAATTCCATAATTACTTCGTACAGATTTTTTTTTCGATTTTTAACTACAAAATTAAATTTTCTCACGCATCTATCACAACAATTGTTAAAAATCACTCCACTCTTGTAAATTCTTTAAGACTGTACATCAGAATACAAAAGTGCACTGTAAAGAATCAAGTTCCTAAAATCGTATGATTTGTAACAATTTTTGTGTTAAGTGCGTAAGAATGATGTAATTTTTAGTTAAAAATTGAAAAATAAAATCTGTACAAAGCAATTAACAATACATTTTTAGCTTCAGAACACTAGCCAATTAAAGAAATGATACGTCTGAATAGTTCATTCTCTATTTGCAATATTTTTTACCCTTAAAACTAAAGAGAAAAGGTATTTTACTAACAATTTCAAATTAATGTAACTTTGAAAATATTGAGATTAGGACAAATGTTTATATGACTTTTTTGCTCAGGATGTCTTCGGAAATAAGTCCGTAAGTGATGGTAAATAAGGATCATCCTGTGACATTTCATGCTAAATCGTGTGTTGTCTTTTTATCCTTAAAACGAAAGAAAAAGTATTTTACTAACAACTTCAAATTAATGTAACTTTGAAAATATTGAAGTAGGACAAATGTTTATATGACATTTTTAGCTCAGAATGTCTTTAAGCTGCGTAAGTGACTAAATCCTCGTGAATCACTCTGTAGATGTTTTATGTCTTTTTTTTTTACCCTTAAAACGAAAGAAAAAAAGTATTTTACTAACAACTTCAAATTAATGTAACTTTGAAAATATTGAGATTAGGACAAATGTTTTTGTAACATTTTTTGCTGGGAATATCTTCGGAAATAAGTTCCGTAAGTGACGGCAAATCCTCGTGTATCATCCTGTAGACATTTCATGCTAAATCCTGTGTTGTCGTTTTACCCTTAAAACGAAAGAAAAAAGATATTTTACTAACAACTTCAAATTAATGTACCTTTGAAAATATTGAAATTAGGACAAATGTTTAAATGACATTTTTAGCTCAGAATGTCTTCGGAAATAAGCTGCGTAAGTGACGGTAAATCCTCGTGAATCACTCTGTAGACATTTCATGCTAAATCCTGTGTTGTCTTTTCACCCTCAACACTAAAGAAAAAAGGTATTTTTCTAACAACTTCAAATTAATGTAACTTTGAAAATATTGAGATTAGGACAAAAGTTTATATGACATTTTTAGCTCAGAATGTCTTCGGAAATAAGCTGCGTAAGTGACGGTAAATCCTCGTGAATCACTCTGTAGACATTTCATGCTAAGTCCTGTGTTGTCGTTTTACCCTTAAAACGAAAGAAAAAAGATATTTTACTAACAACTTCAAATTAATGTACCTTTGAAAATATTGAAATTAGGACAAATGTTTATATGACATTTTTAGCTCAGAATGTCTTCGGAAATAAGCTGCGTAAGTGACGGTAAATCCTCGTGAATCACTCTGTAGACATTTCATGCTAAATCCTGTGTTGTCTTTTTACCCTCAACACTAAAGAAAAAAGGTATTTTTCTAACAACTTCAAATTAATGTAACTTTGAAAATATTGAGATTAGGACAAATGTTTATATGACATTTTTAGCTCAGAATATCTTCGGAAATAAGCTCCGTAAGTGACGGCAAATCCTCATGAATCACCCTGTAGACGTTTCATGCTAAATCCTGTGTTTCCTTTTTAACATAACTTACCAGTCACGTCCACAGTTCGAGTTGTGTTTGCGTCTACTCTTCAAACCCTACTATTTGGTATGAGCTTAGCTGAAATATACCGTTTTCACATTGCAACTCTCCGCTCGTCAAAACGAAACCCTACACTGTCATTAATTGCTATGTGGGAGAAAAACCGGCACAAGTGCGACAGAATGATTATTTGAGTTATCGACTAAAATGCATAATGAGAAAGTACATCATTTGCATGACTCGGTTTATTAGCATCTCCTTCCTGAATACAAACTGTGACACTCATATCGTTAGGGCGATCCGATTATCACTAATCACGGTACACTCACGTCCGTGATTGATAGCGGCGGCTCGTGTAGCTCGCATGTTAATGAGACCCGGCACTTGTACGCGTGATTTCCAATTTCATAGTTTGTCTAGTAATTTCATTAATGGCCTTCGCACTGTATCATGGCGCTCTAATGACCGTATTAACATGTAGAGCATAGGTGTGATTTATTGTAAGCCCCAGTCGTCTCCATGCCAATACCTGGTTATTCATTGTTTGAAAATAGTGCGATGTGCCGGAACTTGAAATGCGGAATATGACACGGAGTTTTGTGAGAATGATTGACTGTTTTTAGGACAATGATGGACTGGAATAACAACATTGATACAGAGTTATTTTGTTACCTATATAATTTTGCATTTTCTTATGTACTGGTTCCAAAATTTAAGTCAGAATGTCCCCTCAGTCACCAGTTTCTTACTGTGTTACAATGTTGCAAACTCGCATCGGGCAGTGGCTTCAAGTTTGTGGTTTTTAAATTAAATTTACACTGTAACAGTCCACGCTATTGAAATACGCCAGAAGGATAAATGATTCTTTATTGGATTTCCTATGGATATGGACAAAAATCATGATCATATTCGCAACAGTTACCGAATAAGAGGATGTTAAACATTGGGGAAACAAATTTTTCTGACACAATTATAGACTTTTCATCAGTATAGTATGACACTTTTTTGTTACGTAAACATGAGCTATTTGTTCTGAAAATCTGCAGGGTTATTTCCATCCTGTATTACATGACCAATATATATAATATATATAATATATATACATATATTATGTATAATATATATACATATATTATATATACAGTGTGTCCCAAATTGATGTAAGGTCCCTGAGCCAAATAACGCCAGGTATACCTTTAACGTCACCCTATTAAAATTTGTTAACGACACAAGTTTTCGGTAGTGTATACTTGGCTCGGAAACATGACGGCCTCTCTTCTTGGAATTGGTAATCCCTCATAAACCCCCATCCTCTACTCAACCCCTAGTCGCGTGGCAGAAATACAATAGATCCCAGCATTGCCAAATCTAGTAGTCATTGCCTCTACCTGTTTGGTTTCACCCATTCTCAGTGTCTTTGTCGACGTGTTGTTTTTTTACCGTTGTGCGCTTCAATATGTCTAATTTATTCCGGCCATGATTAATGAGTGTAGGAGCAGATGATCCGCAGCCAGGCCTCCTGATACACCTGAAGATCACGACAAGAACAACAAATAACACCGTCGAAGAAAACAGAATATCTTATTTGCAGAGGAGCGTAGCTAAGAAAACAAAGTGTTAAAATTGTGTCTAACGTTAGAAATTCTATCCATAAAGTAATCGAAAGTTCAGGCAGTTTAATAACTATAAATCTTAATCACTTAACATCGGACGCAACCGGCGGAGTTGGATATATGGGCATAGAAATTAAGAATTACGGTTCACCAACTAAAGAGAAAATAAACAAATTAAAACAGAATTCGGTAAGATAGACGATTTTATACGTGATTTACTTCGCCGGACAGTATGTGAACAGTACGCGAAAGAGATATCACCAACAGCAACACCGTCCTTAGCAACCTAAATAATGACATTATTCACAGCAGTGCTTAAAAGTTTTCTAACTTACAGCAGTGAATTAAATGTTTTTAAATCACTCTACATGACAACCAACATATTAGCAATAGTGAAATGAATATATATGAACTTCTTCGCCAACAACACAGTTACAATTTAAAATTAAATTTACATACCAGTAATGAATAAAATATTGTATAGCATACTAGAGTAAACAGATTTTATGCGTTCGTGGAAATTATCACCCAAGGCGAAGCTGATAAAATCTAACTTTACTCTTTTGTACTATAAATTCTATAACTATTCAATGATCACAGTTTCAGAAAATTTTACCGGCGCAACATTCTTAATTAAGTATAAAATTCTGTAACTTCAATAACACTTATTATAGAAGTCTGTATTTTTTTTGTTTATTTAGAAAAAATCATGTTAGTTAAAATATAAATATAAAGTGTTTTTAAAATAAGTTTGTTCATTTTTATTTTTACACCAATTTTGTTTTAGTAATTACAAATTAAGGTATATTTACAAAGATAATATAGTCTCGCTGAAAATCGCGGTTTCACGGAACACAGTTTGAAAAACGTTCGCAAATCACAATGACTTCAAGAATTGGCAACTCGGCTAAGGGTTTATCCTTTGCGCGTGCCTGCAGTTAACTGGTGAAGGGGATGAGGGAAGGTCGTCATGTTTTCGCGCGAAGTATACTCCTGCAGCCTGCATTCGCTTGCCATGTAGTGATGAACTGAGTTACTAGCTGTCCGCTGACATTTACGAGTGACATTATATTCCATCATTTTCCTGTTGTGTGTTGATAGTGAATGTCAAGGTAAGAGGCAATATTTTATTTTGTGTGTTGAGCAAATAATAACTATATTAAACTATATATTTTCGTGATCCTTAAACATTCTTCTATGTATAGAAAGTATTTGCTATCTATAACATTTGAAAATGTCAGAGAAACAGGCATGTCATGTTATCAAGTACTCAGTAGCGCTTTAACGCCATGTGGGTTAAAGGTCTACAGACAAAATTTTAGGTTATGTTAGTACTAAGGCTGACAGTACAGCATCAGTGTGAAAACATCAGGAAAATCACTAAGCTTTCAACTTACAAATGTTCAGAATGTGCAGTGATGATATTGGTTCAATTGCTTATCGAAATCTTATTTTTTTTTTACGTAACTTAATTTTTTTCTTTTACTTATTGGAAAACATTCATATTAAACTAAGGTAAATGCTTTTGTGTTTAATAACTCTCTACTGTGTCACATTGTCTCTTTTTTTTTAAAGTAAGGAGTCACTGGAAAACATATTTTCTAATCCATCTGGTGTTTCAGTTTCAAATCAAGGATCTTTCATTAGTATTGAGTGATTTTGTATCTTTTATTAACAGAAACTGAAATTTAGTCGCTTAGTTCAATTTATGTAGCTTAGGAAAAATAATTCATTAACAATTATAAGTGTATAGGTTACTAGAAAATAGGTGGCGTTAATTGGACAACCTGTTCCTAATAACGCCAGTTAGAAAGTTTTCCTATTTGAGTTCTAATTCTTGTTTGGTATATAATATATCCATTTTCATTGTTCTATTTTGTAAAGATAAGAGTAGAGTTTCTATTTCATAATTTTCGTGTTTGTACATAACTTATTTCCAGAGCAAAAGTGACTGAAGTGTTAAGGTGGCGTTATTTGGTACGTGTACCTCATAAACTCTTTGAAACACTATTTTTCAGCAAAGAGATGAGACAGAAATACGATTTTTGCGGTTTAGTATTCCTTAAGCCCGTACATATTCAAAATGGTCCCCTTCCGCCACAGTACACTCCCAACAACGACGTACAACAGAGCGACATACCAACTGGATTGTTGCTAATGGAATATCATTACATGCATGTTCAATCTGAACTCTCAGTTCCTCCAGTGTTTGTGGTTTTGTGGCGTACACTGTGTCCTTTAGAGCTCTTTATAGGTAGAAGTCTGGAGGGGTTAAATCCGGAGATAGAGGCGGGAACTCCGCAGCACTTCCCTTTCGTCCTATCCATCTCTGGTTCGTCCACATTTAGTGCGTGGACAAGTCTCGAAATGTAAGGGTTCCATTTTTAGCTCGCTAAATTTGATGAACACTGGATTTGCTGATACCAATCTCACGAGAACATTGCCTCATTGACTTCTTTGGGGATTGTGCAAAAGTCTGCATGACTACATCAACATTCTCGTTATCGATGGAACTTCTCTTTCTTCTGCACCGCCCTTTCAACACATCTTGCACCGTTCCGTCGACTTCAAACTTGTCTGGGATTCTTAGGATAGTTAACCTTGTTGGTGGTTGTGTTCCAAATTCAACCCTCCAACGTCACTGAACGCTTTCCATAACCTCGGCACTAGAATGAGGTGGTGTGGTCGGCACCACGCTCTGACCGCCTTTTACCCCCAGGAAAGACCCGTACTCAATTTTATAGGAGGCTGAGTGAACCTCGGGGCCGTTTTTAAAGTTTGACGAGAAAAAATCCTGTCACCACCTGGGATCGAACCCTGGACCTTCCAGTCCGTAGCAAGATGCTCTGTACTTTCCAATAACATTTCAGTATCCACTTACATTCATCGAACGATAATTGCACCGCTATGTTTGTTTAAAAACAGATGAACATGTTTCCATGCGTACACACCTGTGGAGTAACGGTCAGCGCGTCTGGCTGCGAAACCAGGTGGCCCGGGTTCGATTCCCGGTCGGGGCAAGTTACCTGGTTGAGGTTTTTGCCGGGGTTTTCCCTCAACCCAATATGAGCAAATGCTGGGTAACTTTCGGTGTTGGACTCCGGACTCATTTCACCGGCATTATTACCTTCATCTCATTCAGACGCTAAATAACCTTAGATGTTGATAAAGCGTCGTAAAATAACCTACTAAAATAAAATAAAAATATTTCCATGCTTTCCTCTGCCTTCTGAATCATAAACCGCAAAAATCATATTTGTATCTCATTTCTTTGCTGAGAAATAGTGTTTGAAAGAGTGTATACATCAATTTGGAACACACTGTATTTTTTTCTCTCATCTGTATATTCTACTCTAATCTGTTATTTCACATTGTATTCTGTATGCTGTTTGTGTTAATTTATGTTGTTAGGCCTACATACTATTTTGTGTTGTATTTTACAATGTATTATCGTATTACACTCTGATATATTAGATATTTTATTCATGCAATCTAATTAGTTGGTCAGATGCGAAATCCCTTTCTAATTGCCAGACGCTCTCGCTTTATCTGTTCTAGTTAACGCTCAAAAGGTATGTGTACGACGGAAAAACATGAATAATTTCAAATTGCTGTGTTTATTTGCTAATCTTTGCATGATCCCTTCTCCTGCTAATGTGTGTCTCGGCTTCAATACTCGTCAGCTGTACGTATGATGGCTTACAATCTAATTGAACCTAATACTGTAGAAACAGATTAAGGTGCAAACACAGAGCATGTATAATAACGGCCTGGATCTCGTTGCTAGGTTACAAAGTGGAAACGTATAGTATCAAAATCGTTTCTTAAGTTCATATATCATTAAGGCCCGGTTTTATAAATACGGTTAATCTAAATATTATGTTAAACCTAAATTAAACCTAACCGTGAGTTTAACTCAATGTGCCGTACTACAGAGTCTTAGTTAAGTTAAACCGTAGTGGAATACGATTGGTATTATTGCTAGGAAAGAAAAGAAGACGATCGCAACTGTTTAATTATATTATTGACTAGCCGTACCCGTGCGCTCCGCTGCACCCGTTAGAAATAAATATAAAGTAATTACATAATTAAAATTGGACATTTGATTCAGGGAACATTCGTGTTTGATATAAGGATAAATTGTTTATTATGTTACTTAATTTAAATTGTATTTGCATAATTAAAATGCGATCATTTTGATCCAGAGACCACTCATTTGGTCATAAAAATTATTTTAGGAAATACAGGAAACGAATGTACAGAATAGCCTATCAAGTTTTCTGTGCATAAGAAGCTATTTTAATCTTACCTGTCCTCGATTCACTCAGAAGTTACTGTAATAACATTATAGCATTATGTCCATCTAGAGAAACTACACTTTCCAATGGTGAATTAATAATTAATTATACAAATCGGTTAATTTAGCTTCTGATATTACTTCATACAAACACAGAAACATTCTCTGTAGGCTATCTTTCATAGCTTTCGATTGTTGCTGTCCAAGGCCCCTTATAGACGAAGTCATTTGTTTTTTAATTCATTACATGGCCTTAGATGGCAGTTATTTTAATTTTAAAACTCATTTATCTCATTAAATATCAGTCCTATCAAAATTTTTCAAGGAATAAAACTTATCGGAAATTATTTTTAAAGAAACTTTTGTTATGCAATATTTTTCAAAAAATCAATAATAAGCGAGATATTTCGATTTATTTAATTCAGGCCCCCTTATAACCCCCTTTTAAATAATGTATTTTGAATGCCATATAGCCTAAAATCTAAGTTACAACGAACTTAATTTATATTCCAATTTTCATCGAAATCCGTTCAGCCATTATCGCGTGAAAAGGTAACAAACATAAGACAGACAGACAGACATACAAACAAAAATTTCAAAAAAGCGATTTTCGGTTTCCGGGGTTTAATTATATATGTTAGGACCAATTATTTTTGGAAAATCGAAAATTACCAGAAAAATTTTGGCTACAGATTTATTATATAGATTTAAATCTATTTATATAGATTTAAAATAGCCGACTCTCGTGGGGAATCTTCATTAAGAAACATCTTTGTTCTTCGATATCAGAGACAGTATCATAAAAAAACCTAAAGAAGACCAATACCGCGTACTGCAGTATGCTTGTCAGATTTAACCTCAAATAGTTTATCACTGGCTACCAACTTTATACTCCCAAACACAATGCAGCCAAACTAAACCTTGCATGACTATCCACGACGTAACTCCATACAGAATCAACTGAGTAATGAAGTAATAATATTAGTGTGCGTATTTTATGCGTTGTCTAGAATATTTATGAAACAGATTTCGGTCAAACAAAGTTATTTTTACGAGTCTAGTTTATAAATCAGGCCCCATAGTAAATCTTACCAGGAGACTGTCTGCCACACACAGTACAATGCGCAATAGGTTTATAGTAGATTTACGGACACCTTCGAAACCTTCCATCGTTTTCAGTATGCCTACTACCAGAGGAAAAATAGCTCAGCGCAACTAGTAATTGATGCAGAAATTCAACAGAATGTTTTCAAAAATAAAAAAGAAATAATTTATCTTTTCAAATAATCTTTAAATCCAAATCCTAAAACACATATGTTTGCACTTTCTCGTTTTTCTGTTGCATGTTGTATTCGAGTTTCAATTTTTCGAAACAAGGTTAGGACTGTCTTCTTCGAATACCTCAATATGTTTTAAAACTTATGTTCATTTATGTATATTTCAAAGTGGTAACTCTGTTCCGAAAAATTCTTGGCCGCCGTGGTCGTTCAGTAATATTGATCACTCACATATCGTTACTCATAAGTTCTTGGAAAACATCTGCAACATCCATGTGTATTGCGGGAACCGCTATCTTGCACTGTTGAGCCTTGAACTGCAGTTTAAACGGCAGAGAAGTGCCGATAAAGTTAAACTCAAGTTAACTCAAGATTAAACTTGTAGAAGGTTTATATATAATACGAAGCAGAACAAAAACTTCAGTTTTAACTGAACGTAAGGTTTAAACGGGGTTTATAATACCGGCCCTAAAGGTCTTCAGCAGTAGCGGCCGGTTATCAAAATCCTCGGTGAAGCCAGATCCAACTAGTTTAAGTGCCTCCGATAGGAAATGTTTGTTTATGATATTAATTATTATTGTTATTATATTATTAATATCATTATCACTGTATTATTATTGTTGTTATTATTATTATTACTATTATTAGTCTATTCTTATTACTATCAATGAAAAATAATTTCACTCACCAAATAAGCTGTTATGCTCTGAGTTTCAGTGATTGTTTCAGTGTGATGAAGCATCCCATATTATGTGTTGAAATTCCCATTTCTTTCTCTTCTTTTTATTTTTTTCCTTTGACAGCAACAAACAAGGCCAAGAGAAGTTTATTTTGCATCATATTACGACATAACCATTTATGTTGCCCATACCAGGATGCAATAGAAACTCGCGTTTTAAGATTGTGTGTCAGAAAAATTATCAGCGATGTCGTAGGTATCTCGGTAGTCTCTCTCTTTATTTAAAACTTCCTTTCTTTTAGTATTATTTCTTCTCGAAAAAGGATACTCTAACAATGAATTAACTGCACCAGCATTATTTCTCTCATTTGTTTCTGTTTATATTTTCCCAAAATACATAACAACATTGGCCCAGATTCACTACTGTACTACGAAGTGCGATAGTAGAACACCCTCGCTTATGTCATAAACTGAGACATAAGGGGAGAGAATCGAGTGGGTCTCTGCCTGCCAAAGAGCTGGAATTTTGTTATTTATGGCCTAGTTAGGAAGACAAGTCACCAGTGGCGTAGCATGAAATTTTGAGCAGGGGAAGCTAACTAAAGCTGTCTTTCATGCAATATGAGAAAACGTATTACAAAAATACAGTCTTAAATAAATAGTAGTCAGTTTCAAGTCAGCAGTCGAAGATTGGTTGGAACCTCGTAACACCAATAAGGCATGACCTCAAATGGTACGTAATAAAATATGATTTCACGGTTTACACATATCTCTAACAAATAGACACGTATATGTATAACATTAGCTCACTCCCTGTCATACTTAGAGAAATCACAATATTAGTATAATTACGTAAGTATGCGTCTGTCTTTTGGTTGTGTCCTTCATTGACAGCAAGGGAGTCGGTCATTTATTTTTAAATCACACTTTTGTTCGTAAGTCAGTCTTGATAATACAATTGCCCTAAAAAAATTCAAGTAAATTAGTGTCAGGAACTGTTATTTCGCTCATTATTTATTATATCAGCCACAATGCACACTAACACTTCAACTGAACACAACTGACGAAAAGGGATAACTCGGAAACTACTTATTTTAAATGTTAAAGCTAGCTTCTTGCGAGCCTTGCGACTAGAGTACCGGTAGTTTAGTTAGAAAGGGATGGAAAATCTGCGGGGTGGATTACACAGAAGAAACCGGTTTGCTTGGAAGCTGGTGTGTGCAGGCTTCTTGTTTACTGCTGCATCTCAAATCATCCTGAGCTGCCGCATCACAACATTTAAAGCGTAAATATAAATTCTATTAAAATTGATAAATAATTTTCTCCATAAACTGCAGGTTTATTATGAAATCATTATTAACTGGGGAAGCTAAGCTATTTAGCTTACATTGACGCTACGCCACTGCAAGTCACCACTGCTATTCCCATCCCACTCTACCCTTGAGGCCCGCCCATGGATGGGACGAGTGAAACCTGACCAGGCCAGACGAATTGTGCCTCAGCTACAACGTTTTAAGCGTAAACTCAAAGCCCGCGAAAGGACATGAAATGCATTAAACCAGACCCGGCACGAACGATTCTGGCCTCAGGAACAAATTTTACTGCAAAACAGGTCTATATACATCAAAGTTTTCAAATGCTTCTACAGCGATATATGCTTCATTCAAATAACTAATACATTATGTAAAAACACAAAATTTGATTTCAGTTAAGCCAAGTGACTGAGGCCCGGCCTCACTTGCCTCAGTCAGTCAGCCGCCACTGGTCTTCAGTAAACTGAACCTAACGCTCATCTCTGGTTTGCTGCCTGCAGTAAGTCGGGCAGTATTTTCAGCTGCTGTAGTGTGTCGAGGGGTGGGGTAAGTCTCTTCTTGTGCAAGCGGGTGTATGAAGCGATATATGTATATGTCCCTGAGACTGCGTTTCGACAAACGCATTCACGCACGAGTGCGTCGCAGAACTAGAGGGGGGAAAACACTCGATTGATTCTTACATTATTTGACGACCATTTATCAACTACAGAGGTAATTTAGCATATAAACTTTTGGAAATGCATGACAACCGTTCAATTTAGAATCTTCTGGTGGTTGTATTTCTGGTTCACTACACGTTGATTTTACACGGTTTTGAAACTAGATCCTGAATACATAATAGCAAAGGCAGAATTTAGATTTACAACAGACTTTAAAAGAAGCCACGATAGACTACAGTAGTCATGTCAATTGATGCCCATAGGAGCAAGCGCGCGCTTTAGAGCTCAGGAGAGCCTGAGCGTTTTACAGCGCAAAGGAAAGAGACAGACGAAAGAGGTAGTATATGCCGCTTGGTCGAGCTATGTTCAGGGATGGCCAGCACTGATTCAATAGATAAAGGGAAGAGAACGTATTAAAACTCTATCCATGCTGATTTTTTTAGATTTTTCTGAGAAGTATAAGTGCATTATAAGAATGTAAGTTTTAATTTTAATGTTAATTTTTCACAAGTTTGATTGTTTTGTTCGAAAGAAATATTTTCTCAACTTTTTTTTTATAGAAAAGTGAATTTTCAGATATAGGTCTATTTATTTAGTAGCCTTACAAAATGTTTTCATAAATCTAATATACCGTAAATACGTATTACTGAAGATAGTGTACTGAAAATTTAGAAAATATTTGCATGGAAATTGTTTGTAAGGAAATGAATTAACAAAGCAACTACTGTTACATCATAAGCAAAAGATACTTGCCCATGTTTTTTTTTTAATTATTAAGTCTGTGCTTTTGTGAACTAATATCAATAAATCTATCACTATCACTATCACTTTGAGAGACGAACAGAGATTAAGGGTGTTTGAGAATAAGGTTGTTACGAAAATATTTGGGACTAAGAGGGATGAAGTTACAGAATTTTCTTAACGCAGAACTGCACGCATTGTATTCTTCACCTGACATAATTAGGAACATTAAATGCAGACGTTTGAGATGGGCAGGCCACGTAGCACGTATGGGCGAATACAGAAATGCATATAGTGTGTTAGTTTGGAGGCCGGAGGGAAAAAGACCTTTGGGGAGGTCGAGACGTAGATGGGAGGATAATATAAAAATGGATTTGAGGGAGGTGGGATATGATGATAGAGAGTGGGTAAATCTTGTACGGGATAAGGACCGATGGCGGGCTTATGTGCGGGCGGCAATGAACCTCCGGGTTCCTTAAAATCCATTTGTAAGTAAGTAAGAAATCCTACTGTTACTATCTGTAGAATTTCCGCAGAATATTATTTCAAAACCCATTACCGAGTGAAAGTATGCAAAGTATATTATTTTTATGGTATTGATTTTTACTATCTCTTACTTAGATCCTATAGCAAAACATGCTGAATTTAGTTTGGAGGTAATTTCTTTAATATGATTTTTTCAATTTAACACATTATCGATTTGCAAGCCAAGAAATTTGGTTGTTCTTGTTTCCATTGAAGACCTATTATTAATTATTATGCTTAAAATTTTCGAGGTTGAATTTGAGCAGGATTTAAATCGGATTATGTTAGTTTTGTTACAGTGTAATACTAAATTATTGGCTGAAAACCAATCACACATTTTGAAAAATTGCCTCTGTTCAAGATTGGAATGTGGCTGTAATTACTTACTTGTGTCAATCTGCAAATGAGTTGACTTATTCGGCAGTTTGGTGGAACACAATATGTAAAAGCAGTTACAAAGTTATACTACTCAAGCCTAGGATAATCTTAGTGTCATAGTATCATAACATCACTTACTACTATTACTTCTTGTTGTTGTTCTTCTTCTTCTTCTCCTTCTCCTTCTTCTTCTTCTTCTTCTCCTCCTCCTCCTTCTTCTTCTTCTTCTCCTTCTCCTTCTTCTTCTTCTTCTTCTTCTTCTTCTTCTTCTCCTTCTTCTTCTTCTCTTCCTCCTTCTTCTCCTCCTCCTTCTTCTCCTCCTCCGCCTTCTCCTCCTCCGCCTTCTCCTCCTCCTCCTTATTCTTCTCCTCCGCCTCCGCCTTCTTCTCCTCCTCCTCCTTCTTCTTGTCCTTCTTCTCCTTCTTCTCCTTCTTCTTCTCGTCCTCCTTCATCTTCTCCTCCTTCTTCTTCTCCTCCTCCTTCTTCTTCTCCTCCTTCTTCTTCTCCTCCTTCTTCTTCTTCTTCTCGTCCTCCTTCATCTTCTCCTCCTTCTTCTTCTCCTCCTCCTTCTTCTTCTCCTCCTTCTTCTTCTCCTCCTTCTTCTTCTTCTTCTTCTCCTCCTTCTTCTCCTCCTCCTCTTCTCCTCCTTCTCCTCCTCCTCCTCCTCCTTCTTCTTCTTCTTCTTCTTCTTCTTCTTCTTCTCCTTCTCCTTCTTCTTCTTCTTCTTCTTCTTCTTCTTCTCCTCCTCCTTCTTCTCCTTTTCCTTCCTTCTTCTTCTTCTCCTCCTCCCCCCTTCTCCTTCTCCTTCTTCTTCTCCTCCTCCTCCTTCTTCTTCTTCTTCTTCTCCTCCTTCTCCTTCTTCTTCTTCCTCCTTCTCCTTCTTCTTCTCCTTCTTCTTCTTCTTCTTCTTCTTCTTCTTCTTTCTTCTCCTTCTTCTCCTCCTCCTCCTCCTCCTCCTTCTTCTTCTCCTCCTCCTTCTTCTCCTTCTTCTTCTCCTTCTTCTTCTAATCCCTGATGGTGTTAGGCGTCGGATCCACCTCTCTCCGTCCATCTAAGATCACTTACAATGATATATCACTGAAAACTGGCCGATTTTGTAGTTACGATGTTCGGTCATCCATGTTTGCACACTAAATCGGCAACGAGAACATGTGAGCTATTCCATCTCAAATCAACTGAAATATAGAGAAAATTGACCTTACAATTTCTAAATACAATGAAACTTCTTTTTTGTACGTAGAGTACTGTGCTACAATGCTTTGTGCAAAGTTTGAGGCATCAGAACTTCATAGTGTTTAAATTAAAAATATTTAAATTTTTCGTATTTTCATAAAATTTGCAACTTTAAACTGTTGTAGGTCCGAAACCCTTTGACCCAATGTTCAAAATCATGGTTTATTTTGATGCTGAGAAATTAAAGTTTATATTGACGTATAAACATATTTTCTTACTTTTTATAGAAATGGAGAAATTTATATTTTTCTCATTAAGACGCCTTTGGCTAGGAAAATATTTTTAAAATATATGGTTAGATTCCGCATTGAAAGTACAAATAAACACATATTTTTTCACTGATGGTATGTTGATAAAGTATTGAAAATATCAAATAAAGAAAATAAATAGTACGCGCGTGAACTAACCAGCTGACTGTGAGACGGGAGCTAGCCGAGACATGCAAGTCCAGGAGACAAACACGTGATGTTTCGTCTAGCAGCGTATGGCTGTGCTAGTTTTATTACAGGTTTTCATAAACACAGGAGTAAATGACGCTCAACGCTCGCCTATCTTCAGCTCTCGGCCAGTGCGTGGGGTACTGCGCCTTTCAAGTCTAGGCATGTGAAAATAATCTATTTAATACCCTCGAAACGTATTGCCGTACCACTAAGCAAACAATGCCGAATCCCTCTTAATAATGCAAGGTTTTTTGTCTCAATATTTTTTACAATTTTTACAAATTGGTAAAAAGCCTAAAAGCAAGTAAAATCATATTATCTGTCTCTCTGTGTACAATAAAAACAAGGATTACTTCTTAACATAACCTACCAAATATCAGCTTCAAAATGAGCTCTCGTTCAATGTTCTGCAGTAAATGGTTCCAGAGTTCTGAGCGCTGAAAGAGGCTTGTTTTTATAAAATACGCTAAATTTGTCGCTCAACAATACGAAAACCGTTTGACTTTCGATAGTATATTTTTGAAAATGCCCTCCCCTCAGCACCTTGTATAAGTAGGGAACAAATTAGAGTATAAAAAAATGCGAGGTTTTTTACTGATCGACTTCATATGGAATAGCCCATATACAGTTTCACTACACTAGCATGATATGACGTTGGACGGTAAGGCGACATCATAACTTCATTTTTGCCAAAAGTGATAGTTATGAACGGTCGATATTATCTTATTTTCTGCTGCACAAAGTAGATATTTAAAAGCGGCTACACACGACCCAATCTGCAGGGTCCGATTTGCAGGGCGGTTGGGTCGGACGAATTGGTTCTGCTCTCCACACGACCCAACTTGCAGTAGGCTGATCCGCTCCGTTGTGAAAAAAGATA
The DNA here is from genome assembly GCA_025594305.2 of Periplaneta americana. Classification (NCBI taxonomy): domain Eukaryota; kingdom Metazoa; phylum Arthropoda; class Insecta; order Blattodea; family Blattidae; genus Periplaneta; species Periplaneta americana. The sequence goes on from JAJSOF020000031.1 coordinate 96,816,119, forward strand.
TATCATGGCTCGTTCACTTTCCAAGTTTCAAAAAGTTGGAATTGCATTGAGTTTGTTGTTACAGAACGATAAACAGATACTATATGAAAAAAATTTTCCGATTAAAAAAATATTTAGGCATATATATATATATATATATATATATATATATATATATATATATATATATATATATATATTTTTTGTTTTTCAAGATTAAGAATGTTGAGAGTTCACTGTGCAGTGATGAAGCGTTTCCCTCATAACTTAAAAACTTGTTAACTTTTCATGTTCTCTCTTTTTATTTTATTGCTGAAACTCATGTTTACAATATCATGCTCTTTCAACTACAGTCCTTAATAAACAATAGTTTTTTATTTTGTGTAATAGAAAATACTGATGTTTGACTACTTTTTAAAATGAATTTATTTTTTTTATCAGACAACCTATTAACGGTAGAGAAGTGATATTGCATCATATTGTAGATATGACATGCATAAATACACACAACAAAAATTCCTTCAGAGAATGTTGGATAGTTTTTGAGTTTTGTGGGAAACGCATCATCACTGCACACTGAACTGAATTTAAAATAATTTTTTAACCGTAAAATATATATATTTTTTTTTCGCAGAGAAGGAGGACAGTTGTCTATGCGGATGACGTGAATTTGTTAGGAGAAAATCCACAAACGATTAGGGAAAACACGGAAATTTTACTTGAAGCAAGTAAAGAGATAGGTTTGGAAGTAAATCCCGAAAAGAAAAAGTATATGATTATGACTCGTGACCAGAATATTGTACGAAAATGGAAATATAAATATTGGAAATTGATCTTTTGAAGAGGCGGAAAAATTCAAATACCTGGGAGCAAAAGTAACAAATATAAATGATACTCAGGAGGAAATTAAACACAGACTAAATATGCGAAATGCCTGTTATTATTCGGTTGAGAAGCTTTTATCATCCAGTCTGCTGTCAAAAATCTGAAAGTTAGAATTTATAAAACAATTATATTACCAGTTGTTCTTTATGGTTGTGAAACGTGGACTCTTACTTTGAGAGAGGAACATAGGTTAAGGGTGTTTGAGAATAAAGTGTTTAGCAAAATATTTGGGGCTAAGAGGGATGAAGTTACAGGAGAATGGAGAATGTTACACAACCGCATGCATTGTATTCTTCACCTGACATAATTAGGAACATTAAATCCAGACGTTTGAGATGGGCAGGGCATGTAGCACGTAGGCTATGGGCCAATCCAGAAATTAACTTAGAAAGCATGTTGTAAATATTCAGATTGTCAATGTTAATACAGATAATACAATATAATATTTGTTTTATTCAATCTTATGACAAATCAATTATTAAAACAATGACTTATATTTCATAACATGTAGTCATTGAGTTTTATACAAATACGTTACGAACGTTTTCGCCCATTCAGGCATCTTCAGGTTCAGTGTACAATATCTCATTATTAAACTTTAATACTGAATCAGAAATGCATATAAAGTGTTAGTTGGGAGGCCGGAGAGAAAAAGGCCTTTGGGAGGCCGAGACCTAGATGGGAAGATAATATTAAAATGGATTTGAGGGAGGTGGGATTTGATGATAGAGACGATTTATCTTGCTCAGGATAGGGACCAATGGCGGGCTTAAGTGAGGGCAGCAATGAACCTCCGGGTTCCTTAAAAGCCAGCAAGTAAGCAAGCAGAAGGACAGTGTTTATATACATATTAATTTTCATTGTTGTACAAGATACAATAATGGAGGGAAAAAAATGTTTAATATTTCCAAAATTTTACTGCTGTAAGCTGTTCTAACCTCTTAAAAATAAGAAAACATTTAAACTCTTCTCATATTTTCGACAAAGCATAGGTGTGCATTTGATAACGTTGATCTTTTCGTGTTGGCATGCTGTAACTACATAATTTGTATTTTTCGAGAAGAATTTAAAGAATTACGCATATCTCTGTTCAGATAATTTGCGTTTGAAATGTCCCATAAACAAGGCATATCTTTATACTGTTCAAAAATATCCTTCCAGACTTCCTTCTCCTTTTCCGTCATTTCATCACTGTCACTGCTATCACTTCATAACGCCACTTCTTTGCAACGACACAAATTAAGGCCCGATCGTTACGACCCATATTTGGGTTGGGTGGGGGAGTCGGCAGGATGGTTGGCTGCCCAACCAAACCACCCGACACGAGGTTTGTTTCTTCACCTGAAGCCAACCACCCGATCGGCAGGGTCCCTGCAAATCGGACCCTGCAGATTGGGTCGTGTGTAGGCGCTTTAACCCGTATCTATTGTACCGATAGACCTACGTTTGCTTATTGCTAAAAGCGGCTACACACGACCTTCTGAAGGGTCCGATTTGCAGGGACCCTGCCGATCGGGTGGTGGGTAGACTTGCAGGGACAACAAACCTCTTGTCGGGTGGTTGGTTCGGGCAGCCACCGGCAATCTGAACCGACTCCCCCACTCCAACACCCTGCAAGTTGGGTCGTGTGTAAGAACGATCGGGCCGATTTCTTGTCAGTTGCAGCTTGCAGAAGTGGCGTTTATGAAGAACTGAGAGCAGTGACAGTGAGTGCAACGTGAAATGACGGAAAAGGAGAAAGAAGTCTGGAAGGATATTTTTGAACTGTATAAAGATATCCCTTGTTTAAGGGACATTTCAAACGCAAATTATCTGAACAGAGATATGCGTAATCAGGCTTTAGAAATTCTTCTCTAAAAATACAAATTATGTAGTGCACAATTTGCCAACATAATAGGATCAACGTTATCAATATGCACACCTTATGCTTTGTCGAAAATATGAGAAGAGTTTAAATGTTTTCTTATTTTTAAGAGGTTAGATACAGCTTACAGCAGTAACATTTTGGAAATATTAAACTTTTTTTTTTTCCTCCATTACTGTATCTTGTGTCAATAATGAAAATTAATATGTATAAAACACTGTCCTTCTGCTTACTTACTTACTGGCTTTTCTTCTTCTCCTTCATTGCCGCCCTCACTTAAACCCGCCATTAGTCCCTATCCTGAGCAAGATAAATCGTCTCTATCATCAAATCCCACCTCCTATCCATTTTAATATTATCTTCCCATCTACGTCTCGGCCTCCCCCTTCTTCTTCCTTTTTCTCCCCGGCCTCCCAACTAACACTTTATATGCATTTCTGGATTAATTCAATATAATATTTGTTTTATTCAGTCTTATGACAAATCAATTATTAAAACAATGACTTATATTTCATAACATGTAGTCATTGAGTTTTATACAATTAAGTTACGAACGTTTTCCCCATTCAGGCATCTTCAAGTTCAGTGTACAATATCTCATTATTAAAGTTTAACACTGAACCTGAAGATGCCTGAATGGGCTCCTCCGTTCGTAAATCTTATTTGTGTAAAACTCAATGGCTACATGTTATGAAATATAAGTCATTGTTTTAATAATTGATTTGTCATAAGACTGAATAAAACAAATATTATATTGTATTATCTGTATTAACATTGACAATCTGAATATTTACAACATGCTTTCTAAGTTAATTTCTGGTTTCGCCCATACGTGCTACATGCCCTGCCCATCTCAAACGTCTGGATTTAATGTTCCTAATTATGTCAGGTGAAGAATACAACGCATGCAGTTGTGTAACTTTCTCATTCTCCTGTAACTTCATCCTCTTAGCCCCAAATATTTTGCTAAATACTTTATTCTCAAACACCTTTAACCTATGTTCCTCTCTCAAAGTAAGAGTCCACGTTTCACAACCATAAAGAACAACTGGTAATATAACTGTTTTATAAATTCTAACTTTCAGATTTTTGACGGCAGACTGATGATAAAGCTTCTCAACCGAATAATAACAGGCATTTCGCATATTTATTCTGTGTTTAATTTCCTCCTGAGTATCATTTATATTTGTTACTGTTGCTCCCAGGTATTTGAATTTTTCCGCCTCTTCAAAAGATAAATTTCCAATATTTATATTTCCATTTCGTACAATATTTTGGTCACGAGTCATAATCATATACTTTGTCTTTTCGGGATTTACTTCAAACCTATCTCTTTACTTGCTGCAAGTAAAATTTCCGTGTTTTCCCATAATCGTTTGTGGATTTTCGCCTAACAAATTCACGTCATCCGCATAGACAACTGTCCTTCTTTCTGTGAAAAAAAAAATATCAAATACGTTTAAAAAATTATTTCCTTTTTTTTTTTTTTTTTTAATTCAGCTCACTGTGCAGTGATGATGCGTTTCCAGACATAACTCAAAAACTATCCAACATTCTCTGAAGGAATTCTTGTTGTGTGTATTTATGCACGTCATATCTACAATATGATGCAAGATCACTTCTACCCCGTTAGTAGATTGTCTGATAAAAATAAATTCATTTTAAAAAGTGGTCAAACATCAGTATTTTCTATTACACAAAATAAAAAAATATTGTTTATTAAGGACTGTAGTTGAAAGAGCATGATATTGTAAACATGAGTTTCAGCAATAAAATAAAAAAAGAGGGAACATGAAAAGTTAACAAGTTTTTAAGTTATGAGAGAAACGCTTCATCACTGCACAGTGAACCCTCAACATTTTTAATCTTGAAAATATATATATATATATATATATATATATATATATATATGCCTAAATATTTTTAATCCGAAAAAATTTTCTTCAATAGTACCTGTTCATCGTTCTGTAACAACAAACTCAATGCAATTCCAACTTTTGAAACTTGGAAAGTGAACGAGCCATGATATATCTTTTTGCCAACGGAGCGGATCACCTACTGCAAGTTGGGTCGTGTGAGAGCAGAACCAATTCGTCCGACCCAACCGCCCTGCAAATCGGACCCTGCAGATTGGGTCGTGTGTAGCCGCTTTAAATGTCACCTCCTCCGGCTTAAAGATATTGTATCCAGGACCCTAATTTACTGCAGCTAAGTGATGTCCTCGCAGCCGGAGGGTTGAGATTTCGTACCTCCTGCAGAGAGAGCTGTGGTCACGCACAATGCATCCGACCACGTGTTTATCTAGGCGACAGCTGTTGTGTTCGTAGGCCACAAAAACTCAATCAACCGGAATTTAAACGTCGGGGAGACGGAACGGAACGGCTTAATCTTATTATTTGTTTCATTCCTACCCACATATGACTTGGCGCTTTGATGCCTCCAACGGAGGGGTGTCGAAAGTAGCAGGCAGTGCGTCATAACGACAGGAACCACAATCCATCAGGAACAAACGAGAGAATTACCGCGTCGCCATGGACACAAGTTAAGCCTGTCCCCGTCGCACAATGCGACCACTGAACCCAATTAATCCAGTGGCCTGCAATCCATCTCTGTCAATATTATCTTCATATTGGCGTACACGGACGTTAAGGCTCAAGCTTTGTGCCATAGTAATCTGTTCTAAGTCAGTCTATAGTGGGAATACACTCGTCGTGGTCTTTGTGACGAAATCTATCCTAACCAAAAAAATATATAATGAAAGTCTTATTATTGTCAGGTTATTGCTGTTCATCAAAGGCACAAGAGTTCTGATTCCTGGTAATGTCTGCTTTTCCCTGATTAGCATCGTTAGTGCAGAAGTTCCATCTTCTCAACTTTAGCTTCTGTCCTATATTGTTTTTCTGCCATCCTTTGTTGTGTCATTCTTCTTTGTCATCACATCTATTTCCTCTTCCCTTTTCCCTTTCTCCTGTTTATTTCTTCATTCCTTATTCTTTATTTTTCTTCCTCTTTCTTCTCTATAATTTTTATTATTCACATTCTTCACTTAATATTTTACCCTTTATAATCTTTTATTCCCACATTCCCCTTCGTACTCTTTTCTCCATCCTTCTCTCCCATTCTCCTTCGTACTCTCCCATCCTCCTTCCTGCTCTCCCATTCTGCGTTATAATCTCTCATACTACGTTCTACTCTCTCATTCTCCTTACTCTTCCGTTATCCTTACTCCACCTTTCTTCTTTCTACTCTTCCATTCTCCTTCGTACTCTCCCATTCTCCTTCGTACTCTCCCATCCTCCTTCCTGCTCTCTCATTCTACGTTATAATCTCCCATTTTACGTTCTACTCTCCCATTCTCCTTACTCTTCCGTTCTCCTTACTCCACCTTTCTTCCTTTCTACTCTTCCATTCTCCTTCGTACTCTCCCATTCTCCTTGCTACTCTCCCATTCTCCTTCCTGCTCTCCCATTCTACGTTATAATCTCCCATTTTACGTACTATTCTCCCATTCTCCTTACTCTTCCGCTGCACTTACTCCACCATTCTTCTTCCTACACTTCCATTCTCCTTCGTACTCTTCCATTCTCCTTCGTACTTCCTGCTCTCCCATTCTGCGTTATAATCTCTCATACTACGTTCTACTCTCTCATTCTCCTTACTCTTCCGTTTTCCTTACTCCACCTTTCTTCCTTTCTACTCTTCCATTCTCCTTCGTACTCTCCCATTCTCCTTCGTACTCTCCCATTCTCCTTCCTGCTCTCCCATTCTACGTTATAATCTCCCATTTTACGTTCTACTCTCCCATTCTCCTTACTCTTCCGTTGTACTTACTCCACCATTCTTCTTCCAACACTTCCATTCTCCTTCGTACTCTTCCATTCTCCTTCCTGCTCTCCCATCCTCCTTCCTGCTCTCATTCTATGTTATAATCTCCCATTTTACGTTCTACTCTCCCATTCTCCTTACTCTTCCGTTGTACTTACTCCATCATTCTTCTCCCTACTCTTCCATTCTCCTTCGTACTCTCCCATTCTGCTTGCTATTCTCCCATCCTCCATCCTGCTCTCCCATTCTACGTTATAATCTCCCATTCTATGTTCTATTCTCCCATTCTCCTTACTCTTCCGTTGTATTTACTCCACCTTTCTTCTTCCTACACTTCCATTCTCCTTCGTACTCTCCCATTCTCCTTGCTACTCTCCCATCCTCTTTCCTTCTCTCTCATTCTACGTTATAATCTCCCATTTTACGTTCTGCTCTCCCATTCTCCTTACTCTTCCGTTCTACTTACTCCACCATTCTTCTTCCTACACTTTCATTCTCCTTCGTACTCTTCCATTCTCCTTCGTACTCTTCCATTCTCCTTCGTACTCTCCCATTCTCCTTCGTACTCTCCCATTCTCCTTCGTACTCTTCCATTCTCCTTCGTACTCTTCCATTCCCCTTCGTACTCTCCCATTCTCCTTCGTACTCTTCCATTCTCCTTCGTACTCTCCCATTCTCCTTCGTACTCTTCCATTCTCCTTCGTCCTCTCCCAATATCCTTCGCACTCTTCTATTCTCCTTCGTACTCTTCCATTCTCCTTCGTACTCTTCCATTCTCCTTCGTACTCTCCCATTCTCCTTCGTACTCTTCCATTCTCCTTCGTACTCTCCCATTCTCCTACGTACTCTCCCATTCTCCTTCCTGCTCTCCCATTCTACTTTATAATCTCCCATTCTACGTTCTACTCTCCCATTCTCCTTACTCTTCCGTTTCCTTATTCCACCTTTCTTCCTTTATACTCTTCCATTCTCCTTCGTACTCTCCCATTCTCCTTGCGACTCTCCCATCCTCCTTCCTGGTCTCTCATTCTACGTTATAATATCCCATTTTACGTTCTACTCTCCCATTCTCCTTACTCTTCCGTTGTCCTTACTCCACCATTCTTCTTCCTACACTTCCATTCTCCTTCGTACTCTTCCATTCTCCTTCGTACTCTCCCATTCTACGTTATAATCTCCCATTCTACGTTCTACTCTCACATTCTCCTTACTCTTCCGTTCTCCTTACTCCACCTTTCTTCTTCCTACTCTTTCATTCTCCTTCCTACTCCCATTCTCCTTTCTACTCTCCCATCCTCCTTCCTGCTCTCCCATTCTACGTTATAATCTCCATTCTACGTTCTACTCTCCCATTATCCTTACTCTTCCGTTCTCCTTACTCCACCTTTCTTCTTCCTACTCTTCCATTATTCTTTCTACTCTCCCATCCTTCCTGCTCTCCCATTCTACGTTATCTCCATTCTACGTTCTACTCTCCCATTCTCCTTACTCTTCCGTTCTCCTTACTCCACCTTTCTTCTTCCTACTTTTCCATTATTCTTGCTACTCTCCCATCCTCCTTCCTGCTCTCCCATTCTACGTTATAATCTCCATTCTACGTTCTACTCGCCCATTCTCCTTACTCTTCCGTTCTCCTTACTCCACCATTCTTCTTCCTACTCTTCCATTTTCCTTCGTACTCTCCTTCTCCTTTCTGATCTATCATTTTCCTCCCTACTAATCCATTCTCTTTCCTACGCTTCCATTCACCTTTTTGCTCTTCCATTCTCCTTCCTACTCATCCATTTCCTTTCCTACGCTTCCATTCTCCTTCCTACTCTTCCATTCCCTTTGCTGTCTCCCACTGTACGACCTATTCTTCCATTCTTCTTCCTACTTTCCCATTAACCTTACTCTCCCATTATTCTCTTTACTGTTCCATTCTCCATCCTACTCTCCCATTCTTCTTTTTACTCTTCTATTATTCTCTGTAGTAGTCGCTCTGAGTGGCGTAGGTGGTATAGCGCTGGCCTTCTGTGCCCGATATTGCGAGTTCAATCCCGGCCCAGGTCAGTGGCATTTAAGTGTGCTTAAATGCGACAGGCTCATGTCAGTAGATTTACTGGCATGTAAAAGAACTCCTGTGGAACAAAATTCCGGTACACCGGCGACGCTGATATAACCTCTGCAGTTGCGATCGTCGTTAAATAAACCGTAATTTAAATTCTCTCTAGTCCTCTATTTTCCTTTCTGCTCTGCCATTCTCCTTTCCAATCGGCCATTATTCTTCTTTCTTCAATTCTCCTTTTTAGCCTTCCATTCTCCTCCCTACTTTTCCATTCTCATTTCTATTCTCCAATTATTCTCCGAGCTCTCCCATTCTCTACTCTATTCTCCCATTATTCTTTCTACTTCCCTATTATTACAATGTTCATGACTAACAAATTAATTTATAAAACATAAACAAGGAAAAGGAAACATACACTTATTAAAAACTGAAACAAAATAGAAATAAGAGAAAGAAAAAGAGAAATTCAAATAAGGTGTGACAGTAGCTTCAAATTAACTAACAATATTCTGTAAAATATGATAACAAATAATTCTGAATCTAGAGAAATTCATATTGAAAATATCAACATTCGGATGAGGATGTAATTTATTGTATAACTGTAACATTTGGAAAACTGGGGAATTTTTGTGGGATTCCTTGGTATGTAAAATAAATTTCGGAATTTTGTTTTAAGCTTAGGTACATATAATGTTATATAATAAAATAAACTAACACAGTCCAACTTATTGTTAATAATTTTATAAAGAAAGTTTAAAGATTGACAATTTCGTCTAATTTGCAAACTCGTAAAATGGAAATGTTGAAGCATTGTAGCATAACTCTCATAGGTAGGATAATCATTATAAAGTCTGTAATATAACCATTTTAGAAATTTATTTTGAATTTTTCTAGTAACAGAATATAGTTGTTAGTAACTGGGTTCCAGATAACAGCAGCATACTCTAATTTAGATCGAACAATGGAATTATACAAAATTATTATAGTTTTGACTTTAAATTTACAAGAATTTCTCATAACAAAACCTAAAATTTTATAGGAAAAATTTACAATGTTATTAATATTACTATGAAATGAAAAAAATTACCCCTAAATAATATACCTAAATCTTTATGTTCATTTTCTGCTGGTAAAACGTTTGCCTCTAGTTTATATGTAAATTTAATTGTATTTTTCAATCTAGGAAAGGTCATATGTATACACTTGTTAATATTAAATAACAATTTATTATTAATACTCCAAATATGTAAGTTTGTAATATCTGTTTGAAGTAGCTTACAATCTGATATAGTTTTAATTTCTTTATACAATTTAATATCATCCGCAAATAATACAATTTTAGAATGTTGTACACAATTTACAATCTCAATTGCAGCGATATTTAACTACTTAATTAACTTATTATTCCTAGAACATGAATTTTACCAGCAATCGAAAAGTATTGGGAATAAATTTGAATAAGGAACAAAAAAAAGTTTCCTTCCCAGGCAGGATTTGAACCACGAAAGTCTTAGTTCCCAGTCTATCGTGCTCTGGAGTGAACAAGGCTCTGAAATCAGCTACAAGGGTCGGTCCGGTACATTGTTAGTGCTGTAGTCAAGTACTGTTGTGTTCATAATATCGTTATTTTTTAATTTTAATGAGTGTTATTTAATACTTGAATTTTGATAGTCCTGCTCTCTTGGATAGAACTACCGGCGAATCAGTTTATTTTCTGGGAAACGCGTGGGCTGTATTTCCACAACCAGTAAGCAGCAACAACAGGATTCATCGCCGGTGTTTGTTTACCACAGATAGCGGCCGGGTGTCATTAATCTGCAACATATTTTCTCTGTAATTGTGTATAATGATGGCATAGGTGAAGCGCTGTGTTTCGCCATTGTCCTGGATCCCCTTTTTGTGACAAAATTGTTTTTACGGAAGTTGTTACATTAATTGAGCTGTCCCCTGATGTGACACTGATGTCATGGATTGTACACTTTGTAATCGACCCGCTGACATCCAGGACACCTAAATTTGTCCGCTTTATTGTTACTATACAAGAGATCATTAAACTGGTTCCCGAAAAACTAAACAAACCTTTATAAAACGGCCATTTGCGTGCTCATCTGCAAGCCACCGTTAATAACTTTCATAAGCATAAAACGTTTTTGACGGAACTTTGTTAGGCTTTAATGCTGCTCTGGATACTAGTCAAATATGATTTCCCAATGACATTGACAAGAATGGAAGATTATTAGAAAGAAAAATTGTATTTTCTTCTAATCAGCTTAAGTCTTTCCCCATTTGTCAAGAAAACCATCAAATCCGGACTGCAAAGGGGGTCAGATACTGCTTTAAAAATGTTGCTAATGACAGCTGTTGCTTAGATTTTCGTATTTATTGTTAAAAAGAAAAATTGTATTTCCTTCTAATCAGCCTCAGTTTCCCCATTTGTAAAGAAAAATCATCAAATCCGGACTGCAAAGGGAGTCAGATAGTGCTTTGAAAATGTTGCTCATGGCAGCTGTTGCTTAGATTTTCGTATTTATTGTTAGAAAAAAAAATTGCATTTCCATCTAATCAGCTTCAATCTTTCCCCATTTGTAAAGAAAATCATCAAAGGGAGTCAGATGCTGCTTTGAAAATGTTGCTAATGACAGCTGTTGCTTAGATTTTCGTATTTATTGTTAGAAAGAAAAATTGTATTTCCTTCTAATCAGCTTCAGTCTTTCCCATTTGTCAAGAAAATCATCAAATCCGGACTGCAAAGGGGGTCAGATACTGCTTTAAAAATGTTGCTAATGACAGCTGTTGCTTAGATTTTCGTATTATTAGAAAAAAAATGCATTTCCTTCTAATCAACTTCAATCTTTCCCCATTTGTAAAGAAAATCATCAAAGGGAGTCAGATGCTGCTTTGAAAATGTTGCTAATGACAGCTGTTGCTTAGATTTTCGTATTTATTGTTAGAAAGAAAAATTGTATTTCCTTCTAATCAGCTTCAGTCTTCCCCATTTGTCAGGAAAATCATCAAATCCGGACTGCAAAGGGGGTCCGATACTGCTTTAAAAATGTTGCTAATGACAGCTGTTGCTTAGATTTTCGTATTTATTGTTAGAAAGAAAAATTGTATTTCCTTCTAATCAGCTTCAGTCTTTCCCATCTGTCAAGAAAATCATCAAATCCAGACTGCAAAGGGGGTCAGATACTGCTTTAAAAATGTTGCTAATGACAGCTGTTGCTTAGATTTTCGTATTTATTGTTAGAAAGAAAAATTGTATTTCCTTCTAATCAGCTTCAGTCTTTCCCATTTGTCAAGAAAATCATCAAATCCGGACTGCGAAGGGGGTCAGAAACTGCTTTGAAAATGTTTATAATGATTGTTGTTGCATATATTTTCGTATTTATGTAAGATCTCCATTATCAAGGTATTTTTCAGTTATAGTTCTAGTGTTGTAGGTCTTGGCGAACTTGGGGAGTCTTATCGTCCTGAAACAGTTTCCCTTGTTCGTAACTTGTAGCACTTTAAAGAGAAAATGTGTACCAAGACATACAAATGAGAATTGTAGGAACCCCAAAAGTTCATAATTTTTCTGAAATTCAGTTTTTCATATGGTTATAATATCCATACATTGCCTTTTCAAGTGGTGTAGAAATCACACACGTCCAATACTCACTGTACATTTCACAGTGACAATAAGTTACAGTCAATTACAGTAACACCACAAATCCAGGGCATGTAAAATGTTGTACTAAAAAACTTTTCTTTGTTGTTCTCTTTTACAATGGGATTAAAGGAATTTTGAGAATTAAGTATGTGTTTCGCAAAAATTTCATTTTTTGGGAGGTTTGTGTGATTTTCTTAAAATTATTGGCTTAAATATAGATGGTAAACCGTAAGTAATGTCGTTAATTTCAGGGGGTTATTCTTGGAGATATTTCAAACAAAAAAGGTAAATAAAATTTTGCTCGTATTTGCTTTTTTTTTTTCTAGATTACAATTGATTTATATTAAAAATTTCATTGCGTGTTTTAGAAAAGCCATTGATTGGATTCCCAATAATAGCTCAGTAAATTCAAGAGAGCACTGTTTTATGATAATAAATGATTAAAAGAGTTTTAGTTTTGTCGTTTAAATGTGCAAAAAATTGATCCGAACAAATGTAACTTTTTGTTTTGCAAAGGAATTTTGCAATACTAAATTTGTTTTGATGAAATTTCTGCACATTTAAAGGACAAACCTAAATTTTTTTCATTCATTTAGTATTATAATACACTGCTCTCTTAAATTGACTGAGCATATCGGGAGTTTTTTTTTTTTTTTTTTTTGCTCTTGTGTTATTTAATGGTTTGAATTAAGTTACTTACTGTATTCAGTAAACTGTCCTTGTAAATTTTACGTTATATTATTGGCTAAGACCACACCATACACGAGCCTGGCTCTTACGGTAGTGGCTACAAACATTTTTGTTTTATAATTTTAATTTGTAGTCACCAGCTAATTAAATAAATAAAACAATTTTTATCTCGAAAAGGAAGCAAAAACGAGCAAAACTGTATTAAACTGTTTCTTTGAAATATCTCAATACCTGTAACACCCAGAAATAATGATATTACTTACGGGTCACCCAGTATATTTAAAGTTCTTCCTAAGATTAAAAAAAAAAAATTACTTTTCCGTTTTCACCTAAAAATATTGTTTAGAAGAAATAAAATTATCATTAATATACTGCTCTCTTAAATTGACTGAGCATATTTCGAATTCATTCAATAGCTTTCCAAGAACATTCTATGTAAATATTTAATATAAAACAATTTTTGTCTCGTAAAGGAAACAAAATTGTGTTAAACCCTTTTTGTTTGAAATATCTCAAAGAATAACACCCTGAAATAATGGCATTACTTATGGTTCACCCTGTATATTTAAAGTTCTTCATAAAATAAAAAAAATAAGTTACTTCTCCGTCTTCCCCTAAAATATTGTTTAGAAGAAATAAAATGACCGTTAATAGTCGTGAAGGGGGAAAGGAACTGGTCAACCTACGCCATTATCTCCTGGCCTAGTTGCCTTGTGTGATGCCTTATTGGTGTTACTTATGAGGTTCTAACCTGTTTTCAAACAGTTGACTAAACAACTACTAGCTACTATTCGTGAATTGTAGAAACCTCACATGTCCAGACAAGTCAGATTTTTTCTCAGAAAATACGAAAGAAAAATTAATGTTCTACAGGGTGGGCAAAATAAAACTGGCCCGCGGAAAATATATATGAAATATATGAATTTATATGTATAAGACTGACGCGGAAATGACCCTGACAATGCAGAAAACCGTGATTTCGATGCAACAATGGAGTATTAGATATTAATTAATATTCTTCAAAGAATATTCATTGTTACACACCCATAGTAAATGTAAATATTACAGATTTTCTACTCCAGTTTTATTTTGCCCACCCTGTAGTATGTGAAATATAGAATTTTGCCTGAAGAAATGTAACTTTTCGTTCTGAAAAGGAATTGTAAAATGTTACAATTGTTGGGATCAATATTTTTTTACATTTAAAGTACAAAACTAAAATTCTTTCAATCATTTATTATCATAATACACTGCTCTCTTAAATTGACTGAACTTAAAGGAAATTCAATCAAGTATTTTCCAAAAAAAAAAAAAATAAAAAAATAAAATCGCTATACAGTTAGGCTATAAAACAATTTTTATCTCGAAAAGGAAACATTGTCTAGTTTCAAAAATAAATTAAAATTGCACTTTATCAATTCAGATTCCTTTCAGTTATAAGCCCTTTTCTCTGCGATAGTTTTGTAAAAATATAGGCTATATATTTCTTTTTCCTTCCTTTCCCCTTTTTGTTCTCTTTATCAGCCGATGAATTTATTATCATAGCCGTTTTATTGTGAATTTTATTTAATTTTCGCATTTCTTTTCTTTTTTTTATTATTATTTTATTATATTCCATTTTGTTATATTTTTCCTTACGTTTTCCACATTAACCATTTGTACTAAATGAGTTGCTTTTACTATATTCCAATGTATTTTACTTTGTTTTTTTCTATTATGGTATAATTTTCATGTTGTTTAGTGTCGATTTTATTTTGCTATTATTATTATTTTTTTGTAATATGTTAGTATTCTGTTCTTTAACTTTTTGTTAAATTTTAACTGCTTGTATACTTTGTGACCTTGTAGAGTGTAAGAGAAGGCCCTATGGCCTTCACTCTGCTAGTATAAATAAAGAATTATTATTATTATTATTATTATTATTATTATTATTATTATTATTATTATTATTAATTACTTACTTACTTGCTTTCAAGCAACCCGCAGGTTCATTGCCGCCCTCACATGAGCCCGCCATTGGTTCCTATCCTGAGCAAGAGTAATCCAGTCTCTATCATCATATCCCACCTCCCTCAAATCCATTGTAATATTATCCTCCCATCTACGTCTCGGCAAGCCCTAAAGGTCTTTTTCCCTCCGGCCTCCCAACTAACACTCTATATGCATTTCTGGATTCGCCCATACGTGCTGCATGCCCTGCCCATCTCAAACGTCTGGATTTAATGTTCCTAATCATGTCAGGTGAAGAATAGAATGTGTGCAGTTCTGTGTTGTGTAACTTTCTCCATTCTCCTGTAACTTCATCCCTCTTAGCCCCAAATATTTTCCTAAGCACCTTATTCTCAAACACCCTTAACCTATGTTCCTCTCTCAGAGTGAGAGTCCAAGTTTCACAACCATATAGAACAACCGGTAATATAACTGTTTTATAAATTCTAACTCTCCGATTTTTTGACAGCAGACTGGATTATAAACGTTTGTCAACCGAATAATAACTGGCATTTCGCATATTTATTCTATGTTTAATTTCTTCCCGAGTATCATTTATATTTGTTACTGTTGCTCCCAGATATTTGAACTTCTCCACCTCTACAAAGATAAATTTCCAATTTTTATATTTCCATTTCGTACCATATTCTCGTCACGAGACATAATCATATACTTTGTCTTTTCGGGATTTACTTCCAAACCTATCTCTTTACTTGCTTCCAGTAAAATTTCCGTGTTTTCACTAATCGTTTGTGGATTTTCTCCTAACATATTCACGTCATCCGCATAGACATTATTATTATTATTATTATTATTATTATTATTATTATTATTATTATTATTATTATTTTAAAAAAGGAGCAAAATTGTATTAAACGTTTTTATTGGAAATATCTCAAAGAATAACCCCCTGAAATTAATGACATTACTTACAGCAGTGTAATCTATCTTGCGCAGCTTAGTTGAAGTTTATGTTAATACACAAGAGTCTTCTGGAGGAATGCATCCCGTGTTTCGCGCGTGTTGAGCGGGACTGTATATCCGACATATATCAACCGGCTGTAGCGACAAACTCATTACACTTGCGTAGGGTGAATTTTTAGTGACGCAATATCCGGTTATGAAGAAAGCTAAATAATGAATAAATTATAGAATACCCCCATCAATCATCGAACCCTGGCAGTTGTGGGTGCAGATCAATCACTCCACCAGCCTCATTGTGACTGCATCGCCTTCTGAATGCGGTCGTTACATTAATAACCTCTCTGTGCTAAAAAAGAACGCCCTCTTGATTAAAAACGCTTCTGCGAGATCCCAGCCCATGTACGAGCTACGTGTACCTAGTCTGTTTGTACAATCATCCGTCGCCCATCTCTAGCAGACAGACTCGTACTTTTATATAAGTTTGGAGAACGTAACAGTGCTTTTTCATGAAATATATATGTTTTTATTTCGTTCGCTCCAATGTTCGCCTGTAATATGCAAAACTTTCACATCACCATGTCTGACCTCAAGCCCTATCTCCTCTCCGCTGTCCTTCATGAGTTCATAGGCCAGTCTGTGTATCTATCCATCATATTAAAGTAAAACTTGTGTTATAGGTAACCCAGTTATACATAGTCTCTGGTAAAATTACATTTAATTACACATAAATTAATTTTGAATAAAATGTTACGATGTAGGCTTACACGACCGGTGCCAATAGACCGAAGATTCTTCGGGCTGAGATTGACGACTTCTCCTCGAGAAGGGCTTTGAAACACGTACGGACTAGAGACCGGCAAATGAGACAAGACTCACGCCCGTAACTGCCTGCCGTCAGGCTTGAGTTCCGGCGCAGCTGGACAGCTGGTTAAAAATTGAGACTGGCCCATTCAGCCTGGGTTTTATAAGTCCAGTCCACGCGGGACCCGAGAAAGCCTGTATGTATGCTCGTATTGTAGAGTGACTTGCATTCATGGAAGCCAGTCTAAGCTGGTTAAGATGAAAGAGTACTAGTTCGAAACCTAAGTTCGTTGGCTATTTAGTCACTTCAAAAATCTTTATTTTCTGGTCCAACACGGCAGAAAATTCTTGATTAGAATAACATAGTTTTACAATTTATTGCACTACAGAATTTCATACAATAAGATAAATATTTTACATTTCAATAATTTCAAGAGAAAAATTGTTCCAGAGCCGGGTATTGAAATTATTCAAATATGCTCTACAGGGAGCTTTACCTGAAAGACTAGATTTGCATAATATATACGTCACTGTGTACGTTAACAGAAAACCACAATTCCAAGTCACACAGAGATTGTGTGCACTCGATGTGGGTCTCTGGCGTTTCGTCAGCCCACGCGAGTTGTGTGGATATAAAGGGAAAAGTTGAGACGGTGTCGGGTGGAGTTCCCGGGTAGCTCAGTTGGTAGAGCGCTGGTAAGTTTAACCAGATGACCCGGGATCGATACCCGGCCCCGGAACAATTTTTCCCTTGAAATTATTCAAATCTGCTTTACAGGGAGCTTTACCGGAAAGACTAGATTTGCATTTTACATTTCATTTTTCTACAAAGTGTATCTGACTCAAGAAATAACTGCAAATAATAATTCTTGATTAAAGAAACACAGTTTTACAGTTTATTGTGCTGCAGAATTTCATAAAATAATAAGACAATATTACACATATCATATTCCTGCAGAGTGTATCTGACTCAACAAAATAGTAACATTTCGTAACTTGTGACTAGTTGAAGAGGAGAGAAGATAGGAGAGAGGAGAGATTTATAACAGTAATTATTATGAATATCAACAACTATTGTAGGAAAATATTCCATTTCAACTTTTTCTTTCTCAACAATTAAAACCCTCATGAAGACCTTTAAGATGTAAAATAGTTTTTCATTCTTCAGAATATTGATTTGCTGTTTAACTTCTGAGGGACAGATTTCTTTTTATTTATTAAGCTGAACGTTTGAAGGGTTTGCAAATTATGTAATAAGCTTCCCAGTCAATATTGTAAGTTACCGATCAATAGCTTCAAAACTAGATTTTATAATTGGTTATTAAATAATCCTTTTACTCTGTTGTTGAGTTGTTTACACAAAATTTCGTAAAATTGCTTTTAAATATATTTAATTAGATTTTGTTACAATTAATAAGTGTTTTTATTAATTTTATAGTTCCAAAATATTTTTTCATTGTTTAGATTAAATTTTACTGTTTCTGTTATACAGGGACATCATTTTAAATTCACTTCAATTTTTATTGTACCTGCGTTTCTAAATGTACTTGACTCCCACCCCTTTCACTAATGTCCTTGCTAACGTCAGTCACACAAACTTACACGGCTGCTGTTGCTAGCAGTGAAGTAAACAGTAAAGAGTAAAGTGTGTTTCAGAAATATGTTGCATTTTCTATAGAAGAAAAAGCTTTGAAGTAGTTTATTTTCACACAGGTGTGGCGTGTAGCATAACTGAATTTATCTGTGTGGACTGTGCACAAGTGAAGATTAGAGTTACCGAAAGTACGGTACCCTATAATATGGTACGGTACTTAACAGCATTATTTAAACAACAGTTTTGTTTTACTGTTTGTAGGTATGGAGGACGATGATGGAAACTGGAATTACAATATAACCGAATGTGAACGACAGTTTTTCTTTTCTTTTTTTTTTCACAATTTCCTGATTATATCATTACGGAATATTTTCGTAGAAATGTCATTAATCTGGTAGATAAATTTAGAGCAACAGAGTGTACAGAAAGGAAGAAAAGTGTAAGATGACCAACAAAGGTGACAGAAGATGCTGTAGAATATGCTAGAGAAAGGATGCAGCAAGGTCCTAATAAGTCGGTCAAGACGTTAGCTGTAGAAATTGGGGTTTCTTACGGAAGTGCTAAAAATTCTCAGGAATAAATTAGGTTAGTAATATGCTGAATAAAGTAGGCATTACATAATGTATATAACCGCCTGAAGACTTGAAATTGTGAAAAAAATTGTTACTATTCTACTGTTTTTTTGATAAAATACTGTAAAGTAATGACCAAACTGAAAATCGTAATACTATATTTCCCTGTAACATAAATGGATAGACTACTTTTCTCTCCTCCTAGCTAGTAAAATGATTTGTTTACATATTGCACTAGCACAGGTATGCTCAAAATTGTAAAACCCCGATTACACGGATGATGCAGCACTGCATAACACACACAGTGTACGGACTGGGCTCCGCAACTACATTGCAGCACCGCCTGTGGCATCGCTCTCATACTCTAACAAATATGGATAATAAACTGAATTTGAAAAAGGAAAAGATAATGTTATTTTCATATTCCACTATACATTGCGATCTGTTCAACATGTGGATTCTTTTCTGCAAGTAATCGGAAATCTATTTCCAACAAATTTACTGCAATGCGCAGCTGACTCAAAAGATGCTCATCTGTTAATCGGGATATATGTTTGGATTTAGCAACTTTCATTCTCTAAAATAATTCTTCGTGCACGTATGTCGAGGCAAAGGTAGCTAACATTGTGATAGAAATATGCTCATCTTGGGATATTTAGTTTTGTTAATTTTTTAATACTTCTATTCTTGTCAAGTCATATTCTCTGCATTTAGTTCTGAATTCTACGTTACTCTGTAAATCAATTAACTCGTCCTGGAACTGCACTCTCACGGATTGTACTAAATTTACTATGAAAGGATTAACAAAAAGATTAATATCACTTTTCATACGTCTAAAATGACTGTTCAGGCACCATACATCTTTTTTACAAGTTCACCATCCGTGAAGGGTTTTAGTTTTAGCATCAACCCCTTTGATTTGATTACCCCTTTGATTTGATTACCTGGTTGGGTTTTCCGAGGTTTCCCCCACCGAAAAGGCAAATGCCGCGTAATATTTTGGCGAATCCTCGGACCTCATTTCATCTCACTACATCTCGCCAAAATGTAAAAAATTGTACAACATTGTAAAATTGTAGAAAATTACTAAATTGTAAAACTATAAAAATTTGTAAAAATTGTAATTGTAATATTGTAAAATGTTGACATGTTCCACATCTTAAAGCTTCATTGCTCATGTAAGATCTATGGAATAAAATAAATGAATGAATGAATGAATGAATGAATGAATGAATGAATGAATGAATGAATGCCTTAGGTAATTCCTAACACACTACATAACTTGCTCCTAAACATAGACTCTGAATTGTTCGACTCTCTTCAATGTTTGGCCTTTCATGAAGTGCTTTCAATTCTTGAAACTGTAGTGCCTCTGAAAAATTATTTTATCATTACACGTATTTTTGTTGGAATAAAATCACCACAATAATAATAATAATAATAATAATAATAAATAATAATAATAATAATAATAACGTTGGTATATGAATGCATATTACAGAAAACAGCTTCCCTGTCACTTCGGCATGTTCTGGATGGCAGAGCGCGTAATGTCATTTTATGTTGCTCAGTAGTATTCCTGACAGTACCTTACAACATTGTAAACACTTTACCGAACGCAAAACAATTAATAGTCTTTCTCCCACACTGTACGGAATGGTCATTTGCTTACAGAAGGTTTTGAATCTGTCATTGCCCCGCACTGTTCGTGCGTTACTAAGTACTTGAACTGCCTTCCGCAGTCATCCGTCGAGCTTCGAACGGGGAACAGCACGCGCTACATTCGAAGGTTGTGATTACAGAACGTAATCGGGAGTCAGAGAATGAGCATACCTGCACTAGCACCTCCAAACTCCTGCAATGGAAGAGGGGTAACAGTGTTTCCGAGTATAGCCAGGTTAATGTTAAAAATGTTAGTAAAAATAAAGTGATGTCCCTGTATTTGTGTGTGTTTTTTTTCAAAATTTTATATGTTTTTCAATGTATCTGTGACGAAGCCTATTAATGTATGTCTAATGGACTAATAGATTGAATTCAATTGAAGGGGTTAGGTTAAAATACTCATGCGAAGCCAGACGTCTTCCTGCAAACTATATCTATAAGCTACCCAAATATAAAAAGTAGAACCCATAGTCTACTAGCTGTAATGCTGTGAAATGTGCTGGTAATGTTGTCTTAAGAAACTAGCTGGCGTGCATGCAGAGAGTGGCGAATCCTCAGCATTTCCTCAGCAGAGTTCGTCTAGGACCGACATTAATTTCGCATCCAGTCCAAGTTGATTCCTTAAACTAGGTGCAAGACGTAATTACAAATGTAATTACAGTTGCACTCAATTCTCTGGGATTGCGTTATACGGTGCTTTAATTTAATTTAAGGTTTACTTCAAGATTCGGAATTAACGGAGGGCACAGAAAGTGCATGCGGCGTAGTTGCAAGCGCTTAGAAACTTGTGAAGTCACGTGGCAGTAGATATACGAAGTAGTTTGATGGCTATGCCGAAAGCGAGGTTAATCCTGTGTAATTTAATTGTCAGTTGAGATTTGCAAGTACAACCAAATATCTTACCTTCGTACAGTATGTTTTATTTGACGTATTCAAATGCTCTTGATTGAGATTGTATGTATGTATGTATGTATGTATGTATGTATGTATGTATGTATGTATGTATGTATGTATGTATGTATGTATGTATGTATGTATGTATGTATGTATGTATGTATGTATGTATGTATGTATGTATGTATGTATGTATGTATGTATGAGTGTATGTGTGTATGTATGTATGTGTGTATGTATGTATGTATGTGTGTATGTATGTATGTATGTATGTATGTATGTATGTATGTATGTGTGTATGTATGTATGTATGTGTGTATGTATGTGTGTATGTATGTGAATGTAATGTAATGTATGTATGTAATGTAATGTATGTAATGCAATGTACGTACGTATGTATGTACGTATGTATGTGTGTATGTATGTATGTGTGTATGTATGTGTGAATGTAATGTAATGTATGTAATGCAATGTACGTACGTATGTATGTACGAGTATGTATGTATGTATGTATGTATGTATGTATGTATGTATGTTTGTACGTATGTATTTATTAACACTACAATTGGGTATACACCCGGTGGCAGTGACATATAATATACAATAATACCATTACAATAATTATATTAATAAAATTTACAATAATTACAGTAATAAAAAATAAAATAAACGTAAATTTATTTCTAACTATAAATTAGATGCAATAAACCTAGGACTATAAATAAAAACTATGCTATAATAACGCCTACAATAAGGAAAAGTAAACCTAACTTATAAGGACTTCTATTACACCCAACTATTACCAACTTAAGTAATTACATATCACCTTAATTAATTACATATCATCTTAATTATGTATATGTGTATGTATTTATTAGCACTACAATTGGGTATACACCCGGTGGCAGTGATATATAATATACAATAATACCATTACAATAATACAATAATTACAGCAATAAAAATAAAATAAAAAGAAAAAAATAAACCTAAATTTATTTCTAACTATACATAAATAGATGGAATAAACCTAGGACTATGAATAAAAACTATGCTATAATAACGCCTACAATAAGGAAAAGTAAACCTAACTTATAAGTACTTCTATTACACCCAACTATTACCAACTTAGGTAATTACATATCACCTTAATTAATTACATATCAACTTAATTAATTACATGACACAACTTAGATAATTACATTGCACCTACAATTACATTTTCAATCTAATCTTCGCAACCTTTCCTTAAATGTATTGATTTTGAGAGGACCACCCTGAAAGATTGCCGCAGGTAAGCTGTTCCAGTCTACTATTGTGCGGTTAACAAAGGAAAATTTTGCCACGTCCGTTCTTTGTTTTCTACATTTAAACTTCCTAATTTGATCAGCCCTTCCTAAGTATGATGGTGTTACTAATCTAGCATTGATGTCGGTCCATGCTTTGTGTCCCATTTGTGCTTTAATCATGCGGTGAGTCTGGTTTTTCGTCACCTTGATTTGAGAAATTCCCACCCTAAGTCTTTTACTATCTCTATCACCATGTCCCTATCCCATTTTGACATACTTTGCTGCCTTGCGTTGGATCTTTTCTATTGAATCGATTTGGTTTTGTCTATACGGATCCCAACCTACTGCTCCATAGTCCATAATTGGGCGAACAAGGGTTTTGTACGCTAATTATTTTGACTTTCGGTTAGATTTCTTAAGAATAAGCATAGTGGTTAAGGAAATCTTTTTTTCATCCCCTCTGCAATACGGGATATTTTTAAAGTCAAGTGAAAATCACTGTGCACGTTGCCATCTTCTGCAAGACACGCCACCAAAAATATTACTATCAGTAGTCTGCCAACAACATGAACGTCCAGGACAAATACTACAGGGCGTTGCATATAAACCTTTACAAGTTTATTGAGCTACAATGTTGCTCTGGAAGCTGAGACTGTGGTATAAACGTGAATTTGAGTTTAATGATCTCGGTGGCTCTGAGAGAATCTCTGTTGGCATCCCTACAACCCATTGTTGACTATTATGTTTATTGTTGGCTATTAGTAACACAGTCTTAACACGAACATGCAGTTCTCAATTCGGCAGCGTGTTTTTGTGAAAAAGTATTGGAAGACAAATTTATTCCGTGATTCAGTTGGTGACTTCGACAGGGCTCAGTAAACCTTGTCGACATTGCAGAATAAGTTTTCTGTGCGTGTTATAGATAGCTGAGTTAAAGTCTGTTACAGCTATTATTGTCGGACCATCGGATCTGTGCCCCCTCAGCGCTGTCGTCGTTCTTGGAAAAGTTAACGCCTTTACTCACTCCATTCCACCCGCCTTCCTCCCACCACGTCAACACAGCAAGCCACGAATCTTGCCGAATAGTGATGTTGCTAAACTTCCGTCAAACGGTGTCATAAATTACTGGTCATCCATACTACAATATCATTTCTTTTAATCAAAATACATCTTGTATTTCTACATTTTTAAATCTAAATCCCATGTCCCGAATCACTTTCCGTAGCGTTTCTCTCCAACCTTGGAAATTTACTGCTTCTCTCGCAACCTTCAATAATTTATTCAATGTCGGACCTTCTTTCTGCACGGTATAAAATTTTTGTATCTTTCTTCTTAAAATACATCGGTTCATATTATCTACAAGAATTAAAGGTTCCCTTGGTCTGTTCTTCTCTGGTGATTCTAGCTTTTCATCTCCTGCACAGACTCCCTCTCTCCCGATTTTCTTTATTAGGCGCTCAGACCTGCCTATATAAATTACATAACATGGTGTATTAGTATTAGCTAAGTAAGTAATTTTAATACGTAATCAATTGAAATAAAGTAAGCCTCACCTCCTTATTGCAGCAGCTCTTTACGTTGCCTGATTTATAGGAAACATATTGACCTGTTTGTTTCTCTTCATCGCAAAGTACTATTACGTACTCGCTTAATAATTTTTTTTCGCCACTCCGTACTACAGTGTTCATGTTGAGTTGACAACACTGGACTGCAAGTGCAAATAAACTGTCCCGCAAGAAGGCTCAAAATTGTGAATAGTGGGGGAGAGAAAGGGAGAGAGATAGAAAAGAGAGAGATAGGAATGCAGGGAGAGAAATGAATTACCGAGGCTGAGAAGGAATTAGGGTTCAGTTCGCATATTTTACGGGGGCACAGATCCTATGGTCCGACAATAACTGCGTTTTTGAACGCAATATGAACGTGTACCTCCTACACAGGCAGTATTCCGGTGCTGTTGAAAAAACTCAGGACTACAGAGTGTGATCTTTTTTGTTTTACTTTCAACCGGACACCCTGTATATTAATGCATTCATGTTAACGTAATATGAATTTGTTACGAGTCGTCAATTGTTTGTGTAGACTTTATTCATAGAGTGACCGTTAGCGGCATTATTCGAAATTAGCTGCAGTTTGCAGTAGATGAATTGTGCTGTGTTGTGAAATAAAATTAATTAAACCGTCCTAGCATCTCTGCTGGACCGAGCTCAAAAGGATTGCTGAAACAAAAACATGAATTTGCCGTCTGGCGTGAAGCAGCTCACAGCGGAAGGAAGAGCGCTGCTCAGTCTTTGAGGGGCTGGAAAAAGATGAAGAGCTGCGAACGCGCACACGGTCGGGTGATAAAGGCTTCAATTGTTTTATTGACATTTCACAACGGACTGATCGCATATCGGACTTGGATTATTTCACCTGTGTGTACCGCTTTAAACACAAGAATGAATTGAATGCTCTGTGATTGCTTTGAATGCAGGCAGATGTGGGACTCTTCAGAATTTATTGGATAAATTACGGCAATGTAGGAGTAGTCGAATGAAATGACAGGGAACGTGGACGTGGAGGGACGTTCTTTTTGTTCCCGACTGCTAAGTCATACACGGAACGCTGTTTGTACCTTCGAATTTTGCTTAAGTCATGTCTGTTTGTCTTAGATGGAGACTGCACGTGATTTCGACCCATGTAAAGAGAGTTCAACCGTGTGCCCACGTACTGTGTGAGGTGTTTATTGAAGCGTTATGAGTTGTAGTTTTACGTATGGTACGTAAATTAATATTAACACTAAAAGCCGAATAGTTTAAACACAGAAAATGAAATGACGGTAAAGACACTGAAAGAGATGAAATGGCGTTAAAACTGAAATGTAAAATTACATGAAGAACTGGAAAACGAAATGACGGCAGAAGAACGGGAAGACGAAACGACGACAGGAGAACTGGAAGACAAAATGACGACAGGAGAACTGGAAGACAAAATGACGACAGGAGAACTGGAAGACAAAATGACGACAGAAGAACTGGAAGACAAAATGACGACAGGAGAACTGGAAGACAAAATGACGACAGGAGAACTGGAAGACAAAATGACGACAGGAGAGCTGGAAGACGAAATGACGACAGGAGAACTGGAAGACGAAATGACGACAGGAAAACTGGAAGACGAAATGACGACAGGAGAACTGGAAGACGAAATGACGACAGAAGAACTGGAAGACGAAATGACGACAGGAGAACTGGAAGACGAAATGACGACAGGAGAACTGGAAGACAAAATGACGACAGGAGAACTGGAAGACGAAATGACGACAGAAAAACTGGAAGACGAAATGACGACAGAAGAACTGGAAGAAGAAATGACGACAGGAGAACTGGAAGACGAAATGACGACAGGATAACTGGAAGAAGAAATTACGACAGGAGAACTGGAGGACAAAATGACGACAGGAGAACTGGAGGACAAAATGACGACAGGAGAACTGGAGGACAAAATGACGACAGAACTGAAGGACAAAATGACGACAGGAGAACTGGAGGACAAAATGACGACAGGAGAACTGAAAGAAGAGATGACAGGAGAACTGGAGGACAAAATGATGACAGGAGAACTGGAAGAAGAAATGACGACAGGAGAACTGGAAGAAGATATGACGACAGAAGAACTGGAAGACGAACTGACGACAGAAGAACTGGAAGACGAAATGACGACAGAAGAACTGGAAGACGAAATGAAGACAGAAGGACTGGAGGACGTATTGACGGCAGGAGAACTTGAAGACGAAATGACGCCAGAAGAACTGGAAGTAGAAATTACGATGGGAAAATTAAAGAAGAAGTGACGACGGGAAAATTAAAAGACGAAATGACGACGAGAGAACTGAAAGAAGAAATGACGACGGAGAACTGGAAGACATAATGACGAGAGAACTGGAAGACAAAATGAGGACAGAAGAACTTAAGACCAAGTGACGACAGAAGACACTTAGGAATATGAAGTGAGAATAGAAGCAATACTAGAAGAGGAAGTGACGATGAGAAAATGACAGAGTCCAAATTACGTCACAAAAAGGAAGGTGAATACAGGACATGAAGGAGAAAATGGCATTAGAAGAAGAGACATAGAAGATAGGGTAGGAGTGATGGGATTGATATGCGGACGAATTCGTGGGTTAAAAGAGGGAGAAATCTTAAGACACCTTTATTTGTTCATTGTATCACCCATAAAAGTGAATTACAACGAAGACAAAAAAATTGCCAAATATTTTTTCCCGAATCCCACTTTTCAGTGCAGGTTCTTATAAATGCCATTAATTTGAGACATTTTTACTACATTTCCATTTTGAAGGAAGGCTTGCTAAGGACAATTACCGTCCTTACTTTTCCATTGTCATCGTCGGAGTTGGACCCGCGAAACCATTGATTTACCACTACACCGCCGTGGACAATGAAAGGAAGGGAAAGCTACTCGTCGGACTTACTTTGTATGACACGACAAAGAGAGAAATCCTTCGCCCTCACTCGCATTCGAACCTGCGTGTGCCCTAATACATATGTGTGTAAATATTAGATCGAGAAGACTGGCGCAATGCGTGAGATAGCTTCCTGCACGTTCGTGTCTGGAACTGACAACCGCGACGCCTGTTCGTCGACAATGTAAATCCTTGTAATTTACATCACGTGTCATGTATCATTATTTACGACATGATTTATTTATTTTTTTGGTTTTGACAGTCATCCCCTGCGAGAATCTTGTTCAACCTCCCCTTTCCACGCATCGAGATCCCAACCGGATTAAGTAGAGGAATCAATAGACAGAGCAATCACTCTGCCACGCCGGTTCCGAGTGCCTGTCTACTCGTTTCCTCTGTCTGGTGGCATTTATAGCACACCCGGACGCCGTCTTATTCTTTTTTTTTATTGTTAATATTACATTTATCGGCATTCATAGGCACACACACACATTTTGAAGGTTTTAAAACTGCAAATAGACGTTGTACCGGTATTCATTTGTTAATTCCTGCCGTATAACAATACAGAGTCAGTCGTAAGTCGTGTTATTACTTTTAGGGGATTAATCTGTGAGGTATCTGATCAGTGAAAAAACGAAGAAACTATTAAAAAATGGAAATTTTGTTTTTAACTCTAAAAAATAAAATAGAGTAAGGGAGGGGATTGTCGGATAGGTCTGGTAATGTAGGATAATCTCGGATAACATATTTCTTTTCCATCGAATGGTGCAATCTGATGAAAATAATGCATTGAGTCTCTACAAGTAGACGAACATCTGGCATGAATAACCATTACTGTTGAGTGCTTCATTGTGATTCGTGAACAGCGTGTTTTCAACGTGTCTGCAAAAAAAAAAAAAAAAAAAAAAAAAAAAAAACTTTTTCAGGGTAGTCAAATTCCGTTCCATTTTCTTATTTTCACAACATGGTATGCACTGTTTGATATACCATAGATAAGTCTTCTCGAATTCTCAATTGCAGCAATGCTATCGACAACATGTTTCAGGCTGGGTTTTACTGTTTGTGAAGAGTCGCATTTTTTTTGGATACTGCCGAGGGCAATGTCGGATACTAAATGAGGGCATTGTCGGCTGTCTTTCAATGCTGCTCGCTTGTAAAAGCTGCCTTAAACCCATTTATATGTTTTCTATAACAAACCACTACATTTTTACTCCTGGGTATTTTTAATTAATGTAATTAATTAATTTTCTAATTAATAGAATATTATGAAGTAACGAATTGTTTCTTCTTCTGATATTTTTAGATGCCTAAAGTAAAAGAAAAAAAGAGATTCATTCTATAAAAATGGAAGTCTGAAGATATGGTAAATGCCATTGTCGCAGTACGGGAGAAAAGAATGGGCTATCTTGCTGCTTCCAAAAGATTCAATTACCTCGATCAACATTATTTGATTATGTATCCAACTCTGAGCCCACCAAAGCCGTTAAATCGAAACTTTTTCAAAACCAATATCCCAGCTACTTGAAGAGAAGCTAGTTGAGATGTGTTAATGATGGAGAAAAATATTTTGGATGAACCAGAAATGATGTTAAAAGGCTTGATATCAGTTGGCTAAACAGAACACTATTGTAAAGTTTCTGATATGTAATATATTATTTTAAATGCATTATCAAACCTCTTACATAATAATGTCTAATGTATCCGACATCAGCTTCCCATTCTGTCAGTGATGATATTATTTCTGTTTTGTCTTTGCAAGTTATACAGCAAATACATATTATGTAAATTACCTAATACTTATGTACAATCTGCAGGAACCTTGAGGTTATTATATACTAAGTAATTCCAGTTCTAACTTTTTCAATTACCTTTATTTTGAAACATCAAAATGGTATCCGACAATACCCTCCCTTACTCTAATGCTTAAGTTTTCTAGATACGTGCTTATTTTAGCCCTATGACAATTTCAAGTCCCTCAGGACGAATTTAAAGGGACCGGCGCGTGAGTGGAGCTGCAGCCCTTTAAACTGACACTCAGCTGTCATTCTGACAGACTTTGTTCTTCATTCTAACTAATTTTACTTCTCATTCAGTTCATATTTCGCGCTGTTATGTAGGAGAAAAATGTGCGTGGTAGGCCTGTATAGGAAAGAAGAATGTCTATAGTTTAGGTCTTTATCATATAGGGCAGACGTCTCCAAAAGCGTACTCGCGAGTAAGCCCCTGAACGGAACCGAAGCCAGTACGTAATGAGCGCGTTCCGCCTCACCCATCCCCACCTGTTCTGTACTCAATGTTTATGCGCAAACGAAGAGCAGTGGCGGACTGCCATTATCATTGTGTTGGTCGGAGTGTTCCACCGTTTCACAATGTCTTCTAATCATGGATGTAGTACATTCATGGATGAAAGGGAAGAGAAATATTTTTGTGTTAGTGGGGAGAATGTGAAATGCTTAATTTGTTCGAAAATTCTTAAGGGTGTGTTAAAATTAAACATGCGACGGCAATACTCGACTCTTCACAAAGAATATCATACAATTACAGGCATGTTGGACATGTGAAAATAATTTATTTTGGGGCTATCTGTATAACTGTTGGTTATACATAATAATCAGATATTACAATACGTTTACACTCTAGTTCCGCATGACAAACATATAGTTTTTCGTTTAATTTTAGGTGAAATGCGTAGGCCTACAAATATTTTGATAAATATAAAACAAGACAATACAAACACAAATCACACACGTGTCCTCAGTCTTAAACAAAAAGGCTTGTTGCTGGCTAGGTTCTAACTTGGAATATTTGAAAATCAATGAAGCCCTTTACAGAGGCATCATTTGTAAAATCGTGCATACAGGACGTTACTAAAATACTGTGTCCAGAACAAAGTCAAAGTTTAAGAAAATTAAATTGTTTCCAATTACAGTTTAGAGAAGGAATTTCAAATTTGTAAATGTAATTGAATCTGAAGTCCAAACCACAATTAACCAGTTCGTAGCATTGGACGAAAGCACAGATAGAAATGACAAAGCTCACCTAGCCATTTTCATCCGAGGAGTTAATGAACATTGTACTGTGTCTGAATGTATTCTAGATGTAATTACAAAATACAACTGGAGAAGAACTTTTCCAGGCACTGAAAATGCACCAAAGAACAGAAGAGGTTGAATTTGCAATGGCTTGTGTCAATTTTTATTTAACAGACGGGGCTCCAGCTTCATAGTATGTCAAAATAATATACAAACGTATGATATTTCATATTCTTTTGATATTATTTGTAAACATAACCGCAGATTATTACAGACGTCCGTTGCCGCGATCCCCCACTGATCGCAAAATACATCTGTTGAGGTACAGTTTTCCCCTTATCTAGCCTTACAGCACACTGTGTTTGGCAAGCATCGAAAGCACGAATGACGATACGATTTTTGGAGACCTCTGATATAGGGTAAAGTTGCCTAATGCCATGATACCCCTAATCCCGTGATACTTTTTTTTGAATGTCAGTCAAAGCTTTGCCGTTCTATCATAGCGCCTGACATCTTTCTCGAAAGACTGCATATTTCGCCTACTTTTGACACATCGGTGAACTTCCTAGCAAGATACCCAGTCCCGTGAAATTCAGTGAAAAGAAAAAAAACGTATCACGGAATTAGGGGTATCACGGCATTAGACAACTTTATCCTACATGCTGTACTTCGATCTCGTTTTCTCGATTTTTCAATTTTCAACGTTTTGTAACAATGCTCTAATTAATGCTGTTTTTCTCCAATCTCAGTGAAAGTTTGTAAAAAAAAAAGTCCACAAAAGCACGCGAAATAAACTGACATGTGTTTTCTTCAAGTATTCAAATCACCGTAAACTGAAAATATGTTCAATTTTAAATAAACTGTGGTAAAAGTTTCAGATTAATTGATGTAAAAAATCTAGAGATTAGAAATTTCACAGATCCATAGCCTTAATATAATTTTGCTCGTTTTTGCTAACCTTTCGATATAAACAAAATACATCAAACGTTCGGTAGCACATTTTAGGGAAATTAACTAAATTACCAATATCCTTAGTCATTTTTAGACAACGATAATATGATTAAAAACAATTTTAGTTTTGTTTTCTTACATTTATTAAATAGTCTAACGAAAAGAGATAAACAAATGTAAGAACAATAATAGGCTTTAATTAAATCTAGACAATAAAAGTATATCTCAATAGTTACGAAGTCTAAATGGAAAACTTTTGCAATCGTGGTCCATATTGTTCAACTGTGTAAGCCTTACGGCCTTAACTCTGCCAGGTTAAATAAAGCTATTATTATTATTTATACTAATAATAAATCTGTAGCCG
Organism: Periplaneta americana; assembly: GCA_025594305.2. Lineage (NCBI taxonomy): Eukaryota > Metazoa > Arthropoda > Insecta > Blattodea > Blattidae > Periplaneta > Periplaneta americana. The sequence continues at coordinate 96,847,589 of JAJSOF020000031.1, forward strand.
AAATTTTTCTGGTAATTTTTGATTTTCCAAAAATAATTGTTCCTAACATATATAATTAACCACCCTGAAACCGAAAATCGCTTTTTTCAAATTTTTGTTTGTATGTCTGTCTGTCTGTCTGTCTGTAATTTGTTACCTTTTCATTATAATGGCTGAACGGATTTCTCTGAAAATTGGAATATAAATTAAGTTCCTTGTAACTTAGATTTTAGGCTATATGGCGTTCAAAATACATTATTTAAAAGGGGGGTTATAAGGAGGCCTGAATTAAATAAATCGAAATATCTCGCTTATTATTGATTTTTGTCAAAAATGTTACATAACAAAAGTTTCTTTAAAAATAATTTCCGATAAGTTTTATTCCTTGAAAAATTTTGATAGGACTGATATTTAATGAGATAAATGAGTTTTAAAATTAAAATAACTACCATCTAAGGCCGTGTAATGAATTAAAAAACAAATGACTTCGTCTATAAGGGGCCTTGGACAGCAACAATCGAAAGCTATGAAAGATAGCCTACAGAGAATGTTTCTGTGTTTGTATGAAGTAATATCAAGCTGAATTAACCGATTTGTATAATTAATTATTATTTCACCATTGAAAGTGTAGTTTCTCTGGATGGACATAATGCTATAACGTTATTACAGTAACTTCTGATATAATATAATATATAATATAATATAATATAATATAATATAATATAATATAATATAATATAATATAATATAATATAATATAATATAATTTAATATAATGTAATGTAATAATATAATATAATTTAAGTTATTTGAAGGGTTCAGAACCATAGTGGGCCAAGCGCCATTTACTGAATACAGAAAACAAGGGTTAAAATTAATTATTACCATAATTCAATGGAAACCTATAACAAGTAAAATAAAATATACATATTAAATCTAAATGATGTCAATCCTCATTAAACTATGGTTGCATGTAATAAAAATTAAGAAACATGTTAAAGGAATTTTCATTGCACCAAATGAGTAATCTCTGGACCAAAATGATCGCATTTTAATTATTTGGATGCAATTTAAATTAAGTAACATATTAAACGATTTATCCTTCTATCAAACACGAATGTTCCCTGTATCAAATGTCGTATTTTAATTATGTAATTACTCTATATTTATTTCTAACGGGTGCAGCGGAGCGCAACGGCTAGTTATTATTATTAATTATTATTATTATTATTATTATTATTGTTATTATTGTTATTATTATTATCATTATTGTTGTTGTTAAGGAATGAATATCTCTACTACTTGATCCGAAGAGTTGTGGGTTCGCGTCCCGTCCCGCCTCAGGTATAGATGTTGTGTTTGTATTGGCTTAATATTGGCTTAAGGGGGGGGGGAAGGAAAACTGCAAACAAAAAGAAAACTTTAGGGAAATGTGCCCCTAGCCGGTAAAAAAAAAAAAAAAAAAGGAAAATGAAGCAATCCAGGCCTCGTGTGACTGAGGGAGACCACGAAAAACTTCAATCAGGATTCCGGTCTCGGGAGATCGAAACCTAGACCTCTCGTCTCCGGGGCTATCGCACTCGGTAGATCTTAATACATTCTACATAAATTATATTTACAACATTAATCATACATGAACATGTAGGCTCTTTTTTAGCATATTCTCCAGACGGTAAAGACCACTGTTGTGTTATGTTAAGAGCATAGAGGAAGGTTCAGTGGAACGGTTCACGGTCACTTGAATGCTTTGTGAAGTACGAAAGAACCATAAATTTGGGGTGTTGTGACTAAGAGGGTTTCTGAAACCCTTATTTACATGCGGAAATATTGATTTTTGATATTCCTGTCTATTTAATAGATGGTTTCACAAGCAGCATTCTGTATACTGGCCCTTATTTACGGTTTCCTTTTCAGTAGCGGACGGTGGGTTTGAAAGTTGAGGAGGCCAAGACGTGAATAATGAGAATATAAAAATATAAGGCCTGTGGCGTACCTCATTGCCAATTTCTTTTCAGAATTTATAGAGTTTAAAACGAATTAAATTAGGTTTTCCAATTTATTTTTATGATTTTAAATCTTATGTTTAGGAATTTTATGATTTTTGGGAAGAATAAAAATAAACAAATATTCTGTTAATATATTATAACGGCTTTAAATATTGCCTCTCTTTAGGACACTCAAATAACTAACCTGTAATTAGGTCTTTTAGGTCATTTGAATTTAAGAATGTTAATTTTCATAAAACGAATAAGAAAATCAATATTTCATTTTCAATTAACAAAATATTACTAAACCTAAGAATTGTGGCTTTATTAATTACATATTAATTTTACAGCAAATTAACTCGACGATCCTCTTTCTTCGCAAACCGATCAAATAAGTCACAACATAGACTACTGAATAACTTCCACTAGAAGAATCTAGAGACAAATCTACATTTGTTTCTAAACTCGCGATATATTTAAAATACTGTATAAAGTAAATACATCTCGTAACACAAAAGAATAAAATAACTAGAACACCTGCAAACAAGAGAAAATCTAACAACGTAAATTGGAAAGTTTTACGTAGTTTTCTTACAACATTGACTCAATTTTATTAAAACCATTGAAAAGAAAGATTGAATTTTGTCACTATGGGGTGCCGAAACCAGCCTCTAAATCCCAGTTGTCAAGCAATATAAAACGTCTCCAAATAAATCCCCTCGTCGTTCTAAAAAGTTTAAACACTCTTTGGCTAACCAGCCATCTTATTGGTTGAACTGCTGTTGTCATGGTTACCGGGGATAGCATAGCTGTCTCCCTGTTTATGCGATGCTGCAGGATGCTTTTCATGTCGACTATACAGGTTACATTTATCTGTTATTTTCAGTAGAAAATTTTATACAATAGAAGTATACTGAACTCGGGCATCACCAACTGAATCTGGTCGATTTTACGTAACTTACAAATTAGTCGTAGTGAATATTAAAATTAATATAAAAAAAAATGTTGTCATTTCTGTAACTTGTTTGTGATCTTAATTCAGCTGGACTTTTATATTCCTGTCTATTTATGTTCTGGTTTCAAAATATTAGGGAGGCTCTGGCCTCCCTTGATCCTGTTTATCCGCCGCTGCTCCTTTTCTATTTTTTTTTTCTGCAGCTATCTCTCGCTTCATGTGTTTATGGCAGCCATTTTGTCCACTTCATTGTGGGTTCTTAATATCCAATATTCGTGGTCGTGTTCAGTTGGTATCACTGAATTAACCATGAGAAACTTCCTATTGTCTACGAAGAGCATGCGAATGGATTTTCCGTGTTTTGTAAACGGGGTAATTGAAATTTTTATGAAGGGTTGTAGGTTCGAACTCATTTTGCGTGCTAATAAATACTTAATTACTTTTAAATTGACTCCAGTTTTTTTTTAATCTGTGTTGAATAAATTATGTACTTCTAGAGTTGATGGCATGTGTTCTACAGACAATTATTAATTTATTCTCTCTTTTCAGGTGAGTTATGTCTACCTTGGACTAGGAAAGAGACGTAGACTGACTTCGTGTTAAAGAAATTGCAAGGTATGTTGTAGAAAATTGTGCCGTGGCTCTTTGGCGATGTCGTTTTATTGTTACTGACACATTTATCATGCATAGAGTTTAATGGTATTACCACGTTGGCATGGAAACCGCGAGGCTGTGGTGTCATTCCTTATTTATAAACGTTACTTTTAATGCGTTATTTTCACTTGCATTACGGGAAAATGTGATATTCCGACCTTTGAGCTTCGTAATTCAACCCTGAAGTCTCGCTTCAAGCCAGAGAGTTAAAAAGTTCGTAACACTAAAGTGGAATTTATTTTGACTATTACACTTTTACTACGTCATACTACTTTTGACCAATAAAACGGTACGAAAGAACGTATTTCAACCAATCATGGCTGCTTATCGCACAATTTTATCGCGTCCCTAGAATTTGTTTAATTTTATCGCGTCCCTAGCATTTGTTTAATTTTATAACGTCCCTAGCATTTGTTTATTTTTATCATTTGTTCCTTTGTTTGCCAACATTTCAAACTGCACTACTGGTCTGGCCGTCAAAAAACAGAAAATTACAAACCACTCCAGTCGATGCACATCACTTTCAAATATGACTCGCATTTTGAGATTCAAGAACAAGAATTAATAAAGATCACTGGTCATATATGAAGAGCACCATTCGAAAATCCTGAATGAGTTGAGGGATACACCATGTACACCAACGAGTTCCCTTCTTTTACGCACACGTCCAATATAACATCAACTGAACCACCAACCACCAAAACATTCAAATTTGAAAATTATAATTTCAATAATTGTTTCTTTTAAAATTATCCATGTTTATTTTTATTTCATCATCGTTAATTAAAACGTTTCTTGTTTATTTCATCATCCCTAATTAAAACTTTTCTAACACTTGTTTATATTATTTAGGTTATGTTTGTTATAGCTTCTGCTATATGATATTATGGATAGTCACGTATCAGAGATTGTTTAATACTAAGATTTATTGAAAATCATCTGTCAAGTGACGTTGATTACTGGATCCGAATGATTGAAATGGAATGCAAATGTTTTAATGAAAATGAAACTGAATCAACAAAGCCTTCTTGACTAGTAACAGTCCACAGAGTTCAATGATGATTCCATAGTTGGCAGAACTGATACCGGTAACAAGAAAACATCATCATAAAACACTACTGCTATCTAGCGTAATGTTGAGATGGTACAATAATGCATTTGAAGACAGTTGTATTTTCGTAAGCCAATTAATATTTTATCGTACACTTTGTTACTTCTAATCTTTATATAGCCTACTGTCTTCTAATCGTGTAATAGTCAATTAAATCCCACTCGAGTTTTGATTTTCTCAAAACCTCTAGAGATTACTGTTGACTATTACACTTTTACTACGTCATACTACTTTTGACCAATAAAACGGTACGAAAGGACGTATTTCAACCAATCATGGCTGCTTATCGCACAATTTTATCGCGTCCTTAGCATTTGTTTCTTTGTTTGCCAACATTTCAAACTGCGCTGGTCTGGACGTAAAAAAAAAAAAAAAAAAAAAAGAAAGAAAGAAAACAGAAAATTACAAACCACTCCAGTCGATGCACAGCAGTTTCAAATATGACTCGCATTGGCATTCAAGAACATCTTCCACTGAAATCCTCTTTAAATTACTAAAATAAATGAAGAGCACCATTCAGAAATCCTGAATAAGTTGAGGAATACACATATAGGCCTACATCAACGAGTTCCACTTCTTTTACGCACACGTCCAATATAACATCAACTGAACCACCAACCACTAAAACATTCAAATTTGAAAATTGTACATTCAATAATTATCCCTTTTAAAATTATTCATGTTTATTTTTTATATCATCGTCGTTAATTAAAACTTTTCTAACACTTGTATATATTATTTAGGTTATGTTATAGCTTCTGCTATATGCTATTATGGATAGTCACGTATCAGAGATTGTTTAATATTAAGATTTATTGAAAATCATCTGTCACGTGACGTTGATTACTGGGAATCGGATAACTGAAGTGGAATGCAACTGTTTTAATAAAAATGAAACTGAATCAACAAAGCTTCTTGACTAGTAACACTGCCATCGCGATCTAGATCGAGAAGGCATTGCTAGTAATCGTTTACAGAGTTCAATGAAGATTCCATAGTTGGCACAACTGATAGCAAGATAATAGCTAATCATAACACACTACTGCCATCTATTATGCATCTAGCGTAATATTTATAATGTTGAGATGGTACAATAATACTTTTGAAGACAGTTGTATTTGCGTAAGTCAATATTTTTATCGTATTGGAGTACTTCGTTACTTCTAATCTTTATATACTTTCTTCTAATCGTGTAATAGTCAATTAAATCCCACTCGAGTTTTGATTTTCTCTAGATAAATCAAAACCTCTAGTGAGATTACTGTTGACTATTACACTTTTACTACGTCATACTACTTTTGACCAATAAAACGGTACGAAAGGATGTCTTTCAACCAATCATGGCTGCTTATCGCTACAATTTTATTACTTCCCTAGCATTTGTTCATTTTTATCACTTCCCTAGCATTTGTTTGTTTTTATCACTTCCCTAGCATTTGTTTCTTTGTTTTGCAACATTTCAAACTGCAAATTATTTACGGTACTATAAAACATGCTTTACGATCGTCCTTTGTTTCCCGCATAGATAATCGACTGAAAATGGCGGCTCCGTTCAAATCTTTTTGTGAAGCTAACATTAGTGAAATAAAATTTTAGTAAGTCAATTAAAATTTTGTTTTATTGTATTAGAGTATTGTATTTTTTCTAGTCTTTATATACTTCTGTTTTTATCACTTCCCTACTATTTGTTTCTTTTTTCTTTTTTTTTACTTGGTTATTTAAAGACGCTGTATCAACTACGGGGTTATTTAGCGTCGATGAAATTGGTGATAGTGAAATGTATTTGGCGAGATGAGGTCGAGGATTCGCCATAGATTTCCTGATATTAGCCTTACGGTTGGAGAAAACCTCGGAAAAAACCCAACCAGGTAATCAGCCCAAGCATGGATCGAACCCGCTCCCGAGCACAACTCTGGATGGGCAGGCAAACGCCTTAGCCGACCGAGCTACACCGGTGGCTATTTGTTTCTTTGCTTGCCAACATTTCAAACTGCAAATCCTTTACGGTACTATAAAACATGCTTTGCGATTGTCATTTGTTTACCGCATAGATGGTCAATTGAAAATGGCGGTTCCGTTCAAACATTTTGATGAAGCTAACATTAGTGAAATATCGAGTTTTGATTTTCTCTAGATCAATCGAAACCTCTAGTGAGATTACTGTAGATAATTATGTGACATAAAAGGGAAAAAAGAGAATAGCAATGGCAAACAAAGCTTTTAATAGAAAAAGGAGTATATTCTGCAGACCTCTGAACAAAAAGAACTAAGGAAGAGGCTAGTGAAGTGCTTTGTGTGGAGTGTAGCATTGACTGTGGCAGAAACATGGACATTACGACTAAGTGAAGAGACGCGACTAAAGGCTGTGTGATGTATCTTGTCTCACTGTGAAAAGAGAGAGAAAGGAGATATGTCTTACTTCGTCTGTGTTGTTATGGCGATGGGGGAGTGGAGCGGTGCCGTCCATCCATCCATCCATCCATCCAGTGGCGGAAGGGACTAGTTGATACATTCTGTAGCGCAAAATAAAATAACAAAATATCTCTCTTCGTACTGTTTAGTTCCGTCTCTGACCTTGTCTTTCAAGAAACTGAGTTCCGACAGCCTGTACAATAACAAGGTTTTGAAAGGAATCCTGAAAATTTACAACCCTCCTATAATCTCCACCCTCATTTGAAGGGACTTGGTTTTATTGCTACTGAGACAAGATAAACCTTACCAGGTATAGAAGCATTTGAAATGTGGATATGGAGAAGGATGGAGCATGTGAAATGGACAGACAGAATAAGAAATGAAGCTGTGTTGGAAAGAGTGGATGAAGAAAGAATGATGTTGAAACTGATCAGGAGGAGGAAAAGGAATTGGTTGGGTCACTGAAGAAGAAACTGCCTTGTGAAGGATGCACTGGAAGGAATGGTGAACGGGAGAAGAGTTCGGAGCAGAAGAAGATATCAGATGATAGACGGCTTTAAGATATATGGATCATATGCGGAGACTAAGAGGAAGACAGGAAATAGGAAAGCCTGGAGAATGGTGGGTTTGCAGTGAAAGACCTGCCCTTGGGTAGAACACTATCAATGAATGAAGTCATGGAACGACATGCTGCGTTGTGTGTATTAAATGTTCGCGTTATACCATGATAGGCCTAAATACACGAATCTAATACAGCAGCAGTGGCGGAAATGTAATCGTGCGCCGAGCCACTGTGTAACCTGCAACGTGCATAGCACCTACTGAGGGAGGCGGACACCCGAAGGGGAAGTGAAGCAACTGTCTGACTTATCAACGGATTTTCATTTTCCTTACGTCAAGCACTTACATATAATTTTATACAGTACAACGCTACAAAGTAATGTTTAGTACGTGTAACTAAGAAACAAATGAACAATAAATGAACAATATCACAACCCAAAATTAACTGTCTTCAGAATGTCTCTGCGACAAAGTTTCAAAATCAGGAATTATGTCACTTACTGCCAGTCGTAGTTGATCACGAAGGCATTTGTTTGTCAGTCGTGATCTAAATTTGGTTTTTACTATTTCAATTGTTGAAAATAATTTTTCACAAACGTAAGTTGTAGCGAACATGGCTTCAACAGAGCAAGCGAAAGAACGAAGCTTCGGATATTTATTTTTGGCAAAGATTTGAAAGTTCAACATTTGTCAAGTCCTTACATCTAGCTTTCATTTGACATCACATAGTAAATCAGTGAGTTCAAATTGAAGAGCTAACCGCATTATTCGTACATCTGCTGAAAAAGGGTCGACGTACAGAGATGATGATGATGATGATGATGATGAATGAACAATAACACTTAACCTTTTAATGTTTCATCAGTAACATGTAGTATAATGCCGTTTTATGTTATACAACCGTTTTCCACGTAATACTTGTGAACAAATCATACATTTAATATTCTCATCATATTGACAGCAAAAAAATGCGTCCTCCCATCCTACTTGGAACTTTCGTACATGGTTTCCTATGCCACTCGCAGGTCAGAGACAAATACAAATGGAACGGAATTTGACTCCAGTGAGTGAGAGGGTGGGGGTTGGCGGAGGTTAGAAGCAAGCGAAATGCACAGCTATCACTGCGAGCCACAATGTCTCGCGACTCACGTTCTCGCCACGCCTGCAGTACAGTTTTGAAACAGTGTGTGTCTATATCTATAAAGTACGGCTTCTTTAGTAAGGAAATCATTTCCAAGGGCTGTGAAATTTATTACCGTCTTTTCCCTTATATTGAATTTCATTCCGACATTAAACTCTAAACTCGATGAAAACGAAGGTGACAGCAATGGTTAATCTTAAATTACATTTGAACTCAGTTAAGGTACTTATATAAACAGTTTTGACTAGAAATTTCCCTCTATTCCGACAATATCCTTATTATAGACCGTGATTGCCTTCAATCATCACAATTTCCATCCCCCTTGGAAGTAAAATGAGAAGGGGCAGGAGTTACCCTCCGCTGATACAATCCTCCACGTTTAAAATTAAATTCAGAGCTAGCAATTTTTCTTTTTATAGGGAAATGATGTTTTATTTTATTTACCACACAGAAAAGTGGGAGTCGGTTATTTCTGTCACGTTCCAGAGGACGTGAAGGATATAAATAACAAAAACGCATCAGGAGCCGTACTCTAGCTGGTGACTGAGCTAGCTAGCGAATCGATTCTCGTGGCCGAGGGACACAATTGAATGACTTGTCCAATCAGAAGACACGTGTTTCTGAATGTTCAATTTGTCATATTCTGTGCTGCGTAGTTTTCTTTGATGATAGTTTGATATATCTATAAGATAAAGCCAGACAGATAAGTATGGATATCAGATTATCTTCGCATTTCAACGTTGTTTATTCTGTTTGTCGTTTTATTTGATGCGTTCATATTATTAATATTTGTGAAATTTATTTCAATGTTTTCCTATGTGATGAAGCAAGATAAGATGAGCTCTATTTTTATATAGCTGTTAAGTATTCTTTTGAGTTTCATTAAAACTTATCGTGTAGTTTATTTCATGTAAAAGGTCGCCATATTTCACTCATATTTTATTTAAGAATAAGATGACAAATTGTACTCATCAATTTAGAAATAAACGATGTTTTATCTACTGCAAGTTATATCACAGTATAGTACAGTGGAAGCTCTTAAGTTCGACTGAAATCAAGTTCATCTTATAGTTCAACTGCTTACGTAGGAGAATTAGACACGCCCCTATACGGGCACTAAGAAATAGGTTTGTCATTTGAATGGGAATTGGTTCTGTGTCTTGTAGTGATACTTTTGTTAAAGGAAAACAGAATATTTTATTGATTAGGACATCCATATTCATCACTGATTCTAAATTAATAGACTCTTCTTTTTTCTATTTGAGAATTGTGCCGTTTGTGAGATGGAATTGTCGAAACCTACTGTGGTTAGCAGCTATCTATAGATTATTGAGCTTCGTGACTGTATACTAGACTGTGGTTATACTTCGGGTCTCAGTGTTTAAATAATCTCTAATAATAATAATAATAATAATAATAATAATAATAATAATAATAATAATAATAATAATAATAATAAAATAATAACAATTCATTAATTGTTTTTGTCTAAGGGCAGGTCTTTCACTGCAAACCTAGAATAATAGGCCGAAAGAAGAATAAATAAATAATAAATTTAAGTAATAAAATAAAATAATACACATTGAAACAGTATATTTATGATAAAATAAATAATTATAATTTAAGTAGTTGATACTAATTTTTAATTCTCCGTCCTAGCATCACAGACAACTCTTTTTAAGGTTGTGATATATTTCAGATGAAAGTTTCTCGCTTACGTCCAAGGGTGCTTTGAGGATACATTCCATAACAATGGCACTGCAGTTGCGTGATATTTGTATCCACCCACGAGACTCTCACGTGATGTAACTTATTGTGATAACAGGCGGGTAATAGTCGTCACGTATTGATCCGTATTTGAAGTGGGTTAATATCGGTGGAGTGTGCATTCTATCAGAGGGTGAAAGTTTGTCCTATGTATTATGCTTGTATTTCCTTTGTTTGATGTTTTTATTGTTTAAGTACTTGATTTTAGTGAGTGAACAAGCATACTAATTCCCTAGGTATTTAATGATAATAATAATAATAATAATAATAATAATAATAATAATAATAATAATAATAATAATATAAAATATAACAATGTTTGTGGAAGGAAGGAGTAAACCCTTGTACTTTATTCATCTCATACCTGTGGGCAGACGCATTCCCAAAATACAGCAGGTTTCAAGCAGGCAACCTATCTTTTTGCTAGACCAGCCCCCTCCGTGCAGTACTAGTCGGCGATAGGGGAATGCTATGGAATGGAATCCCGCGACTCACCGGAACTCGAAACTGGATCTCCTGCTCGACAAACTGATGAATTGTATCACACAGTCACCACACAGAGTTCTTACAATGTTAATCCGTGATATTATTATTATTATTATTATTATTATTATTATTATTATTATTATTATTATTATTATTATTATTATTATTATTATTATTATTCAGCAGGGCAGGAGGGCACAGTTTTACTGCTGACTGAATCAATAGTTTAATATTTTGAAAAGATGTAGGCCTGTTAGACTACTACTATTGTACAGACCCAGAAACAAAATTTGGGCCACCTGCATGCGTAGTATATTACTCGTGTAACTGGACCTTGGAAAATGCTAACACTTCCACACTATCACCTCAAACACTTCGACACTATCACCGCCAACATTTCTACACCATCCCCGCCAAAACGTCGACATAATCAGCGACAATACTTCGACACCATCACCGCCAACACTTCGACACCATCACCGCCAAAACTTCGACATCATCAGCGACAACACTTCGACACCATCACCGCCAACACTTCGACACCATCACCGCCAAAACTTCGACATCATCAGCGACAACACTTCGACACCATCACCGCCAACACTTCGTCATCACCAGCGACAACACTTCGACACCATCACCGCCAACACTTCGACACCATCACCGCCAACACTTCGACACCATCACCGCCAAAACTTCGTCATCACCAGCGACAACAACACTATCACCGCCAACACTTCGACACCATCACCGCCAACACTTCGACACCATCACCGCCAACACTTCGTCATCACCAGCGACAATACTTCGAACACTTCGACATCACCGCCAACACTTCGACACCATCACCGCCAACACTTCGACACCATCACCGCCAAAACTTCGACACCATCACCGCCAAAACTTCGACACCATCACCGCCAACACTTCGACACCATCACCGCCAAAACTTCGACATCATCAGCGACAACACTTTGACACCATCACCACCAAACTTCGACATCATCAGCGACAACACGTCGACACCATCACCGCCAACACTTCGACACCATCACCGCCAACACTTCGACACCATTACCGCCAACACTTCGACACCATCCCGCCAAAACTTCATCACCAGCGACAACACTTCGACACTATCACTGTCAACATTTCGATACCATCATCGCCAACAATTCGATACCATCATCGCCAACACTTCGATACCATCATCGCCAATACTTCCATACCATCATCGCCAACACTTCGATACCATCATCTTCAACACTTCGATACCATCTCGCCAACACTTCGACACCATCATCGCCAACACTTCGATACCATCATCGCCAAAACTTCGATACCATCATCGCCAACACTTCGACACCATCATCGCCAACACTTCGATACCATCATCGCCAACACTTACCATCATCGCCAACACGAGACCATCTCGCCAACACTTCGACACCATCATCGCCAACACTTCGATACCATCATCGCCAACACTTCGATGCCATCATCGCCAACACTTTACCATCATCGCCAACACTTCGATACATCATCGCCAACACTTCGATGCCATCATCGCCAACACTTCGACACCATCATCGCTAACACTTCGATACCATCATCGCCAACACTTCGATACCATCATCGCCAACACTTCTATACCATCATCGCCAACACTTCGATACCATCATCGCCAACATTTCGATACCATCATCGCCAACACTTCGATACCATCATCGCTAACACTTCGACACCATCATCGCCAACACCTTGACACCATCGTCGAAAACACTTCTATATCATCACTACTAAATTTGAACATAGCAAAGCTGTCTTCATGAATATGAGAATCACTAATGGAATTAATGTTATCATCCAACATTATTACAATTTAAAATTGTCATATTCATGTCTGTTATAGAGAACTAATGACCATAACCAGCTCCGTTATTGTCACAGTGGTCGCTTGAGTTCGTACTTAATGTTCGGAAACACTTCAACTATTATTAAGTTCCGAAGTGATTCCTTTGAAATTTGATATTGTTTTGGTTGGGAATGATAACAATCTGACATAGTTTTCATGCCGTGGAATTTTTGTTTCATGAAAGCACTTTGAGATTATCCTGCGTCGAAAACAAACCAATTCACTGAAATACATGATTAATTTTGCGCGAGTAGAGTGTGTTATAAACATATGAAAGGAGTAAATTTGCGAAAAATGAGACGTATAGTGAAGTTTCTATTTTCGGCAAGAAGAGGAAAGTTTTGAAGCTCCTTGCAAGTGACATTCTCCTCCGCTGGGACTGTGGAGGGTTTAAAGTGGACCCAACGACATATGGCACGCCAGAGCGTACCTAAATCGTGGAGCTGTGCATCGCGGGCCCGGCTTCCTTGCTAGCCGTCCCACCAAGTCAAGTGGAAGGGACCAATTCAAACCATTTACATAAATTAAGCCTGGCATACGGGCTGGCGGGAACAGCCGCAGGGCTCCTCAAAACAGGGGATCCCGGGCCGCATCTGGCACAGCGGAGGGGAAGCCTTTCATTACGTTAGTCCGGGCTGTCAGATCTAATCAAGTCGGTGGGATGACGCATTAATCTGCATACAAACCACAAATGAGTACCTCGTAGTTTCGTATAACCAGACTCGAGTTGTGAGATAATATCAGCCCCTTACATCTGAATTAGGGTGCCGAGATCTTTTCAGCTTGTTCCTTTTTCTATCACCATTATCAACGTTTTCATCATTTTTCTTTCTTCTGCTGTACTCTTTCTCATATTTTCCAAGTCTTTCTCCTATTCTCTCCCCTCCTTTATCTTGTTTCCCTTTCTTTCTTTTCTCTTCATCTCATTCTCTTTCCTTCTTACCTACTCTTTTCTTCGCTGTCTTTTTCTGTTTATCTTCCTTTCCTTTTCCTTATAGCTTTCTCCTGTTTGACCTTCTCTTTCTCCTATTTAACCAGTTCTTTCCCACATTCATCTCATTTCTCCGCCCCTGTCTCTTTCTCGATTCATTTTTATTTCCTTCTCCTTTTATATATACTTTTCTTTCCCTGTCTTCCTATTCCCCCTCCTTCTTACTTTCATAGGCCTATTATTTTTTCTTATGATCATTTTCGTCGCTCTCTCATTCGTGGTCACATACAGGGTTAGTTTCAGTTTCATTTTGGAGATGCCGATAAGCTCACTGTATTATAATATCAATTTTTGTTTTCCACCTGTGCTTATCTTAATATTTGGATTTATATTAACGTTTTCGACACTCGGTGTGTGTCTAGTCTCAGCCATGCACCACATAGGAACACTCCAACATCATGGCCATACTAGACAGCGGACTCAACAGAAAATAGCTTGTATTATATACGTCTAAGTACTCAATAACAGCATCCACGATTCACAGCAGTCAACTTGAACAACATCAAAAACTCCAACATACAATACTATGGAAAATCAGTGAAAGTGCGTCAAAAAGACAGTTTTTAGCAAGAACAGTAAAAACAACCCAATTTTAACGATATAACAGGCCAACACAGCCAACCATATACGTGATAAAAGTGATATAGTGTATACAGTGTTTTACAGTGTTTTTATAGTGTATATATTTTACTTGTTTATATTTATGTGTCATAATAATGGTTTTAACATAATTTTCTATTGTCCTATATGGGTTTTCAAAAGATAGAATTTAACAGAATCATAACAACCAACCACACACTGCTTATAGTAATTTTAGCTAAATTAAGAAATCATGAAAGGTCATACACAAGTGAACAACCCACAACATAATTAAGAAGCTAGGTCTTCACAACACACAATGACATAGACCCCATATCTGAAGATGACACACACCGAGTGTCGAAAACGTTAATATAAATCCAAATATTAAGATAAGCACAGGTGGAAAACAAAAATTGATATTATAACACATACAGGGTGTTAAAAAAATTCTCCAATATTTTATGAGGTGATAGTATGCATCAAAACAAGGAAAAAATGAATAGAATATCAATAAAAGGAAAATTATCGGAAGAATTTATAATTAATAAAGGTGTCAGACAAGGATGTAGTCTGTCACGAAGTCTTTTTAATATATTTATTTATTTCATCAATCTTTGTTCACGTCATGGCGGATTAGACGTATTCCAGTTCTTAATCCGCCATCACTCTCTATACAAATATAACAAAAACTAATACATAATGAGCCTATAAGTATCCTCTGTTTACAATAATAATAATAATAATAATAATAATAATAATAATAATAATACACAACTAATAATAAGTATAGCTCTTGTATTTAAAACTCCTACCTTAGCTTTTTCATTTTTTATGCTCAATCTCTTAAGAATTATTCTGTTAACTTCATTGACTACTCCTCGTTGTTTCTTATCGTGTGACTGCTCAACATTTATAATTCCATCTCCGTTAGAGCTTTGACTTTCTCTTCCCATATAATTTTAACTCTAAAAAGAAATTTTCCTAATTTATGCAGATTGCTGGCGTTTAGGTGATCATTCATTTTTTTTAAGCTACTATAGGGTTTACTTGTAGAAAATTTTTATCCACCCAACTGTGTCTCAAATCATTCGTTGCCTGACACTTCAGCACAATATGCATTGCGTCTTCAGCTAGTCCACACAAAGGACATTTATCCTTCTCTACGTTCCCTCTCTTATTCTTGAGTCTCCAGATACCTAATCTCCACCATGCCATTCCTGTTCTCGCTTCCTTTGAATTTAGTCTAACATATTCTTCTTGTTCCCAAAACTGCTTAACCTCCCTATAGTATTTCAGTGATCCTAGGTCTTTAATAATACTAAAAATATCTTGTTTTTTAATGTATACATAGACGACATTCTCAGAGCATGGAAGAAATGTACTAATGACGGGATTTCGTTAAATCGACAAAACATTTTAAATACCCTTTTATTTGCAGACGATCAGATAATTATCCAGGATAGTGAAGATAACTTGCAAAAGGCCGTACACAAATTAAATACAATATGTGGAGAATATAATCTAAAAATTTCAATACAAAAGACAAAAGTGATGGCTTTCAGAAGAAAACATCCAGTTAGAAGTAAAACAGTAATAAATAATACTGTTATAGAACAGGTGAGCCATTTTAAATACCTAGGTTGCGATATTACTTATGGTTATGATAAGGACGTGAATATTAAAACACAACGCTTCCAGAATGTATGTGGCACAATTGCCAAGAATTTAAAGAAGAAAACCAGGAAAGAAATGCAAATGAAATTCTATAAGACAATGGCTATACCAACTCTCGTATATCGATGTCAAGCATAGACCTTGAAGAAAAATGATAGTAATAGAATACAGTCAGCGGAAATGAAATTTCTCTGAGACGTAAAAGGATGTACAAGATTGGATAGGTATAGAAATGATATAAGGAATGAACCAAACCTGCTCCCAATTACAAATAAAATAAAAGAATATAGAATTCGTTGGTGGAATCATTTAAGAAGAATGAATGAGGAACGAATACCGAAACAGGTGTTGGATTATAAACCACAAGGGAGAAGAGAGATTGGTGGGCCAAGAACAAGGTGGAAAGTTGAGGACGGAACAGGAGACTCTCCTGCTCCATGAAGAGAAGAAGAAGAAGAAGAAGAAGAAGAAACATGGATCCTACAACACATACTTTCTGAGATCTGAACACTTGTTCATAGGAGGTGCTCAATTTGACGTCCATTTATGGTAATGCACTTTTCTGCCCTACAATACAGCAGACTACCAGATAATCATACCGTAGTTGACACCCCTGGCATGGAATACTGATACGTCGCAAGGAATACTGAAAACAAAAGTCTGGTTGCGGATATGAGCGGGGTTCAGCAGAGATGGTGTTGTGAATTTGTGTGGGCTGATGAAAATTCCCATGCAGTTGAAGAAACAAGGCATCAGCACCGATTCTCAATCAACGTATGGGCAGGCGTTCTTGGCGATAGATTAAGGATCATACGTGCTACCACAGAGATTAACTGGAGATCGTTTTCAGGACTTTCTTATTAACGTATTGCCTACCTTGTTGGAGTATGTGCCATGTCAGCAAAGACTACAGATGTGGTTCATGCATGATGGCACACCAGCACATTTTTTCCGCAATGAGCGTGAACACCTGACGCTGACATTTCAGGTTCGCTGGATTGATTGGGGAGGTCCCACACCTTCGCCTGCTCATTCCTCAAATCTAAATCCCCTAGACTTTTCTTTATCAAGAACAACCAGGTCAATTTCTAAGAGTGCGTGATTCCTTACGCCCAAGGACAGAGGAATGCATTGCCATGAATGGACGTCACATTGAGCACCTCTTATGAACAAGTGTTCTGATCTCAGAAAGTATGTATTGTAGGACCCATGTTTATTAGACATTTTCTTCTTGTTTTGATGCATACTAGCACCTCCTAAAATATTGGAGATTTTTTTAACACCCTGTATCTCTTCCTTTGTATTTCTTTCTCCGTCCCTTTCTGTATCTTTCTTCCCCTTCTCATTATGCTTCTTCTGCGTCTATCTTACCTTCATCTTTGTATCTTTGTCCTCCACAGCCTCTTTCACCTTTTGCTCCTCTCGTAGTAAGTGGGCGAACACCCTGTAGCAGGCTGTCAGTCGGCATGAATCGCGCTTTCCGACTGTCATTTACGCGGACAATCTCATCAAGCCATTGTGATTGGTGACTGGGTTGTGAATATCACCGGAAGATTGGCCCAGTGATTTCAGCCGCAGCGATTTAAGGACATCCTTTTCACGCAGAGCTTCACAGATATGGGGTCTCGTCTGATCTCCCTACATGATTTCTGTATTTGTGTATAATAACCCCACTTCCACACAGGCGATGCTGACGTATTGTTGTAACTACGTGTCGTATTCAGCTTTCCTGTAGGAAGCTAAATGATTATAGAGTACTGAATACTGCAGTAATAATAATATATTAATAATAATAATAATAATAATAATAATAATAATAATAATAAGAATGATGATAGTAGAATAATAATGACAATAACAATAATGGTAATAGTAATAATTTATTTATTTATTTATTTACTTATATATTTATACATTTATTTATATATTTATACATTTATTTATATATATTTTATTAATTATTTATTTATTTTATAAATTTATTTATTTAATTATTTAATTGTTTATTTATTTAATTATTTAATTATTTAATTGTTTATTTATTTAATTATTTAATTATTTGATTGTTTATTTATTTAATTATTTATTTATTTATTAATTATTTAATTTTATGTATTTAATTTTTATGTAATTTATTTTTTATTTATTTAATTGTTTATTTATTTATTTAATTATTTATTTATTTAATTATTTAATTATTTAATTACTTATTTATTCATTTAATTATTTTATTATGTAATTATTTATTTATTTAATTATTTAGCTAATTATTTAATTATTTATTTAAGTATTTAATTGTTTAATTTAATTTTTAATTATTCAATTATTTAATTATTATCTGTGTGCTGAAAACAGCCAGAGGCCAATTATAGTTCAGCACAATACACAAACAGAAGATACAAAGGTGCGATATCTCATAGTTATAAGCAGAGGAATTGGGTATAAATCGAAAAGCACATAAGGAAATGAATTATCTTTGAATATTTTCCAATTTAATCGAATCAGTTGAAGTAATGGAATTCCAGGCTACAGATGCATATTCAAGTTTAGATCGAACCAAAGTAAAGTATAGAATGAATGGAGATATTAATGATGATGATAATAATAATAATAATAATAATAATAATAATAATAATAAAATAATGGTAATAATACTGATGATAATGATGGTAATGGTAATAATAATAATTCACTGCTAACAGACCACATAATATAAATTATATGTATGTTAATATGATATTAATAAGATTGTTTAAAGATGCTCTTCTATTAGCAGTATTAGTTTCCTTTGACTCGCAGAGAAAATTGTACAGTTGTACGTATATCAAGTAATACTAATACCTCTGTAGGTAGAGTAGAACAGTGCTGATTTCACTTGTAATTTGTAAGTATGAAGTAATAAAGTACAATTCATACCTAATTTTGTGGAACACAATCTCCATAACTTGTACAAGTTACAGCTGAATTTACTTGTAATATATTGTATCGTCTGTTTAGGCTACAAGCAAAACGTATTGAGTAAAAAAATATTAATTCTGAGAGAAAAGCTTATATAATGTACATAATGTATGTGTATAAACTTATAATTGGAAAATTAAATGCACATACAGAGAAACAACTTACTAAAAATAATATTTTGGGAATTCAGTTTTGTTAAGAGCTTTCAAAACTTTTTTAAAGAGATAATATTTTTATTTAATGTGTTTTGCTTGTAAGCCAACGATATTATACCACAGTCTAGTATATACAGTCACGAAGCTCAATACGTAGTAAATATGCATCCATAGATAGTTGCTAACCACTAGGATCGCTGCTATCACCTCATTACAGACAATGCGAAATAGTACCGGCACAGTCTATTGTTCCTAGCACCCTCACAACTCAAGTTTTGTGGCTGTATATACTAGACTGTGATCATACTTCGGTTGAATAGATCCACGGTGGTATGGCAGAGAAGGCCTAACGACCTTAGGGGAGAGTCGGGTAGTATCGGACATCGGGTAATATCGGGCAGTGAGTTTCTTTCATCTACCACCAGATAATAGTACCTGAATGACATGGTTACGTTTCTGTGATGTCGCATACAGAAACGTAACCATGTCATTCAGGTACTATCATCTGTTGTAGATGAAAGAAACGCACTGTCCGGTATTACCCGATGTCCGATACTACCCAACTCCCTAACTTCATAAACAAATGAAAAAATAAATAAATAAATAGGTAAATAAATAAATAAACACATAAATAAACAAATAAATAAGTGAATAAATAAATAATGAATAAGTGAATGAATAAATAAATAAATAAATAAATAAATAAATAAATAAATAAATAAATAAATAAATAACTGAATTAAAAAGTAAATAAATAAAAAAGTAAATAAATAAATGAATAAGTAAATAAATACCTACATAAGTAGGTAAATTAATGAATAAGTAGGTATAAACATAAATATGTAGGTAAATAAATAAATAAATTAATAAATAAATAAGTAGGTAAGTAAATGAATAAATAAATGTGTAAAAAATCATTAAATACATAGGTAAATTAATAAATGTCTAGGTATATAAATAAATAAATGTGTAAATAAATTAATTCATAAATTGATAATAAATTAATTAATTAATAAGTCGGTAATAAATAAATAAATAAATAAATAAATAAATAAATTAATAAATAAGTAGGTAAATAAATTATTAAATAACTAGGTAAATAAACAAAAAAGTAGGTTATGAAATGAATATGAACGTAAAGAAATAAGTATATAAATAAATAAGGTAAATCAGTAAATAAATAAGTATATAAATAAATGTTACTACTTATTAGATAAGTGACCTCTACAATTAAAAACGTCCTTAAATGAATTACTCCTATTGCTACTACTAATTTTCCCCAACTTACGAAGCAAATGGTGGCTTTTGTTACGTAATGAAGAGTTTGTTAAAATTAAATTAATTGAGTAGGTGGGTCCACGTATCGATCAATAAGTTATTGATGATAATGTTGAAGTTGTTTTCATATGAATAAAACAGTAGCTGATTCCTGAAGTATTATAGTAAATAAAATATGAGCTTCAAACTAGTAATTATCCTATATACTGATAACACTAACAATTGTCAATGCCACGCATATAAAACATTAATTCTGAATTGGAATAAGGTACTCTAGCACTCTTCACTCTACAGCAAACAGAGAACCACGCTGGTAATTATTTGTTCTGCTCTCAAAATCATATGTTTTTCGTATTATGAATAGTCTAGATCTCCTATAATGGTATACCACTGACGCAATGAAATTATAGGGTATGCACTCTACTATAACTCCTGCACAATCAAGGAAGCGCAGATATAGAAACGCTGTAAATTTCACTGTCATCAATGTTATATACAGGATGAGCCGTAACTAATATCATTAATTTCAGGGGGTATTCTTTCGGATATTTCAAACAAAAATGTTTAATAAAATTTTGCTCGTTTTTTTCCTACATAAAATTTATTTTATATGAAACATTTCATAGCATGATGAAAGAGTGATGGAACGGAGAAAAATTCTCTCCGGCGCCGGGATTTGAACCCGGGTTTTCAGCTCTACGTGCTGATGCTTTATCCACTAAGCCACGCCGGATACAATCCCGACGCCGTTTAGAATCGTCTCAGATTAAGCTCCATCTCTTGGGTTCCCTCTAGTGGCCGCCCTCTGCACTACGTCATAGATGTCTATGAACGCAGGACCGAAGTCCATACGTGTGTTGAGGTGCACTCAGATGAGTGACTGATTGGCCGGGATCCGACGGTATGGGCGCCGTCTTAAATCACAAAGTGATTTATTACGCATATCATATATATATATATATATATATATATATATATATATATATATTGATGTACCGAAGTACATATGATATGTCCATGCAGATATTCTGCGTCATCACATGATGAAAGAGTGATGGAACGGAGAAAAATTCTCCCCGGCGCCGGGATTTGAACCCGGGTTTTCAGCTCTACGTGCTGATGCTTTATCCACTAAGCCACGCCGGATACAATCCCGACGCCGTTTAGAATCGTCTCAGATTAAGCTCCATCTCTTGGGTTCCCTCTAATGGCCGCCCTCTGCACTACGTCATAGATGTCTATGAACGCAGGACCGAAGTCCATACGTGTGTTGAGGTGCACTCAGATGAGTGACTGATTGGCCGGGATCCGACGGTATGGGCGCCGTCTTAAATCACAAAGTGATTTATTACGCATATCATAATATATATATATATATATATATATATTGATGTACCGAAGTACATATGATATGTCCATGCAGATATTCTGCGTCATCACATGATGAAAGAGTGATGGAACGGAGAAAAATTCTCCCCGGCGCCGGGATTTGAACCCGGGTTTTCAGCTCTACGTGCTGATGCTTTATCCACTAAGCCACGCCGGATACAATCCCGACGCCGTTTAGAATCGTCTCAGATTAAGCTCCATCTCTTGGGTTCCCTCTAATGGCCGCCCTCTGCACTACGTCATAGATGTCTATGAACGCAGGACCGAAGTCCATACGTGTGTTGAGGTGCACTCAGATGAGTGACTGATTGGCCGGGATCCGACGGTATGGGCGCCGTCTTAAATCACAAAGTGATTTATTACGCATATCATATATATATATATTGATGTATCGAAGTACATATGATATTTCCATGCAGATATTCTGCGTCATCACATGATGAAAGAGTATCCGGCGTGGCTTAGTGGATAAAGCATCAGCACGTAGAGCTGAAAACCCGGGTTCAAATCCCGGCGCCGGAGAGAATTTTTCTCCGTTCCATCACTCTTTCATCATGTGATGACGCAGAATATCTGCATGGAAATATCATATGTACTTCGGTACATCAATATATATTTCATAGCATGTTTCGGGAAAGCCATTGATTTAATTCCCAATATACTCAATCAATTTAAGAGAGCAATGTATTATGATAATAAATGATTGAAAGAGTGGAGTGGAAATCCCATTGTTGACGGGAGTGTTCACATTCAATTATAGCAAGTGATTATTATTGTTGAAACAATAAAATTACATTATTGTTGGTAGGAAAGTTACAATATAAACAATTCATTATGCTATTTTCTTCCATTCCTCTTTCACAACAGAAATATTTATACAGTTCGTATAAGCCCTCTCTAGTTGGCCAGCCTTCATTTCTTAATTTAATTTCACATTATTCTTTTGACATTCCTTCAAAACTATTAAATTTAGAAATATAAAACATTGCTAAGTAATTTATGACCAAGTCCAAAACGTTATTATCAGTTAGACTTGAAAATGTGTATCTGCCAAATTTGAATTTGTTTGTAATTCCGTGATTTTAAATAACTCCTTTCTTTTACTTCTTATTTTAGCTATTTTATCTGTAACTTTCGTTTCTGTATACATCTATTCATTATAAAGAGATGCTGGCTTGCCTCCAATTTCTCCTTACTGCAGCCCTGGATTCTTTTTTCATTGCATATAACACAGAAAAAGCTTAATCATTCATATTATATAAAACATATTTGTATAATCATTTATTATTAAATCTTGTGACTATCAATCTTTCTTATCAAAGATTTACCCATTCATTTGCGGTTTTTCATTAATTATTACATTTCTTTTATTTTTAATTAAAAAAAGAAGATAAAGACAAAACACGCTATGAAGTATTTCATATACAACAATGTTTATCTCGAAG
Organism: Periplaneta americana; assembly: GCA_025594305.2. Classification (NCBI taxonomy): domain Eukaryota; kingdom Metazoa; phylum Arthropoda; class Insecta; order Blattodea; family Blattidae; genus Periplaneta; species Periplaneta americana. Next base: position 96,871,027 of record JAJSOF020000031.1, read on the forward strand.
AAGAAACAAAAACGAGTAAAATTATATAAAAGTTTGTTGTTTAAAATACCTCAAATCCTCTTGATTTCCGCCAGAGCTGATTATCTGGATGTTTCTTTTCCGAGATTTTTTTAGTTATTTAACGACGCTGTATCAACTACTCCATGTATTGTGGGTACCTATCACCACGGCATGGCGCGTCCTCAGGTTGCGGATCGAGGAGACGGCCTCCAGATATGGAGGGTAGCTGTGAATATATTGAATAAGCAGTCGCGGACAGCCGATGAGGGGTGGTCCTCCAGCTTGGGGGTTGGGCGAAGGGCTAACAACCCATCACCGTAAAAAAAATCTTGTACGAATCCTTCAAATAAGCCTCGGAATGGGACTGATTCTCTGGCACGACCACAGTATTTATAAAACAGTTATATTACCGGTTGTTCTGTATGGTTGTGAAACTTGGACTCTCACTTTGAGAGAGGAACAGAGATTAAGGGTGTTGAGAATAAGGTGCTTAGGAAAATATTTGGGGCTAAGAGGGATGAAGTTACAGGAGAATGGAGAAAGTTACACAACATAGAACTGCACGCATTGTATTCTTCACCTGACATAATTAGGAACATTAAATCCAGACGTTTGAGATGGGCAGGCATGTAGCACGTATGGGCGAATCCAGAAATGCATATAGAGTGTTAGTTGGGAGGCCGGAGGGAAAAAGATCTTTAGGGAGGTCGAGACGTAGATGGGAAGATAATAAATATTAAAATGGATTTGAGGGAGGTGGGATATGATGATAGAGAATGGATTAATCTTGCTCAGGATAGGGACCAATGGCGGGCTTATGTGAGGGCGGCAATGAACCTCCGGGTTCCTTAAAAGCCAATAAGTAAGTAAGTAAGTAAGTATCAACTACCGGTACTAAGTATTTAGCGTGGATGAAATTAGTGATAGCGATATGGTATTTGGAGAGATGAGGCTGAGGATTCGCCATACATTACCTGGCATTCACCTTACGGTTGCGGAAAACCTCGGAAAAAAACTCAATCATGTAATCAACTCAAGCGGGAATCGAACCCGGAGATTTTCTTAAAGTGTAAGATGGATGTCAGGTAACCCCATGAAGAATCCTCAGCTTCATCTGGCAAAATACCATCTCGCTACCACCAATCCCGTTGGATAATAGATGTAGAAAGTAGGATAGTCGATTATTACGCTTTCTAGATACGTGAGATACAATTTTTGGCATTACGTTTGTGTACCATTTGACTTGTAAAATGTATGACATTAATGTAATATAATATGTTACCAAAGTATTATACACCCTTTTATAATTTAATAAAAATGACAGTTGCATATAATACTTAAAGAATTAAACTACAGTAAAACCACTCTTGGAGTGCTAAATGAAATAGTAACCCAAATTCAAACAGAAGCAGAGCACATGGGTTAAAAATTAATAAAGAGAAAACTAAATATATGAGAAACATAAGACCAAGTGGCATTTGTAATAAAGATATTATAATAAATGGACAGAAATATGAGGAAGTAGATTCTTTTAAATATCTAGGAGTTCTAATTATCCAAGAAAACACTGCAGATGCGGATATGAGGCAAAAAATTGCTGGGGGAAATAGATGCCTGAGAGCCCTTAACAAAACTTTGAGAGCAAGATGCATAAGTAAAAAAGCAAAACTTACATTATATAAAACAGTCGTAAGACCAATTGTGCTTTATGGCAGTGAAACTTGGACTCTGTCGAAGAAAATGGAGCAACAACTGATGACATGGGAAAGGAAAATTCTAAGGAAAATCTATGGTCCTAAATATGAGAATGGGCACTGGAGGATTAGATATAATACAGAACTGAAAACTCAATATAAATCTCCAGATATTGTTGCTGAAATCAAAGCCCGTAGGTTGGAATGGTTAGGACATGTAATCAGGATGAATGATCAGAGAATACCAAAAAAGATTCTAAACACAAAACCAGAAGGCAGGCGCAATATTGGCAGACAGAAACTAAGATGGTTGGATGGAGTGGAGGAAGATTTAAGGACTCTAGGCGTGAGAAGATGGAGGCAGAAGGCTCTGGTTGGACAGGAATGGACCAAAATCCTAAGGGAGGCCAAGGCTAGACTACAAGGGCCGTAGTGCCAAAGAAGAAGAAGAAGAAGAAAACCACTCAACGAAAAGAAATGCCATTTTCAATAAATTTTGACCGTAGGTTTGACGGATGTCAAAGATTACGAACAGTGATAGAATGGTACGAAACCCTTTGGCAGTCGTGAAACATTTGAAATTGATCAGTTGCCATCATCATGATTAGTGAAATTACTAGCTTTAGTTGTCCGACATATGCACCTGCCTGTACAAGTTGATCTGCTTGGTTCGTACATCATAGCCGTATTTAGCATGTGAATAATTATTTGGCTGATTCTGTCATAGAAACCATATCTGGACGTGATATTCCATCTGCTCATGTCAGGAAATCCATTTGCGCTGCTCTTACTGACTCATCCTTAGAGTATCCTACAAAAAGTATGAGTGTTCATACGTGGCCTGTAAACGCAGTGGAGGATTTTGTTCTTACAAAATAAACGGATTAAGGATTTAGGTACAGCTTAGAGGAGTAAAATTTTTGGAAATATTCAAATTTTTTTCTACATACGTGGCCTGTAAACGCAGTGGAGGATTTTGTTCTTACAAAATAAACGGATTAAGGGGTTAGGTACAGCTTAGAGCAGTAAAATTTTTGGAAATATTCAAATTTTTTTCTACATACGTGGCCTGTAAACGCAGTGGAGGATTTTGTTCTTACAAAATAAACGGATTAAGGGGTTAGGTACAGCTTAGAGCAGTAAAATTTTTGGAAATATTCAAATTTTTTTCTACATACGTGGCCTGTAAACGCAGTGGAGGATTTTATTCTTATAAAATAAACGGATTAAGGGGTTAGGTACAGCTTAGAGCAGTAAAATTTTTGGAAATATTCAAATTTTTTTCTACATATGTGGCCTGTAAACGCAGTGGAGGATTTTGTTCTTACAAAATAAACGGATTAAGGATTTAGGCACAGCTAGAAATATTCAAATTTTTTCTACATACGTGGCCTGTAGCAGTAAAATTTTTGGAAATATTCAAATTTTTTTCTACATACGTGGCCTGTAAACGCAGTGGAGGATTTTGTTCTTACAAAATAAACGGATTAAGGATTTAGGTACAGCTTAGAGCAGTAAAATTTTTGGAAATATTCAAATTTTTTTCTACATACGTGGCCTGTAAACGCAGTGGAGGATTTTATTCTTACAAAATAAACGGATTAAGGATTTAGGTACAGCTTAGAGCAGTAAAATTTTGGAAATATTCAATTTTTTTCTACATACGTGGCCTGTAAACGCAGTGGAGGATTTTGTTCTTACAAAATAAACGGATTAAGGATTTAGGTACAGCTTAGAGCAGTAAAATTTTTGGAAATATTCAAATTTTTTTCTACATACGTGGCCTGTAAACGCAGTGGAGGATTTTGTTCTTACAAAATAAACGGATTAAGGATTTAGGTACAGCTTAGAGCAGTAAAATTTTTGGAAATATTCAAATTTTTTTCTACATACGTGGCCTGTAAACGCAGTGGAGGATTTTGTTCTTACAAAATAAACGGATTAAGGATTTAGGTACAGCTTAGAGCAGTAAAATTTTTGGAAATATTCAAATTTTTTTTCTACGTTATTGTATCTTGTACAATAATTAAAATTGGTAGATGTAAAAAACTGTCCTTCTGCTATACGAAAAAAATTTTTACGATTAAATAAATTATTTATATATATACATATATATACATTCTTTTAAAAATTCAGAACGGTGGCAGTTCACTGTGCAGTGATGAAGTGTTTCCCTCATACTCATAAACTTTCATGTTCTCTCTCTTTCATTTTATTTCTGAAATTCATGTTTACAATGTCATGCTCTTTCAACTACATTCCTTAATAAATATCTTTTTTATTTTGTGTTAGAACTAAATACTTATATTTGACTATTTTTAAATTTATTTATTTATTTATTATTTTGCTAATAATTGTAACATAAAATATAATATATACAGAAAAATTTTAGCTCGCCCCTGAAAGAGTAGAACTCGTGCTCAGAGGCGGATTCCTGAATTGAAATTAATAATTATAGAATACAATTTGTCTTATGTCTGCTGTGCAATTATAGTATATAAATTTAAATTTACAGTTTTTCAATTTTTATGAAATCCATAGATAACTTTTTAAATTTAATACTAGAACTATTAGAATTGACAAGATCAGGATATTTAAATATAAATTTGTTATATATTCTTGGGCCTAAATTACTACTATGAATGAATTTATTATTCATCACACAATCTATCAAAGGTACAGAGGTGATTTTGCATCATATTGTAGATATGACATGCATAAATTAAATACACACAAAAAATTTCGTCACAGAATGTTGGATACTTTTTGAGTTATGATGGAAACGCTTCATCTCTGCACAGTGAATTTTGAATTTTGAAAATAAATGAATGAATGAATAAATAAATAAATAAATAAATAGATGCATAGATAAATAGATAACTCGATAAATAAATAAATGAGTGAATGAATAACTGAATAAATAAATAAATAAATAAATAAATAAATGAGTGAATGAATGAGTAACTAAATAAATAAATGAGTGAATTAATGAGTAACTAAATAAATAAATGAGTGAATGAATAACTGAATAAATAAATAAATGAGTGAATGAATAACTAAATAAATAAATAAATTAGTGAATGAATGAGTAACTAAATATATAAATGAGTGAATGAATGAGTAACTAAATAAATAAATAAATGAGTGGATGAATGAGTAACAAAATAAATAAATAAATAAATGAATGAATGAGTAACTAAATAAATAAATAAATGAGTGAATGAATGAGTAACTAAATAAATAAATAAATAAATAAATGAGTGAATGAATAACTAAATAAATAAATGAGTGAATGAATAACTAAATAAATAAATGAGTGAATGAATAACTAACTAAATAAATAAATGAGTGAATGAATAAACTAACTAAATAAATAAATGAGTGAATGAATGAGTAACTAAATAAATAAATAAATAAATGAGTGAATGAATGAGTAACTAAATAAATAAATAAATGAGCGAATGAATGAGTAAATAAATAAATGAGTGAATGAATGAGTAACTAAATAAATAAATAAATGAGTGAATGAATGAGTAACTAAATAAATAAATGAGTGAATGAATAAATAAATAAATAAATAAATAAATAAATGAGTGAATGAATGAGTAACTAAATAAATAAATAAATAAATAAATGAGTGAATGAATGAGTAAATAAATAAATAAATAAATAAATGAGTGAATGAATAACTGAATAAATAAATGAGTGAATGAATAAGTAACTAAATAAATAAATAAATGAGTGAATGAATGAGTAAATAAATAAGTAAATAAATGAGTGAATGAATAACTGAATAAATAAATAAACGAGTCAATGAATGAATAACTGAATAAATAAATAAAGGGGTGAATGAATAACTGAATAAATAAATAAATAAATGAGTCAATGAGTGAATAACTGAATAAATAAATATCTAAATAAATAAATAAATGAGTTAATTAATGAATAACTGAATGAATAAATAACTGAATAAATGAATACATGAACAGATAGAGTGAATAAATGAGTGAATGAGTGAATAAATGAATAAATAAATACTTAAATATTTAGATAAATATTTAAATAGATAAATATTTAAATAAATAAAATATGAGGCAACTAGGCCAGGAGATAATGGGACAGGCTGGCTAGCTTCTTTCTCCCTCGATAGCATACACCGCCGACTAGTAACATATTACACTAATCAGAGTTCAGATGTATACACATAATTATTATTCTTCCTGTGACACATATCGTGAAGTGAGAGATATACTGCCTGATAATAGAACGAGGAAAATACCGTATTTTCATATAACGAAAGTTAATTCAATATAATTTCTAAAGTTTCATTTCACTCTTTAAATATCTTCCGTTTCTTTGGCCCAACCTGTACTATACTCATTGCATTTCGAACTGGCGGAACAAGGTCACGTACAAACCACGCACGGGTCACTGAACTGAAAACTGTGAACTGAAGTACTGATAATCCCGGCTGTCTCAGCTGACTTTAGCTGAGGAGAATGGTCCAGAAATGGGGTAAGCACGCTTGGCAAATGCAGTCCATTGCTTGACCTTCATCCGCCAGTTCGAAATGCGCTGACAATAGCCACTTTTTCGACAAAAAGGGTCTAGATTTTGAATCATCCCTAAAAGACAATTGGAGATTCTACGTTGTTAAAACGGCAGCTATTGTACAGGGAAATCATTTTATTTTTACTAACATTTATAATATTAACCTGGCTATACCTTTTGATCAACGATTAATAACCAGAAGCACCATTTGCTACCCCCTTCCACGACTGGAGTTCGAGGTATACTGGCGTAATATACAAACAAATCACTTTACTAGGTATAGGAGGGAAGAAAAGTAGTTCATCCATTTACGTAAACTAGGAAATATCGCGATTTTGAGTAATTTTCATTGGATTTTTGTTTAATCAAAATACAGTACAGTATTAACAATGAGTGTTTTTACTCACGAACTGAGCTTTCCACGCGGACGTATTCATTATGCAGTGTATATTATACTGTCTACAGCACATTAGCGTATACTATAGAGAATTAAGTTAAATTGAAAAATAATCATAATATGGATATTTAAGAACATTTTTGAAAATGGTGGCCGTTCATTTCGATACAGGCTTCAGTTCTAATGTGCATATTATCGCACTATAGACTATTGTACGTAATTCCAATTACCAGGTTCGTACTTCGTATCAGTAACCCATGTTGATATTATTTATTTATTTATTTATTTATTTATTTATTTATTTATTTATTTATTAATAACATATACATAAAAACGTTACATTAAAATACCCCGAAAGAGCAAAGCTCGTGTTCGGGGACAGTTCCGTTACATAGATACACATACTTTGTAAACAAAATACTTAAGAAAAAAGCTCACATAAAGATTGTAATAAAATTAGTAAATAATAATACTAGTAATAACTGAGTGAAAAAGAGGCGATGATGAGATTGATGGATTAATATTAAATTATTATTAGTAGTATAATTAGTGCAGGTCATGTTGATATAGTAACCAAGATAAAATAGAAAAATACACTTAGGATAGAAATAAACTTGTTTTACAATACATGGTACATAATATATATACAGGGAAGTCTGTCATATAAATTTTTTAATTCTGGATCTGAAAATTTCATTGCTTAAAGTAGTCAATTCTGGATGAAATTTTATTATCGAATTATATAGACGTGGACCATAATTTGTACTGTGTAGTAAAGCAGCAGATGTGAAACATTTAGGTTCAACTAATTTAAGAATTTCATTTCGTCTCGTATTATGAGCATGTGGCTGAGCTACAAACTTCGTTCTATTTTTATGATAGAATTTCATTAAAGAGTATTTATAAATTTGGTCGATTCTAAAAACATTCAATTCAGAATGGATCAAATTTGTTGGATAATCCAGTCGCCTTTTCAAACAAATTTTGATTATACGTTTTTGCAACATAATTAGAGGAAAAAGAGCAGTTTTTGTAATGCCTCCCCATCCAATTATACCATATTGGATAACAGATTCAACTAGAGCCAAATAAACCAAACGTAATACATGATTAGGCAAGTAATGGCGAAGGTTTACAAATTTGTAAATTGTTTTACGTAACCTGTTGCATAAAAAGGTGATTTGTCTATCCCATTTCAAGTGCTGATCAACAATAATTCCCAGGTATTTCACATCTACAGATTCTTTCAGGCAAGGGAATTTACAGGTTGTAGAGAGTTTACAAAATGAGTTGTGGATTATTAATTTTAAATGAGAAAGTGATTTCGATTTGTTCAATCCAGAGACTGTTAAAGAAAATGGTACCAAAGTAGTTTTAGTTATGTTTAGAGATAGCAAATTTGCATCAAGCCAGTTTTTGATCAAATTTATACCTACATTGGCATGTTTATAAGTGTCCTCCCAAGTTAAACCACTGAAAATCACCACCGTATCATCAGCGTAAGAATAACAGGAGCCATTATGTACTTTCAAATCAATGTTTAATAAATCATTAATATATATTAAAAATAGAATAGGACCTAAAATTGTTCCCTGAGGGACACCTATATCAATATTTACATTTTCACTGATATTGTCATCAATTTTGGTTACCCGAGTTCTTTTGTTTAAGTATGATTGAAATAACTTATGCGCAATACCCCTGACTCCTATATCAAATAATTTGTCCAGAAGTAAACGATGGTTAACCGTGTCAAAAGCTTTCCTTAAATCTAAGAAAATCCCTAAACATTTAGAACCGTAATCCAACTCCTGCATAATTTTACCAGTGACTTCAATAATTGCGTCATCCGTAGATAATTTATTTCTGAAGCCATACTGATGTTTGGAGAGAATTTCATTTTTCTAAGTAATTTACTAATCTGTTTTTTAAACATAAATCTGTTTTTTAAGCATACTGTACCTACTCTATAAAAGAGACCTTATGTACTGTAAATTCAATCTTCACTTCTGCCCGATCCGAAAACATAAAATTACTCAGACATGCTGTCTACTGTCCGTCCAAGTTACGTCGCAGCGTCGCGTCGTAGAAAGGGAGGAAATCACGTGACAGTTAATTACTTAACGAGGCCCTTTTATTTTAGTTATTTTAAACAATTATATGGGTATAATATTACGTAGAAGTCCAATTCCTAACAGAAATTAATGTTCTCAGAAAAGAGCTAAGACAGCCCAGCCACTAGCATTTACAGAGAGGCGAATAGAAGCAGGTGGGGGAAACCGGGATGCGACGTAGGCAAATGGAAAATGATGCAATATTGAAAACTCTTTCGTCACTGGAAAACGCGAACATATTTTTGGAACGTACTGTTTACTATGACCGTAAGGCTACTATGACTGTACATGCGGTCTTGGATCTGTGTGGAGGACGGTTGAACTTAATTAGTAGAAGGGGTGGGAGTGAACTACATTAAAAAACTCAGGTACAATAAAAATTGAAGTAAAAATAAAATGATGTCCCTGTACATATCATTGTTTTAACTAAGAAAGCTGTTATGATGTTAGAAATGCTTTGCCCTGACCTTACAATGAAACTGTCGAGAGTAGTGGTCACTTGTCCAGGAACCGAACAGGGACTAGATGGCAGGTGGGCAGCTATTGATTATGAATGCATAATGCAACTAGACTGGGAGCGAAATGCGGTCTCGAACACACGACCGCCAGCAGAGCAGTCTGCTGGCATCCATTAGCTCCTCACCTGGCCACAGTGCGCTGATGCATGGCAGGGGTGCCTGACCTTATTGTGCACCCCCCCAACCCCCGCTAGCCAGTCCATTAGTTTCTACACTAAATCCCGATGCCCATTTGACCTCTTATTGCTACCGGACGTGACGTCTTCCGCCGTGCAGAGTCGTACTGCAAAGTGTGTTTGTGATTTGCTTCTTGAACAAATTTGTGGTATTGTAACATAATATAATAATAAATAATAATAATAATAATAATAATAATAATAATAATAATTTTTATTTTAGCTGGCAGAGTTAAGGCCATAAGGCCTTCTCTTCCACTCAACCAGCAAAAAGTGTATATACATATGCATGAACTTACAAAAATTCAACAATTTGATTAAGTGAGAGTTACAGGTATACAAGAGTTATATACGAATTAAACAACAAAATACTATGAACTATTAATTAAACACTGAAATAAACTGTGTAGCAGAATTAAGCTAAAATACATAGAATGTTAATATATTTCAAATAATGTTAGATAATAGAAAGAGATTATTATGAGACAATTTTGAAAATACAGGCACTATCAGGATGATGTCTAAAGAATGAAGTAACAATGTAGTCAGTGATAGTTTAAATCAGTAAGATTGGAGTGAAATGCTAATAAGGTTATCTTTTAAGCTGTTTAAAGGTGTTTATTGTCTTGCAGCCCCTAATACTTTGTGACAAGGAATTCCATTGACGCGAGGTGGATACTGTAATATAGAGTGTGGGGAAAAAATGGCTACATGCACACTCCATCCTGCGATCCATTTGTTTGTGACATAAGCACTGATATTTACTTCAGGGGTCTACTACACACCACTTGAAATACAGGGTGTTTCCGAGGTGGTGTTACAAACCTTCAGGGATGATGGCGAAGGGCACATGTATCAATTTGAGATAAGGAACCATGGTCCGGAAATGACCGAGTCGAAAGTTATAAGCAAAAATAGTTCTGTGGAAATGAAATAATTTTATTCCTCTGTACACCTTATTTATGTGTATTTATTGTATTTATCTGTATATCTTACACATATTCATTTGACGTTGTTTCCGTTGTCTACTTACAGTATTCCATTCAGTGCGCTGTCTGAGGGATGGGGACAGGAACTACACTAAAGCAATGCAGATGACGTAATGTGTAACGGACATGGTCGATCCTGATATGCACGTCTGTAGACAGCAGTGTATGTGTACAAGTTGCGTATTCTGCAGTCGAAAATTTGTAAGGCATCTTGAAAAACACAACTTAACAATTCCGATAACAGTACCTGTATAACTACTGTACTGTAGATAGCTAACTTAACTGCTGTGAACTCATAAGTGATAGTGCATTTGTGTTATGTGCAGTTTCTGTGTCATTACATCAGACAAGGGCAGGCGATTGGATATTTGTAATGCCCCATCACTCGGTTTGTGAGGAGAATGAACTTATCTTATATACATCGCTCACAATGCAGATTCCAATGTTACGTCATTCATTGCGATCGGTGACCTTGTCTCACATCTCACGTCAGCAGCATATGGTAACGTCTGAGTCACACTAAGGCGAGACGTTTTACCAAAAAAACTGCATCTAGCTCCGCCATCGTTCGAAAACGGACCTATGTTCATATGAACTTTTTCACTCAAAATGGTCTAAGATATCGTATCCTAAATTTTTTACTTTTCCTCGTGAATCATCCTGTATAGCAGTTGCCAAAACAGCTAAAAGTTCATTTTGGTCTGTGAGTATAAACAAATGTGATGATTCAAGGCTGCTTGACGTTCGAGACTCGACAATTCCCGAAGTCTTGAATCGCTCACAAGCAGTCTTTACATCTACGGCGCAATGTAGTCAGTATTGTCGTGCGGGTTTTCGGCTTTGCGGGCGCTGTTAGTCTTGCTTTCTCGATCGTTGTTCAACTCTAATACTCAGTGTTCAGATTTTATCCAGTTATGAAATTTGAGTGAAATATTCTGATTGTCCACAAAGACACCTCTGCGGCGGATGAGTGGTCAGTCCTTCAGCCTATCACGCTGGCGGCCAGGGTTCGAGTCCCGGTCAGAGCTGGGATTTTTCATTGAAAAATCAATTGTGACACTTGTATCGGACAAGATTGCAGTTGGGATTTTTCTCGGGGTTCTTCCGTTTTCCAGAATTAAATATCTACATCATTGCATCAACATTTCTCCATTTCATCATTCCATAGTATTCTCCAAACACGGCTAGCGACACACGTTGGGGGCTGGTCTAGGGACGAGTGCGATTGCCTGCTCGAAACCTGGGTACGCAGCGAACCTTAGTGTTGTCAGCCGGTGTGAGTTTGGGGATGCGCCTAGCTTGAGGGTTAGAGCAATAGATCTTCAAAGATCGCAGTGCTGGGTCGTAGTGTCCCCCTCCCGAAATCCCATTCCATTTCGTTTCATCGTGTGTGATAGTGTCTTATTTTAACATTGAAATATAAGTAAGTTCATTGTTTATACATTTGTAATTTGACCCATTTTTGTCCGAACTATAATAATTGTACTATAGTACATTATGCAACGAGCCTATAATGGTAGTAATTAAGACGCGAGTATGTTTATGAAACGAGCGCAAGCGAGATTCATAATTTTCATACTCTCGTCTTAATTACCATTATAGCCAAGTTTCATACGACTTTTTATGCTCGACCATATTTCTAACTTGAAATTATTCATAAGTATTCATGTTATTCTTATCTGACTGAGGAGCGGAACTGACCTTGTGCAATACCTCGTAAATTGTGAGATGTGAGCAGACGCGAAAGTATTGATTTTTTCCGAGAAACAAATGTCGACATTGACCTTGATATAATCTAGAGAGTAAAATGTACATTAATCTTGATATAACCTTGAAATTGAATTAGACATTGAAAAACGAGATGACAAATTGAATTTATTTGAATATAATTTACTTACTTACTTACTTACAAATGGCTTTTAAGGAACCCGAAGGTTCATTGCCGCCCTCACATAAGCCCGCCAGCGGTCCCTATCCTGTGCAAGATTAATCCAGTCTTTATCATCATACCCCACCTCCCTCAAATCCATTTTAATATTATCCTCCCACCTACGTCTCGGTCTCCCTAAAGGTCTTTTTCCTCCGGCCTCCCAACTAACACTCTATATGCATTTCTGGATTCGCCCATACGTGCTACATGCCCTGCCCATCTCAAACGTCTGGATTTTAAGTTCCTAATTATGTTAGGTGAAGAATACAATGCGTGCAGTTCTGTGTTGTGTAACTTTCTCCATTCTCCTGTAACTTCATCCCGCTTAGCCCCAAATATTTTCCTTAGCACCTTATTCTCAAACACCCTGAACCTATGTTCCTCTCTCAGAGTGAGAGTCCAAGTTTCACAACCATGCAGAAGAACCGGTAATATAACTGTTTTATAAATTCTAACTTTCAGATTTTTGGACAGCAGACTGGATGATAAGAGCTTCTCAACCGAATAATAACACGCATCTCCCATATTTATTCTGCGTTTAATTTCCTCCCGAGTGTCATTTATATTTGTTACTGTTGCTTGAATATTATTTACAATTAACGCTAATTATTATAGTAACAGAACTAGTTGTATTTCGATTGCATATCCGAGAATAATCGATACTTGCGCTTTCATATTGCTACAATGGCATTTTCTGATTGGTGGAACACCTGAACTTTAATGAATGGGTGTACTTTGAGGTCCATTAAAGGGCTGCTACCAGGTGTATAATTACTACATTTCGGCATGGTCGAGCATAAAGAATTTTATTTACTTCGCTGCAGTTTTATAATACTCTTCGCTGTCCCTGTGTCCATGCTTCAGACCCCTAAAGTAATGCTTGCGCAGTCATAGTTACATGAAGCTTTAGGACTTTGTTTTATTATTTCCTTTTGAAGAGTTTTAGTGCATAATAATTTAATATTTCTTGAAAAATCTTTATTTCCTTCTTAGTTTTCTAGTCACACTCCGGACGAAACTTCACACCTTCATCAAACAAAATGCGGAATTAAAGTTTTATAGACTGTAATCCACGGTCCAGAGAGAAGAACGTTTTATAGAAGGTTATAAATTCAATAGTGGATATAAATTTTAGTGGTAATATCGTATGTGGATAGCCTGACACACATCACAATGGAACTAAAGTCGTATATTTTTTCAGAAGCAGCGAGAGAAATAGATTTGGCGTGTAAGTCCGTCATATTTTCAAGATGCAACAGACTACTAGAAGAAATTTTACATCTTCAAAATGCCATTACATACCTACAGTAAGTCTGGTGTCACAAAACGACACATACTTTCCCATTATACTTTTACGCATCTCACAACGGTTCATTTTCTTTATCGTGTTACAATAGTAATATGCGTTACAAGAGCGGTATGTTGAAGTTTTCATGTTCGAGGAAAAGTTTGAAAAAGCGAAACGTAGTTGAGCTTTTTTAATTTCCGAGAATTGAAAGAAAACATACCGCTCGTGTATCGTACATTATTTTGTGCGAAGATCGTTTATTACATACCTGAAAGAGGAATTTCTAATTAGTTGCAATGAAATCTCCATCTTGGTTTCTGTTCAATGACGGCAAATTTGCAAAACAAAAATATCTATCTTCAACATTGTTGCTTTAAAATGTTTTCTGTGTTTACTATACTCCAGCAGGCCGTGATATACGTCTGTCTTTTTTCCCCCCAGTCTATAAATGCGAACTTAAAACAAACGGTAAGGTTATGTAATGATTTATTTTTCATTTTAATATTTTAACAATATTATTTATATAACATATTGCAGTAATAACATCGGCATCTGGAAATCTTGTTGATTTTTTCACGGCTTCCTTAATGTTACTTGCATCACGAATGCAGTAACTTTAGTGGAGTTGTAGAGTTTACTTAATTTTTGCAAATATTTAAAAACAATAATTAACAGTGCAATTTAGGTGAAATTGCAGTGGTAAGTTTCCAATTTATAATTATTACTATATTGAACGTCTCTAAAAATAATATGTTAAAAGCTTAAAGCAGTAAAATAAATATGTCACTTAAGCGGTAGGAAGAGGGAAATTGTTATGTGTGTTAGGTTGGGAATACTGAATGTGGAATTTTAGACTTTCCGCGGATTGGTTTTGTGCGGAAACCAAGCAAATACGCACGATCTCGCACAAAATATATTTTTCAATTCCAAAATTTCGCGACACCATGGGGCTGTACGACACACCGGTTGGGAACCGCTGATCTAGAGTGTGGTAAGATGGATTGAAAGTAATAAAACTCTAAGAAACAAATTACTTAACTTTTTGTTTCTGCAAACCTTGTTAAGTTTGTCTTTCTGTATTAGAATATTGAACAACCTTTTCGAAACTTGCACAAATATAATTTTTCATTTGTGCATTTTTGCGACAGTTATTTATTTTCTAGCTTAAATCCTGGTTGAAGAACAGGTGCATAACCTATTAGTGGTGTGAGGAAAGTTGCAGGAGAGTTAATTTCTAGTAAAACGCGCTTTACTTCTCACAGACACTTCTGAGTATCGAACCCCTGTGTCTCTGGCGAGAAGCTGTCACCACTAAATCCGGTGAGCTAGAAATGTCGGACCACAGAAGTGGAATAGAGAGATAAGGTTAATCCTGATAGAGCAGGGATTTTAAGGGAGTGGTTTGGATCAGGAATGGAATAACTTCAGACATGTTACATAGTAGACTTGTTGAGCTGTCCCAGTTCAATTACAAAAGTACAGTAATTGTAGCTATTGCCGTCGAATTTGTTCTTTTGTTGAGATTTTCAGTCTCGTTTCTCCGGGGTCAGTGTGGCTTGGTGTTATGGCTAGGGGGCGCCTGACCCTTGCAGTTACGGGATGCCATGACGACACATTTTCCGATCGTAAAATTTTAGCATCGCCATAGAATCGTCAAGCACTTCTCCTTTCCTTATCAGCAGTGACGCCACGTCTCTCGCGGTTGCTATGATCTAGTAAAACGCTTTCACTTGTTTTGTTTCTGCGTTTATTTTCCTTATAAAATTTTACTGCTTTCGCGGCTGCACTTTCACCTAGAGATTTTAATTGTAACAGTCACTATTATAAAGTTTTACATAAAATATTTCCTGGTTTTTGTGAAAGGATGCTGAAGGTTCATTGATTTTCTATAAGATCTATTCTAAACATAGGCTACAAGGGACAGGATTTTTAAGAGTAATTTGGCTTCACTTATCATTATCTCTACACATTTACTTCAGTGATATTTTCTTCTTTGGAAAGCATTTGTAAGTTAAAAGTACATTAAGTATTTATGTTTTTGTATGGAAATCTGCAATGGAAGATCTGATTTGACAAACATTCAAAGTTCAAAATCTACCTAATTTGACTTTTTATCTGATATACAGTCAGGGGCGGCCCGCCCTTACGTGCTACAGTGCTACAGCACAATGATAATTTTTGCTCAAATGTATTTGCAATACCATAGCATTTGATCTGTCATTTGACAATTTCCCGTGGTTATGTTCATGACGCGTTATAGAATGTTTAGTCTTTGCTCTTTGGTGCCTCCAGGGGATACGTTGTGCTACTCAGAACTTTACATGAGAATTTAGACAATTAATGCGCATGTGCGAAGCTGAAATCACTGCTCTGATTGGCTATTTTTACGCGGGGAAGTGCTGCAGTCAGGTTTAGCACGACAGCTTGGAGACTGCATAAGTAAAGCGTAACGAAAGCAGTGGCGTAGCGTCAATGTAAGCTAAAAAGCTCAGCTTCCCCAGTTAATAATCATTTCATAATAAACCTGCAGTTTATGGAGAAAATTATTTATTAATTATAATAGAATTTATATTTACGCGTTAAATATTGTGATGCGGCAGCTCAGGATGATTTGTGATGCAGCAGTAAACAAGAAGCCTGCACACACCAGCTTCCAGGCAGCCTGGTTTCTTCTGTGTAATCCACCCCGCAGATTTTCCATCCCTTTCTAACTAAACTACCCTAGTCGCAAGGCTATCAAGAAGCTAGCTTTGACATTGAAATAAGTAGTTTCCGAGTTATCCCTTTTCGTCAGTTGTGTTCAGTTGAAGTGTTAGTGTGCATTGTGGCTGATGTAATAAATAATGAATAAATAACAGTTCCTGACACTAATTTACTTGAATTTTTTTTAGGACAATTGTATTATCAAGACTGACTTACAAACAAAAATGTGATTAAAAAAACAAATGACCGATTCCCTTGCAGTCAGTGAAGGACACAATCAAAAGACAGACTTACGTAATGATACTAATATTGTGATTTCTCTAAGTATGACAGGGAGTGAGCTAATGTTATACGTTTACGTGTCTATTTGTTAAGAGATATGTGTAAACCGTGAAATCATATTTTACTACGTATCATTTGAGGTCATGCCTTATTGGTGTTACTTACGATGTTCCAACCAATCTTCGACTGCTGACTTGACATTGACTACTATTTATTTTAAGACTGTATTTTTGTAATACGTTTTCTCATATTGCATGAAAGACAACTTGAGTTAGCTTCCCCTGCTCAAAATTTCATGCTACGCCACTGAACGAAAGAATGCTAGTTTGTGGAGGAACTCGGAACTATGTACAATGTATTTGGTCATTCAAGTGTCCGACTGCTGCTGCCATCTACCTGTCTTTTAGGTTCCTCCTGAATGAGTCAGCAAACGACGGAAAATGGAATCCCAGAAAATTGAAGCCAAGGAAGTATGTGATCGTATAATTCAGGAAACTACTCATCGTTTCCAGTCTTTAAGCTACCTAGACACAACAAAATTGTTAAATAGCAAATTTTTTGACAATTTTTCGCATAATTTTCCTGAACACGAGCTTGAAGTTGCTGTCAAAGACACAACTTTGAGTTCTATACGGAAGACCCGACTTCCGAAATATAGATCAGTTGTTACAATACATAGCCTCCAACAATTCACAGGATCCTTTGTGTGAAGTAACGAAGTTTTTAAATATTTCGGTTACAACACCAATGACCACTGCTGAGCCAGAAAGATTTTTTCTTGCTTGAAACTCATAAAAACGTTTTTAAAGAACACTATGTCCCAGGATCGCCTCACTGCTCTTGCAGTTAAAAGAGTATGATGTCAAAGATGGAGGGGTTTAACACCAGAGTAAATGACAAGTTCTGCAGTAGGAAGGAACGTCGTATGGACTTCATATTTCATCACTAGGCGAGTCTCGAATTAATATAAATACATATAAGTGTGTACAGTAGGCCGATATAGAGACTGTAGCACACTCATTATTTTGAAAACATAAAATTTACTCCGTCACACGTTAAAAGTGTTAAAATTGTTAAAAAGGTATTTACCTTCGACAGACGGCCCGTTTCGACGCTATTTGTCGTCGTCTTCAGTGTCTCTTGAACCACTGCTGATTTTGGCTTGTGTTGCTCCTATGGTGGGGGTTGGATGTGTGTATGCTATGACGTACTATGACGTCAAACAGTGTGTGCGTATTGAACTGTAGTTGCGTATTAAGTATATATTGTGGGTGTGCTATTGTATTCTTATATATTTCGTATTGTTCTAGAATGTTTAACTGTGAACTTTTTGGTGTGATGTGTAAAATTTCCATATCTGTTTCTATATTATTGTAGTCATGATTATTGTCGATAATGTGATCTGCATAATTTGATGTAATGTAAGGTTTGGTTATAGCTTTAATATGTTATTTTGATTACCAGCCGCTACTGTATGCAGTATGTTTTGAATAAAATACCATGCTATAAAAAAGAATATCCAAGTCCGACTGTAAACGCTCGCTTTTTAATCATACAAATATTTATTTCACTGCTCTTGTATTGCAAGTCTATGTAATTTTCTTGCTCTCCTAAACAATTTACTTCAGTGGACTTGAGATGTTTTTCATTTCAGGTCTTCAGTTATTGTTCAATCATCTAAATATTTTGTCGGTCTGGGTGGCATAGTCAAGAGAGTGTTGGTGGCCTTCTGTGCCCGAGGTTGCGGGTTTGACAGGCTCGTATCAGTACATTTACTGGCAGAGACAAAATTCTGGTACACCGGCGCCGTTGATATAACGTCGGCAGTTGCGAGCGTCGTTAAATAAAACGTAATGTACAACAAGTAATGAAAATTCAATTAGACCGTCTCTGCTTATCTGTATTACAATTATAATTTATTGATGTCTTACATTAACGTTTTCGGTACCTCAGTGTACCATCTTCAGATGTATTTATGATACTAAATTTAAATTTAAACCTGGCCAATAGGTACATTGTTGTGGTCTTGGATAGTGTGTGTGTGTGTGTGTGAATATACATACTATACCCATATATGAATAATTTTAGGGACAAAAACACTGTTCTGGGGCTCTATCGAACCCGGGACCTTTGGTTAAACGTACCAGCGCTCTCCCACTGAGCTACCCGGGAACTCTAAAACACCGATCAATTTTCTATGACGTTATTTAAAGACCTCAAAGTGGGCTGACAACAGTCAAGCAACCAACATTTGAGTGCACATGCTAACTCTGTGTGACTCAAATGTTGGTTGCTTGACTGTCGTCAGCCTTAATGCACTGTCTTGTGTGACTCAAATGTTGGTTGCTTGACTGTTGTCAGCCCATTTTGAGTGCACACTAACTCTGTTGACTCAAATGTTGGTTGCTTGACTGTTGTCAGCCCACTTTGAGGTCATTTCATTCTCGCTGTGCCCAATTTCCACCGACCCTAAATAACACCGATCGTGATACAGCGTCACTTAATACCCAAATGAAATAAAAAATTAAAGACTACTGTTGTTTGTCTATTGTGCTACATCATGTCAACAGAAAATTATTGTACGAATACTATACCAAAAGTGCTAACAAACCTCATTTGATGCATAAGCACTGGTTGCCATGTAATATTTTGTTTTGTGTACATCTATACTAATAATAAATCTGTAGCCGAAATTTTTCTGGTAATTTTCGATATTCCAAAAATAATTGGTCCTAACATATATAATTAACCACCCTGAAACCGAAAATCGCATTTTTGAAATTTTTGTTTGTATGTCTGTCTGTATGTTTGTTACCTTTTCACGCGATAATGGCTGAACTGATTTATATGAAAATTGTAATATAAATTAAGTTCGTTGTAACTTAGATTTTAGGCTATATGACATTCAAAATACTTTATTTAAAAGGGGGGTTATAAGAGAGCCTGAATTAAATAAATCGAAATATCTCGCTTATTATTGATTTTCGTGAAAAATATTACATAATAAAAGTTTCTTTAAAAATGATTTCCGATAAGTTTTATTCTTTACAAAATTTTGATAGGACTGATATTTAATGAGATAAATTAGTTTTAAAATTAAAATAACGCCATCTAAGACGGTGCAATGAATTAAGAACAAATTGACTTCGTCTATAAGGGGCCTTGGACATCAACAATCGAAAGCTATTAAACATAGCCTACAGAGAATGTTTCTGTGTTTGTATGAAGTAATATCAGAAGCTAAATTAACCGATTTGTATAATTATTATTTCACCATTGGAAAGTGTAGTTTCTCTAGATGGACATAATGCTATAATGTTATTACAGTAACGTCTGAGTAAATCGAGGACAGGTAAGATTAAAATAGCTTCTTATGCACAGAAAATTTGATAGGCTATTTTGTACATTCATTTTCTGTATTTCTTAAAATAATATTTATGTACACTCATTTTAATCTCAGAGAATTAACGAACAACGAGAGTGTATTGATTTAGTATGCAGTAATAGTACGTTAGCTTAGCAATCCATTAATTTATAATTCAAATTTTAACTATGCTCAATTGAATCGTGTTAAAATACATAAAATATATATGCAATAAATGCAATGCAAGAAAAAAAATGGGTAATGAGTGAAGCAGATTATCTTGCGCTGTTGTAAAAGTTGTTCCCTGGATCAAACGTCCTATTTTAATTATGTAATTACTTTATATTTATTTCTAACAGGTGCAGCGGAGCGCACGGGTACGGCTAGTATAAATTATAAAGGTATTCACTGTTTTCAATATTAATTAACCTATTCAGTGTTACTCTAGAGGGAATGATACCGATGTAAAGAGCTGTGCAGTTGACTGACCAGCATTATCGTTAAATAAATTTGTTATTAACCAGAAAACGTCCTTAAGAGAGGAGAAGAGTAGAGGATGAGCAAAATGCGAGTTATGATGAATGTGGTACACCCCAGCAGTGTTACCAATTGCAGCACATGGGGCACTTGCAGCTAAGTGTCCCGCATGAGGGCTCTTAACACCCCCTTCCTAGTCCTCTTCACCCCATAGGGGTTGCAAAAAGCCAGAGCAACATTTGAATACAAGGTTCTGTGTCATAATGGCATTGTGTATGGGTTATTGTTACACGGCATTATGCCTTTGTGTCACTGGGAGTTATCAGCTGTGTATATTTATGTACTATCGCCTCCAGACGTTGCTGTTACGAATATGATGCATTTGTTCAGTTCATACCACTGTTTGATATTTGATATTTTGATATTTATTTGTACTAAATTACACAGAAGATATTTAAAAAAAAATCAGAAACAGCCATATGTTAAAATTCGTGTTCGGTGTAGTTCTACCTACATACAAACAATACAAAATTTATAGGGTAAACCTTGCTAATTTCGTGGCAGTGGTTATTTCGTGATATTTTTTTCCTGTCTCTTTCGTGAACTATTGTAGTTGCTTCATAAAGCGTAGCTGTATGTTCCTGAAAACTGGACAACATAGAGTGGATCAGGGGAAGATGCCTGACTTTTTCTTTGATTGAAAATTTAAGATATTGTTCATGTAGTTTTGAATTTCATATTGAAATATCTAAGTCTGGATGGTATTTTGAAACTTTATTTTTGGTACAAAACAGAAAACATTAATTACCTTGTTTATAGATACAGGTTTTCTTCTTACCTGCACTGTAGGCATCTTTCCCCGATAGTCGGGTAAGATGGCAAATGCAATTAACACATTTACTGATATACGTATTGGTTTGATGCATGTATATAACAAAATTGACTTAATCTAAAGCTCATTAACACTTTCTCACTCGTTCATCAATACTTGGCAACACAGAAATTGCACATATTTTATTGCAGTGTGCAAGACTCGTGAAATCACTTCTTGCACACAATGAATTCAATCCAGTACATTTTTTTGTCATCAGTCTTTTTTAGGCGACGTTTAAGAATACGGAAAGGAATCCCATATGCTTGCAATGCTCTAAAACAGTTCATACCCTCTGTTATAACATGTTCCATCACAAGTTGAAGACTGTCCTCAATCCACTGACTTCTCTCAGAGGATCTTACGTAATGTTTACACATTCCCTGCAATAAAACAAAAAAGAAAACTTTTGCAACAAATTCTCATCTTACCCCGAAAAAAAGTGAGCATCTTCCCCAAGTATCGGGGTAAGATGCCTATTGCTATGACGGAATAAGGTCGTTGGTTGTTAACGATAGAAACTTTAGAACCTTTACTACAATATCCATTACAAAAGTTTCACAGTTATTACAAATTCAAGGATGTATTAAAATTTTAACATGCATTTGCAATTACTTTATAGCAGAAAAATGAGCTGTTTTCTTGCTTTTCTTCTTCTCCTCACAACAAGAACACGTGCAAAATGAGTTAGCTTCCACTCTACAGACATTCAACTGTCTCAGTGACCATGAAGATAAGCGCGTGGCGTTCTCTCTTGGAATTGCGATATTTCCTAGTTTACGTAAATGGACGAACTACTTTTCTTCCCTCCTATACCTAGTAAAGTGATTTGTTTGTATTTTTCGCCAGTACCATCGAACTCCAGTCTCGTGGAAGGGGGTAGCAAAAGGTGTTTCCGGTTCTCAACCGTTAATCCAGAGGTATAGCCAGGTTAATATTAGAAATGTTAGTAAAAATAAAATGATGTTTCTGTACAAAGTTTAAAAAAATAAAATGATGTCCCAGTACAAAATGTATACTGAGGAATTACTTGTTTTTTCGTGACATTAGGTATTGCTGAAGTTAGTAACCATCTTCATGTACGAAGATAATAGCAGATGTACACTTGTCATTGTTTTCATTGAAGCAAAGCTAGCACGAAGTCAAAACTTTATACATATCGTGTTTGTTGCTTGAGTGATTCTTAACACGGCGGTCGCTGCCCATTGGACCTGATGAACTTACAACCCGCGGACACAACGCCTTGAATAGATACAGACAAATGGATCAGGTCATCTATTTGTAATGCCTGAATGCAGGGCGAGGCGGCATTGTGCTCATTGTAATTGAATTTTCAATGCGTAGAAAACTCGCCAGGTTAATTAAATGGCGGGCAGGCTCTTCTCGCCGCAGCAAATCTGCATCGGTAAATATTTGATGACAATCTGCGAGGGACTGGGGGAAACGCACACAATGAATGCATAAAAGCGTCCGATATAAACAAAAACAATTTCTGGGCATGAACTGTAGCCTCTTTAAAGCGAAGTCTGCTATGGGCTTAATGCATTTTTAGTGTAACTAGGTTCTGGATTTATTATGTGAAATGTATGTGCAGTTAAATTCTTTGTAATGTGGTATTTTTTTAGGTTCTTTAAACTCTGGAATAACAAGAGCTCCTCTACTATGAATAAGGACCGGATTTTTATGTAACATCAAGGCGTGTAATATGTACATATTTATGTAAGAAAAATAAGCTGAATATGTACCAAAATATGTAAAATCATGAAAATATTTAATATCAATATCTGGCAGGTATAGGAAAGGTTAGACTGTCCAGTTGTGATTTCATAGAGCACTCGACTTTTTACCGCACACTTGACACATTACTATTTTTCCATCTGTAGTGAAAGCTTCGTCCATCGCAATTCATGATTTTATTTTTGTCGTTAGGGTTGAAGATACAGGAGCTATTTTAGTTAGTTAAAAACAGTAGATAAACTCACTTGCACTTTATACTGTAAGTACTAAAACTAGAGAACTGAGTGAAATGATGACACAACAGTACTGCAAGCACTGTTTCGCTTTATTTATTTATTTATTTAGCCTGGTAGAGATAAGGCCATCAAGCCTTCCCTTCCCCTCTACCAGGGGATTACAACTACAATATTAAGATTACAAATTACAATTATTTACAACTGGATTAGGTTTAGCTTTATTAGCTTTACTGGATTAGGAGAAAATAAGAGGAGATGTGGGACACATGCATTTTAGCTGCTCCTTGTAAGAAACAAAGTACGTAATAAAACCTCTAACTATAGGTATTTACAAACTGTTGTTTGAAAAGTGACATTCCTGTCTCATTCAGAAGGGTAGGATTATTCCAGCCGAGAATCATACTTTCTAAATGCTCGAAAAATTCCATTTCCTTATAGGTCTACTAAATTTAAAGTAAAGAGGTCAAGCAATAACCTAAAAAACTATTTATTTTAATCTTTCAACATCTTTTTAGTTTATTCCTTTACTCCAGCTTCTTTTCAAACGTCGGCTACTTTATTGTGGCTCATGTCACACTTGACACAGGTTTTCCATGGAAGGATTAGGAAGAGGGTGGGTAAGGTTGCAAATTGCATGGGAACGGCTTGTTAAGACGTGTGCAGAACATTTATAGTTCAAGACAAATCATGTCATCCCCGTCCCACTCCACCGCATGAAGGCAACGCTACTTTCTGAGTGATTTTTACAATACAAGGTAGTTGTATGAGAAAGGTTACCTTTTGTTCATTCATATTTACAGTGGACGGTATGGGGTGAGTGCCTCTATTACTTCCTGGAACTAAGGACATTATGTTTCGTCCCGAAATATATCTTTTCTTGGGTAGATAAAAAGTATTTTTAAATCTGTGTATTTCAAATTGTAATCTTCCCCAGCAGAAGTTCCCCCTCCCTTTTAGAGAAGTAAAAATGAATAAGCCCCCTAAATATGTAGATTTATGTAATACCAAGCCATAATATGTAATGTGGGGTAAATATGTAAAACTATGTAGTATCAAATTTTAATATATTAATGGTAATTAGAAGATTCGCAAAGATTTGTTATTTATATACGGTTAGGTTGAAAGGAATATAATATGTAATTACATAAAAATCCGGTCCCTAACTATGACATCTGAGATGTCGGGCGGTTGTAATATTTTGTTAGAGGGAATATATTGTGAGTTTTAACGTACAGTTCTTTAAAAATATCGGGTTCAAATTTCTGTCTTTCGTCTTTTACATCTCTTCTCTTTTTATTTCTGTTAGAATTCCTTCTCCCTGTCCTTTCTTCTAGTTAGATGGCAGCATACAGAAATTGATAGGAGTTGTTGTCTCGAAAGTGTATTAGGCTGATGTATATGTCTTATATGCCATCAAGGATTGTGGTGATGCAGTATGTTTTGATTGTTAGTGTGGTAATGATTTATGTTTTATTGTGTGTGTGTGTGTCTGTCTCAATGCCCAGCCACTTCACTTGCGTGATTCAGGTTCCGCATACTGCAGTTAGATGGCAGAACTGTGACCCATTTTCTAGTTGTACACCACTTCGGCGCGTCACACTGTACATGAAATGTATCTTTGGGCAGTTACGTCGTGTACTAGGGTGAGTGTTCGTGTAAGTGTAGTGTCTGGAATGAGTGATGATGATGAAGATGAGGAAAGGAGAAGGGGAACCCGGTGCCGGCACGTAGCCTGCTCCTGTCGAATAGCACCAAGGGGGCCGCCAGGTTTAACGTCCACGTCCGACGGACGATTCACTGTCAACAGTGACATATGCCTTCTCTTCATATGCACTGCGGAGAGATTTGGGATTTAACTCAGGCATATTGGTGCACAATCTAGTGATTAGAAGTTGTGCACCGCCATCTCTCCTAGTCCCGAGGTAGAAATTTTACATGAAAACTTCTGACCCCGCCGGGAATCGAACCCGGGCCGACTAGTCTGGAGGCAGACGCGCTACCACAGAGCTAACTCGGCGGACTGTATGTTTTATTGTTGTGTTCTTTGTTTTGGTACATACGATAAATTGATTCTGATAAATCAAGTTGAAAAAAATTATCGCGATGTATGACTGTGATTGATTGGAATTCAAAATTTCATTACACTTCATTGGTCGAAAATGGAATGACGTCATATATACGAAATAATCTCCAGTAATCTCACTAGAGATTTTGATTTATATAGAGAAAATCAAAACTCGAGTGGGATTTAATTGACTATTACACGATTAGAAGAAAGTATATAAAGATTAGGAGAAATAAAGTACTCTAATGCAATAAAATATTAATTGACTTCCTGAAATTCTATTTCATTAATGTTAGTTTCACCAAAACATTTGAACGGAGCCGCCATTTTCAGTTGACTGTCTATGCTGTAAACAAATGACGATCGCAAAGCATGTTTTATAGTAACGTAAAGAATTTGCAGTTTGAAATGTTGGCAAACAAAGAAAAAAATGCTAGGATAGTGATAAAAACAAACAAATGCTAGGGTAATGATAAAAACAAACAAATTCCAGCAATACCTTTTGCTGTGAACAAAAGAAAGCGATCGGTAGAACTCGTTACAGCTGGAGGTAAAAATGAAAACACCGTCTTTGAAAGCCTTCCAGTTCCAAGAAACTCAAAGTCTAATTCTTCAAAATCTTGCCAAATTCTGAGTCATCATATTCACTCTGTTTAATTTTTTTTATTCACTTTATATTCATATATGTTTATTTTAATTTTCTTTCTACAAAATTTATGTAAACATTTAATATTGTAAAATTCATGTAGGAGAGTATACTGAGTCCTTCTGGGCTACCTCCAATGGGAGGCAGTTATTATCTTATCTTATCTAGAAGACACTTTTGGAAAAATATGAAGAGAATGTCGTCAAATGAAACAAAATAGATAATGTCCACTTTGTTGAGTGCCTTGAAAATTATTATCAAATGAAGGAAGTGGTTGATTGGATTCAGTGACTTTCCTGCAAGAAGTTGCGCAACATGTGTGCTAAGTGCCATATGTGTGGTCGCACTGAAAAACGAGCTCAGAAAATGAACTCATTTCAAAAATAAAACAAGCAACATTATTTAGAGTGTCATTTATCAAATTAATAGTTTAATTTGGCAAGTACCATAGCGGAGCATCTCTCCCCTATATGTATGTATAATATAGTGACATCGTATCAGATTAATTTTTATTTTACCACTTATTGTGTACGAATCATCGATCGTTTCATAGTTTACATAAAACTTTAATGTATTTCACTTGCTCTTAAACATGAATAAAATATCTGCTTTGGTTTGTTTAATTTTTAAACGATAAAAACTTTAAATGGGGCAACTCTCCCTGAATTACCTTATGTCAGCAATCCTGCAGGTCATGGCCTTCGTGTAATAGCCTATTGTTTATTGTAGTGTGTGTTTTGTTTTATACTGTAATGCAATTAGTTCTCAGAACTGACGAAAGATGGATTTTGGAAAATAGGAAAATTATGTAGAAAAACTATATATAAATATATATATATATATATATATATATATATATATATATA
The DNA here is from genome assembly GCA_025594305.2 of Periplaneta americana. Taxonomy (NCBI): domain Eukaryota; kingdom Metazoa; phylum Arthropoda; class Insecta; order Blattodea; family Blattidae; genus Periplaneta; species Periplaneta americana. Next base: position 96,897,931 of record JAJSOF020000031.1, read on the forward strand.
TATATAATGAAATGGTAATGAAAATTACGGGAAAACGGCTGAACGGATTTCAATGAATGACCCGTCATTTTGAAGCTTGGCATCCAAGGATTTTCACAAAAATAGTAACTTTCAGCGAAGCGTTAGTTTTCTACATAATTTTCCTATTTTCCAAAATCCATCTTTCGTCAGTTCTGAGAACTAACTGCATTTCAAAATAAAACAAAACACACACTACAATAAACAATAGGCTATTACACGAAGGCCATGACCTGCAGGATATATAGATATCCTATTAACCCATTGTATCCTATAGGACACTTCGTGAATTTAAGGGTTAATAAGAGTGACACGTTTAAAGTTTGAATGGTACAATAGTACATTATGCAACGAGCCTATAATGGTAGTAATTAAGACGCGAGTATGTTTGTTTATGAAACGAGCGCAAGGGAGTTTCATAATTTTCATACGCGCGTCTTAATTACCATCATAAGCAAGTTTCATACGACTTTTTATGCTCGACCATATTTCCAACTTGAAATTATTCGTAAGTATTCATGTTATGGTTATGTAAGTGAAGAGCGGAACTGACCTGAATTGTGAGATGTGCGCAAACGCGAAAGTATTGATTTTTCGACACGAATGTGATTGACCTTGATATAATCTAGAGAATAGCATGAAGATTAGTCTTGATTTAACCTGGAAATTGATTTAGAATTGAAAAACGAGATGACAAATTGAATTTATTTGAATATTATTTACAATTAACGCTAATTATTATAGTAACAGAACATAACCTTCTGCGACAGTATTGGATTTCCGGCCTCCGTGACTTTTCGCTAATTGTCTTTCGATTGCATATCCGAGAATAATCGATACTTGCGGTTTCATAATGGTACAATGGTGATTTCTCATTGGCTGAACAACTGAATTATAATAAATAGGCGTACTTTAATGAGGTGCATTAAAGGGCTACTACCAGGTGTATAATTACTACATTTCGGCATGGTCGAGCATAAAATTATTGATATATCTGCTTCTGTAACATGGAAGTTGGCACACTTTGACTTTAGTCATCTGTGCCGGTTTGATTATTCCACGCTAACGAGAGATTTGCTCCTTTATTTTCTTTTCGTCTGCTGTCTGAGAATCGAATATCGATACTCACGCGAATAAAACCACTTTTTTGTGTGTTGGGGGCGTTCTGTTGTTGCAAGAATTTAAATTCTCTCTTCTCCTTCCAGAAATCTCTGCTTCACCTCGAAAATTAAAATATGGAATGAATTATTCAGATTACGTATTTGGGTCAACTTCGGAGCCAACATTGTCTCATAGTTCACAGAGGATTTATTGTTGGTGTTCATAATATACGAGTACGCATAATATAATATTTCATCGCCCAGGAATTAAATTCATTACAGTGAGAACATAATAATCTTCTTTGGTCCAATTACTACCACGCTTAAATTTGATTTAAGCTCGTGATAACGGATCGGACAGATGGAATTCCGCTTTCCTTGTCTTCTCCAATACTGGCGTCGATATGTAGGTCTGAAAAGTTTGATTCTACACTTCTAAGACACGGTTAAAATACCCGAAAATATCGCAACTCTGCAACAGTGCCTGTTACTGCATGCAGTGTCCCTGAATTATATTACGTTAATAGTACATTATGCAACGACCCTATAATGAAGGTAATTAAGAAGTGAGTATGGATATTTATGAAACGAGCGCAAGCGAGCTTCTTAATTACCATTATAGGCGAGTTTCATACGACTTTTTATGCTCGACCATATTTCTAACTTGATATTATTAATTTTATTGTATCTGACCTGGAGCAATGTCCCGTATGTTGTGAGATGTGCGCAGGCGCGAAAGTATTGATTTTTTCCGAGGAACAGATGTCCACATTGATCTTGCTAGGCCATAAGAACCTACAGAGATAATATTGAAATTAAATTAGACATTGAAAAACGAGATGACAAATTGAATTTATTTGAATATTATTTACAATTAACGTTAATTATTATAGTAACAGAACATAACCTTCTGCGACAGTATTGGATTTCCAGCCTCCGTGACTTTTCGCTAATTATCTTTCGATTGCATATCCGAGAATAATCGATACTTGCGGTCTTATAACGGTAGAAAGTTGACCTGTCATTGGCTGAACAGTTGTAACCTGAGTCGTCATTGGCTGAAAGACCTTACCTTTAATGAGTAGGTGTACTTTAATGACATGCATTAAAGGTCTGCTACGAGGTGTATAGGCCTAATTACTACGTTTCGGCATGGTCGAGCATAATAATCTTTATGATGTCTTGATTAGTGAATTATTTTATAACTAGAGAAATAAGTTCTTTCCCAGTGACCGATTTCTCTGCGTTTGTATGAACCAAAATGTAAAACAAATGCAGTTTTTTTTTTATCATAGCATGAGTCAAGGTCCCAGACTATTAAACAAATTTTATTCCAATATTATTTTAACCACGAATCCTCTCCAAATTAATAAAAAAAAAAAAAAAATTGTATTGGATTTATAGTTTGGGTTTAAACATATTAAACACTATTTAATCTGTGTTCACTCTCAATTTTAATTTTATTTTTGTCTGCATTGGAATCCCCTCCTGAGCACAAGTCTTACTCATTCAGGAGTGGGCTAGTTTATCTTTCATTGTAATTATTAACTTGTATTCATTTCAAAATTACTAGCAATAAAATAAATAAAGTAAATAAATAAATTTAACAGTTCACCCTTAAAATATCCAGCGAGGCAATGCATTAATTAATTTACTAGTAATCGATTTTAACGATAAATAAATAAATTGAGTCCCATAATGTAATTTATGAATTGATTAGTAGGCCTAATCACGTGGCATCTTCAATTGACGAAAAATCGCATAATGTCTGATTTGTTGAGTGAAAGATTGAAATAACTAGCGATAGCTTGAATTCATGTATTGGCCAGAAATATAGTTTATATTCCTGTATTGGCTAGTAGTAGCTTACATTTTTTAATTTTCTACTGATAGAGCTTGAAGTCATGAACAGACTAATGTTGTGGTTTGAATGAATTGAGCCGTTATACAGCTTTATCTAATGGACTGGCTAGTTATATAGCTTGAATTCATGAATTCGCTAGTGATGTGGAATTAAATAATGGATTGATTAGTGATACGGCTTGAATTCATGAATTTGCCAGTGATGTACATAGTTTTAATTGATATATTGGCGAGGATATAGTTTGAATTCATAATTGACTAGTAGCTTACAGTTTTTTTAATTTTCTAGCTATAAATATTGAACTCATTAATTTGCTAGTGATGTAGATTGAATTAATAAAATGGTCTGTGATTGTTGGAATTGCTGCAATAGTGAGACATCGCGTGAATAAGTTAAGACATCGAATGAATTAACGAGTTAGTGAATTATTGAGTGGATAAATGAATACACGATGTGTGATCCAAATATTGAATGAATTAATGAGTAATAGTAATCAAATGATTGATTAAATGCATGACGAGTAATCGAGTGATTTATTAAATACATGGCGAGTAATCGAATGGTTGATTAAGTGCATGGCGAGTAATCGAATGATTAAATACATGGCGAGTAATCGAATGGTTGACTAAATGCATGGCGAGTAATCGAATGGTTGATTAAGTGCATGGCGAGTAATCGAATGATTAAGTGCATGACAAGTAATCGAATGATTAAGTGCATGGCGAGTAATCGAATGATTGATTAAATACTGGCGAGTAATCGAATGGTTGATTAAGTGCATGGCAGGTAATCGAATGATTGATTAAACTGGCGAGTAATCGAATGGTTGATTAAGTGCATGGCGAGTAATCGAATGGTTGATTAAATACATGGCGAGTAATCGAATGGTTGATTAAGTGCATGGCGAGTAATCGAATGGTTGATTAAATACATGGCGAGTAATCGAATGGTTGATTAAATGCATGGCGAGTAATCGAATGATTGATTAAATACTTGATAATAATGGTTGATTAAATGCATGGCGAGTAATCGAATGATTGATTAAATACTTGGCGAGTAATCGAATGGCGATTTAAGTAATCGAATCGAATGATTGATTAAATACTTGGCGAGTAATCGAATGGTTGATTTAAGTGCATGGCGAGTAATCGAATGATTGATTAAATACTTGGCGAAATCGAATGTTGATTAAGTGCATGGCGAGTAATCGAATGATTGATTAAATACGAATCGAATGGTTGATTTAAGTGTATGGCGAGTAATCGAATGATTGATTAAATACTTGGTAATCGAATGGTTGATTAAGTGCATGGCGAGTAATTGAATGATTTATTAAAAACTTGGCGAGTAATCGAATGGTTGATTAAGTGCATGGCGAGTAATCGAATGGTTGATTAAATACATGGCGAGTAATCGAATGGTTGATTAAGTGCATGGCGAGTAATCGAATGGTTGATTAAATACTTGACGAGTAATCGAATGGTTGATTAAGTGCATTGAATCGAATGATTGATTAAATACTTGAGTAATCGAATGGTTGATTAAATGCTTGGCGAGTAATCGAATGATTGATTAAATACTTGAGTAATCGAATGGTTGATTAAATGCATGGCGAGTAATCGAATGATTGATTAAATAAATGGCGAGTAATCGAATGGTTCATTAAATGCATGACGAGTAACCGAGTGATTAATTAAATGCATAATAATCGAGTGATTAATTAAATGCATGACGAGCAATCGAGTGATTAATTGAATGCATGACGAGTAATCGAGTGATTTATTAAATGCATGACGAGTAATCGAGTGATTTATTAAATGCATGACGAGTAATCGAGTGATTTATTAAATGCATGACGAGTAATCGAGTGATTTATTAAATGCATGACGAGTAATCGAGTGATTTATTAAATGCATGACGAGTGGTAGAGTGAATGATTGAATTGTTGAATGATAGAATGATTGAAAAAAAATAATTTTTGAGTTATAGAATGAATTAATGAATTGGTAAGTGACCAGAAGAGTGAATAAATAAATGAATTAATAATTGAGTGATCAGACGAAAGCATAAATGAATGAATTGATGAACTGGCGAAATTAATGGATGTATGAATTGATGAGTGATAGTAGAAATAAATGACTTGGTGACTTATGAGACGAATGAATGAATTGGTGATTAATCGAATGGGTTACCAGTAATGAAATAATGAGTTGGTGAGTAATGGAATGAATTACCAGTTAATGAAATAATGAATTGGTGAACGATTGTTCAGTTAATGAATTAGTGAGCGGTAGCATGAATTATTCAATGAAGTGGTAAGTTTTTGAATTAATGAGTGTATGAATAATTGTTCCAGTGATTCTATGAACGGATGGCTTGGTGAGTGATGAAATACCTGAAGAGAAGAAATGATACATTGAGTAAATTTGACATTTGATAATGACAGATTTAATTAATTTCATTTGTTAATGTGTTGGATTGAGGACAACTTGAGCAGCCAGTTCGCCACTGATCAATTACCGAATAACTTCCGCCGACACCTCTGTGCTTTCAGGCACCGAACACGCGCGCCCTAACAGAGCCACGAGGAGCGCTCGATTCGTGTCGTGTTGCTTTTAACCTGGCGCTAGCTCGCTCGCTCGCCTGACTCCGACCGGAGATGTAATTTATCGTGGCTAAATGGAACACACCCACCTCTTCTGTGAAGAGCAATAAACACCGGCACGAACCAAAAACTAGCGCCGGGCGAGTGAATAAATATTCATGAAGGGCCCGCCGGGGAGACTGTTTAAGAAAATTGATTAATTTTAGGCCACACAGAACCCTGAAGGGTTGCGCCGTCAACCATCTGCTTGAAGTCTGCCCTCTGTCGACGTTCGTGGAGTGATATTCAGGGCCACAACACTGAACGAAGCTCAGTGCCGTGTATTTGATTTCTTGCGGTGTTATTCATGTTTTATTCTTTCGACTTTATCTGGACGTTCAGTTACCCATAAAACATATAATTAACTAGATGTTTCTTACCCTTCTTGGAGTAACAGTAACAAATATAAATGATACTCGAGAGGAAATTAAACGCAGAATAAATATGGGAAATGCCTGTTATTATTCGGTTGAGAAGCTTTTATCATCCAGTCTGCCATCAAAAAATCTGAAAGTTAGAATTTATAAAACAGTTATATTACCGGTTGTTATTTATGGTTGTGAAACTTGGACTATCACTTTGAGAGAGGAACATAGGTTAAGGATGTTTGAGAATAAGATTCTTAGGAAAATATTTCGGGCTAAGAGGGATGAAGTTACAGGAGAATGGAGAAAGTTACACTACACAGAACTGCACGCATTGTATTCTTCACGTGACATAATTAGGAACATTAAATCCAGACGTTTGAGATGGGCAGGGCATGTAGCACTTATGGGCGAATCCAGAAATGCATATAGAGTGTTAGTTGGGAGACCGGAGGGAAAAGGACCTGTAGGGAGGCCGAGACGTAGATGGGAAGATAATATTAAAATGGATTTGAGGGAGGTGGGATATGATGATAGAGAATGGATTAATCTTGCTCAGGATAGGGATCAATGGCGGGCTTATGTGAGGGCGGCAATGAACCTCCGGGTTCCTTAAAAGCCAGTAAGTAAGTAAGTCAGATGTTTCTTACCCTATTTAGGCCACGGGCATATCTTACGAGAGTTTTCGACGACAGTCATAAGTGGTGGTCTTTTGGCTTCCATACTAATCCTTGGATCCAAGATTCGCGAGTTAAAATACTGACTAGGACGGTGAACTGCAAGTATAATAAGGTTGTTAGCATGGCTTCCTACGGAAGAGGAATCACGCCGTGGATTATATACAGGGTGTAAACGATATCAACTGCCAACATTATACATACTCTACAATCGATCTAATAAACATGATGTGTAGTGAATTTTTTTTTTTTCTATTTTTGTTTTTAATTTCTAAGATATCATGTTTTTAGGATTGATAGTAGTCTAATATTTACTGTTCGAGTAAATGTGAATGTCATTAGCAATGACCTTCCTTCCAACATACGCTAACACAACCACAATAGAGAGAAAACTGAGTATCCTGATTTGTACACTACAGCTGCAATGTACAGTAGTGGCAAAAAAGAAATCGGACCGACCCTTGTGGCTGATTTCAGAGCCTTGTTCACTCCAGAGCACGATAGACTGGTAACTAAGAGTTTCGTGCTTCGAATGCTGTCTGGGAAAGAAAGTTTTTTTTGTTTTTGTTCCTTATTCAAATTTATTCCCAATACTTTTCGATTGCTGGTAAATGTATTTATTTATTAACACTACAATTGAGTATACACCCGGTGGTAGTGATCTATAATATATATAGTTACAGTAACATGAAATAAAATAAAATAAACGCAAATGAAATAAAATGAAATAAACGTAAATCTATAAATAGTAGATGCAATAAACTATTCTATAATAACGCCTACGATAAGCAAAAGTAAATCTAACTTATAAGTACTTCTATTTCACCCAACTATTACCAATTTAAGTAATTACATATCACTTTAATTTATTTACATATCAACTAAATTACATATCATCTAAATTAATTACATATCAACTTAATTTATTTACATATCATCAAAATTAATTACATATCAACTTATTTATATATCAACTCAATTAATTACGTAACACAACTTAAATAATTACACTGCACTTCCAATTAAATGACTGTAAAGTTCATGTTCTGGGATTAATAAGTTAATTAAGGAGTAAAATATCGCTGCAATCGAAAATTATTGGGAATAAATTTGAATAAGGAACAAAAAAAAGTTTCCTTCCCAGGCAGAATTCGAACCACGAAAGTCTTGGTTACCAGTCTGTCATGCTCTGAGTGAACAAGACTCTGAAATGAGCTACAAGGGTCGGTCCGGTTTTTTTTGTCACTACTGTACATGGCTGACCGAAGTAACTAATGACAGTTTACTACCATTTCTATAAACATTAGACTCACAGATAACATTTTTTTCTAGGGAAACCACAAAAGTTACACAAACAATTTATTAGACTCTTTGTTGAGTAATTTATGATCTGTGACCATTATTTTTTTTGTCAGTTTATATCGTTTACAGCCTATGTTTACGGCAAGTAAAAGAACCCAACCTCTGACTAGGATTCCAGACAAAATTCGTTGTCTGTTACCCTCTAGTATTCAATTTTGGACTCTGAATGACTTCTGCAGTTGAAAGTTGCACTAAATAAAATAGATCTGCATAGACGAGTTAGTAAGTTACAAATCGAAGTAGCCATCTAGGTTTTAAAATGGGACACCTTAAGCTATCATTGCTAGGTAACAGTATTATCCAGGTGTCAGTGTCATCAGAGACAAGCGAAACAAAGAAGCAGCAGTTGCAAGATGGCACAGCTGCGCGAGTGTACAAATATCGAGTAACGGAAATGTAATGACGTATTCACTCGCAAATTCAAAGCTATAGACCTCACAACTCTTCAATTAGTTTCAAAAAGATCCGCTCACGTCATTGCAAAAGCGAAGTGAACAAGATTTATGTTGTATTACAGGGTGATCTGTTTGGGTGCGGATAAAATAAAAACACCGTAAAACATTTAGTACTGTACTTTATTTGTTGAAACTTTGTGCATACAACACTGAAAGACGGGAGATTCCTCAGAACTCAACATGACCTCCATTTAGCACCCTACATAACTCATAATGGTGACGCAATTCAACCCATGTCCGTTGTAACATAAGAGGGTGATTTGTTGAAAAGCTTGAGTAATTTTTACTCTCAGATCATCAATGTTCCTGGGTTTCTGTGGATAGACAACGTCTTTAACAAAACCCTACAGGAAGAAGTCAGGAAGGGTTAGATCTGGGGAGTTTGGGAACCAAGCCAAGAGATAGCTGCTTCTCTTACTGGGTTTCGCCTGCGACCCCCTGCATGTTTTTTTTTTTTTTAACACACAACCTGTTTCTACAAATGTTCGATACTACAACTTTATGGAATCGTATATAGGTACAGAAATGGCCAAAAAAAAAAAAAAAAAAAAACGGACCGACCCCTGTAGCTGATTTCAGAGCTTTGTTCACTCCAGAGCACGATAGACTGGTAACTAAGACTTTCGTGGTTCGAATCCTGCCTGGGAAGGAAACTTTTTTTTTGTTCCTTATTCAAATTTATTCCCAATACTTTTCGATTGCTGCGATATTTTACTACTTAATTAACTTATTATTCCCAGAACATGAATTTTACCAGCAATCGAAAAATGTTTGAAATAAATTTGAATGAGGACCAAAATAAAGTTTCCTTCCCAGGCAGGATTCGAACCACGAAAGTCTTAGTTACATGTCTGTCGTGTTCTGGAGTGAACAAGGCTCTGAAATCAGCTACAAGAGTCGGTCCGGTTTTTTTTGCCACTACTGTACATTTTGCACACCATACTCACATCGAAATTCCCTTTGAACTCTTTTAACACTCTCAAATTTTGCATTCCAAAGAACATATTGTGCCCGCTGTTTATTTTTAATAGCCATTTTAATGATATACGATTTTCATTTGTCATTTCAGATTATGCATTTTTGATTGTCATATAACTTATGGAAACTCTCATCTTTTAATCATAATATAATGAGCAAGAAAATTTACCTACTATCATAATAGCTTTATAATAATAAATTAATATTATCCATACCCAAACGGATCATCGTGACATTCTTACTACACCATCAGAATTACATTTGTCGTTGGTAGGCCTATAATTTCATGATAAATTTAAATAAAAATATCACGAAATTAGTCGAGTTTTCCCTATAGACCTAGTTCTCCTTAGAGAATGTACAGAATTTTTACTACTGGCAATCGTAATCAGTTTTAAGATCATTTCGTGTTTATAATTGGAATCTTTATTAATACACCAGCCGTAGGCCTACCCGTGCGCTCCGCTGCACCCGTTAGAAACAAATATAAAGTAATTACATAATTAAAATAGGACGTTTGATCCAGGGAACATTCGTGTTTGATAGAAGGATAAATCGTTTAATATGTTACTTAATTTAAATTGTATTTAAATAATTAAAATGCGATCATTTTGGTCCAGAAACCAATCATTTGGTGCAATGACAATTCCTTTAACACGTTTCTTAATTTTTATTACATGCAACCATAGTTTAATGAAGATTGTCATCATTTAGATTTAATGTGTACATAAACATTATCTTAAGAAATACAGGAAACGAATGCACAGAATAGCCTATCAAGTTTTTGTGCATAAGAAGCTATTTTAATCTTACCTGTCCTCAATTCACTCAGAAGTTACTGTAATAACATTATAGCATTATGTCCATCTAGAGAAACTACACTTTCCAATGGTGAAATAATAATTAATTATACAAATCGGTTAATTTAGCTTCCGATATTAATTCATACAAACACAGAAACATCGTCTGTAGGCTATGTTTCATAGCTTTCGATTGTTGTTGTCCAAGACCCCTTATAGACGAAGTCATTTGTTTTTTATTTCATTACACCGCCTTAGATGGCAGTTATTTTAATTTTAAAACTCATTTATCTAATTAAATATCAGTCCTATCAAAATTTTTCAAAGAATAAAACTTATCGGAAATCCTTTTTAAAGAAACTTTTGTGATGTAACATTTTTCACAAAAGTCAATAATAAGCCAGATATTTCGATTTATTTAATTCAGGCCCCCTTATAACCCCCCCCCTTTTAAATAAGGTATTTTGAATGCCATATAGCCTAAAATCTAAGTTACAACGAACTTAATTTATATTCCAATTTTCATCGAAATCGGTTCAGCCATTATCGCGTGAAAAGATAACAAACATCCAGACAGACAAACAGACAGACAGACAGACAGACATACAAACAAAAATATCAAAAAAGCGATTTTAGGTTTCAGGATGGTTAATTATACATGTTAACATCAATTATGTTTGGAAAATCGAAAATTACCGGAACAATTTTGGCTACAGATTTATTATTAGTATAGATTTTTAGAAGAAGGTTAATAAAGGAATATGCTTTTTATTGCAGGTGTCCCTAAACTTCTGGCAACGTTGTAGGAGTAATAATAGTAGTAAATCTTAATTAAAAACGTAGGAAGTTCTTTGAAATCCGTATAAAACGTGTCTGGTGACAAAGGCGTTTGATATTGTGCTCAAATATCGTAGATTCCAAGGAAGGTGTTCGGAATTTTCATCATGACTGTTTCACTGCAGTGGGTGCCGCCATTGTCTGCAGGAGTCTTTGGCGGGGTATCGACTATCTGCGGGTCTTGTTCTCACAATGAGGAATATTCCACAATCCACTTACACAAGTCGGGGCTGTATATGAGATACAGAACAAACACCATTCAAGTGGTTGTTCGGAAAGGGGTGGGAATATGTTTGCACACAGCGTTTGTGTTCAGCTTTTACGTTCTACTGCCGGCCACACAACAGAAAGCAATTAATTCTAGAATCTCTCATTGAACGTAAAATATTCTTGCGGACCTTGTAAGGTCAGTCTATGGATCCTCTGGGACCTAGATACATGCTTCTATTTAGGGAGGCGTCGAATGAAGGGTTTATCTACTTCAGATTATCTGTCTGTCTGTAGGCCTGCCTTATTGTTTGCATATATCTGTCTCTTTCTCCACCTGGCTTGTCTGTCTATATAAACAACTGACTGTCCATGTTATCTATATTTATCTGTTTCTGTATTGTATTGTATTGTATTGTATTGTATTGTACAGGGACATCATTTTATTTTACTAACATTTTTAATATTAACCTGACTATACCGTTGGATCAACGCCGTTTGTTACCCCCTTCCACGACTGGAGTTCGATAATTCTGGCGTAATATACAAACAAATCACTTTACTAGGTATAGGAGGGAACAAAAGTAGTTCATCAATTTAAATAAACTAGGAAATATCGCGCTTTTCAGTTTGATAATTTTCATTAGGTTTTTGTTTAAACTTAATACAGTACTGTATTAACAATGAGTGTTTTTACTCACGAATTGAGCTGTCCATGTGGACGTATCCATTATGCAGTGTATATTATACTGTCTACAGCAAATTAGCGTGCAATATAGAGAATGAAGTTAAATTGAAAAATAATCATAATATGGATATTTAAACACATTTTTGAAAATGGTGGCCGTTCATTTCGATACAGGCTTCAGTTCTAATGTGCATATTAACGCACTATAGACTACTGTACCTAATCCCAATTACCAGTTTCGTCCTTCGTACTAGAAACTCATGTTGAAATAATTCTGTACCTACTCTATAAAAGAGTACCTTACGTACTGTAAATTCAATCTTCACTTCTGTCCTATCTGAAAAGATAAAATTACTCAGAATTACTGTCCGTCCAAGTGGTTATGTCGTAGGGTCGTAGAAAGGGAGGAAATCACATGACAGTTAATTACTTAACGAGGCCCTTTTATTTAAGTTATTCTAAACAGTTGTATAATATTACGCAGACGTCCAATTCCTAACAGAAATTAATGTTCTCAGAAAAGAGCTAAGACAGCCCAGCCACTAGGTGGCGAATAAAAGCTGGTGGGGGAAACCGGGATACGACGTAGGCAAATGGACGACAGTACCTGTGCGAAAATGATTCAATATTGAAAGCTCTTTCGTCACTGGAAAACGCGAACATATTTTTGGAACGTACTGTTTACTATGACCGTAAGGCTACTATGACTGTATATGGGGTCTTGGATGTGCGTGGAGGACGGTTGAACTTCATTAGTAGAAAGGGTGGGAGTGAAGTACATTCAAAAACTCAGGTACAATAAAAATTGAAGTAAAAATAAAATTATGTCCCTGTATTTATTAACATTCCACGGTATTCATACTTTGCTTTACAGTTAGAATGTGGAACAAGTAAAAAAACTTAATACTATTATAAAGTCTTAATTATAGTCACAGTCTAGATCAGGCATGTCAATTGATGCCCACAGGCGCAAGCGCGCGCTTTAGAGCCCAGGAGAACCTGAGCGCTTTACAGCGGAAATGAAAGACAGACGAAAGAGGTGGTATATGCCGCTTGGTCGAGCTATATTCAGGGATGGCCAGTACTGATTCAATAGATAAAGGGAAGAGAACTTATTAAAACTGTATCCATGTTAATTTTTAGATTTGCCTGAGAAGTATAAGTGCATTATAAGAATGTAAGTTTTAATTTTAATGCCCATTTCTCACAAGTTTCATTTTTTTATTGAAAATAAATATTTTCTCAACTTTTCGTATAGAAAAGTGAAATTTTCAGGTATAGGCCTATTTATTTAGTAGCCTTACTGAATGTTTTTCGTAAATCTAATATACCGTATATTATTGAAGATAGTGTATTCAAAATTTTGGAAATATTCGCATGGAAATTGTTTGTAAGGAAATGAATTAACAAGGCAACTACTCTTACATCATAAGCAAAAGTTACGTGCCCATGTGTTGTAAAAATATCAGCTCTATAGCTTCAGCAGATTTCGAGAAAATAATTTATTATTCTGATGATAGGTAGTTGCTCACAAATATCACCTTAAAAGCATAATGCGATAAGAGTTTTGTTATGTAATATTAGTTACACTTAAAACAGATACAGTACCTAGATAACTTTGCTTTGTACTATAATATTGTTTTGATTAGTTTATTGATTACTTTTGTAATGCTAAAGATACCATCAATATAAATTCCAACTTATCATGTCATACTCAATCTCTTTCTTTGGAATATCACTTTCTTTATGAATGATGTGTTTCATCCCCTTAAAACAGTATAACATTATACTACTACGGAATTTAAGTGAATATTCCTTCTTAACTCTCTATTATGTTATTAAGATTTAAAACACAAGTGCAATATTAGGAAATCAGTGTCAGTACTTTTTGTTTTACAGATAATATATGTAGATAATTTTAAACAGAAAGAAGCCATATAAAAATAACGAAATAAAATTTCACGTTCCGTTTGAAATTTGTGCACCACTGTTTTCTTAATCCAACAGGTTGCTTATTCATATACACAACCCTTCCTCTTTCCGTACTTAGCATTTGCTGCCCGCACACGACGTCAAGGTCAGAAAAATGCGCTTGCTTTGACATCACTGGTCTAGATGAAATATATACAGACGAGATTTACAGTATAGTCTACTAGTGCAACACATAGTTTTAGTATCAATTTCATGAAGTATTATTGAATGTAATGAATTCACCTACAGAATAGAAGTCGTGAGAAATTAGGCACTTCTTTAATTTGGCCCTAAATAATTTTATGTTTTGAGTTTCATTTTTTATATCGATAGGGAGACTATTAAAAATTTTTACTGCCATATAACGCACTCCTTTTTGATAGCACGATAGACTTGCCGATGGAGTATGAGTCATTTTTGACGTGTATTTATGCTATGAACTGTTGAATTAGTTACAAAGCTTTCACGATTACATACGAGGAAGATTATTAATGAAAAGATATACTGAGAAGGCATGGGCATTATTTGTAGTTTTTTGAAAATAGTCCTACAAGATTCCCTAGATTTGGCACCTACTATTATTCTAATTACTCTTTTTTTGTAATAGAAATATACTGTTACTATCTGTGGAATTTCCCCAGAATATTATTCCAAAACTCATTACCGAGTGGAAGTATGCAAAGTATTTTGTTTTTAAGGTATTGATATTTACAATCTTTTGCATAGATCTAATAGCAAAACAAGCTGAATTTAGTTTGGGGGTAATTTCTTTAATATGATTTTTCCAATTTAACACAGTATCGATTTTTAAGCCAAGAAATTTGGTAGTTGTTGTTTCTAAGGGATCTATTGTTAATTACTGCGCTAGAAATATGCGAGGTTGAATTTGGGCAGGATTTAAATTGAATTATGTTGGTTTTGTTACAATTTAATACCAATTTATTGACTGAGAACCAGTCTTGTAATCTACCAGCCATTTTTGTATTATTCTTTGGAAAGGGAGAGGGTTTGTAATGTAAAAAAACTGTGTAGATTTCAAAGGAAAAACTCTGCTAATAGAAATAAATAAAAAGTAAATAGATAAATTAGTTAAATGAATAATAACTGTACTTTAAATAAATAAATGGCTGGATATACAGAAATGAATATAGACTATAAAGAAAAATAAATAAATAAAAATGTTTTTGCAATAAAATATATAAGGAAATAAAAATGTACAGTATATACAAATAAAATACATAAAGAAATAAAAATGTATATACAAATAAAATATATAAAGAAATAGGCATGTTGCTAACCATTTTCACTTACTTTCCTAGAGAAATAATATGACTTTCATATCGTCGCTAGTAGCAACAACATTTTCACGTTAATAGTTATTTACGATAGTTGTAGCACAACGTTTCGTATTACAATACGGGATTGCTGCTAAGATTGATTTCAAATCATCCGTCCTCAAGTGAGGATGTCCACTGGGATCCGGAATTAACAAACATAAATGATAAAGGGAAATGAGACGAGCAAATTAATGATTCGAATTATACATTAAAACAAAAATTTACGTGTTAACATATACATGATAGTGTAGAATTTGAAGAGAGGCCTTCAGAATTTCCATTACAATCTTCTGAACCTCATAAAAGGGAATTTGAAAGGATTTAAGGATATTACATGTACATTTTGGACGCAATCGAAAAAGAACGACGAGTTTAGCGCTTCAATTGGCAAAACTTCATTTCTCAACTAGTTTATTAAACCGTGTCGGACTGTAAAGAAAACAACTATCGCAATGTCCATATTTTATATGTTGTACAGTGTTATAGTATTGTGAAATTTTGGTTAAATTTAATTTTCCGACCGATTTTTTTCTATTCTTCTATTAAAATTATAGCATATAGCCTATTAACCTGTTGTATCCTATAGGGTACTTTGTGAATTTAAGGGTTAGTAACCAGTCAAGTATTGTAATATGAAGTTGCGATAAGTATATCGTACAAAGTTTTATCTACTTCGATAAAAAAAATAATTTTTACATAAAAGTAAGGCTAGCATTCAACATTACAACATCTGTAATCGTCTTCACCGTATTAATGAAGTGCATCTTAACTTTGTGAGGAACCTGCACCTTGAACAGCAACTGAGTCTACGTAGACTAAACATCAATAAGTCTTCTATTGCTCCCAACACTAAAGGTCGACAATTGAGGGAGATCTTGCGGAACAGAAGTTTTGAATCATGGTGTAAATTACCTTATAAGGGCAAAGGTGTTATCCTGTATTCTGAGTGCCCCAAGGCAAATTCCTGGATGTCTTCAAAAGCAAATTTATCAATTTCAGAATACATCAATGCAGTTAAAATGTCCAGCAATCTATCTGCGGTTAGATCTGTGCCCGGCAGAAGTTTCAACACAACCCGTTGTCGTCATCCTGGCTTTAACGAGACGGAAACCCTTAGTCACGTGTTGGGAGTCTGTCGAAAAACGGAGCTGCTGCGCAACAATGGATGGGAGGTATGCGAGGAGATCCACTGCGTTTCATCCTTAGATTCGAACAGAAGAGCAGATATTGTAGCCATCCACAGGACTCAATCTAAGGGATTAGTTCTTGATCCTACAATTCGGTTTGAGAGGGATGCCCTGCAGGCACAACACGTTGATGAGGAGAAGAAATCCATTTATGAGTCCTGCATCCCTTATCTAAGTGAGAAATATAACATTCCCACCAGTCAGTGGAGTGTTTCTGGTCTTTTGTTTGGTGCACGTGGCACACTTCCTAAATTCACACGTGATATTTTAAAAGCACTCGGTCTCCGATTTTTTGAAATTCAAAAAAGTTTATCGAATATTCTTAAGGATTTGATCCAAATATCACATTACCATTTAGCTTTTGGCCATTGATGATTCTATTGGGTTCGCATTTCTCTGGATGTTTTACTAAACAATTCCTGTATTTAATCTTTTTGTCTTTCTAAATTATTCTGTAGTGCTTTTATTCTGGATCTTTATGGTCACCCTCATTGAGGGCAGATTATTTTGTTAAAAATAAAGGGTGCGGCATATCATGTTCCCTAACTTAAATTTTAAATAAAAAACAGATCGACTAAAATAAGGAAACTTTATTAATATGAATGGTATCTTAACAGTGGGAATTTTCCATTTTTTGAATAACGTGTCTCTCAAGTGGTGTCCTTCAATGCATTGTTGAATGCGACTTCGGAAATTCTGCGTCACTCTAACTAGCATTTCTTGAGGGATAAGACCAATTTCTTCCTGTATTGCATTTCTTAGGTCTGGCAAAGTCCTCGGCCGATGTTTGAACACCTCGGCCTTAAGATGACCTCATAGAAAAAAATCGCAGGGTGCAAGGTCTGGTGATCGTGCTGGCCAGGGGACGTCGCCACGTGAAGAAATTAACCGTCCGGGAAACGGAACAGCGATAACGGAATTACCACTTACCAGAAACGATACCACAGCGTAAGCACGTTCTTCACCCGTCCACGGCATAGTTGGGATTCGTTGCAGATTACAACTTTGCACTAATTGAATGTCAATTCCTTGTATTCAATGTCCTATTCAATTCTTGTTGTTTTGCGCATGTCATTTGATATCGCTATGGCAACGCATGTAAATCTAAATTTGCCACTGTTTAGATACAATTCATATTAATATAGTTTCCTTATTTTGATCCATCTGTTTTTTATTTAGACTTTAAATTAGGGAGGATGTTTTGCCGCACCCTTTAGTTGTGTATTAGTTTTTAACATGTCTTTTGTGGAGATTTGATTCTATTATTATTAGTTTCTTTCTCTGAGAGGCGATTCGTTTATGTTTTGTTTTATTAGTTTGAACACGAAAGGTTTTTGTTTATAATTTATGACAAGAAGAGCAGTTCTAGGAGAAATAAACGAACATTGGTAAAATAAGTTCAAGCAAGGATTCAGATATTGAAAATGCTGCAAATTCTGCAATTGATTGTTGAGCACCATCGAAATCCCGCGTCAAAACTGCAGGAATTGAATGGTCTGGTACAAGAGGAGGATAATTCCATTTTGCGTCATTTTTCAGGAGAGAGAATTTAGTGCCGCTTTCTCTTGCGCCAAACACACGCGAGATAAGTGTCAATCTCTTGTAACATGTCTAATTTCCACCGAATCTACCTCGTTCTTGTACTAAACATGCCAGTAATTTTTTCCTATTTGTAGACATAAGAAATTAAATTTTGTACATTTTGGAGTTACATCCCTCTTGCACCAAACCCTTAAATGAATGTAACAAATTGTGAACATATTGTTGTTAATGTTTATAATAAATAAAACCAATTCCAATTTATTTAATTTAATGTGTGGTCCACATTACGCAACCAGTTAGGTAATAGCAGTATCATTACCTAACTAGTTACTTAATAGAAGTATCATTATCTATCTACTTGCGTAATAGAAGTATCATTACCTAACTAGTTGCGTAATAGAATTATCATTACCTAACTAGTTACGTAATAATAGTATCATTACCTATCTTGTTGCGTAATAGAAGTACCATTACGTAACTAGTTGCGTAATAGCAGTATCATTACCTAACTAGTTGCGTAATGGAGGTACCATTACCTATCTAGTTGCGTAATAGAAGTATCATTACCTAACTAGTTGCGTAATAGCAGAATCATTACCTAACTAGTTGCGTAATAGCAGTATCATTACCTAACTCTAATAGTTGTTGCGTAATGGAAGTACCATTACCTAACTAGTTGCGTAAGTATCATTACCAACTTAATAGCAGAATCAACTAGTTGCGTAATAGAAGTATCATTACCTAACTAGTTGCGTAATAGCAGAATCATTACCTATCTAGTTGCGTAATCATATCATTACCTAACTAGTTGCGTAATAGAAGTATCATTACTTATCTAGTTGCGTAATAGCAGTATCATTACCTAACTAGTTGCGTAATAGAAGTATCATTACTTATCCAGTTGCGTAATAGAAGTATCATTACATAACTAGTTGCGTTATAACAGTATCATTAGCTACCTAGTTACGTAACAGCAGAATCATTACCTATCTAGTTGCGTAATAGAAGTATCATTACCTAACTAGTTGCGTAATAGAAGTATCATTACCTAACTAGTTGCGTAATAGCAGTATCATTACCTAACTAGTTACGTAATAGCAGTATCATTACCTAACTAGTTGCGCAATAACAGTATCATTACTTATCTAGTTGCGTAATAGAAGTATCATTACCTAACTAGTTGCGTTATAGCAGTATAATTACCTATCTAGTTACGTACTAGCAGTATCATTACCTATCTAATTGCGTAATAGAAGTATCATTACCTAATTAGTTGCGTAATAGCAGTATCATTACCTAACTTGTTGCGTAATAGCAGTATCTTTAACTAACTAGTTGCGTAATAGCAGTATCATTACCTAACTAGTTGCGCAATAGCAGTATCATTACTTATCTAGTTGCGTAATAGAAGTATCATTACCTAACTAGTTGCGTAATAGAAGTATAATTACCTAACTAGTTGCGTTATAGCAGTATAATTACCTAACTAGTTACGTAATAGAAATATCATTACCTATCTAGGTGCGTAATAGAAGTATCATTACCGAACTACTTGCGTGAAAGAAGTATCATTACCTAACTAGTTGCGTAATAGCAGAATCATTGCCTATCTAGTTGCGTAATAGAAGTATCATTACCTATTTGCGTAATAGCGGTATCATTACCTAAGTAGATGCGTAATAGAAATACTATTATCTAACTAGTTGCGTAATGAATGTGTCTACAACATTTTTATTAGTGATGTAAAGTCCACATTACATAATCAAAGTGGATAAAATTCATTTATTTTCCTAAAACTGAAGTAATAACAGCATGTTTACGACAGTGGGAGTGGAAAAACAGTTTTAATTTCTTGACGAGGTTTCACCTGAACACTTATATGCCCTTGTTGTTCCCTCTGCTTTATAATCGCGGTACCATCATGACATCATCTTTGTACATCGTCTATTGTTCAAAAGAACATGATATAGAGCCTATCTGCTAATTCAATGAAGAGTCGTCCCATTATTGTAGGACTTGACGCGTCAATTTTTCTTAATTTAGAAGTAGTGTATAAAAGTCAGGCAATGGGACTGAAAGCCCCATTAAAGAGAATTCTATTGCCGCCTCGGGGTTCATTATCTGCCCCACAACAGTATACTTGCAGGGCGTGTTCACATACCTTCCCGGCGCAGCATGCATGTTGGTTGGAACTCGGGAAATGTTAAACGGATTTTTATAAATTCATTATTACGAAAACAGCGTTCGGTGGAAGTTCTTTACCCTGACCATGTTGTTTTTAGACAAATTTAACTCTTTCGCCAGAATCTTTCCTCATGATGAACAGCATTGTTCCTCTTTTTTGTTGCTGTACGTAATATACAGGGACATCACTTTATTTTTACCAACATTTTTAACATTAACCTGGCTATACTCTAAAACAATGTTGCCCCCTTCCATTACAGGAGTTTGATGTTACTAGTACAATATGTAAACAAATCATTTTACTAGGTATAGGAGGAGAGAAAAGTAGTGTATCCATTTATGTTGTAGGGAAATACGATATTACGATTTTCAGTTTGATTATCACTTTTACGGAATTTATCAAAATACAGTAGAGTAGTAACATTTTTTTTTCTAAAAACTCAACTTTTCAGGCGGCTATGTTCGTTATGTAATGTCTACTTTATTTAGCATGTTAATTATTGACGTTAACATACAATATAGAGAGTGCATTTAAATTGAGGGGGTCATAAGTAAAGGGCTATAAGTGCACATAAGTTACTTTTGAGAAAATTGGGATTAAATGTTTAAGCTTTCGTAAAACCGGTGAAATTTTTATTTAAATTTTAATGTGTGATGCGATTAAAATATCCCTTTGCCACTAAAATTTTAGATACTTTAGCTTACACTGGATGCACTTAACTCATGTTCTTACAAATGTCACTAGCATTCCTTTGCTTCTAGCCACTTCAATTCAAAATAAGCTAATATGAATTTTTAAACAAGTTGCTGAAAATGGTTGCCGTTCATTACAATGCAGGCTTCAATTCTTTACTCATATTATTGAAAACACTTTGAATCATATCCTCTGAAATTGAATTTATCGTTTCTTCAAAATAATTTTTTAGTACGATATTATTATTATAGGTTCTTTCTTCTATAGAAAACGCAACCATATTTCTCAAACACACTATACACTGCAGTGTTTACTTCACTGCTTGAAGACTTCGAACGCAACAGCGGCCGTAAGTTTGTGTGTCTGACGGGAGCAAGGACATTAGTGAAGGGGTGGGAGTGAAGTACATTCAGAAATGCAGGTACAATAAAAATGCAAGTAAAAATAAAATGTCCCTGTACTTACTTACTTACTGGCTTTTAAGAAACCCGAAGGTTCATTGCCGCCCTCACATGAAACCCGCCATTGGTCCCTATCCTGAGCAAGATTAATCCATTCTCTATCATCATATACCACCTCCGTCAAATCCATTTTAATATTATCTTCCCATCTACGTCTCGGCCTCCCAACGTCTTTTTCCCTCCGGCCTCCCAACTAACACTCTATATGCATTTCTGGATTCGCTCATACGTGCTACATGCCCTGCCCATTTCAAACGTCTGGATTTAATGTTCCTAATTATGTCAGGTGAAGAATACAATGAGTGCAGTTCTGTGTTGTGTAACTTTGTCCATTCTCCTGTAACTTCATCCCTTTTAGCCCCAAATATTTTCCTAAGAACCTTATTCTCAAACATCCTTAACCTATGTTCCTCTCTCAAAGTGAGAGTCCAAGTTTCACAACCATAAAGAACAACCGGTAATATAGCTGTTTCATAAATTCTAACTTTCAAATTTTTTGACAGCAGACTGGGTGATAAAAGATTCTCAACAGAATAATAACAGGCATTTCCCATATTTATTCTGTGTTTAATTTCCTCCCGAGTATAATTTATATTAGTTACTGTTGCTCCGAGATATTTGAACTTCTCCACCTCTTCGAAAGATAAATTTCCAATTTTTATATTTCCATTTCGTACAATATTCTCGTCACGAGACATAATCATATGCTTTGTCTTTTCGGGATTTACTTCCAAACCTATCTCTTTACTTGCTTCAAGTAAAATTCCCGTGTTTTCCCTAATCATTTGTGGATTTTCTCCTAACTTATTCACGTAATCCGCATAGACAATAATAGTAATACTTAAATATAAAATCGTTGTGATGCACGTTAAGGAACTAACATATTGTATGATTTAATTAAGTAATTAAAATTTATATCCTAATTTCACTTTATGATAGGCCTAAATGAAAATTTATACATAAAGACAGAATAACCTATAAACATGTGCTAATACTCACAAATCAATTCCATGCAAAAGTTCTTAATTCTTTATTTAAATTTATAAACTGTTCCGTATGGAGTTCCATAGACGACACACTGACGGAAAATTCCATTCCATTTCCTCCTCTCGTTATCCCGTAGTACAAATATGTAACATTGTTTTTTTTTTTTAATGATAGATTTGTTTTGGCATTTCAAAGGCGGAAATTCATTTTGAAGTACTACCCGCGGAAGTTTGTGTTTTATTCATTTCGTAACGCCGCGTCTGTTCTTCAGACATAATTTGCCAAGAATAGATGTCATGTCTGCTTCCTGTGCAATTTCACCATTTCCTTTGTATGTAACTAAGTGTGTCAAGCTTTTCTAAGAAATCTCTTGTCTAGGACGTTTCATCTTGATAATTCTGGTATACAAATGGCCTAAATTTTCCTGCCAGACGGGAGTGTTGAAACTGCCAATGTGTTTACATGCTTCAAGACTTCTTGATGTAACTTTCTCGTGGAAAGGGTCGAACCGAGGATTCGTACCTCAGATTACCAGCACATAAAATAATA
This sequence comes from Periplaneta americana, assembly GCA_025594305.2. Lineage (NCBI taxonomy): Eukaryota > Metazoa > Arthropoda > Insecta > Blattodea > Blattidae > Periplaneta > Periplaneta americana. The sequence goes on from JAJSOF020000031.1 coordinate 96,920,838, forward strand.
TTTTCCTGATAGGGGCTTTAGGAACAGGTTATTTTAACGATTACCAAGTATTGGTGGAGTTACTGTCAGAGAGGTGGTATTTTGTGGTATGGGTCCGAGGTTACGCCATGACGTCATCTGCGCTGTATCAGGATTCAACAGAACATATAGAATGTCACCAGTTTCGAGAATGAAACTACAGTTGTGTTGGTTTGAATGTTTTATTTTGTTTCGGTTTACAAATGGAGAGTATGGAAGAAGAGATTAAAGAAAGGCATGCAATAAATTTTCTCTTCATATGAAGCGACATTCCGAAATTAGTCCTAAATCACAACATTCAAGCTGTACCTGTGGTAGGCCTACAGGTCTTTTATTCCCTTAATAGTGCAGAACTACTGATTGTAATTAATGATACGAGTTGTCTAGTTGCTCTCAAAGTAAATAAGTAAACAAATAGTAACTAAGTAAATAAGTAAATAATAGGGGAGAGTCGGGTAGTATCGGACATCGGGTAATATCGGACAGTGAGTTTCTTTCATCTACCACACGATGATAGTACCTTATTGACATGGTTACGTTTCTGTGATGTCGCATAGAGAAACGTAACCATGTCATTCAGGTACTACCATATGGTGGTAGATGAAAAAAACGCACTGTCCGATACTACCCGATGTCCGATACTACCCGACTCTCCCCTAAATATGTAAAAATAAATAAATGTAACTAAATAAATACTAATAAATAAATAATAAATAAGTAAATATGTAAAATAAATAAATAATAATAAATAATATGTAAATAAATAAATAAATAATATGTAAAATAAATAAATAATAAATGTGTAGATAAATAAATAAATATGAAAATAAATAAATAATAAATAAATAATAAATATAAATATTAAATAAATAATAAATATGTAAAATAAATAATAAATATTATAAATTATAATAAATAAGTATGTAAAATGAATAAATAATAAATATGTAAATGAATAAATAATATGTAAATAAATAAATAATTAAACAAGTAGATAAATAAATACCCATACATAAATAAGTAAAAGCATTAGTAAATAAACAGATATATAAGTAAATAAACATATAAATAAGTAAATTAACAAGTGAATAAGTGAATTAATATATACGTAAATTAGTAAATAACTAAGTAAATAAGGTAATAAGTAACCAAGGATACAAATAAGTAAATAAATTATTAACAAGTAAATAAATGAGTAAATAAATAAATTAAGAAGTAAACAAGTAAGTAAATAAAATATGTAAAAAATAAAGAAGTAAATAAATAAGTGAATAAGTAAGTAAAAATAAATAAATGTGGAAATAAATAAGTAAATAAGAAATAAATAAGTAAATAACTAAGAAATAAATAAATAAATATATAAATAAATAAATAAAGAAATAAATGCTAGGTAAATAAGATAATAAATATGAAAATTAATATTTACATAAATGAGTAAATAAATAAATATGTAAATAAATAAGTACATAAATAAGTAAATAAAAATCCGCAAGTAAGTATATAAAGAGACAATTAAGTTGTTAAATAAACAGGAAATAAGTAAATTAATGAATACGAAAATGAGTAAATAAGGTAATAAGTAACTAAAGACATAAATAGAAAGTAAGTCAGTGAATGAGTAACTAAGTGAATAAATCAATCAATCAATACTTAAATGAACAGGTAGGTAGGTAGGTGGATAAATATAAATACAATTAAATAAATAATACGAAAGAAACTATTTCTTCACTTCATTCTTTAATGTGATAAGAACTGGGTCTTCTAGCCGTTTCGGGTTGGAAGTTGTCGAGAGTTTTGAATGGCAGATTTTAGTAGTTGATAGGACTTTCTGTGACAGTAAGTTAACCATCAGAGACGTGCGATTTGACGCCATGTGATTTTTTCTCTATAGGAGATTACTTCCTTTTTAGTCGGCTATTTAACGACGCTGTATAAACTCTGTTACTTAGTGTAGATGTAATTGGTGATATGGATATGGTATTTGTTCACATCAGACCGAAGAATTGCCATTGGATTGTGTGACATTCACCTTACAGTTTGGGAAAACATCAGAAAAATCCTGAGGTAATAAACTGAAGCGGGTATTGAACCCACGCCCAAAGGCAGTCCTGGATCGGCAAGCAAACGCTCCTATCACTTGAGCTGCACCGGTGGCATGGTATTGTTACAAAAATTATACAGTATTTTCCTCATCACCAAACGAACTTAGGTGGCCTGGAAGTATTGAGTGGCAATGAATTTGCTGCCTTTCCTGAAGTTAAATCTTTATTGTGGCATATTAGTCTGTTTGAAATGCACTGACAAGGGAAGATAGATTGAACAACACGTGTAGATATGAATTAAATATGTTAAATTACACAATTATGCATGTGAAATAAATTATTGTTTAAGGGAAAGTGACTTTCCTGCCACTCTTTATTATACAGTGGTGTTCGCACATCGTTGTATTATTTAATTTTCGTCAGATTTGCTGTCAACGGAGTATAATCATATGTTATATCGCATTATGAAATAATTATGATGTTGAAACGAGGGTACCCTGAACATGTATGACAAACTACTGTATTATGAGACATCACAAAAACACACTGACAACAACCCAGTTACAAATTATAAAAACTACCTAAGCGTTAAGCTAGGCTCTATCTTATCTGCGATACTTTTCAATATTTTTGAGTGATCTAATTAGAGACTGGAAAAGTAAAATTAAAACTTAAATACAGATGAAAACACTGACCGGTGTGGTCGAAGCGGTATCGTCTAGGACTCGCTTTCGGGAGGCCCGGGTTCAAATCCTGAGGACGGTTAACCTTTAGTGTGGGATTTTTCAGGTTTTCCCCACTCGCAAAGATTAAAGGTGGATTTAAATTTACTGTTCTGATTGGTATGTCCCTTGTCTATATATATTACAGACGTGGACAAATTATTAACAAAATTGACGATTTTTATGATAATTCTGTTTACAAAATTTGACTTTTCAATTTAGACTACAGTTGACAATTTTGTATATTTCCATCATTACAGTAGACAGAAATGTGCAAGAATGTCAACTGTAGTTTAAATTGAAGAGTCAAGTTTTGTAAAATATATAATAAAAATCTTCAATTTAGCTAATAATTTATAAATTAGCAAAAATGTCCACTGCATTGAAGAGCCAAATTTTGTAAAAATATAAAATAAAAATCTTCAGTTTTGCTAATAATTTGGAAATATCCAAAATGTCAACTGTAGTCCAAATTGAAGAATCGAATTTTGTAAAATATACAATAAAAACCTTCAGTTTTGTAATAATTTGTAAATATGCAAAAATATTAAATGTAGTCCAAATTGAAGAGTTAAATTTTGAAAAATATACAATACAAATCTTCAATTTGGCTAACTGTTTGAAATACACAAAAATGTCAACTGTAGTCTAAATTTAAGAATCATATTTTGTAAAAATATATAATAAAAATCTTCAATTTTGCTAATAATTTGTCCACGTCTGTATATGTCGGTGTTGTCTTTAGGAATTGGTTTCTGCGTCAAGCTGATTCCTCACCAGGGGAGTCCCTCCACTGTCCATGTCCCGAGTGTGATCCAAAAGAATTATCCCTCCCCTTCGGGTACTGGGTTGTAAGATCCAGAAAGAACGCTAAACAAATATAAAGAAAAATACAGATGAAACCAAGATAGGTATTGAAATACATTACTCTTCGGAGACGACCAAATGATAAAACAGGAATATAAAGATTGCCTTCAACGAGCTGTTTACCTCATTGCATGAACTTAGTAAAGATTATAATCGAAGAATATCTTTAATTGAAATGAAAACTATGGCATTTTGTTAGATCATAAATAATAATTGATGATTTTATTTTGGAACAAATGTCCCATTTTCAATATTTAGAGTGCATAACATAATGAAGAAGATAAAGATTCAAACTTTCAGTGTTTTTTAAAACAAACTAGATGACAAAAGCTTCTCAGCTGAATAGAATAAGAATAGGTATTTCCCACATTTATTCCGCGTTTAATTTCCTCTCGAGTGTGTTACTGTTGCTCATAGATATTTGAATTTTTCCACCTCTTCAAAAGGATAAATTTCCAATTTTTATATTTCCATTTCGTACTACATTCTGATTACGAGACATAATTATATACTTTGTATTTTTTTTTTTTTCCCCGGGATTCACTTCCAAACCTATTTCATTACTTGTTTCAAGTAAAATTCCCGTGTTTCCTCTAATAGTTTGTGAACTTTATCCTAGCACATTCACGTGATCTGCTTAAAAAAACAACCCCAAAAGAAATTATGTGATATAAACTAAATAGTAAAAGAGCACAAAGTCAACCTAAGGATCTACTGTCGGTGACTCAGGAGAAGACGAGAGCGGACTGAGGAGGAAGGGATGTGAACAGATAGCGTACGACAACACGTGAAATATTTGTACTGCAGTAAGCGGAAACATTAGGTCTCCTTCTGTTCAACTTAGCTTTAATTTCCATACGCATTGTTACTCATGTTTCCTGCACGAGTAATAACCTGGCTACTGGGATGCTTATCTGAGCGATGTTTATAATAATCAACAGCGATAGTCAAGAAGGTCACATTCTTTCCGCTCGTCTTCTCCTGAGTAACGGACAGTATATGTTTTCGTCCTAAACTGTAAAGTAAGCGGATTAAGACTTACATACTGCGCATGCTCAGTGGAGTGTTATGACTGGAACTTGAAAAATTCAGGTGTCCTAAATTTTGTTTGTGGGTCTATACATTGCAGAAATTATGTGGTAGGCAGCCGTTTCTATGACAACTGGTCATTTGATGGAATAGCCCCGTATGCTCAATGCTTTTTTCTTAACGTGGAATACTCTACTGGGTGTTCAGTTCAAAATGTGTCTTGGCTCGCTGTATGCCGTCATGTGGCTAGCTGATGAGTCTAGAGAATTCAATCTTCCTACACTTCCGCAGCTCAGGTGTATAAGCTAAGAGGCAGAGAAGTTGGCTAGCAAGTACGGCGTTCATTCTGAAGAGTACGTGCCGATACGTACGGTAACGCCGGTAGTGGCAGGAATGTGAACTGTTTGGAAATACGTACTGTCGGGATATGGGGAGAGGGTTAAGACGATTACTTACGTATTTGTTGACATTAACTTCGACGGTCAACATGAACACGGAGCATTTGATTTGTGTTGTGGAATGTTACCGTACGCAACCGATGATAACAAATACCCTGCGTACGACTTGCCGGCGCAAAACACAGTTCGAAAGAGGTTATGGTAGCACACAGACCGTACAGACCGCCATCTGTTGCTACGACGTTCAAGTTATACCGTACACGTTCTCAAGTTCAGATTGAAGAACGCCTTAAATAATAGGCAACTTCTCTAACATATCAGCTGAAACTCGCTTCAAATCGGTGACTCAACAACAGTGACGTCATGACACACTTTGAAATGAACACCCAGTAGTCAAACCGGCCATAGCAACACAAATCGTTATAGTAGGGCTGGAAACATCCCGCATTCTGTGTAGCGTTGACTCGCTTTCGAAACATCCCGTAGCCACCAGCTGCAGATGCATCATCCCGCCCGGGACGGAAACGAAAAGCTCTGGTCAGGAATCTCTTTGATGGAGGCCCTGGGATCGATTCCCTGTGCGCTCATGTGTTAGAGGACGGATTTCCCGCCGGACAGGATGTACGTGAGCTGCTATTATCGTTTCAGCTTTCAATTCTCGTGTCAGGAGATCGATAGCACCATCAGTCATCTCGTCACCCCGCCCGTCATCGCGGCCACTCCGGCTCAAGCACACCCTCTCCCTCCCCCGCCGGCCCAACCCCTCCAGAGTCCTTATCTCTCGCGTGTTCTTCTCTCTTCCTTGAGACCGGCTTTGGTCACGACAAGACACTTGGCATTCAATCATGATCAGCAGTCTTTCCGGCGCATCATACAGTGTTTCAAAAGTGCTTATACCGCATGTCCCACAAACGCCTCATCAATGTCTTTCAAATTACGAATTATGAATAGAAAACCTATTATTACGTTCTGTGATTAAATGCACGGTTAATTGGTAAATTATGTTGTAAGTTGCCACAGTCTGGCATCATCGCCGCTAACACACTTCTCTTTCTTCTTGTAATACAGATGTAAGAGGTCAACGAACTCAGGTCTATCTCCCTAGATGAATTACCTCTTACCTCCCTTGACGTTGCAAACTAGTTGCATCGTTCAGTCGCTTCAAATTAGTGGTTTTTAAATTACATTTACATGAAAACCGTCCACGCTATTGAAATACGCCAGAGGATAAACGATTCTTTATTATATTTTCTATCGATATGGGCAAAAGTCACGATCCTACTCACAGTAGTGACCGAATAAAAGGTGTTAAACTTTTGAAAAAAAAAATCCGTAGGAAACTGACTATGAAATTTCCGCCAAGGGTGATGCGCTGTTGCGAAACTAATAAGATTTTCAGCCTAATTTTCTACTTAGGTTAACCGTGCACTTACAGAATACATAATGGTTTTGTTATTTATATGATTTAGTCTGTTACCCCCTTCAATCTGCAGAGTTATAACACTTCCAATTTGTATCACGAGACTAGATTTTTTCGTTAAATTCTTAATACAGTAGCGTGCAAATTAATCCCAACACGACATATTTTTACATTTTCTGTCATTGTTGGTCTGACAGCTGCTCATACCGCTTTAATTGACATCTGTAGTACGTGTAATTCCATTGCTGAAGGTCTGTCATTATTTTTTTATAATATGTGACATTTTGCCTATCGTTTTATACTTATAAGCATTTCAGTTGTGTTGAAGAATTAATACTGCAATCCTGTGTACATTCTGTCGTCTTCACAAATGGATACAACTCCACGAAAACGGTCTAAAATTATAACATTAGCAGAGCATTCTTCTATGACACAGAGGCAAATTGCTGCAGAATGTCACGTCGGTTTGGCTACTGTTAATTCGATCATAAAACGATACAGGAGACTGGATCCATCACACCCCAGAAAAAGGAAACTGTGGCCGGAAAAGGAAGACTTCACCTGCAGATGATCGTTTAATTGTCAGGAAAAGTAAATTAAATCCTAGACTAACTGCTGTCGACTTAACCCGCTAGTTAATGGCTACCACTGGGGCGAATATTCACGTCACAACAGTGCGGCGTAGGCTTTTGGAAGCTGGACGAAGGGCTCGTAAGCCTATTAAGAAGCAATTACTAACCCCTGTTATGTGCAAAAACGCTTAATGTGGGCAAAATTACATCAACACTGGACAGTGAATGACTGGAAGATTGTAACTTTTTTCCGATGAGTCTCATTTCGAGGTCCACGGCACCGTGTTTCTTACGTACGGAAAGGATCCGAAAAAGTAACAGCAGCTCATCTCCAACAAGCACCCAAATACCCCTCTAAAGTTATATTTTAGGTTGTTTTACACATGAAGGGCCTGGAGTATTAATACCTATCAAGGGAATGATGAATTCTGACAAATATATTCACTTATTGGAAACCAGAATGGTACCCCAGCTGCAAAAATCATTTCCGGATGGCAGAGGTGTGTTCCAACAAGACCTGACACCATGCCATACGTGTCGAAAAACTACAGAATTCTTCAACAAGAAGAATATTCAGGTACTCCCCTGGCCAGGCAACTCACCCGACATCAACCCCATTGAGAAGTTGTGGTCAATTTGCAAAACAAGAATGCGAAAAATGGATTGTTCTACAAAGGAGAAGATGATTTCTGCCCTCATTTGTGTATGGTTTCGCGATGAAGAAATGAAGAATATTTGTGGGAAATTAGTGGAATCCATGCCAAATCGTCTCAGAGCTGTTATTAGGAACAAGGCAGGCCACATAGATTACTGAGGTATGTCTTAGATCGTTTTTTTATCCCGTTTGAGTGTTTTTGCATAAGTAATTACGTTGTTCGGATTAATTTGGACGCTTCTGTATAATTATATGCTACCTTAAACTCCTGTGCAAACTTACATAGAAAATGTTAGAGAAGTTTTTAATTGTGTGTAAATGCACCCCCTACAAAAGGGTAGTTTCTCTTACACAAACTTAATTAGAGTTTGCACACAGAAAATATTTGATATCTGTAACTTCTGTATAAAGTTTCTTAAAAATTCGTTTTATAGAGAAGTTGCTAATTTTTTCTAAATATACGCCCTGTAAATGGGTAGTTATTCTTATACAATCGTAACCAGGGTTTGTACATAAAAATATACCGGTATGCTACCTGTGACTTATGTACAAAAGTCATAAAAATCTCTTAGATAGGAGAGAAGTTATTAGTTTTGTATACATTTACCACCTGAAAAAACTGTTTCTCTTATAGAGACGTAATTAATGTTTGTTTGTATATATATATATATATATATATATATATATATATATATATATATATATACACACTGTATATTCTACCTGTAACCTTTGTACAAGGTAACATAAAAATCTGCTAGGAAATTAGTTTTTAATTTTGTCTAATGCATTCCTCATAAATGGAAAGTGTCTGTTATACAAACGTAATGAGAATTTCTTCAATAAATAAATGTGTGTGTGTGCGTGTACACGCGCGTATTTCAAGGGGTTAATCTTTCAGATATTTCAAACAAAAAAGTTTAATACAGTTTTGCTCGGTTTTGCTTTCTTTTCGAGGAAAAAAAAAAGCTTTATATGAAATATTTCATAGCGTGTTTTGGAAAAGCCATTGATTCAATTCCCAATGTGCTTAGTAAATTTAAGAGAGGAGTGTATTATGACAATAAATGATTGAAAGAATTGTAGTTTTGACCTTTAAATGTGCAGAAATTTTATCCGAACAAATGTAACATTTTAAAATTTGTTTGCAGAACGAAATGTTACATTTGTTCGGATCAAATTTCTGCACATTTAAAGGACAAAACTAAACTCCTTTCAATCATTTATTGTCATAATACGCTGCTCTCTTAAATTGTCTGAGCATATTGGGAATTAAATCAATGGCTCTCTCAAAACACGCCATTAAATATTTCATATAAAATAATGTTTATCTCGAAAAGAAAGCAAAAACGAGCAATATTGTGTTAAACGTTTTTTGCTTGAGATATCTCACAGAATAACCGCCTGAAATTAATGACATTAGTTACGGTTAAACCTGTATACGATAGCTGCAATTTTTGTACAAAGTGCCATAAAAATCTGCTTGGAGAGGAGTTTTTAACTTTGTATAATGCATCCCATATAAATGGGAAGTTTCTGTTATAAAAACGTAATCAGAGTTTGTACCCAAAAACTTATGTGCTACATGTAACTTGTGTACAAATTTTCATAAAAATCTGTTACATAGGAGAGAAATCATTACTTTTGTCCAGCTAGATTTGCGTTCTGACTCGGTGTACAGTAATGGCAAAAAAAACGGACCGACACTTGTAGCTGATTTGAGAGCCTTGTTCACTCCAGAGCACGATAGACTAGTAACTAAGACTTTCGTGGTTCGAATCCTGCCTGGGAAGGAAACTTTTTTTTTTTATTCAAATTTATTCCGAATACTTTTCGATTGCTGGTAAAATTCATGTTCTGGGAATAATAAATTAATTAAATAGTAAAATATCGCTGCAAGTATTGGGAATAAAAAAAAAAAAAAAATCTTTCTCTGCCCTTCTACCAGGCCTTTCCAACTATAATATGAAGAATAAAATTACAATTAGTATTAAATTTACAATTACAATTACAATAAAATTAAATTATTAAAAGATTTACAATTACTAATTAAAATAAATAATTTATCATAGAAAATTACAAAGAATATTTTATTAATTTACTGAATTACAAATTAAAATAGAATAACAAAATTGTATAAATGATGAAATTAGTGGATATTGAAATATTTTGTGATAGATTATCTCACTATTTACAAGAAATCAATTACTGACCAAGTGCCTAGTAAGTTTGCGTTTGAATTCAATTTTATTTCGAAAATCCCTGATGCTAGCAGGTAGCGAGTCTTGACAGGGCTATTGTGAAAGAAGATGAAGATGAGGAGGTGCGATGGGATGGTATTGTTAGCATTGTTTCATGGCGAAAGCGTGTGTTCAGATTATGTTGGGAAGAAAAGTAAGTGAAGTGAGACGACAGGTACGAAGGAATAGAACCACGAAAGTCTTAGTTACCTGTCTGTCGTGCTCTGAAGTGAACGAGGCTCTGAAAAAAGCTACAAGGGTCGGTCCTGTTTTTATTGCCACTACTGTACATTGCACAACATAAATAAGAGATTAAAAAATGAAAAATGTTGAAGTTCAATGTTACTTCTAACTTGTGGTAGAATCTCTCGAAAGACAAATGCAAAACAGTGTATTACGATCTATCGGTTTTTAATGTTATTAAAGTTGTCCTCATATAGTAGCCTATCAAATTTATTTCTAAATAACGAATAACAGTTCGATATTTCACAAATATTTTTCCATTTCCTCTCATCCCCTCCACTTTTAACCTCGAACCGAATCATCAGTTTGGATTTCATACGTTTCATAAAAGCTTGTATATGCATGAAACCGTGAATAAGTAACAATGATGTATGGCAATTGCTGGCTATAAAAATAAACATTCCAATTGAAACAGCGCGACCGAATTGGACTGTAAATAGAACTGGTGACAGTAAATTATTAAGAAAACAAAAACATTAAATTGAGACCACGTGTCTAGAGTTAGCAGTCAGAATTGTGCACCACTGTGTTGGTGCTAATGGTGGCCTAGATTAATACCGCACAAATCATGTATTTGATTCTCGGAAGAGATCATCGTTTTAGAGAGATAGATAATTTAATGTCATTCATGAATATGAATATTAAATATGTTAACAAAAATCCACAAATGATTAGGAAAACACGGAAATTTTATTTTGTGAAGTAAAGGAAATAGGTTTGGAAATAAGTCCTGACCAAAAGACAAAGTATATGGTTATGTCTTGACCAAAATATTGTACTAAATGGAAATATAAAAATTGGAGATTTATCCTTCGAAGAGGTGGAATAATTAAAATATCTTGGAGCAACAGTAACAAATATAAATGACACTGGGAAGAAATTAAACGTGAATAAATACGAGAAATGCCTGAAATTCTTAGTTACCTTTTGTCATCCAGTCTGAAACGTTAGAATTTATAAAACAGTTATATTACTACTGGTTGTTCTGTATGGATTAAAAATGAAAAATGTTGAAACTTGGACTGTCACTTCGAGAAATGCAGGAACAGAGATTATGGGTGTTTGAGAATAAGGTTCTTAGGAAAATATTTGGGTCTAAATAATGAATTACAGGAGAATGGAGAAAGTCACAAACACAGAACTCACATTTATTCTTCACCTGACACTTTTAACATTAAACCAGACATCAGTTTGAGATGGGCAGGTTTCATAAAGCATTTATGGGCGAATCCAGAAGTGCATATAAGTGATGTTGGGAGACTGGAGGCAAAAACATTCCAATTTGGGGAGGCCGAGACGTAGATGGGAGGATACTATTAAAAAACAAAAACATTGATGGAGACCACGGGATATGATGATAGAGACTGGATTAATCTTGCAAAAGGTATGAGGGAGAGCAAAATTACTACCGTACCATTTATTCGTATTTGATTGATTTAAGACTTTATAGGTCTTTGTATATGTAAGTCTAATGCATTTTGTGATTTTAATTTCAAGTGCAATAAATTAAATAATAATTTACGAATAACTAATGGCATTTTTACTACAGCATGCATAGCTACAGCAAAAGTGAAAGTGAAAAGTGATGAAATGAAAATTTTCAATGTGTAGCATTACATTATTGTACAAGACCTGTACTAAATTACTGATTTATAGATGGTGGTGAAAGTATTAATACTGTCCGATATTCATCTCGTTTTTACTTTCAAATATAACAACGTGAACATTAATTAATTCTGATACTTTATTGAATCTTGATATTCTATTCTTTAGGAAAAGTAGCGTAAGTTTGTAGTGATTGCGCAAATAACAAAACAAGTTCAATTATTTGTCTTATCCTGAGTTTATTTATTAAAAAAATAAAATGTTACTGGTAATAAATTGAGTCCAGTGAATACGACAATTTCAAAAATAAACAAAGGTGCTGGTCGAAAGACGATGGGATGCATTACCATGAATATCTTCATACAGTATAAAGTTCGGGACTTGACGATTTAATCAATTACCACCTCTTTATTGATGTTAAAATAAATTATGACTAAAATGAATGAATATATTAGCTGTAAGAATGTCTGGTACACAAACTATTCTAGATGGATCTTATGTCGGGGTACAATTAAATTTTCGATAATATTTTATTCCAAGTTTTAATTTCCCAACATTAAGTTAGTATCGGCAGCTAGTTTTTCACCGGCATTATGTGGCGGCCTGAATTAACGGTTTTCAGACGCTAAACGAACCCCTGACGTACTGAAAGCAACTGACGTAATGAAAACGCCTAAAAAATTGAAGAATGCCTAATGAACTGAAGGAACGCCGCGTGACGTACTGAAGAAACATCTGACCTACTGAAGGAATACCTGACGCAATGAAGAAATGCCTGACATACCCAAGGGACGTCTGACGTACTGAAGAAACTCCTGACGTACCGTTAAAAACCGCGTGACATACTGAAGAAATTTCTCACTTACTGAAGAAACGTCTGATGCGCTGAAGAAACTTGTGACGTACTGAAGAAACGCCTGGCATACTGAAGAAACGCTTGACATACTGAAGAAACGCCGACATACTGAAGAAACTCCTGACATACTGAAAAACGCCTGACATACTGAAGGAAGGTCTGATGCACTGAAGAAACTCCTGACATACTGAAGAAACGCCTGACATACTGAAGAAACGCCTGACATACTGAAGAAACTCCTGACATACTGAAGAAACGCCTGACATACTGAAGAAACGCCTGACATACTGAAGAAACGCCTGACATACTGAAGAAACGCCTGACATACTGAAAAACACCTGACATACTGAAGAAGGTCTGATGCACTGAAGAAACGCCTGACATACTGAAGAAACGCCTGACATACTGAAGAAACATCTGACATACTGAAGAAACTCCTGACATACTGAAGAAACTCCTGACATACTGAAGAAACGCCTGACATACTGAAGGAACGTCTGATGCACTGAAGAAACTCTTGACATACTAAAGAAACGCCTGAGGTATTGCAGAAATGCTTGTGTTGAATAAACTCCTGACGTACTGAAGAAACGCCTGGAATACTGAAGGAATGCCTGACGTACTGAAGGAATGCCTGACGTACTGAAAAACGCCTGGCGTACTGAACAAAAGCCTGACTTACTGAATAAAGGCCTAACTTACTCAACGAACGACTGAATACCAAAGAAACGTGACTTACTCAAGAAAAGCCTGACGTACTGAAGGAATGCCTGGCATATTGAAGGAACGCCTGAAGTACTGAGCAAACTCCTGAAGTACCGAGAAAATTCGTGAAGTAGGCCTACTGAGCAAACGTCTGAAGTACTGGACAAACGATGAATCACTGAACAAACACTGAAGTACGATGAAGCACTGGAAAAACGCCTGAAATACTAAACATACGTTGAAGCACTGAACAAACTCCTGAATTACTGAACACATGATGAAGCACTGAACAAACGCTAGAAATACTGAACATACGCTGAAGTACTGAACAAACTCCTGAAGTATTAAACATAAGCCGAAGTACAGGTTGCTGAACAAACGTTTGAATTATTGAACATACGCTGAAGCACTGAACAAACGCCTGGCATGGTAAACGAACGACGTTCGTAATACTGAGAAACCGCCTGAAAAGCCACCTGACGTAGTACTCAACAAACTTCTAAAGAACTGAATGAAAAACAGAAGCACTGAACAATAGTGAAGTGTGAAAATCTGCTTAATTAGAGAGGATATTTCGATGTGCGCTCATTGACAGTTCCCTTGTGAGTAAGAGAGTGGGTATAGCATGTCTCATTCTGCATATTCCTTTTACCTGTAATTTTGTGCAAAGAAATTGTTGGATGAATTTCTGGCCCGTAACTATCAGAAGAAACACGAGCACCATAATGGCTGAAGCGTGGCGCTCGTGTTTCATCCAGAGATGCTTTGTCGCGTCCGCCATAACCTGGAGGCAATTATCTGTCTGCAGCGATAATTACCGGAGCAGCGCTGGTTTATAACATAATGCTGATGCCGGACCATTTATTTAGTTGTTGTAATTGGACCTCCGTTGCTTAGCAACAAAACACCTCGTGCCATACAGTGATTATGATTTATATTATAAAGTTTAGAGGAAGCCGGACACTGAGGGTCTTCCTCTCCCCCTCGTAAACAGATTACACCCTTGCTGTACTCACCCCATTATTTCCTCTACCAATAGCACGGATGTTATCAATCACGAGACAGATAGCAACTTGTTCGCTATTCACTCACCGAGTAGAAAAGCAGACCTAGCAACACCCTATGCAATGATGATTTCTATTTATGATTATGCTAACTACCGTAGTTTGATGGAGGTTGGTGAAAGAATAGTCTGTAATATAATGTGTCTATGTGTAAGCTTATGTATAATATTTATATTTATATAGTAGATCGTTTCGAAAGTCTTTTCCTATAAATTTTTCACTCTCGACTTCGAGTTGGTAGGCGACGGATCATTATTTATTTTGAGCAGATAGTGAAAGAATAGGTTCAAGAAGTGGATCAATATGATAAGGAAATGGAATAACAGTGAAGAATTGGGATAATATGATTGAGAAGTTGCATATTTTCAATAAATGGCAAAATACGAACAAGAATTGGAATTATGCTGCCAAGAAGTGCGACAGTATGATCAAGAAGTGGAAGTATAATTGTCAAGAAGTGGGACAGCATGATCAAGAAGTAGACGTATATTGTCAAGAAGTGCGACAATATGATTAAGAAGTGGAAGTATAATTGTCAAAAGTGGGCCAATATAATCAGGAAGTGGACGTATATTTTCAAGTAATGAGACAGTAAGATCAAGAATTGAAAGTATATTTTCAAGAAGTGGTACAATCTGATCAAGATGTGGAAGTATACAAGTGGGACAATATGATTAAGAAGTGAAAGTATAATTGTTAAGAAGTGTGTCAATATAATCAGAAAGTGGAAGTGTAGTTTCAAGTAACGAGACAGTAAGATCAAGAATTGGAAGCGGATTTTCAAGGAAGTGGAAGTATAATTTTCAAGAAGTCGGACAATATGATCAAGAAGTGGAAGTATATTTTCAAGACGTGAGACAGTATGATCAAGAAATGGAAGTATAATTTTCTAGAAGTCGGACAATATGATCAAGAAGTGGAAGTATAATTTTCAAGAAGTCTGACAATAGGCCTATTATCACATGATCGCTAATGATGGTAAGGATGAGGATGATTATGATGATGATGATGATTATTATTATTATTATTATTATTATTATTATTATTATTATTATTATTGCTGGCCTTCTATGCCCAAGGTTACGGCTTCGATCCCGTGCCAGGTCGATGGCATTTAAATGTGCTTAAATGCAACAGGCTCATGTTAGTAGATTTACTGGCATGTAGAAGAACTCCTGCGTTACAAAATTCCGGCACATTCGGCGACGCTGATATAACCTCTGCAGTTGCGAGCGTCGTTAAATAAAACATAACATTATTATTATTATTATTATTATTATTATTATTATTATTATTATTATTATTATTATTATTATTATGAAAAGAAGAAATGTTTTACTGGTATAAGATGATAAGGTCCACACCTGTTGAGTAACGTCTGGGCCGCGAAACCAGGTGGCCCGGGTTCGAATCCCGGTCGGGGCAAGTTACCTTGTTGAGGTTTTTTCCGGGGTTTTCCGTCAACCCAACACGAGCAAATGCTGGGTAACTTTCGGTGCTGGACCCCGGACTCATTTCACCGACATTATCACCTTCATATCATACAGACGCTAAATAACCTAGATGTTGACACAGCGTCGTAAAATAACCCAAAAAAATTAAAAAAGAAGTGGAAGTATAATTTTCAAGAAGTCAGAATTGAATCAAGAAGTGGAAGTGTAATTTTCAAGAAGTCGGACAATATAATCAAGAAGTGGAAGTATAATTTTCAAGAAGTGAAAATTTAATCAGAAGTGAAAGTATAATTTTCAAGAAGTCGGACAATATAATCAAGAAGTGGAAGTATAATTTTCAAGAAGTGAAAATATAATCAGAAGTGGAAGTATAATTTTCAAGAAGTCGGACAATATAATCAAGAAGTGGAAGTATAATTTTCAAGAAGTCGGACAATATAACAAAGAAGTGGAAGTATAATTTTTAAGAAGTGAAAATTTAATCAGAAGTGAAAGTATAATTTTCAAGAAGTCGGACAATATAATCAAGAAGTGGAAGTATAATTTTCAAGAAGTGAAAATTTAATCAGAAGTGAAAGTATAATTTTCAAGTAGTCGGACAATATAATCAAGAAGTGGAAGTATAATTTTCAAGAAGTAAAAATATAATCAGAAGTGAAAGTATAATTTTCAAGAAGTCGGACAATATAATCAAGAAGTGAAAATATAATCAGAAGTGAAAGTATAATTTTCAAGAAGTCGGACAATATAATCAAGAAGTGGAAGTATAATTTTCAAGAAGTGAAAATATAATCAGAAGTGGAAGTGTAATTTTCAAGAAGTCTGACAATATAATCAGAAGTGGAAGTGTAATTTTCAAGAAGTCAGACAATATAATCAAGAAGTGGAAGTATAATTTTCAAGAAGTCGGACAATATAATCAAGAAGTGGAAGTATAATTTTCAAGAAGTGAAAATATAATCAGAAGTGGAAGTATAATTTTCAAGAAGTCGGACAATATAATCAAGAAGTGGAAGTATAATTTTCAAGAAGTGAAAATATAATCAGAAGTGGAAGTATAATTTTCAAGAAGTCGGACAATATAATCAAGAAGTGGAAGTATAATTTTCAAGAAGTGAAAATATAATCAGAAGTGGAAGTATAATTTTCAAGAAGTCGGACAATATAATCAAGAAGTGGAAGTATAATTTTCAAGAAGTGAAAATATAATCAGAAGTGAAAGTATAATTTTAAGAAGTCGGACAATATAATCAAGAAGTGGAAGTATAATTTTCAAGAAGTCGACAATATGATCAAGAAGTGAAAATATAATTTTCAAGAAGTCGGACAATATGACCAGATGTTCGCTAATGATGATGATGATGATGATTATTATTATTATTATTATTGTTATTATTGTTATGAGAAAGGAATGAATATTAGACTAGCATAACATGATAAGAAGGTGGAAGTCGAAGAAGAAGAAGAAGAAGAAGAAGAAGGAGGAGGAGGAGGAGGAGGAGGAGAAAGTGAATTATGCACATGAAGATGCCAAGAAAAAGCGATTCCTATAAAGATAACCGCGATGAATGTTAAAGGAAGATGACATGGAGAAAACGAAGGCCCCTAGTTCCTCGTGCAAGCACCGCGTCTCTCTCTAGAATCTCTGGCAGAGATCTGTTTAAGAGAGCTCTTGCCCTCGCCGAGGTTGAAACCTCGCAGGCCGATTGTCTCCTTTGCGGCGTCGCTCACCTTGGCTGCGGCTGATGTCATCTGTTATCAAGCAAAACGAATTTCCATGGAAACAAGAACGTGACAGCTATTAGCCGAGGAGTCCTCGCGGCGCCGCTGTGACACCCAGGTGGTTCATTTTGAAAGGAAGCAATTAGCCTAATTGCCAATGACTCGTCCGTCACTTCAAGAAGGCAGACGGGTGCTCGTCTATTTGAATAGTTCCTCACTTGTGTGAGAAAATTTGCATAGTTTCAGGGGTAGCGCGAGAAGACATCTGCCTACAACCAATCCTCATCCGTCTTTCGCTTTCTATGTTGAGTTTTCAGAGAAAAGAGACTTCTTTTGTTACAAGTTGTCATGGAAATGTCTGCTTTCTGCGTTCACATTTTTTTTAGAAAGAGTCCATTCTTGTATGTTTCCATAGAGACCAGGATCTTTTTTAATGTAGCTTTCCAAAAGAAGTACTTCTTTACTCCCTGCTTTTCTGAATTTAGATATTTTTAATTGTGGTTGTTAAATTCACATTTAAAGCAGCACCCCATTAAGGGACCAATCATGTAATCTATTTTAAACAAAAGCCATTCTAAATCGTTATTAGTTCGTGTAATAAGTAATGTGAGCTTTATTTTTTTTCTTTTTTAATACTTTTGTCGGAATAGTAATATGCGTTACAAGAGCGGTATGTTGACGTTTTCATGTTCGAGGAAAGATTGAAAAAGCGAAACGTAGTTGAGCTTTTTTAATTTCCGAGAACATGAAAACAAACATACCGCTCGTGTATCGTAGGCCTACATTATTTTGTGCGAAGATCATTTATTACATACCTGAAAGACGAATTTCTAATTAGTTGCAATGAAATCTCCATGTTGGTTTCTGTTTAATGACGGCAACTTCGGAAAGCCAAAATATCTTTCTTCAACATTGTTGCTATAAAATGTTTTCTGTGTTTACTATACTCCAGCAGGCCGTGATATACGTCTGTCTTTTTTTCCCCAGTCTATAAATGCGAACTTAAAACAAACGGTAAGGTTATGTAATGATTTATTTTTCATTTTAATATTTTAACAATATTATTTATATAACATATTGCAGTAATAACATCGACATCTGGAATCTTGTTGATTTTTTCACGGCTTCCTTAATGTTACTTGTATCAGGAATGCAATAAGTTTCGTGGAGTAGTAGACTTTACTTAATTTTTGCAAATATTTAAAAACAATAATTAACATTGTAATTCAGGTGAAATTGCAGTGGTAAGTTTCCAATTTATAATGATTACTATTTTAAACGTCTCTAAAAATAATATGTTAAAAGCCTAAAGCAGTAAAATGAATGTCGCGCTTAAGCGGTAAGAAGAGGGAAATTGTTATGTGTGTTACGTTGGGAATACTGAATGTGGTATTTCACACTTACCGCGTATTGGTTCTGTGCGGAAAACAAGCAAATACGCACGATCTCGCACAAATGCAATTTATAGGACGTTGTGGTTATTATTCCTTATTATGAGCATATGACAGTCGTCAATTAATACCAAACAATATAGCAATTAGAAGTGATAAAGTTCTAGACTAGAATTTCTTGTAAACCACTACTGGAAACAAGATTATAAATCTACTGCCACGACTCGAAGAATATATGAAGTCGAGGGTGAAGATGCTGTTAGTGAGATTGTAACACAAAGTTAGTTCCAGCGTTTAAATAACAGAGAAGGAGATATTAAAGATTTACAACGTCCTGGAAGAAGAAAACTATGAAATATCGAGAATACACGCTAAATTTTGGAAGAAGATCATCAAAAGCGTACTTGTAGGTTGTTGGAAGAATTTGGTGCTATACATCGCCACATTCAGACGCTTAGAAAATCATACAGAAATCCTAAATTTGTAGGTACTTCATGAATTTACACCTTAACAGGCTCAACGCAGAGTGGATGTCTTCAGTCAGCTTATCATTAATCCTATGGATGGTAGATTTATCAAGATAATGTGACATGTGATGGAAAATGGGTGTTACCGCAACCCTGATACTTCAAAACAGTGGCTCGATTCTCGTCAGTCTACCAAAGCCGTCTTAAACAAAATGGAAGTAGTGTCTGGTGGAATTTTCTGTGTGTGATTCACAGGTTATTTGTTCCAAAAGGACGTGCAGTCAATGAGGATCTTTATTCTCGACAGTCTATGAAGTTTTGAGAGAGAGATACCCCGCATTATTTAATGAAAATACAGGGTGATTCAGACCACACGTAACAGTAATTTATTTCGGAAACTAGTGCCTAAAAATTTTCGATACAAAAATATTTATAACTAAAGCACATGTGAACTTTCACTTGAGCTTGATTTCATCAATAAGCCTTAACAGGAAGTAGGGTCAGTGGCGTATCACTTTAAAATTTCAGATGGGAGTTGGGTCAAATAGGGTACCATTTGATAGAGCTCTTCAAAACAAACAACTTTCATAGGAAACGTTTTTATCAATTCCTACTCTTTATCGCCTACTCATTAACATCACCGCCTTCTAGACAAGATATGAACCTGCTGTTGTGGTTCACCAGCGAATGGGGATTATAAAGAATGGACACTTCGCGCCAGTACCTTTGATGTAGCCGGACTGATTTCAATGACCTTCAAGCCAGCTAAAGCGTCAGATTCTGCTTTCTCCCTAGAGTTGGCGCTGACATCACACCAACTAGCAGTCGATACAGCGGAAATATAACACATACAATTAGTACATCTAGGTATATTATGTACTCAAAATAAATTGGATCCATAAAATAATAAATCCTTCATTAACTGCAATGTCTAGACCCTAGAGTTCCTTTATAAAGA
The DNA here is from genome assembly GCA_025594305.2 of Periplaneta americana. NCBI lineage: Eukaryota > Metazoa > Arthropoda > Insecta > Blattodea > Blattidae > Periplaneta > Periplaneta americana. The sequence continues at coordinate 96,941,266 of JAJSOF020000031.1, forward strand.
GAGTTGAGACGTTGACCCCAACAACAATTAAAATATGTAATGATTTGATAGCGCTGAAAATGGAAAAACAAAACTCTTACGAGAAGTAAAACCATATACCTATATTATATTATATACAAATATTAAACGAATTTGATACTTAATTTTATAATGTATTATATTATTTTATAATATAATGAATTATATCTGAAATATAAAACATTATTATTACAACTAGTTTGTCACTGAGAAATAAGGAAAAGCTGTTAACTTGAATTTATTTGAAGCAAAGCGTTACTGGATTATGCAATAAGGTAGGCGATGTTTGGATCCTGTGCCTTAACTCTATTCTCAATTATTATCTTAGCGTATGCTCGATTACACTAACCTCTAGCGCTTGAAAGTGGAACTAGCCGCTGGCGCACAGAGAAACAAAACACAGGAAAATTCGCTCAGTGTCCATTCTTTATAATCCCTATTCGCTGGGTTCACTTCTTTTGTAGATTTACCCTATTTTGTAAATAAGTTTTCTTCCATGTTGATATACAGATAAGTTTGCTTTGCCGTTTGCGGGCTTTGAACTCTGATCTGGTGTTAACTTAAGTCAAGATTCTGACAACTAAGCTGGCAAGGTTGCTCGATTTCATAATTTTTACCTGGGGATAAACTTCTGAATAATGAAGAAAAGGAAGAAGAAGAATAAAAATAAATGCAGCTAAATAATCACTGAAGGGAAAGGTCTTCTGCATGTGCATGGAATGTTTCATTCTTGCTCTCTTTCTAAGCCAAAGTCGCAGTCCACTGTTTGACCACATTTCACAGTGTGCAAACACTATCTGATTTGATATGGATCAAATAGCTACATGAATGGAAAGCGAACAGTATGGCTGGAATTTTGTCCTCTTGGTGAGCGACTGAGTGACCACATTTTACAGTGTGCAAATACTACCTGATTTGATATGGATTAAATTGTACGAACTGGATTGTGAAATGTAGCATACAGGGTGTTCCCGAAATATAGCGACAAACTCTTCGAAAGTGTTAATTTTAGTTAGGTAATGTAAGAGTGTATTTTGTGTAAGTGATCGATATAACGAGTTTTATTCGTGCTTAAAATCACAGGAACCATCTTGACTCGACTTCGTAAAATTTAAGCATATCTTTGCAATTCAAAATTTAACTTTAAAGCAGTGGTTCCCAAACTTTTTGGAGGTGCGACCCAATTTTGGGCGAGACTTCTGTATCGGACTCCCATTACCGAACTGGTGGGTACTTAACCCCAACGGAAAAATACAAATCCCTGTCAAATAAGCTATTATTTTCCCTACAATTACTGTACCACCCAAAAAATGATCAAAATAGAAGAATATATTGCAATAATAACACAAAATATTACATGAACGTAATTTATAATAGCCTACCTTGCTGATATTTTCGAACACTTAAACTACTTTGAATGGTAGTTCGCTATGCCAAGATATTAACATAACAGTCAGGAGTAAAATCGAAGGATTTATAAGGAAACTTAATTTCTGATAAATATCATTTGACAAAATGAAACTTCATTCATTCTAATCTATTGAAATTATTGGATTATTAGTGGGTGCTAAAGGCACGATTACAGGAAAAAATTATTAATTTCTGCAAAGAGTTCAATCTTGAATCCTCTTTAGCCAAGACTTTGACAGCTCTAAAATATTCAATCTATTTTCTAAGAAATCACATATATAAAGTAAATTAATAGTACAATAATAAAAATGACATTTTTCGCGAAAATTGTAGGCTACGTATTTACTAATACTTGTATATTTCGTATACCTTGTCCTTCAGGGCAACCCCTATTTTAGGGAAAGCTTGTTAAAATAAATAAATAAATAAAATCGAAATGATAGCCGTCCAAATCTTCGATTTAAAATATCGGCATCCTAATCAATTCAAATGAACAAAAAACAAAATGTAAATTAATGTTTCAAAAATACATAATGAAATTTTAAAAAAGAATATTCTGCGAAAAAAATGTGGTAGTTATCAAAAGATAAAAATTTATTGAAAATAAATAATATAAATTGAATATTATAAAAATGAATAGAGATGGTGATTGATGATGTTCAATGAAGATTTTAAAATGGTTGATGCAATTGTCTGAAGAGTCTTTTCAGGAACCTTTAATTTTCTGAGGATCTCAATATAAATTTGGGAATTGTTCATCGCGCACCAAACATAAGTCCAATGACATTCCAATCTTGAATATTATATTTATGACTGAGATCATCACAGCATAAGTAAATAAATAAATAAATTAGTGAGTAAGTAAGTAAATAAGTAAATAAATAAATAAATAAATAAATAAATAAATAAATATGTAAGTAAACAAGCAAGCAAATAAATAAGTAAATAAATAAGTAAATAACTAAGTAAATAAGTAAGTAAATAAATAAATAAATAAATAAATAAATAAATAATAGAAAACTTGGATATGTATGATACGACAAATACCGAGTTTGTTTTTGCGGTTATGCAATTAAGTTTATACAATTTTAAACAGTTTTTTAATCTTTTCAGAACAAAACGACAGTCACAGATGGATCATAAATCCATTTTTAGACAGATGCGTTCAATTGGGTGAAATTTGAAACCCCTCACTATATTAACAATTTTCGTTCTGCATAGGAATTGTACAATGTTACATTTGTCCGGATCAAATTTCTGCACATTTAAAGGACAAAACTAAATTTCGTTCAATCATAAATGATTTTCATAATACGCTGGTCTCTTAAATTGACTGACAAAACATGTCACTCTTGGTAACTTCTAATGTATAGTCTTATAGAGTTTGCGTAATAATTCTGTAAAGTAGAAACCCATAATGATAAGTGTCCTTAATTTAGGATTACCATGAAGCACGGTCTATTTTAGCAATAAATTTTTCTTACAAAAAGGGCTGTGAAATTGACAATTATTATTGCTATAGATTTTTAACATTCCCAGTGATATAAAAGTCTAGTATATAGTCACGGATTTCAATACTTAGGGAATATGCATCCATAGATAGTTGCTAACCATTAGGGTCGCTACTATTGTCTCATCACAGACAATGCGAAATAGTACCGGCACAGTCTATTGTTTCTAGTATTCTCATCACCTCAAGCTTCGTGACTGTATAATAATAATAATAATAATAATAATAATAATAATAATAATAATAGTGGTTTATTTAACCTGGCAGAGTTAAGGCCATACGGCCTTCTGTAACACTCAACTAGGAGTAAAACTGCGTTACAAAAACACTACAAATTTACAAAGTACACTACAATTTTACATACAAAACTGAATGAGATAATCCATATATATAAAATTTGAACTGGTAATGGAAATTACGGGAAAACTGCTGGACGGATTTTAATAAATTACCCCTCATTTTGAAGCTTGAAACTCAAAGTTTTTCAGATAAATAGTAGTTTTCAGTGAAATGTCAATTTTTAAACATAATTTTCCTATTTTCCAAAATCCATCTGTCATCAGTTTTGAGAACTAGCTAATAGCATTCACGGACTACTTGATATTCACTTCGGTTTTATGTAAAGGGGAAGCGAAGCGAGCATCAAGTCGGCCGTGTTGCATTTCAGAATAAAACAAAACACATACTACACTAAACAATATTACAAGAAGGCCATGATCTGCAAGAATGCTGACACATTTAGACCTCAAATTAAATTGGTTATTAAAAACTTAACTTACTAAAAATAATTTATAGGTTCGATTCTGTGATGTGTAATTTTCTGGGTACAGCTGTGTATTGGATATTAAAAACTACAAAACTTGAGGTGGTTTGATGACATTATTACCATTAGATATGAAATATTATTGTAGTTAATACCATGATGAGACTATTTTTCATTAATTATACATATTAATGCTATATTGATGATATGAAAGTGAAACGTTTTGTGGTTATGTAAGGAGATGTAGCGAATAACAAATTAGATTTTGATTTCTATATTTTACTGAGTGGCGGCTATATAGTATATATAGTATATGTTACTGAAATCTATAAAACTTACGTAAGATAATAATATTATTAAAAATCAAATATTTTTATAAGTATTAATCAAGTGGGGTTGGGTCTTTTTCATATATTTAATGGCAGTGTGGTATAGATATTTATATGCGTGGTTCTCTTAAGTATTGGCTAGAGAGAGAGAGTATCTTTCATTGTTATGGCAGCAAATAACTTTCCGAATGTCTGGTAGGTATTCTTCATTGAAAATAAATCTGAAAAATGTGTGTTTGAACGTCTAATGAACTTAGTTTGCAGCATTTGCTGCACAAGCCACTAGTAATAATATAATGTAAGCAACAAGTACTGTAAGTGTAAATCATACATAATATTATATAACATATAGAAAGAAAGGAAAACGCCTATATGCTAGACTGTGGTGGTAGGTTGAACCTCTTTAAAGAAACTAATTATTAGAACGAACCTCATAGAGAACATTTCACACACATATGTAGAAAATCCTTTGTAGCAAAGACAGATTTATACAATCTCGGAATGGTTGTTCAGTACGATAGCTGTTGCTATAGCAGCGGAATGTCATTTCGAAAAGTAAAGTTTTTGATGTTTTCAGGGTTAGGTCATAACAATAGAAACTTGTAATCCACTTTAATGTTGCTCTGGGTGCCTGAGCCCCACGGCATTGTGAACTAGTCTCCAGAGGCTTCTCCCCATCCCCACAGCACACCAAATATTTATAAAGCAGAGTAACAAAAAAGCTGAGAATAAAGGTTTCACCCCACCCTTAACGTTTGATTTATTAACACAGACTTCACTGCCTTCAGTCAACCTCTGCAAGGCGCTCAGAGTGTGGGGCTTTGTTCCCTTTGGGTAATTCTGGCAACCTAGATAATTTCCTTGCGCTTTTTAATATACTTTATTACTATCTGTATTCGGTGGTTACTAAATTTAGTAGTAGCTACATAAATACGTTTGTAAGTAGAAGGTAACAAATTTGATGCAACTTGAGCTAATATTTGCTAGTTTTCTTAACTAATTCATGTAGTGTCATGTAAATTATATTCATTACCATCATTATTATCACAATACGTCATTGTGTCCGGAATTCAAGAGTTCAAATCCCACCGAAGGCGATGATTTTTAAAAGGCAATGAATCTCTTAGCATGGATTTCTTGAGGAAGAAAGCAAAAATGGGAACTATGTTTTAGATATACGTCGCCTGGAAGGAACCTCCCCTTAACTCTAGCAATACTAAGGGAGAGAGGGGTATTTTGTGCCCACCTTTTACAAAATTCATATTTTAAATATGTAATTGATATACAAGGTGTTAAAAAAAGTATCCAATATTTTAGGAGGTGCTAGTATGCATCAAAACAAGAAAATAATGTCCAATAAACATGGATCCTACAACACATACTTTCTGAGATCTGAACACTTGTTCATAGCAGGTGCTCAATGTTACGTCCATTTATGGCAATGCATTCCTCTGCCTTTCGGCGTAAGGAATCACGCACTCTTTGAAATTTGTTTTAATACATTAATAAGAAAGTCCTGATAACGATCCCCAGTTAATCTCTGTGGTAGCATGTATGGTCCTATTAATCTATCACCAAGAACGCCTGCCCATAAGTTGATTGAGAATCGGTGCTGATGCCTTGTTTCTTCAACTGCATGGGAATTTTCATCAGCCCACACATGCTGATTACGAAAATTCACAACACCATCTCTGTTGAACCCCGCTCATATCCGCAACCAGACTTTTGTTTTCAGTATTCCTTGCGACGTATCAGTATTCCATGCCAGGGGTGTCAACTACGGTATGATTGTCTGGTAGTCTGCTGTATTGTAGGGCAGAAAAATGCATTGCCATGAATGGACGTCACATTGAGCACCTCCTATGAACAAGTGTTCAGATCTCAGAAAGTATGTGTTGTAGGACCCATGTTTATTAGACATTATTTTCTTGTTTTGATGCATATTATCACCTCCTAAAATATTGGGTAGTTTTTTTTAACGCTCTGTACATTAGAAATATAAAAATAATATTTATTCTCAGTTATGAATCATTCTATCTTATTGTGTTATTGTTTAATCTTTTTTCACCGATAGTTTTACTAAAATATGAAAATATGTCGAGGAGAACAAAAATATCCCCCTTTGTTGAAGTAATTGTTCGAAAATATACCGTGAAATTTTCTTTTATTTTTATTTTATTGCAGTACATATTATTTTCTGATTATAAATGTAAAAAAATTGTCCAAAATTAAATATTTCTTTAGTAAAACTGTGTTTTAATCAATATGTGAGGACGGGTGTGAAGAAAGTGATGCGTAGTATTTTCCAGACTCTTATGCTAAAGTAATTGTTCGAAAATATACAGGTTTGATAGGTTTTTACCTATTTTTTTCCTTATTTCTAAACTCATAATTTATTAAATTATTTTCCGAATCATGCTCATAAGGGTCATAGCCTATATGCAAATTCTGTTGAACCTAAAAAACCTAAATTGGGCCTTACTTACATACTTACTTACCTACAAATGGCTTTTAAAGAACCCGCAGGTTCATTGCCACCCTCACATAAGTCCACCATGGGTCCCTATCCTGTGCAAGATTAATCTAGTCTCTATCATCATATTCCACCTCCCTTAAATCCATTTTAATATTATCCTCCCATCTACGTCTCGGCCTTCTCAAAGGTCTTTTTCCCTCCGGCCTCCCAACTAAGACTCTGTATGCATTTCTGGATTCGTCCATACCTGCTACATGCCCTGCCCATCTCAAACGTCTGGATTTTATGTTCCTAATTATGTCAGGTGAAGAATACAATGCGTACAATTCTGTATTGTGTAACTTTCTCCATTCTCCTGTAACTTCATCCCTCTTAGCCCCAAATATTTTCCTAAGAATCTTATTCTCAAACACCCTTAATCTCTGTTCCTCTCTCAAAGTGAGAGTCCAAGTTTCACAACCATAAAGAGCAACCTGGTAATATAACTATTTTATAAATTGTAACTTTCAGATTTTTTGACAGCAGACTAGATAACAAAAGCTTCTCAACCGAATAATAACACGCATTTCCCATATTTATTCTGCATTTAATTTCCTTCCGAGTGTCATTTATATTTGTTACTGTTGCTCCAAGATATTTGAATTTTTCGAAGAATAATTCTCCAATTTTTATACTTCCATTTCGTGCAATATTCTGGTCACGAGACATATTCATATACTTTGTCTTTTCGGGGTTCACTTCCAAACCTATCGCTTTACTTGTTTCAAGTAAAATTTCCGTGTTTTCTCTAACCGTTTGTGGATTTTCTCCTAACATATTCACGTCATCCGCATAGACAAGAAGCTGATGTAACCCGTTCAATTCCAGACCCTCTCTGTTATCCTGGACTTTCCTAATGGCATACTCTAGAGCAAAGTTAAAAAGTAAAGGTGATAGTGCATCTCCTTGCTTTAGCCCACAGTGAATTGGAAAAGCATCAGATAGAAACTGGCCTATACGGACTCTGCTGTATGTTTCACTGAGACACATTTTAATTAATCGAACTAGTTTCTTGGGAATACCAAATTCAATAAGAATATTATATAAAACTTCTCTCTTAATCGAGTCATATACCTTTTTGAAAGGTATGAATAACTGATGTACTGTACCCTTATACTGCCATTATTTTTTTCAATATCTGTCGATTACAAAAAATCTGATCAATAGTCGATCTATTACGCCTAAAACCGCACTGATGATCCTCAATAATTTCATCTACATATGGAGTTAATTTTCTCAAAAGAATATTGGATCTTAAGAACTAAAAAAACCTAAATCATATTTAATATATATTCTTTTTATATATAACTTGATTTAGAAATTTCAATATGTCTTCTAATTTTTATTCTCTTCTGCAGTGGAGAAAGTAACCAAATATGCGGTCTAAAAACTCACATTTCTGCGAGAATCTGGAAAGAGATGCTTTGTAGTCGCTTTTATGCTGGGTATTTTGAGACAGTACTGAAATGTTCCCGAAGATTGTGAGTTCTCCGAGTAAGTGCTGCTTCCTGAGTCATCCTCCAGAGATGACAGGTTGATTTAGTAGCTGTCCCAGTAGCTGCGGAGGCGGGCAGACCAGTCTGACTGGTATCTGGGGGCCCTGAATCGAATTCCGAGGTCACAACTTCTTGCTTCTTCCACTTTCACTCTCGTTTTCCGTTCATTTGCATGAGATGCGGTCCAGCCGCTAGGAATGCAGTCGCTATGGCAACACAACTTTACTACCGCAGCTTGTACCTTACTCGGACGGTTTACTCCTGCACTGCTTGCCGTGGGAGACGAAGTTCTGTTTGGATTAAAACCGTATACCATTACTAGGCACGGGATTTATAGATATTTACCTATTTTGTTTCCTTACTTTTCAACTCATATTTTCTTAGATAATGATCCGAATCATGGTAATAAGACTTATGTACAGGGTGATTCACGAGAATTTACCGTCCCTTACGGAGCTTATTTCCGAAGACATTCTGAGCAAAAAAAGTCATGTAAACATTTGTCCTAATCTCAATATTTTCTGAGTTACACTAATTTAAAATTGTTTGTAAAATACCATTATTCTTTAGTTTTAGGGGAGAGTCGGGTAGTATCGGACATCGGGTAATATCGGACAGTGCGTTTCTTTCATCTACCACCATTTGGTAGTACTTGAATGACATGGTTACGTTTCTCTATGCGACATCACAGAAACGTAACCATGTCAATCATGTACTATCATCGTGTGGTAGATGAAAGAAACTCACTGTCCGATATTACCCGCTGTCTGATACTACCCGACTCTCCCCTAAGGGTAAAAGAATATTACAGATCAAGAATGAACTATTCAGGAGTATCATTTCTTTTATTAGCTAGTATTCTGAAGCTAAAAATGTGTTATGAATTCCATAGTTACTTCGTACAGATTTTTTTTTTCGATTTTTAACTAAAAATTTATATTTTCTTGCTTATTTATCACAATTGTTACAAATCACGCTGTTCTTGTAAATATGGTATAATAAATTGTGGTGGAGTAGCATCGTCTGTACTTAATCCATTAATTTTATTACACAGGAGATGGCGGCCGGGTAGCTCAGTTGGTAGAGCGGCTGGCTATGGACTGGAAGGTCCGAGGTTCGATCCCAGGTGGTGACAGGATTTTTTCAGAACGGCCCCGAGGTTCACTCAGCCTCCTATAAAATTGAGTACCGGGTCTTTCCCGGGGGTAAAAGGCGGTCAGAGCGTGGTGCCGACCACACCACCTCATTCTAGTGCCGAGGTCATGGAAAGCATGTGGCTCTACCTCCATGCCCCCCAAGTGCCTTCATGGCATGTTACGGGGATATCTTTACCTTTACCTTTCACACAGAATATTAATAAAAATTTGTCTGACCCAACAAATTTAATTTATACAGATTTTAATGTATTGCCTATTGAAGAAATTTATACATAGAGTTTACTAACTTACTACCACAGAAATCAAATAAAACATAAATCTAATCGACATGAATATCGTACTCGAAGACAAAAGTCTACTTTCCCATTAATTGAGCCTAAATGTCATACAAGTGCAGCTCTTAAACATGGTGCTAGTTTCGGCCCAAGACTTTATAATAAAATAACAAACCATTTTCCAAATTTGAAGTATTTTAAAATTGAAGCTTTTAAAAAAGAAATTTGTAAAATTATCAATGATATATAATATTAACAAATGCATTTTTTTTTACCTTTTATTTCTGTCGACTATATTCATGTTTTTATTGAATATCACTGGCTTCTGTCGGATTGTCAATTTATATTAAATGTGTATTTTTCTCTCTTTTTCTCTTTCTTCTTTATTCTTGCTCTTGTGTTGTATTTATTGGTTTGAATTAAGTTACTTACTGTATTTAGTAAACTGTCCTTGTACATTTTATGTTATATTAGGCCTATTAACTAAGACCATACCGTACACGAGCCTGGCTCTTAGGGTAGTGGCTAGAAACATTTTTGTTTTATAAATGTAATTTGTATTCACTATCTAGCTAGTTAAATAAATAAAATAAAAAAATTATTTAAGACTATATTAGGATGCATAATTGAACTGTAAAGAATCAAGTTCCTAAAGTCGTATTAATTGTGATAATTTTTATGACAATTGCGTAAGAATTATGTCATGTTTAGTTAAAAATTTAAAATTAAAATCTCTACAAAGCAATTCAGAACACTAGCCAATTAAATAAATGACACGTCTGAATAGTTCATTCTCTATTTGTTATATTTTTTACCCTTAAAACTACAGAAAAAAGGTATTTTACTAACAAATTCAAATTAATGTAACTTTAAAAATATTGCGATTAAGACAAATGTTTATGCGACATTTTTGCTCAGAATGTCTTCGGAAACAAACTCCGTAAGTGACGGTAAATCCTCGTAAATCAACCTGTATACGTAAATTCTGTTTAACCTAATAAAACCTAAATTGGATCTTAAGATACACCCTGTATAGCAACGCTTTGAAGTGCACAGGCTGTTTAAAATCGAATATCGAAATTCAGCGTGGAGTAGAAAGGGCCGATAAATTTTACAATCATCACTTTAGTATATTTAAGAAGCGATAGAATTTCGAAGACGGTCTAGAGTGGTATGAATGGGTCTAATTAATATGCAAGGGCTGGATTATAAGGGTGTGAAAAGGTTGGTAGTTAGTTGGAATGGAATCAGAGCACGGATCGTAATTTTCTGACGACACGTGTTGCAGGGTTCTCGACTGGAAGTAAGAAGAGAGGTGCTGCACACTTTTGTATTGCCAGGGGCAGCCACTGAACAAGTGCAGCTCTCAGTTTAATGGATGCCCCGGCGAGTTTCGAAATTTTATGAACCATTAACCATTCACACAAGTAAGCTTCTAGAAGCCCTCTTATTTATGTTCCAGAACAATTTTATTGTCACACCCAACAAAATAGCTCCGTCATAAATAAAACCCAGAAGACGTTAATATTATTATCGTATTGGTGGAGTTTTTGTCTTGGTGTTGCTATGGTGACGTAGAACTGGATCTCTGTGGGATGCATTCGTTTGTTTTGTTGTCAGTTTCATGGCTGTCACTGAAGCAAGACGCGGTAGCCACGTGGCTTAATGAGGTTTTGAGTCGGAAAATTTATTGACCACAGTCGGTAGGAGATATGAATATTTATTGAAAGTTTTTGACAGTCCCTCTTATATTACGTAAGTATTGAAATGAAAGTAAAGGTAGTATGATTCTTAGCTTATGTGTTTTATTACATGTTGAGTACTATTTCCTATTGTAACAAAGTGCGTAAATAAGTTGCGCATTATGAAGGGGAAAGTAGTGGAAAATGCGATGCACAGTTGAAAGAAGTGGAACGGATTATGAATAGGAGAAGGAAGTGGAAGAACTTGAATAGGACAAGTGGAAGAAGCTGTGAAGAAGAAAGTGGAGGAGGATAAGAACAGGAAGTAAGTGGAAGAGGTCGAATAGGAGGAATGGAAGAGAGGATGAAGAGGAGAAGGTGGAAGAGGGGTTAAGGAAGAGGAAGCGAAAAAGAGGTCAAGGAGGGGAAGATGAAAGAAAGTGAGATGAGTATGTGTAACAGAATGAGAAGAAAAAAGTGGAAGAGGTTTAGTAGGAGAAATGGAAGAGGATGAAGAGGAGAAGTGGTTAAGGAGAAAAGTGAAAGAGAGATTAAGGAGAGGACGATGAAAGAAAATATGAGAGGAGAATATGTAACAGAATGAGAAGGAAGAAGTGGAAGAGGTTTAATCGGAGAACGTGGAAGAGTTGATGAGAAAGAGAAGGTGAAGAAGATGATGAGAAAGAGAAGGTGGAGAAGAGTATGAGTAGAAGATAGGATGAGAAGGAGAAGGTGGAAGAGATAATGATAAAAAGGAAGTGCAAGAAGTTGAAAAGGAGGATGTTGAACAAGGGGGGGAAGGTGGTATAAGTTGAACATGAGGAGAAAGTAGAAGACGTTAAACATGAAGAAATAGAGGGCGTTGAACATGAAGTAGAAGGCATTGAACACGAGGAAGTAGAAGGCGTTGAACAGTAGAAGGAAGTAGAAGGCGTTGAACAGCAGGAAGAAGTAGAAGGCGTTGAACAGGGGGGAAGTAGAAGACGTTGAACAGTAGGAGGAAGTAGAAGACGTTGAACAGGGGGGAAGTAGAAGACGTTGAACAGTAGGAGGAAGTAGAAGACGTTGAACAGGGGGGAGTAGAAGACGTTGAACAGTAGGAGGAAGTAGAAGCCGTTGAACAGGAGGAAGTATTTTTTATTTTAATAGGTTATTTTACGACGCTTTATCAACAGCTTAGGTTATTTAGCGCCTGAATGAGATGAAGGTGATAATGCCGGTGAAATGAGTCCGGGGTCCAACACCGAAAGTTACTCAGCATTTGCTCATATTGGGTTGAGGGAAAACCCCGGAAAAAAACTCAACCAGGTAACTTGTCCCGACCAGGATTCGAACCCGGGCCACCTGGTTTCGCGGCTAGACGTGCTAACCGTTACTCCACAGGCTTGGACAGGAGGAAGTAGATGACGTTGAACAGTAGGAGGAAGTAGAAGACGTTGAACAGGAGGAGGAAGTAGAAGACGTTGAACAGTAGGAGGAAGTAGAAGACGAACTGTAGGAGGAAATAGAAGACGTTGAACAGTAGGAGGCAGAAAGACGTTGAACAGAAGGAGGAAGTAGAAGACGTTGAACAGTAGGAGGAAGTAGAAGACGTTGAACAGAAGGAGGAAGTAGATGACGTTGAACAGTAGGAGGAAGTAGAAGACGTTGAACAGGAGGAGGAAGTAGAAGACGTTGAACAGTAGGAGGAAGTAGAAGACGTTGAACAGTAGGAGGAAGTAGAAGACGTTGAACAGTAGGAGGAAGTAGAAGACGTTGAACAGTAGGAGGAAGTAGGAGACGAACAGTAGGAGGAAGTAGAAGACATTGAACAGTAGGAGGAAGTAGAAGACGTTGAACAGTAGGAGGAAGTAGAAGACGTTGAACAGTAGGAGGAAGTAGAAGACTGAACAGTAGGAGGAAGTAGAAGACGTTGAACAGTAGGAGGCAGTAGAAGATGTTGAACAGAAGCGAGGGATAAAAGTTGAACAGAAAGAGAAAGTAGAAGATATTGCGCACAAGAAGTTGATGGTAGAAGTTGAACAGAAGGAAGTAAAAGATGTTGAGTACGAGGAAGTAGAAGAATGACCAGAAAGAAGTGGAAGACATTGAACTGGAAAAGGTTTGAAAAAAGGAAAAAGTGAAATAGTGGATGGACAGAAGGAGAAGGAAGTGGATGAGCAGAAAACTGAGACGATTAATAGAAGATGCATGAAAAAATGAGGGAGTTCCCGTAGAATTTGAAAGTTGAGAAAAGTTATTTGAAGGGGGAGAAGTGACGTTGTTAAGTGTGCTGATAGGGGAATAAATAGAACAAAAAGAGAGTGAAAAAGAGCATAGGAGAAAGAATAGCAGAAACTAGAAGTTGGAGAAGTAAAGACTTGAAAATACATTGAACCGGATTTTAGCGACAGCGTTCTGCCTTTCGGCTACATAAAACCCAGACTACAATAATTAAGAGAAAGAAAAACAAGCTTATGTCACCAGTCCGGACTGGTGGTGACGTTGCAGAAATGGCATTCTGACCTGATGGAAGTTACTGTAACAGCAGGCGGATGACATGATATCGAGGAGTAAGTTGATAAATAAATGGAGAAGTGGAACGATGGAAATGGAAGGGGGAGGTTAATATTAACAAAAGGAAAAGAGAAAATGGTAAATAAAAAAGGGGGGAAGAGGAATGGAAAGAAAGCTAGAAATTGAAACGAAATTAAGAGGAATAAAAAAGGAAGACTACAGGCCTAATCGAAGAAACGCAGAAGACGAAATAAGTCGGGAAAGGACAAAGAGAAGGAGAGTCAGGAAAGGAGAAAGAGGAGAGTCAGATAAGAATGAGGAGAAGAGTGGGGAAAGATTGATAAGGAGAGTTAAGAATGAATTATGAGGACAGCCAGGAAAGACGAATCCGGAAAGGAAGAGGGGGACGAAAAGATGAGTAGAGTCATGAGAGGAGGGGGAGAAGAGTTGGGTAATTATGAGAAGGAGATATAGGAAATAGCATGGAGAGTGAGTAAATGAAAAGGAAAATCAGGAATTTATTAGAAGAGTCATGAGAAGATAGGAAGAAGAGTCAGGTAATTATGTTAGTCAGGAAATTAGGAGACCGAGAAAATAAGATGGAGAATTAGGAAATGGAGAGCCATGAGTTGATGGGGAGAAGAGTCAGGCAGTGAGGAGAGTCAAGAAATTATTAGGAGAGTTATGAAATTATGAGGAGAGTGAGAAAATAAGATGCAGTCATGAGTGGATGGGAGAAGAGTCAGACTGTGATGAGAATCAGAAAATTATGAGGAGATTTATGAAATTATGAGGAAACCGAGAAAATGAGATGGAGAGCAGGAAGTGAAATGGAGTCATGAATATTATGAGGAGATTTATGAAATTATGTGGAAACCGAGAAAATGAGATGGAGAGCAGGAAGTGAAATGGAGTCATGAATATTATGTGGAGATTTATGAAATTATGAGGAAACCGAGCAAATGAGATGGAGAGCAGGAAGTGAAATGGAGTCATGAATATTATGAGAAGATTTTGAAATTATGTGGAAACCGAGAAAATGAGATGGAGAGCAGGAAGTGAAATGGAGTCATGAATATTATGAGGAAATTTATGAAATTATGTGAAAACCGAGAAAATGAGATGGAGAGCAGGAAGTGAAATGGAGTCATGAATATTATGAGGAAATTTATGAAATTATGTGGAAACCGAGAAAATGAGATGGAGAGCAGGAAGTGAAATGGAGTCATGAATATTATGAGGAAATTTATGAAATTATGTGAAAACCGAGAAAATGAGATGGATGAAATGGAGTCATGAATATTATGAGGAAATTTATGAAATTATGTGGAAACCGAGAAAATGAGATGGAGAGCAGGAAGTGAAATGGAGTCATGAATATTATGAGGAAATTTATGAAATTATGTGGAAACCGAGAAAATGAGATGGAGAGCAGGAAGTGAAATGGAGTCATGAATATTATGAGGAGATTTATGAAATTGTGAAAACCGAGAAAATGAGATGGAGAGCAGGAAGTGAAATGGAGTCATGAATATTATGAGGACATTTATGAAATTATGTGGAAACCGAGAAAATGAGATGGAGAGCAGGAAGTGAAATGGAGTCATGAATATTATGAGGAGATTTATGAAATTATGTGGAAACCGAGAAAATGAGATGGAGAGCAGGAAGTGAAATGGAGTCATGAATATTATGAGGAGATTTATGAAATTATGTGGAAACCGAGAAAATGAGATGGAGAGCAGGAAGTGAAATGGAGTCATGAATATTATGTGGAGATTTATGAAATTATGAGGAAACCGAGAAAATGAGATGGAGAGCAGGAAGTGAAATGGAGTCATGAATATTATGAGGAGATTTATGAAATTATGTGGAAACCGAGAAAATGAGATGGAGAGCAGGAAGTGAAATGGAGTCATGGGTGGATGGGATAAGAGTCAGGTAGTTACAAGAGTCAGAAAATTATGAGGAGATTTATGAAATTATGAGGAGACCGAGAAAATGAGATGGAGAGCAGGAAGTGAAATAGTCATGAGTGAATGGGAGAAGAGTCAGACAGTGAGGAGAGTAAGAAAATTATGAGGAGAGTTATGCAATTATAAGGAGAGCTAAAAATGAAATGGAGTCATGAGTGGATGGGAGAAGAGTCGGACAGTGAAGAGAGTAAGAAAATTATGAGGAGAGTTAAGAAATTATGAGGAGAGCGAGAAAATGAGATGGAGAGCAGGAAGTGAAATGGAGTCATGAGTGAATGGGAGAAGAATCAGACAGTGAGGAGAGTAAGAAAATTATGAGCAGAGCGAGAACATTATGAGGAGAGTTATGTAGTTATGAGGAGAGGGAGAAAATGAGATAGAGAGCTAGGAAGTGAGGAGGGTGAGGCAATGGGAAGGAAAATTAGTAAATGAGGAGAAAAGTCAGGAAATGAGAAGGAAAGTCAAGAAATTAGAAGGGAAGTCAGAAGAATATGAGGAGAAATGTCAGAAAGGGTTGCAGGGAGAGAGAAAGACAGGAAGGGGTTAAGTAAAAATCAGGAGAAGGTTGAGGAGTGACGCAGGAAAAGAAGATGAGGAGAAAGGCAAGACAGGAAAGGAGAATGACAGTAAAAGAATAGAAAGTTAGGAAGAGTAAGGGGTGAGAATAAAAAGAAGAGATGTTAGAAAACTGTGAAGAGAATAGGATAGTGGGTATTTAGGAAAGATGAAGAGAAAGTGAAAAGAATAGAAGAAAAAACAGTGGGTAGGTAATGGGAGGTAAAAAGAGGGAGTGTAAGAAATGGTGTATGAGATACTCTGGAAGTAATGGGAAGGACGAAGAAAGGAAAGGAAGAAAAAAACAGTGAGTATATGAGGTAATATAAAGTAAAAGGTGAGGGTATAAGAAATGGAGATGAGAAACTCTGAAAGTAGACTGAGGGGAAGAAAAAGTGAACGAAGATAGTGATGTGACAAAAAAGTGCAAGACATGTAGTGTAGGTCAAAGTGATATATCAGAAGGAAGAATTGAAGGAAAAATGAATTAATTCTGTAATGCATGGTGGGAGGAGAGAGGAAATGAAGAGAAACAAGCAGGCCTATGTTCGGCGCCATGTTGTCTCGCTGCAGCAGCTGGCCCGTTTGTTATTCCGCGCCCTGTAGCAAAAAAGAAGGCAGGCGTAATGAGAAACGGCCATGACTGTGACAATTCAATTTGCCCGTGCATCTCAAGAGTTCATTGCCGGAGCCGCTTCTTCCATGTTTAATGACGTCATATCAGCATTATCTTGCACATTGAGAATCTCGGTTCGTTCATAACTGCCGACAATTTAAACGGGGCTCCAGGCTGCCATTTATAGGTCTGGGGTTACTGTGTTAAGTTCAGACAGTTGAAGGCAAAGATAATAATAATTTAATTGGAAATGTAGAGTAGGCGTTAAGTTGCTATGGAGATGGTAGTAATACATTACTGTTATTTTTAATGCTAAAAATATTTCGTAGTTTCTGAATCGAGTGAAGGCCATCAATGTTGTATAGAGCTATCGAGCGGGACTTACGTTCGAATCCCGTCTGAGCTGAGGTTTTCCCCAGTTGTAAGACGAATGTAAGGTATTCATGAGCAGTTCTCTGATTGATCTCGGTAAACACACTCCATGACGATTTCCTTCGACATAAATGATTACACTGTTGCAAGCGATGTTAATCTATACTAATAATAAATCTGTAGCCGAAATTTTTCTGGTAATTTCCGATTTTCCGAAGATAATTCGTCCTAATATATATAATTAACCACCCTGAAACCGAAAATAGCATTTTTGAAATTTTTGTTTGTATGTCTGTCTGTATGTTTGTTACCTTTTCACGCGATAATGGCTGAACAATTTATATCAAAATTGGAATATAAATTAAGTCCGTTGTAACTTATATTTTAGGGTATATGACATTCAAAATACTTTATTTAAAAGGGGGGTTATAAGGGGGCCTGAATTAAATAAATCGAAATATCTCGCTTATTATTGATTTTTGTGAAAAATATTACATAACAAAAGTTTCTTTAAAAATGATTTCCGATAAGTTTTATTCTTTACAAAATTTTGATAGGACTGATATTTAATGAGATAAATAAGTTTTAAAATTAAAATAACGCCATCTAAGACGGTGCAATGAATTAAGAACAAATGACTTCGTCTATAAGGGGCCTTGGACAACAACAATCGAAACAGGGGCCTTGGACATCAACAATCGAAAGTTATTAAACATAGCCTACAGAGAATGTTTCTGTGTTTGTATGAAGTAATATCAGAAGCTAAATTAACCGATTTGTATAATTAATTATTATTTCACCATTGGAAAGTGTAGTTTCTCTAGATGGACATAATGCTATAATGTTATTACAGTAACGTCTGAGTAAATCGAGGACAGGTAAGATTAAAATAGCTTCTTATGCACAGAAAATTTGATAGGCTATTTTGTACATTCGTTTTCTGTATTTCTTAAAATAATATTTATGAACATATTCATTTTTATCTCAGAGAATTAACGAACAACGAGAGTGTATTGATTTAGTATGCAGTAATAGTACGTTAGCTTAGCAATCGATTATTTTATAATTCAAATTTTAACTATGCTCAATTGAATCGTGTTAAAATACATAAAATATATATGCAATAAATGCAATGCAAAAAAATTGGGTAATGAGCGAAGCAGATTATCTTGCGCTGTTGTAAAAGTTGTTCCCTGGATCAAACGTACTATTTTAATTATGTAATTACTTTATATTTATTTCTAACAGGTGCAGCGGAGCGCACGGGTACGGCTAGTAGTTCATAAAAAAGTGAAAGATGCTGTAATTGCTTGAAATGTTTTTAGTGATTTGATCAACGATTTCATAATTGTCATAGTTGTATCGTACTAAGAAACTGTCAGTGAACTCATTTCGAAACCTGCCTTGAAATTTCACTAACAGAAGGCACGTCTTGTAAGAATGTCACACGCCAAAAATTGTCTGAGAGTTTCAACTGTAAGGTCCTGACATTGATATCGAAGTTGCAGTGTCACCTGAGCCATGCAGAAATTTAAGGGCTCCCTGCAAAAACGAGGTAGTTGCACTTTTACAAAGTTCTGGAAAACTACAAAAAACATTCTAAAAATAGCAAATTTTAACTGAGTTTCTATCCTTTTTTCAGAGTGTGTTCTACATACCTAGGAGTTTCATTTTATTATATTCATTCTTTTTATTCATCTATTTTATTCCATAGATCTTACATGAGCAATGAAGCTTTAAGATGTGGAACATGTCAACATTTTACAATATTACAATTACAATTTTTACAAATTTTTATAGTTTTACAATTTAGTAATTTTCTACAATTTTTACAATTTTGTGCAATTTTTTACATTTTTTTTTTTGGCAAAAATGTAGTGAGATGAGATGAGGTCCGAGGATTCGCCAAAATATTACCCGCCATTTGTATTTTGGTGGGGGAAACCTCGGAAAAAACCAACCAGGTAATCAAATCAAAGGGGGTAATCAAATCAAAGGGGTTGATGCCAAGGACTCGCCATAGATCATCCGGCTTCAGTCCCACGGCTGGGGAAAACCTCAGAAGAAACCAAAGACCAAAGGGGGATCCAATCCAAGCCCGAACGCAGCTCCGGATCAGCAGCCCAGCGAGTCTGCCGATTGAGCTACATCGATGGGTCTACTAAAAGTATACAATACATAGCCAATGAGATTATTAAATTTACAAACGCAAACGATCATTCATAAGTTGAGCTATATGTATAATACAAAACAAGTTAATTAAATTTAAGACATAAACAATTCAACCAGTTGTGATATACAGAAATTGATAATACATATCATGCATACTACTTCAAATTACAAACACAAACAATTTATCAGTAGAGCTATATAGATTATTATTCAATTTAAAGCATATACAATTCATCGGCCAAAACTATACAAATATATACAATACAAAGTAACATACTTTCATTAAGCTATACAAATTTGTGCAATTAATATCAAGTAGATTAATTCAATTTATAATCATAAGCAATTCATCAGTTGAGTTATACATATTACCATTCAATTTACAGTAGGTCTATATACAATTCATCAGTAGAGCTACACAGACTAGTAATCATTTTAAGAACATATACAATTCATCAGCCAAACTATACAAACATATACAATCAAATTAGATCAGTCATTCATTATAATCAGAATTTTGGGGAGTAAAATATGAACATATAATGGAACAACAAATTTTTGCAATAAAATTGGATATAATTAGCCACGTTTTGCACTTAACACGAAATTATAGTGTCAATATCATAGACTACAAAACAAGACATATAGCAGATACATACATGGAGGTTGAAATGTAGGCTAAATAATGTAATTAATTTCAGGAAGTTATTCTTTGAGATATTTCAAACAAAATAGCTTAATACAATTTGCTCGTTTTCGCTTACTTTTCGAGATAATAATAAAATGGTTTTATATGAAACATTTCATAGCGTGTTTTGGGAAAGCCATTGATTTAATTCCGAATATGCTCAGTCAATTTAAGAGAGCATAGTATCATATATGTATGCATTTATTTATTTACTAGCCGTACCCGTGCGCTCCGCTGCACCTGTTAGAAATAAATATAAAGTAATTACGTAATTAAAATAGGACGTTTGATCCAGGGAACATTCGTGTTTGTTAGAAGGATAAATCGTTTAATATGTTACTTAATTGAAATTGTATTTAAATAATTCAATTGCGATCATTTTGATCCAGAGACCACTCATTTGGTGCAATGACAATTCCTTTAACATGTTTCTTATTTGTTATTACACGCAACTATAGTTTAATGAAGATTGACATATCATTTAGTTTTATTGTGTATACTTTATATTACTTGCTATATTGTTCCATTGAATTATGATAATAACTTAATTTTAACCCTTGTTTTCTACGTCTTCAGTAAATGGCGCTTGGCCCACTATGGTTCTGAAACCTTCAAATAACTTAAATAGTGATACAGCATAAACAGTGATATGCAATTATATTTCTTTCTTTCGAAAATGTAAGAATTCACGATCTCCTATATACCATTGCCATGGAATGAATAAATGTGGTTTTTCTTCCTACTCAAAAATTTTATATTTTGCACATGGGAATTACTGCAGGAACAACAACGCTACAATCTGAGGCGGCGGTGAAAACGTATTGTTTTATTATTTTAAAAGTCTATCAGACCTACCAAATTTTGCATAGAATAAAACTTATCGGAAATCATTTTTAAAGAAACTTTTGTTATGTAACATTTTTCACAAAAAAACAATAAGAAGCGAGATATTTCGATTTAATTCAGGCCCCGTCAAATGAAATATTTTGAATGCCATATAGCCAAAAATCTAAATTACAACGAACTTAATTTACATTTCAATTTTCATCGAAATCCGTTCAGCCATTATCGCGTGAAAAAGTAACAAACATCCAGACAGACAGACAGACATACAAACAAAAATTTCAAAAAAAGCGATTTTCGGTTTCAGGATGAATAATTATACATGTTAACACCAATTATTTTTGGAAAAGGAAAATTACCAGAAAATTTTCGGCTACATATTTATTATCATATTATATTATATTATATTATATTATATTATATTATATTATATTATATTATATTATATTATATTATATTATATTATATTATATTATATTATATAAAAAGTGCTTTGATAACGGATGTACTCCGATAAGAAAGTTTTTAATTTGTTGTGGGAGCTCTTGAATCTCAGGAGGAACAACTTTTACAACAGCGCAACATAATCTGCTTGGCTCATTACCCAATTTTTTTGCATTGCATTTATTGCATATGTATTTTATGTATTTTAATACGATTCAATTGAGCATAGTTAAAATTTGAATTATAAAATAATGGATTGCTAAGCTAACGTACTATTACTGCATACTAAATCAATACACGCTCGTTGATCATTAATTCTCTGAGATTAAAATGAGTGTGTACATAAATATTATTTTAAGAAATACAGAAAACGAATGTACAAAAAAGCCTATCAAATTTTCTGTGCTTAGGAATAGTTTAATAGCTTTCGATTGTTGTTGCCCAAGGCCCCTTACAGACGAAGTCATTTGTTATTTCATTGCACCGTCTTAGATGGCGTTATTTTAATTTTAAAACTCATTTATCTCATTAAATATCAGTCCTATCAAAATTTTGTAAAGAATAAAACGTATCGGAAATCTTTTTTAAAGAAACTTTTGTTATGGAATATTTTTCACAAAAATCAATAATAAGCGAGATATTTCGATTTATTTAATTCAGGCCCCCTTATAACCCCCTTTTAAATAAAGTATTTTGAATGCCATATACCCTAAAATATAAGTTACAACGAACTTAATTTATATTCCAATTTTGATATAAATCGGTTCAGCCATTATCGCGTGAAAAGGTAACAAACATACAGACAGACATACAAACAAATATTTCAAAAATTCGATTTTCGGTTTCAGGGTGGTTAATTATATTTGTTAGGACCAATTATTTTTGGAAAATCGAAAACTACCAGAAAAATTTCGGCTACAGATTTATTATTAGTATTGATTTATTTATTTATTTATTTATTTATTTATTTATTTATTTATTTATTTATTTATTTATTTATTTATTTACGCTACAATAGGTATATACGCGGTGGCAGTGGTAACTAATTACATTCGATAATGACAATTATTTTATTTCGAATACATTTTATTCAGCTTCCTCCAACTGAAGGCTGCCTAGAAGACAACAGAAGAAATAAAAATTCAATTAACCCTTAAATTGGCAAAACTTCATTTCTCACACTGGTTTATTAAACCTTGTCGGACTGTAAAGAAAACAATTATCGCAATGTTCATATTTTATATGTTGTACAATATTATACATTGTGAAATTTTAATTTTCCTACCAATTTTTTTTTCTATTCTATTAAAATTATAGCATATAGCCTATTAACCTGTTGTATCCTATACCCGTAGGATATTGTCAATTTAAGGGTTAATAATAAATTAATGATAATACAAATAATAATAATTAATACTAATAAGAATAGTAATAATAATAATAATAATAATAATAATAATAATGATGATGATGATGATGATGATAATAATAATGAGCATCCTAAATTAAATGAAGCACGTTCAGTTAAAATAACATTTAAAATAACTCTAATTTGTATCTTAACCTTAAGTTCGAACTAAAATCCACGAATATGATATGTTCATACGAGCACAAGTACCTTTCAACACTACACTCATTTCGCTGACAACTCACTCACTGCACTGGAACTACGACATATTTCACCGATTCTATCCTGATTTCACTAACACTTCAAAAACATTTCACTGTTCAAATATGATAATAAATGATTGAAAGAATTTAGTTTTGTCCTTTAAATGTGCAGAAATTTGACCCGAACAAATACAACATTGTAAAATTTCTTTGCAAACGAAAAGTTGCATTTGTTTGGGTCAAATTTCTGCACATTTAAAGGACAAAACTAAAATTCTTTCAATAATTTATTACCTTAATACACCACTGATCTCTTAAAATGACTGGGCATATTGGGAATTGGCTTTCACAAAATATTTCATATAAAACAATTTTTATTTCAAAACGGAAACAAAAACGAACAGAATCGTATCAAACATTTTTGTTTAAAATATCTGAAAGAATGTTAAGGGTGTTTGAGAATAAGATACTTAGTAAAATATTTGGGGCTAAATGGGATGAAGTTATAGGAGAATTCAGAAAGTTACACAACGCAGAACTGCACGCATTGTATTCTTCTCCTGACATAAGTAGGAACATTAAATCCAGACGTCTGAGATGGGCAGGGCATGTAGCACGTATGGACGAATCCAGGAATACATATAGAGTGTTAGTTGGGAGGCCGGAGGGAAAAAGACCTTTGTATTGTATTGTATTGTATTTATTAACATTCCATGGTATCCATACATGCTTACAGCTAGAATATGGAACAAGTCAAAAAACTTAATACTATTATAAAATCTTAATTTATAGTCACAGTCTAGATGAAATACATAAAAGAGATTTACAATATAGTCTACTAGTACAACACACAGTTTTAGTATCAATTTCATGAATGTTATTGAATGTCATGAATTCACTTACAGAATAGAAGGCGTGAGAAATTAGGTACTTCTTTAATTTGGCCCTAAATAATTTTATGTTTTGAGTTTCATTTTTATATCGATAGGAGGCTATTAAAAATTTTACTGCCATATAACGCACTCCTTTTTGATAGCACGATAGACTTGCCGATGGAGTATGAAAGTCATTTTTTGACGTGTATTTATGCTATGAACTGTTGAATTAGTTACAAAGTTTTCACGATTACATACGAGGAAGACTATTAATGAAAAGATATACTGACAAGCCATGGGCATTATTTGTAGTTTTTTGAAAATAGTCCTACACGATTCCCTAGATTTGGCACCTACTATTATTCTAATTACTCTTTTTTGTAATAGAAATATATTGTTACTATCTGTGGAATTTCCTCAGAATATTATTCCAAAACTCATTACCGAGTGGAAGTATGCAAAGTATATTGTTTTTAAGGTATTGATATTTACTATCTTTTGCATAGATCTAATACCAAAACAAGCTGAATTTAGTTTGGGGGTAATTTCTTTAATATGATTTTTCCAATTTAACACAATTTGGGTAGACCGAGACGTAGATGGAGTATAATATTAGAATGTATTTAAGGGAGGTAGGATATGATGGTAGAGACTGGATTAATCTTGCTCAGGATAGGGATCAATGGCGGCTTATGTGAGGGCGGCAATGAACATGTGGGTTCCTTAAAAGCCATTTGTAAGTAAGTAATATCTCAAAGAATAACTCCCTGAAATTAATGACACTACTTTGCAAACAGAAGCCATTTTGAATGCGTTGAAATTATGTAAATTGTTTGTTTCTTTTCTTCTCACAAACACTGTTTTTAAAATCTTAATTTATTTGCGCATCGCACTGAACTACAATAAATGCGAAGCAATGATATTTACTTTGTGTCGTCCTGCTAATCCTCCATGCATAAATCTTTCAACCAACGTGATACCGTGGAAACCAAAGGATGAAGCTGCAAAATATCTTGGAGTGCACTTAGATCGCCGTCTGTCATGGAAACATCACATCAACAGCAAACTGAAATTGGCCTACTCAGGACTCACTAAATTATATCCGCTCCTCAACAAGAAATCATCTCTAAAGCTACAAAATTGCATGCTACTTTACACATCTATATTACGACCTCTACTGCTTTATGCCTGTCCTGTCTGGGGAGGAGCTGCAATAAGTGAAATTAAACACATCCAGTCATTTCAAAATAAAGTCCTTTAATTTCATTCAACTCTCCTTGGTTTGTCCGTAACAGCCAACTACACAGAGAAACTGGTATTGACACAATCAAACAGTTTATTCATTCACAAGCTAAGAAGTTCTATAACAACCTAGAAAATGTTCCAGGCGCCATCCACTACTCTCTCGGAAAGAAGTCCACATTTCCCACCAGAATCAAGAGCCGACTTCCAATGGACCTCATATTATAATCAAAATTTATCATCACACCAACCTATGTAAATAATTATTTATTAACAATTATTTTTGTTCATTGAGGAGCCCAATCTAGGCTGCCCTCAGTTCAGTGTCGTGTATCGTATTTATATTTTATTTAGAAATGATCTGTATGCGCTAAATGCGCTGATCGATCAATAAATTATTTTATGCTCGACCATGTCGAAATGTAGTAATTATACACCTGGTAGCAGACCTTTAATGGACCTCATTAAAGTACACCTACTCATTAAAAGTCAGGTCTTTCAGCCAATGACGACTCAGGTTACAACTGTTCAGCCAATGACAGGTCAGCTTTCTACCGTTATAAAACCGCAAGTATCGATTATTCTCGGATATGCAATCGAAAGAGAATTAGTGAAAAGTCACGGAGGCTGGAAATCCAATACTGTCGCAGAAGGTTATGTTCTGTTACTATAATAATTAGCGTTAATTGTAAATAATATTCAAATAAATTCAATTTGTCATCTCGTTTTTCAATGTCTAATTTAATTTCAATGTTATCTCTGTAGGTTCTTATGGCCTAGCAAGGTCAATGTGCACATCTGTTCCTCGGAAAAAATCAATACTTTCGCGTCTACGCACGTCTTACAACATACGGGACATTAGTCAAGGTCAGATACAATAAAATTAATAATATCAAGTTAGAAATATGGTCGAGCATAAAAAGTCGTATGAAAATCGCCTATAATGGTAATTAAGAAGCTCGTTTCATAAATATCCATACTCGCTTCTTAATTACCTTCATTATAGGCTCGTTGCAAATGTACTATTAAAAAATCTTAATTTATGAAGACTATAGCCTACTTCTTCAGTACAGAAAAATACAAATAGTTCGTTCACCGTGGGTGACCTGTCGATCTCCTACAATGTACTTGATTATAATCTTAATGGAAATTGTTTTCAAAAGGACACGCAGTGGGCTGCATGGCGTTGGGGTCTTAAGTTCTCAGACTCGTCTCATTTTTTGTTTCCTTCCTGAACTTAATGGAAAAGCGGTGAGATACTTTGTCCTAGTCCTTATTTCATCTCCAACAAGGGAAGTTAATCCGATTACGTTTTCCGGGGTTTTCAAATTTTACACACGCACCGTCTTGAAAGCAGGTCTCGCAATCGGTTGCTGTGGTTACGGATTTGAACGTCGTTCTTCGAGATAATAGTTGCCAGACTCTCCGCTTATGAAAACAGACAGTTCTTGTGTGACAGTTGGCTGCACTGCGGGCCTCCTTTTGTTGTTCTAATGTTACACTACATTTTAGGAATGGATACCGGACCCCAGGGATTGGGAAGTAATGCGATGGTTTACAACTCTTGGATTTCGCGGGAATGTTAATTTGGCGACGTGCCATCCGTCCGCAAGGGACCGCTGGGGACGTGCTTCGAGCCCTGACAGAGGCAGCGATGTTTGTCTTCATTATTATATTTGGCTCGCCTTCCAAGGGTTCCGGGATGCGATAATGGGACTTCAATGCCATGTCCGTCGCCTAGCTTCTTCACTTTATCCGTGTAACTTCCTCCACTGTGATGGAAGAGGGATTGTCTGTAAGTGCCATATTGTAGTCCAAGATTCGATTCTCTAAATTTGCTGCAGTTATTTCTCTTTTCTTTTAAGGAAATGGGAGTCATTAATATAATTACATTTGAAGTAGAGTGGAAAAGACAATAAGTATCGTATTAAAGGGAGCGGGTAGCGATCCTGTGCGATTAAAGAAATTTAGTACAAAATTTGGTTCAATATTTCTAGGCCTTCAGAGTAGTAGTATACCGACTAGACATGGTCCCACGTCACTTCATCCCTGAAGAAGATGGCAGAGCCAGCCATCGAAAGCTTGGAAGCAAACATACAACTCACCTGGCTGAGTACCCGAGAAGAGTTATTCTACATGAAACGTCGGGAAAGCCTCAAGTTATACAATTTTTCGTTCAGTCAGTCTTAATTACCTCCAAGTATATACAGTATGTAACATTAAATATATTTTAATTTTTACAGATATTTTCAAAGAAACTAGTTCGATTAATTAAAATGTGTCTCAGTGAAACTTACAGTAGAGTCCGTATAGGTCAGTTTCTATCTGATGCTTTTCCAATTCACTGCGGGCTAAAGCAAGGAGATGCACTATCACCTTTACTTTTTAACTTCGCTCTAGAATATGGCATTAGGAAAGTTCAGGATAACACAGAGGGTTTGGTATTGAACGGGTTACATCAGCTTCTTGTCTATGCGGATGATGAGAATATGTTATGAGAAAATACACAAACGATTAGGGAAAACACGGGAATTTTACTTGAAGCTAGTAAAGCGATCGGTTTGGAAGTAAATCAAAAAACACAACGTATATGATTATGTCTCGTGACCAGAATATTGTACGAAATGGAAATATAAAAATTGGAGATTTATCCTTCGAAGAGGTGGAAAAATGCAAATATCTTGGAGCAACAGTAACAAATATAAATGACACTCGGGAGGAAATTAAACGCAGAACAAATATGGGAAATGCGTGTTATTAGTTTGCTGTAAAAAATCTGAAAGTTAGAATTTATAAAACAGTTATATTACAGGTTGCTCTGTATGGTTGTGAAACTTGGACTCTCACTTTGAGAGAGGAACAGAGATTAAGGGTGTTTGAGAATAAGGTGCTTAGGAAAATATATGGGGCTAATAGGGATGAAGTTACAGGAGAATGGAGAAAGTTACACAACACACAACTGCACGCATTGTATTCTTCACCTGACATAATTAGGAACATTTAATCCAGACGTTTGAGATGGGCAGGGCATGTAGCACCTATGGACGAATCCAGAAATGCATACAGAGTGTTAGTTGGGAGGCCAGAGGGAAAAAGACCTTTAGGGAGGCCGAGACGTAGATGGGAGGATAATATTAAAATGGATTTGTGGAAGGTGGGATATGATGATAGATACTGGATTGATCTTGCACAGGATATGAGCCGATGGCGGGCTTATGTGAGGGCGGCAATGAACCTACGGGTTCCATAAAAGCCATTTGTATACTAAGTAATTTTAAATTTACGAGTAGCCATCGAAAGCTTGGAAGCAAACATCCAACTCACCTGGCTGAGAACCCGAGAAGAGTTATTCTGAAGGAGTAAGGGTCTGATAGAATTTTTCCCCCAGAAATTAATAAAATGTTCAAGTGAAACAATGACAGCTTTGATTTTAAAATAATGTAATGTAATGAAATGTTCTTCAGCAAATAATTCCCAACTCAAATATTAATATACATCTGTGATTTTGATTGAAAGTATTATCTCGATGACGTGATGAATGAGGAGATAATTATTACAGTACATAATGAGAAAAGGAACGAACTAATGTGTGTATATTGTAAATAAAGAACCGAATAACCTGTATACGTCGCTACCTCATAATTTCTACAGACGCACCAAGAGTTAAATAGAGTAAAGCTGTTAGCGCATGTAACGCCACTTTTCGCACACACTGTAGCATGATCCTAAAATTTAAAATAACGACAGACATTATCGTGACGAGCCCGTTGTTTCTGTGCCAAGGCAAGTGGTCATGCAAAATGAAGATCGCATCGCGTCATTAGGCGGGAATGGGAGCGAGGCGGAATAACCGCAGATTAAGGGCAATTAAATATTATTTGCTGCGTTGAATGTAAATCCGCGATGCAAACAAATGCCGGTCTTACTCTTCAGTTTAGTATCGCGGGTCCATTGCAGCCCCTGAAACGTTGCCATTTTGAGGCTTCATTTAGGAATATAAATTGAAATTTCAGTGGGATGGTTCTTGCAATTTTTTCCGTCTCCCTGCATTATCCAGTCTACCGTTTTGGTTGCTAGGCAATTGATTGTGTTTCCACAGTTAAGATGTAATAACTGGATAGAGCTTTAATTATTGCTATGGTGATGATTATTTCTTGAGATTTTTAAGATCGCATAATACGCAGTATGAAGGGAAGTAATGTGGTGCTAAATAACTATTCAGTGTTTTTACGAAAATTCATTTTAGCAGTCCAGAAAACCGATGAAATGTCTGTCACTGCATCCGTTCCTTTTGTGAATTGGTATCTAATGATTTTTTGTGAGCGTTGTTAGATTTTGTTCATATTGTTTTTGTGGTTTTTGTTTATTTTACGACGCTTTATCAACTGCGATGGATATCTAAGCGTGTGAATGAAAGTGATGTCAGCGAATCCAAGGTCCAGCGTCGAAAGTTAACCCAGCATTTGCTCCCAGTGGGTTGAGGGAAACCCGAGGAAGAAAACTTCAACCTGGGCTGTTGCGTAAAGCTTACTTACTTACAAATGGCTTTTAAGGAACCCGAAGGTTCATTGCCGCCCTCACATAAGCCCGCCAGCGGTCCCTATCCTGTGCAAGATTAACCCAGTCTCTATCATCATACCCCACCTCCCTCAAATCCATTTTAATATTATCCTTCCATCTACGTCTCGGCCTCCCTAAAGGTCTTTTTCCCTCCGGTCTCCCAACTAACACTCTATATGCATTTCTGGATTCGCCCATACGTGCTACATGCCCTGCCCATCTCAAACGTCTGGATTTTAAGTTCCTAATTATGTCAGGTGAAGAATACAATGCGTGCAGTTCTGTGTTGTGTAACTTTCTCCATTCTCCTGTAACTTCATCCCTCTTAGCCCCAAATATTTTCCTAAGAACCTTATTCTCAAACACCCTTAACCTATGTTCCTCTCTCAGAGTGAGAGTCCAAGTTTCACAACCATATAGAAGAACCGGTAATATAACTGTTTTATAAATTCTAACTTTCAGATTCTTATTGTAGGGATTCGTAACAAGCTGTTTTTTTACGGTGATGGGTTGTTAGCCCTTCGCCTAACCCCCAAGCTGGAGGACCACCCCTTATCGGCTGTCCACGACTGCTTATTCAATATATTCGCAGCTACGGCTCCATATCTGGAGGCCGTCTCCTCTATCCGCAACCTGAGGACGCGCCATGCCGTGGTGATAGGGACCCACCATATATGGGTTGCGTAAAGCTAACATTACTATTTTTTACCAGCGACAAATAAGTAAATAATTAAAAAAACAGTCATTTCTGTTGCATAAATATGTAACTTATTGGTAAATTTGTCACGAAAAGTGACGAGTTAAGTGCTGCATTGGAGTTAAATCGTTCGCTTGAACTCGAGTGTCGTACCCTCGAGTGAGATACGATCGGTTGTGATACGCTCGTAATAAATAGAAGCACAGTACAAGGTCATCTCACCGACGTGTCTTATCTTGTATGGAAGGCGACAGATAAGATACACATATGTTTTGCTCACACGGTAAAAATAAGGCTTTATTTTCTGCGTTTATGACAAACGTTTAATGGAACAGTCAATGGAACGTACCAAAACAGGAATATGAAGTTGTAAATAAAATAGTATGAAAAACTTCGATATACAGTTATTATTGCCAATTAATAATTATTCAATATTTGATTTACCACATATAATATGATAGGTCCATACATAGTGTTCCGCCTATATACTGCGACAATGTAGAAACGTTTTACAAATATTATTGATATAGCAGTAGATTAATAACAATATTAGTACAGAGATAACGTCACAGAAAATATAATAAAATGAACAATCATGCTGCACAACTGTTACAAATACAAAGTTGATGCACTAATTGTTGGGTTATTACTGCCACTGCCACTGCTGCTGCTGCTGCTGCTGCTTGCTGCAACTACTAACAACTGCTGCTTATGCTGCTGCTGCTGCAACAGCTGCTGCTGCTACTGCTGCTGCTACTGCTGCTGCTGCTGCTGCCGGCGGCGGCGGAAAGTCATCATCATCATCTACTACTACTACTACTACTACTAGCGGCGGCGGCGGTATCATCATCATGCTGCTGCTGCTGCTGCTGCTGCTGCTGCTGTACAGCAGCAACTACTACAGCTGCTGCTGCTGCTGCTGCTGCTGCTGCTGCGGCTGTCATCATCATCATCACTGCTGCTGCTGCACTGCTAGATCTGATCATCTGCTGCTGCTGCTGCTGTAGCGGCTAATCATCATCTGCTGCTGCTGCTGCTGCTGCTGCGGCGGCGGCGGTTCATCATCATCTGCTGCTCCTGCTGCTGCCTCCTGCTGCTGCTGCTGCTGCTGCTGCTGCGGCTCCTTCATCTGCAATAACGGCGATCGTCATCATCCTCATGTGCTGCTGCTGCTGCTGCTACTGCTGCTGCTGCTGCTGCCGGCGTCATCTCATCTGCTGCTGCTGCTGCTGCTGCAGGTCATCATTTACTGCTGCTGCATTTAGTAAATGTCATCATCATCATCCTGCTGCTGCTGCTGCTACTAGCAGCGCTAAATCATCATCATCCTCTGCTGCTGCTGCTGTAGCAGCGGCGGCGGCCTCATCATCATCACTGCTGCTGCTGCTGCTGCTGCTGCTGGCAATAAATCATCATCATCCTGCTGCTGCTGCTGCTGCTGCGGCTGCATCATCATCATCATGCTGCTGCTGCTGCTGCTAGCAGCAGCTGCTGCTCATCATCATCATCTGCTGCTGCTGCTGCTGCTAACGGCAGCGGCGTTGCTGCGTGCATCATCCTGCTGCTGCTGCTGCTGCTGCTGGCTAGCTGCTGGTTATCATCATCATGCTGCTGCTGCTGCGCGGCAATGGTCATCATCATCATCACTGCTGCTGCTGCTGCTGCTGATTTCCAGTTGTCGTATCATCATCATCTGCTGCTGCTGCTGCTGCATTCTCCTCATCATCATCATCATCTGCTACTGCTGCTGCTGCTGCTGCTGTAAGTTCTGCTCATCACTGCTGCTGCTGCTGCTGCTGCGCCTCCTCATCATCCTGCTGGGATCTGCTGCTGCTGCTGCAGCATACGCTGCATCAGCTGCTGCTGCTGCTGTAGCGGCTAACATCATCATCATGCTGCTCCTGCTGCTGCATGGACTAGCGGCTAGCGTTACTAAAATCTTTCTGCTGCTGCTGCTGCTGCTGCTACTAAGCGGCGGCACTCCGCTGCTGCTGCTGCTGCTGCTGCTCCTCCTGCAACAACTGCTGCTCACTCGATGCATCCTCATCATCATCATCTGCTGCTGCTGCTGCTGCTGCTGCTGGTTGGCTGCTTCATCCGCTACTACTGCTGCTGCTGCTGCTGCTACTACTCAGCCAGCTGCTGTCATCCTGCTGCTGCTGCTGCTGCTAAAGCGTTCATCATCATCACTGCTGCTGCTGCTGCTGCTGCTCCCTCCTCCTCCTACTACTGCGTCATCATCATCATCTGCTGCTGCTGCTGCTGCTGCGTTGTCATCTCTACTGCTGCTGCTGCTGCTGGCGCTGCTGCATCATCATCATACAACTGCTACTGCTGCTGCTTTGTACCTCATCATCAAAGCTGCGAGCGGCGGCGGCGATCATCATCATCACTCTGCTGCTGCTGCCTCAGCTGCGGATATCATCATCATCATGCTGCTGCGGCGAAATTCATCATCATAACAGCATGCAACAACAACTGCTGCTGCTGCTGCTCCTCCTCCTCCTACTCATCACTGCTACTGCTGCTGCTCGTCCTGGCCTCGGCAGCTGTACTCTGTCATCATCATCATAATGCTGCTGCGGATGCGATTGCTGCTCGCTGCTGCCTGCTCCTGCTGCTGCGTATGCGGCGGCTCACGGATAAATTCAATCATCATCATCACTGCTGCTGTTTTCAATGTCTAATCCGGATCGTAATTCTCTGCTGCTGCTGCTATAGCTCGGCGGCAAGTCATCATCCTGCTGCTGCTGCTGCTGTATCGCTACTCTGCTGCTGCTGCGTGTCATCATCATCCTGCTGCTGCTATCGCGATACCAATGCCATGTCATCATCATCATCACTGCTGCTGCTGCTGCTGCTGCTGTTTGCCGCTGCTGCTGGTTTAATCATCGTTGCTGCTCTCTGCTGCTGCTGATGCGCGGCAGCGCTGCTCGCATGCTGCTGCTGCTGCTGCGGCGGCGGCTGCTGCTAATGTCATCATCATCTACTGCTGCTGCTGCTGCTGCTGCAGCGGCGCGTAAAGTCATCATCATCATCATCATCATCATCATCCTACTACTGCTGCTGCTGCTGCTGCTGTAACAGCGGCAGCGGCGTTCATCATCATCCTGCTGCTGCTGCTGCTGCTGCTGCTGGCAATAATCATCATCATCATCTGCTGCTGCTGCTGCTGCTGCTTGCCGCCAGCGGCGGCGTAAATCATCTGCTGCTGCTGCTGCTGCTGCCAGCTGCTGCTGATTTGTCATCATCTGCTGCTGCTGCTGCTGCTCATGCTGCGGCTAGCTCCTATCATCTATCAAATGTGCTGCTGCTGCTATGGCAGCGGCTCCTCCATCATCATCATCATCAACAACAACTACATCTACTACTACGGCGATTCTCATCTGCTGCTGCTGCTGCTGGCCCTCGGCGCTTGTTCCTCTGCTGCTACTGTGCTACTACTTTGCATCATCATCATCCTTGCTGCTGCGGCGGATGCCGCTGCTGCTGCTGCGTATATCAGCATCATCATCATCTGCTGCTGCTGCTGCTGCTGCTGCTGCTGCGGCAGCTCGACCATCGCTGCTGCTGCTGCTGCTGCTGCGGCGGCTCCTAATCATCATCTTGCTGCTGCTGCTATGCTGCGGCACATCATCTCTGCTGCTGCTGCTGCCCGCTGGCTGCGTGTCATCATCATCTCTGCTGCTGCTGCTGCTGCGGATGCTGCGGCGAAATCGTATGCTGCTGCTGCATCTGCTGCTGCTGCTGCTGCTGCGGCGCGGCATGTCATCATCATCTGCTGCTGCTGCTGCTTGCAGCGGCTAACCATCATCATCTGCTGCTGCTGCTGCTGCTGCTGCTGCTGCCTAGCGGCGAAAAAACACTGCTGCTGCTGCTGCTGCTGCGGATCATCATTGCTGCTGCTGCTGCTGCTGCTGCATCATCCTGCTGCTGCTGCTGTAGGCGTAAATTCATCATCGCGCTGCTGCTACCTGCTGCTGCTGCGGCTGCGGCGTGTCATCATCATCATCATGCTGCTGCTGCTGTTGGCAGCAGCGGCGGCTGCAGATATCATCATCATCATGCTGCTGCTGCGGCTGCAGCAGGAGCGGCGGCATCATCATCATCAGCTGCTCGGCGGCGTCTCATCATCATCGCTGCTGCTGCTGCAGCAGCTTCATCATCATCATGCTGCTGCTGCTGCGGCGAGCGGATCATCATCATCTGCTGCTGCTGCTGCTGCTGCTGCTGCGGCAGGCGGCCAGCGGCGCGGAAACATCATCCTCATGCTGCTCATGCGGCTGCGGCGGCGGCGTAATCATCATCATCATCATCAACGCTGGTGCTGCGGCAGCGGCGGCGGCGGCATCATCATCATCATCACCTGCTGCTGCTGCTGCAGCGGCGTCATCATCATCATACTGCTGCTGCTGCTGCTGCTGCTGCTGCTAAAACAGGCATCATCATCACTCCTGCTGCTGCTGCTGCTGAGCTGAAATAGCGGCGGCTTGTCATCATCACTGCTGCTGCTGCTGCTGCTGCTGCCAATGACGGCAGCGGCGTCATCATCCTAAAGCTGCTGCTGCTGCGGCGGCGGCGGCAGCATAATTATCATCACATTTGCTGCTGCTGTTGCTGCGCCCAGCAGCGGCGGCGGCGATAATCATCATCATCATCATAACAACAACAACTGCCCGCAGCGGCTTCCTAACAACAACTGCTGCTGCTGCTGCTGCTGCAGCGGCAGCGGCGTAATCATCATCATGCTGCTTTCTTTCACTCCAACAACTGAACAGCAGCGGCGGCGGTGACGTCATCATCATCAAACAACAAATATAAAATAAAATTCATCATCATCATCATAAAAGCGGCGCAACGGCGGCGTAAATCATCATCGCTCGCTGCTGAACCAGCGGCGGCGGCGGCGTAACATCTGCTGGTGCTGCTGCACTGCTGCTGCCGGCATAAATCGTCATCATCATCATCTGCTGCTGCAGCGGCAGCGGCGGCTTCTCATCATCATCATGCTGCTGTACTGCTACTATTCGTCCATCTGCTGCTATACGGCCAACGGCGGCGGCAGCCCGTCGTATCCTGCTGCTGCTGCTGCTGGCAGCAGCGGCGAATCATCATCATCATCATAACTGCTGCTGCTGCTGCTGCTGCCTGTTACTCATCATCATCATCTCATTGCTGCTGCTGCTGCTGCTGCCAATTCCATCATCATGTTCTAAATTGCGGCAGCGGCGGCAGCGCTGCGGCAATGTCATCATCATCATACAACAACGGCACAACGGCGGCGGCATGGATCATCGCATCATCATCGCTATCAGCGGCGGCGGCGCAGCGATCATCGCTTAATGCTGGTTATACGAGCAGCCGCCACATCTGCTTTGCTAGCGGCGGCGGCGGCAGATTTCATCATCATCATCATATGCTGCAGCTGCGGCGGCGGTAAATGTCATCATCATCAATGCTGCTGCTGCTGCTATGCGTAATCATTCCTGCTGCTGCTGCTGCCTAATCGTCGTCATCTGCTGTATGCGGCGGCGGCGGCGGATCATCATCATCTGCTGCTGCTGCTGCTGCTGTCAGCGCGGCGGATCATCATCATCATCTGCTGCTGCTGCAACGGCGGCGTGTCATCATCATCATCATCATCATCAACAACAACTGCTGCTGCCAGCGGCAGCAGCGGCTGTAATCATCATCATCATCATCTGCTGCTGCTGCTGCAACCCAGCAACGATGGTTCATCATCATCACTGCTGCTGCTGCTATATTAGCGGCTCGTCGTAGCATTATCATCATCATCATCATCATGCTGCTGCTGCTGCTATATTATCATCATCATCTATGCTATATCATCATCATCATCATCATCATCATGCTGCTGCTGCTGCTGCATATTATATCATCATCATCTGCTGCTGCTGCTGCTGCTGCTGTCATCATCATCATCATCAGCATCGCAACTGCTGCTGCGTTGTTATCGGCTTATAGCATGCTTGCCTCTGCTGCTGGTGAAGCAGCTGCATGCATGCTGCTTGCTGCCAATGGTTTATCATCATCAATAACTGCCGCTGCTTGCTTGTCACGTTGCTCATCATCTGCTGCTGCTGCTGCTGCTACTGCTGCTGCTGCTGTAATCGATGCCTCCACTGCTGCTGCTGTAGGATACAAACACTGCGGCTCGTCAATCATCACTGCTGCTGCTGCTGCTGTTAGCTAAGCTAGCGGCTATCATCATTCTCTGCTGCTGCTGCTGGCGGCTTCATCATCATCATTGCTGCTGCTGCTGCTGCTGTGGATTTAGCAGCCGCCCCATCATCTGCTGCTGCTGCTGCTGCTGCCTGCGGATCATCATCATCCTGCTGCTGCTGCTGCTGCTCATTTGTTTTTAATCATCATCCTGCTGCTGCTGCTGCTGCCAGCAGCGGCAGCATAATCATCGTATCATCATCATTAATGCTGCTGTTTAAATGCTCATCATCATCATCATCACTATGCTGCTGCTGTTGCTCTTAAATATCATCATCCTATCAAAAATGCTTCACTCATCATCATCATCCTGCTGCTGCTGATGCTGCTCAAATTGTTCATCATCATCATAACTGCTTTTGTTCATCATAACTGCTTGCTAATGCATTTTCATCGGCAAAAATCAATCATAAGCTGCTGCTGCTGCTTTCGGCGATTATTTAATTCAGGATAAGCCATCCTCCTATAACCCCGCTTTTAAATAATCATCATTTCATCATCGCCAGCGGCTGCGGCTAAAATCATCTCATCGCTGCGGAGCGGCACGAATCTTATCATGCTATGCTGCTGCTGCTGCTGCCGGCGCTAATGTCATCATCATCATAACACAGCAGCGGCCGCGTAAATGCATCTGCTGGCTGCTAGCGGCATAAATTATCGCTGTGCGCCACGCGGCGATAAATGCATCATCTGCTGACGGAGCCAGACATACAAACGGAAATCATCATCACTGCTGCTGCTGCAGCAAAGCGGCAGCAGCGGCAGCAGGCAGGCTGACATCATCCTGCTGCTGTGATGCTGCAACGGCTGCGGGCGGCATCATCATCATCATCACCTGCTGCTGCTGCTGCTGCTGCTATTTTCGGCGGATCATCATCATACTGCTGCTGCTGGCGGCGATCATCATCATCATCATCATGCTGCTGCTGCGGCGGCGGCGGCGTGTATCTCATCATCATCATAATGACTGCGGCGGCGGCGAACGGCGGCATCATCATCATCGTCTGCAGACAGCATCTGCAGCGGCGGCGGCGGGCGGCGGTGATGGCATCATCATCATCATCATCATCGCTGAACAACAGCTGCGGCGGCGGCAGCGCAATTGGCGGCATCATCATCGGCTGCTGCTGCTGCTGGCAGGCGGCAGGGGCTCATCATCATCATCTGCTGCTCTGCTGCTGCTGCAGGCGATGCGGCTTCGGCATCATCATCATCGCTGCAGGCGGTGCTGCGGCATTCGGGCAGCAGCGGCGGCGGCGGCGGCTGTCATCATCATCATCATGACGCACTGCTGCTGCTGGCGGCGTAAATGCATCATGGCTTTCGTCATCATCCGCTGCTGCTGCTGCTGCTGCTGCCGGCGCGGCGGCGGCGGCATCATCATCATCGCGGCTGCTGCGGCTGCTGCTGGCGTTGTCATCATCATCATCATCACTGCTGCTGCTGCTGCCAGCGGCGGCATCTCTGCTGGACCGGCGTTTCAATCATCAGCTGCTGCTGCTGCGGCGGCGGCGGCAATCGTCATCATCATCATCATCATCATTGCTGCTGCTGCTGCTGGCGTCATCATCATCATGCTGCTTACAGCGGCAAGGCGGCGGCGTAAATCATCATCATCATCATCAATGCTGCTGGCGGCAGTGGTCATCGGCTGCAGCGGCGCGGTGGCGGCGGCGGCGTCGGTCGATGCTGCGCTGCTGCTGGCGGCGGCGGCGGCGGCGGCATGACTCCTGCTGCTGCGCGGCGAGCGGCGGCGGTCGTCATCATCATCGCCGCTGCTGCTGCTGCTGCAGCGGCAACGGCAAAGCGTCATCATCATCATCATAACTGCATAGCAACTGCCAGCAAGTCATCTGCTGCTGCTGCTGCTGGCGGCGATCATCATCTGCTGCTGCTGCGGCGGCGGCGGCGGCGTAATCATCATCATCTGCTGCTGCTGCTGGCGGCAGCAGCGGATGTCATCATCATCATCATCATCATCTTGCTGCTGCTGCGGCGTAATGCATCATCATTCATCCTGCTGCTGATGCTGCCACGTTGTAATCATCATCATCACTGGTGCTGCTGCTGCCAGCTGACAATGGCAGTAAATCATCATCATCATCAATGCTGCTGCTGCTGCTGCCAGCATAAATGCCAGTTGTCAATTCATCATCATCAATGCTGCTGCTGCTGCTGCTGGCTTTTCATCATCATCATCTTCTTGCTGCTGCTGCTGCTGCTTTTTCTTCTTCTCATC
The DNA here is from genome assembly GCA_025594305.2 of Periplaneta americana. Classification (NCBI taxonomy): domain Eukaryota; kingdom Metazoa; phylum Arthropoda; class Insecta; order Blattodea; family Blattidae; genus Periplaneta; species Periplaneta americana. The sequence continues at coordinate 96,980,050 of JAJSOF020000031.1, forward strand.
ATCATCATCATCATCGGTTGCTGCTGCTGCTGCTGCTGCAGCGTATTTATCATCATCATCTGGTGCTGCTGCTGCTGCTGCTGCGGCATGCATCAATGTCATCATCATCTGCTTGCTGCTGTAATTGCGGATGCCGCTTTCATATCATCATCATCATGCCCTGCTGCTGGCAGCGGCGCGATGTCCATCATCATCATCTGCTGCTGCTGCTGCTGCGCCAGCCGCTAAATATAAAGCGATAATTGCATAATTAAAATCATCCTGCTGCTGCTGCTGCTGCTGTAACGGCGGCTGCGTGTTTCGATAGAAGGCACGGATGCATCATCATCATCATTACTGCTGCAGCGAGCGGCTGCGTGTCATCATCATCATCATCATCATGCATAACTTCCGCTGCGGATGACAATATCATCATCAAATGCTGCTTAAAGCGGCGGCGGCGGATCATCATCTGCTGCTGCTGCTGCTTCTGCAGGCGAAAATGTCATCATCATCAGTGCCGGCTGCTGCGTGATGCTCTCCTTTAACATGTTTCTTAATTGTCATCTGCTGCTGCCAATTGGCAGCGGCTGCGGATCTCGCGAAAATGCTGCTGCAGAAATATTTTGCGCGGATAACATCATCATTTATGCTGCGCAACATGTTTATCGCCATCATCTGCAACTGCTGCAACAGGCTGCTGCTGCTGCGCTCCCGCTTCATCATAGAAATAAATCATCAAATCATCATAATTGAAATAGCGGCTGCTGCGGCAGCCAGCGGTAATGTCATCATCATCATAACAGCGGCGTTGCTGCTGCTGCTACTTAATTTAAATTGTATCATCAAAATGCTGCTGCTGCGGCAGCAGCGATCGTCATCATCATCATCATCATCATCTGCTGCTGCTGCTGCTGGTTAACACCCATTTGGCAGCAATGATCATCATCATCTTTAACATGTTTCATCATCATCGGTCATCATGCTGCTGCTGCTGCTGCTGCTTGCTGCTGGCGGCAAGCGGCAAAAATAAACATCATCATCATAAGTTTTGCAGCTATGTTTATCATCATCATCATGCTGCTGCTGCTATGGCGAGCGCGGCAGCGGCATCATCATCATCATCATCATCTGCTGCTGAAAGTTTTCATCATCATAACAGCAACCAGCAACAGCAGCGGCGAGCGAGCTCTTCATCATCATCATCCATCAACAACCAGCTGCAACAGCTGCTGCTGTGGACCATCATCATCTGCTGCTGCTGCTGCTGCTGCTGCTGGCAATTTTTGGCAGCGTGCATCATCACTGCTGCTGCTGCTGCTTTCATCATCATCATGCTGCTGCTGCTGCTGCTGCAGCGGCAATAGTCATCATCATAAACTGCTGCTGCTGCTGCTGCCAATTATAAATCATCATCATCATCATCATCATCACTGCTGCTGCTGCTGCTGTAGCAATGTCATCATCCTGCTGCTGCGGATGTCATCATCATCATCATCATCCTGCTGCTGCTGCTGCTTTGTCATCATCATCATCATGCTGCTGCTGCTGCTAGCTGCTAAATAAATGTCATCATCATCATCTGCTGCTGCTGCTGCACATTCATCATCATCATGGTGCTGCTACTGCTGCTGCGGCAGTAAATATCTCATCTGCTGCTGCTGCTGCTGCTGCTGCTGGCAGCGGCAGCGGCAGTGCATCATCATCATCCTGCTGCTGCTGCTGGCTGCAGCGCTATTGCTGCTAAGCGGGCAATTCATCATCATCATCATCATCATCATCACTGCTGCTGCTGCTGCTGCTGGCGATAATCATCCTGCTGCTGCTGCTGCTGCTGCCAACAGCGGCGGCGACGTCGTCATCGTCATCGTCATCATCATCATAACATCAACAGCTGCTGAAGCGGCTGTCATCTGCTGCTGCTGCAATGCGGCGGCGGCATCAATCATCATCATCTGCTGCTGCTGCTGCAGCGGCAGCGGCGGCGTAAATAAATCCTGCTGCTGCTGCTGCTGCTGCTGCTGCTGCTTCCACATAACAACAACAAAGCAGCTGCTGCTGCTGCTGCTGATTGCGTAGGCAGCGGCATCTTCCTCGTGCTGCTGCTGCTGCTGCTGCTGCTGCTGTGGCAGCGGCGGCGGCGGCGTCATCATCATCATCATCATCACTGCTGCTGCTGCTGCTGCTTGGCGGCGCAGTAAATCATCATCATCACTGCTGCTGCTGCACCAGCAAAGTCATCATCATCCTGCTGCTGCGGCGGCGGCGGCGTCGTCATCATCATCGCTGCTGCTGCTGCAGCAGCAGCGGCAGTAAATCATCATCATCTGCTGCTATCTCAGCTCAGTAAATCATGCTGCTGCTGCAGCAACAAACTGCTCATCTGCTGTGTCATCATCATCATAACAACATGCTGCTGCTGCTGCTGCTGCGGCGGCATGTCATCATCATCATCATGCTGCTGCTGCTGCTGCAGCGGCAAAATCGTCATCATCATCATAACAAAAAATGCTGCAATCATCATCATCATCATCATCATCCTGCTGCTGCTGCTGCTGGTTTCATCATCATCATCATCTGCTGCCCGGCGGCATTCATCATCATCCTGCTGCTGCTTAAATAACGTATTTTGAATGCCATCATCATCATCTGTGCTGCTGCTGCTGCTGCTGCTGCTGCTGCTGCTCATCATAATCATCGGCATCATCATCATCATCATCATCATGCTGCTGCTGCGATTCATCATCATCATCATCGTGCTGCTGCAGCAGCAGCGGCGGCAAATCATCATCATCATCTGCTGCTGCTGCTGTAGCGGCAGCAATCATCATCATCATCATGCTGCTGCTGCTGCTGCTGTCGTCATCGGTCATCATCATCATCATGCTGCTGCTGCTGCTGCTGCTGCAACAGCGGCCGAGCGATCATCATCATCATCATCATCTGCTGCTGCTGCTGCTGCTGGCGGCGGCAGCGGCGGCCATCGTCATCAAATGCATCATCATGCATCATATTATTATCCATCATCTGCTGCTGCTGCTGCAGCGTAAATGCATCATCATGCTGCTGCTGCTGCTGCTGCTGCTGCTGCTCAGCGGCGGCAAATCATCATCATCATGCTGCTGCTGCTGCTGCTGTCATCATCATCCTGCTGCTGCTGTGGCGGCGGCAGCAGTAATCATCATCATCATTCATCATCATCTGCTGCTGCTGCAATCGTCCTGCTGCCAGGCAACAGCGAAAATATCATCAACTGCTGCTGCTGCTGCTGCTGCTGTCATCAGAGCAACATACATCATCATCTGATGCTGCTGCTGACGGCGATCGTATCATCATCATCTGTCAACAACACTGCTGCTGCTGCTGCTGCGGCAGTAAATGCATCATCATCATCATCCTGCCATAAATAAACAAAACAGCGGCGGGCGAACAATCATCATCAAACTGCTGCTGCTGCTGCTGCTGCAAACAGCGGCGGCGAACAAATCAAACAAAATGCTGCCAGCGGCAGCGAAACAAAACAAGCTGCCACTGCTGCGGCGTGAATGTCAAATCATCCTGCTGCTGCTGCTGCTGCTGCTGTAGCGCAAAACAAATCATCATCATCACTGCTGCTGCTGCTGCTGCTGCTGCGGCAAATCATCATCATCCTGCTGCTGCTGCTGCTGCTGCGCAAAACAAATGTTGAACATCATCAAACTGCTGCTGCTTAAGCAAACATCATCATCATCATCTGCTGCTCAACAGCAACAGCGGCGGCGGCGGCCATCATCATCATCATCATGCTGCTGCTGCTGCTGCTGCTGCCAGCAGCGGCGGCAAATCATCATCAATGCTGCTGCTAAACAAAACAAACGTCAATCGTCATCATCATCATCCTGCTGCTGCTGCTGCTGCTGCTCATCATCATCATCATCTATCTGGTGCTGCTGCTGGCGGCAGCGAGTATCATCATCATCGCTGCTGCTGCTGCACAATCAACAACAACAGCAGCGGCGTAAATCATCATCATCATCATCTGCTGCTGCTGCATCACAAAACTGCTGCTGCTTAGCGGCATCATCATCATCATCATCATCATCCTGCTGCTGCTGCTGCTGGTTGGCAAACAATCATCATCATCTGCTGCTGCTGCTGCTGCTTGGCAACGAAGTAAATCATCATCATCAGCATCAATCATCATCTGCTGCTGCTGCTGCTGCTGCTGCTGCCAAGCAGCAGCGATCATCATCATCAAATGCTGCTGCTGCAAAACAAGCTGCGGCGGGCGAATAAATCATCATCATCTGCTGCTGCTGCTGCTGCTGCTGCAAAACAATCATCCTGCTGCTGCTGCTGCTGCTGCGGCAAACGTGAACATCATCATCATCATCATCAAACTGCTGCATAAAGCAAACGGCGGCGTAAACAAATCATCATCATCATCATAAGCAACAGCTGCAACAACAGCAGCGGCGTCGTCATCATCAAATGCTGCTGCTGCTGCTGCTGTCATCATCATCATCATCATGCTGCTGCTGCTGCTAGCAGCGGCAGTCATCATCATCATCATCATCATAAGCAACAACTGCTGCTGCTGCTAACAAATCGCATCATCCTGGTGCTGCTGCTGTAACAGCAGCGGCAATAAAGCGGCTGCTGCTGCTGCTGCTGCTGCTGCTGCTGCTGCTGTAGCGGCATCAGCGGCATCATCATCATCATCATCATAACAACAACAACAACAATCATCTGCTGCTGCTGCTGCTGCTGCTGCTGCATCATCGGCGGCCAGTAAAACATCATCAACAATCCTGCTGCTGCTGCAACTGCTGTCATCAATCATCACTGCTGCTGCTGCTGCTGCTGCTGCTGCTGCTGCTGCTGCGGCGGCGTTAATCATCATCATCATCATGCTGCTGCTGCTGCTGGCGGCGGCGGCGCGGTATCTTCACGCGGCTGCTGCTTTTCTGCTGCTGCTGCTGCTGGAAAATCATCATCATCATCTGCTGCTGCTGCTGCTGCTGCTGCTGCTGCTGCTGCGGCATCATCATTATCATCACATCTGCTGCGGCAGCAACAGCGGCAGCTTCATCATCATCATCGTACATTATTGCTGTGCATCTGCTGGTCGTTCATCATCATCATCATCCTGCTGCTGCTGCTGCTGCTGCTGCAGCGGCGGCATCATCATCATCATCATCTCTGCTGCTGCTGCTGCTGTAACGGCGGCGTCGTCATCATCATCATCATGTGCTGCTGCTGCTGTTGCTTAATGACAGCAACAACATCATGCTGCTGCTGCTGCTGCTGCTGCTGCTGCTGCGCAACAGCGGCGGCGATAAATAATGTCATCATCATCTATAATTGCTGCTGCTGCTGTATTTCATCATCATCACTGCTGCTGCTGCTGCTGCTGCTGCTGCTGCGGCAGTAAATATCATCTGCTGCTGCTGCTGCTGCTGTCGGCGCGTAAATCCATCATCCTGCTGCTGCTGCTGTGCGGCAATCGTCATCATCATCCTGCTGCTGCTGCTGCTGCTGCTGCTGCTTTATTTTTCTGCTGCATCTGCTGCATTTTAGGCGGCACGTCATCATCATAACAACAGCTGCTTGGCGGCGGCGATAATATCATCATCTGCTGCTGCTGCTGCTGCTGCTGCTGCGGCATCATGTCATCATCATCATCATCCTGCTGCTGCTGCTGCTGCTGCTGCTGTAGCAGCAGCGGCTGTCATCATCACTGAATGCAGCGGCGCGGCTCATCTTCATCATCAGCATCATCCTGCTGCTGCTGCTGCTGCTGCTGCGGCGGCGGCGGCATCATCATCATCATCATCATGCATCCTGCTGCTGCAATGGCGGCATCATCATCATCATCATCCTGCTGCTGCTGCTGCTGGCAAGTTTCATCTGCTGCTGCTGCTGCTGCTGTGCGGCAATAAATCATCCTGCTGCTGCTGCTGCTGCTGCTGCGCGGCTCAGCGGTAAATCATCCTGCTGCTGCTGCTGCCTAGCAACAGCAGCGGCAGTAAATGCATCATCATCATGCTGCTCTGCTGCTTGGCAGCGGCGCGGCGGCGTCATCATCATCATCATCATCTGCTGCTGCTGCTGCTGCTCTGCTGGCGGCGGCGGCGTAATCATCTGCTGCTGCTGCTGCTGCTGCATCATCATCATGCTGCTGCTGCTGCTGCTGCTGGAGCGGCAGCGGCAATCATCATCATCATCGCTGCTGCTGCTGCTGCTGCTGGCCAGCGGCGGCGGTAAATCATCATCATCATGCTGCTGCAGCTGGCGGCGGCAGCGTCATCATCATCATCACTGCTGCTGCTGTGCGGCAGTGGTCATCATCATCCTGCTGCTGCTGCTGTCGGCGGCGGTTCATCATCATCATTTTCATCATCATACCTGGCGATGCAGTCATCATCATCTGCTTCCGCAGCGGCGGCGGCGGCGGCGATCATCATCTGCTCATCTGCTGCTGCTGGCAACAGCATAAATCATCCTGCTGCTGCTGCTGCTGCTGCTGCAGCAGCGGCGAGCGGCCGGCGGCAGCGTCATCATCATCATCCTGCTGCTGCTGCTGCTGCTGCTGCTGCTGGCGGCGGCGGCGAATGGTCATCATCATCATCGCTGCTGCTGCTGCCAGCGGCGGCAACATCATCATCATCATCATATATGCTGCTGCTGCTGCTGTAGCTTCATTTCATCATCATCATCATCATCATCTGCTGCGCTGCAACAGCTCGTTTCATCTGTAACAGCTGCTGCAACAGCAGCTGTCATCATCATCATCATCATCATCATCCTCCCTCTCTGCTGCTTTCAGCGGCGGCAAATGTCATCATCACTAACAACGGCTGCTGCTGTTCATTGCTGCTGCTGCTGCTGCAGCATCATCATCATCATCATCATGCTTCTGCTGCCAACGCAGCGGCAGCGAATTCATCATCATCATCATCCTGCTGCTGCTGCTATACTGCTGCTTTTCGTCATCATCATCATCATCATCATCATATTGCATTGCTGCTGCGGCAGCGGTTCGTCATCATCCTGCTGCTTTGGCCTGCTGCAACAACGCAGCAGGCGGCGGCGAATCGTCATCATCATCATCATCATCATCACTGCAACAGCAACAGCAGCGGCAATATTGTCATCATCACTGCTGCCAGCAACAGCTGCGGCAGCGTCATCATCCTGCTGCTGCTCCTTCAGCGGCTAAATCATCATCCGCTTTTGCTGTAGCAGCGGCGGTCGTCATCATCATCATCATCTGCTGCTGCTGCTGCTGCTGCTGCTGCAGCGTTTCATCATCATCATCATCATCATCCTGCTGCTGCTGCTGTGGCAACGGCTTCTTCATCTGCTGCCAACGTCGGCAGCAGCGTCGTCATCATCATCATCATCATCATCATGCTGCTTGCAGCGGCATTCTCATCATCATTTTCTCTTTTTTGTATTCTGCTATCATCATCTGCTGCTGCTGCTGTATATTCATCATCATCATTCCTCTTCATCATGCTGCTGCTGCTGCTGCTGCTGCTGCTGCTGCTGCTGCAGCTGCTGCTTTTGTCATCACTACTATTACTACTACTACTGCTAATTTTCCTTTCCTACTACTACTACTACTGCTGCGCTGCTACTACTACTGCTACTGCTGCTACTGCTACTGCTACTGCTAGAAACTTGATACAGTTCTTGCATTATCGTGATTGTGTTCTCCGTTTATAATAATTACATTTACATCAATAACATCTATCAGATGTGGCAAAACAAAATCACTCCTGTGTGGGGATGGGAACATTTACCTACAACATTTATATTACATTTTTAAAGCAAGTTTTGTAGTTGTACTATGGAGAGTTAGTTAGACACTGCAAAGTTTTGAAATGATGAACATCTGTGATGTTACTACATAGTTCATCACTTAACAAGAACGAATGTCTAACGCTCGGCTTATACCGTTCGAGGATTTATCGCTCGTGACAATTTTACTCATCATGCATGTGCGCTACCTATCGGATTATGCTATGAACTACTTGGCGCACGAGCGAAAACGTCCGATGGAGACCTCTGCCACGAGTACTAGTAATTAGTAACAGTTTCATTTCTTTTACCAACGAATTGTTGCATAAAAATTTTTATGCTCGACCATGCCGAAATGTAGTAATTATACACCTGGTAGCAGTCCTTCAGATGTTCAGCCAATGACAAGTCAGCTTTGTACTGATATAAAACCTCAGCCAATAACAAGTCAGCTTTGTACCGTTATAAAGCCGCAAGTATCGATTATTCTCGGTTATGCAATCGAAAGAGAATTAGCGAAAAGTCACGAAGGCTGGAAATCCAATACTGTCGCAGAAGGTTATGTTCTGTTACTATAATAATTAGTGTTAATTGCAAATAATATTCAAATAAATTCAATTTGTCATCTCGTTTTTCAATGTCTAATTTAATTTCAATGTTATATCAAAGTTATTATTTAGTTTACTCTGTAGGTTCTTATAGGCTATCAAGGTTAATGTGGACATCTGTTCCTCGGAAAAAATCAATACTTTCGCGTCTGCGCACATCTCGCAATTTACGAGGTATTGCTCAAGGTCAGTTGCGCTCGTTTCATAAACATCCATACTCGTTTCTTAATTACTATCATTATAGGCTCGTTGCATAATGTACTAAAATGTGGGGAGTATAAAGACATAATAGTAAATTATGCAACGAGCCTATAATGAAGGTAATTAAGAAGCGAGTATGGATATTTATGAAACTCGCTTGGGCTCGTTTCATAATTTTCATACGAGCTTCTTAATTACCATTATAAGCGAGTTTCATACGACTTTTTATGCTCGACCATATTTCTAACTTGATATTATTAATTTTCTTTTTATCTGACCTTGACCAATGTCCCGTATATTGTGAGATGTGCGCAGACGCGAAAGTATTGATTTTTTCCGAGGAACAGATGTCGACATTGACCTTGCTAGGCCATAAGAACCTACAGAGATAACATTGAAATTAAATTAGACATTGAAAAACGAGATGACAAATTGAATTTATTTGAATATTCTTTACAATTAACGCTAATTATTATAGTAGCAGAACATAACCTTCTGCGACAGTATTGGATTTCCAGCCTCCGTGACTTTTCGCTAATTCTCTTTCGATTGCATATCCGAGAATAATCGATACTTGCGGTTTTATAACGGTAGAAAGCTGACATGTCATTGGCTGAACAGTTGTAACCTGAGTCGTCATTGGCTGAAAGACCTGACCTTTAGTGAGTAGGTGTACTTTAATGACATGCATTAAAGGTGCTACCAGGTGTATAATTACTACATTTCGGCATGGTCGAGCATAAATTAAAATTAATATCGAACTTTTATTTCATACTAGCCGTACCCGTGCGCTCCGCTGCACCCATTAAAAACAAATATAAAATAATTACATAATTAAAATAGGACATTTGATCCAGGGAACATTCGTGTTTGATAGGAGGATAAATCGTTTAATATGTTAATTAATTTAAATTGCATCCAAATAATTAAAATGCGATTATTTTGGTCCAGAGACACTCATTTGGTGCAATGACAATTCCTTTAACATGTTTCTAAATTTTTATTACATGCAACCATAGTTTAATGAAGATTGATATCATTTAGATTTACTGTGTATATTTTATTTTACTTGTTATAGGTTTCCATTGAATTATGGTAATAACTTAATTTTAACCCTTGTTTTCTATGTATTCAGTAAATGGCGCTTGTCTCACTATGGTTTTGAACCCTTCAAATAACTTAAATTATATTATATAGTATTACATTACAGATTATATTATATTATATTATTTTATATTATATTATATTATATTATATTATATTATATTATATTATATTATATTATATTATATTATATTATATTATATTATATTATATTATATCATATTATATCAGAAGTTACTGTAATAAAATTATAGCATTATGTCCATCTAGAGAAACTACACTTTCCAATGGTGAAATAATAAAATTAATTATACAAATCGATTAATTTAGCTTCCGATATTACTTCATACAAACACAGAAACATTCTCTGTAGGCTATCTTTCATAGCTTTCGATTGTTGTGTCCAAGGCCCCTTATAGACGAAGTCATTTGTTTTTTAATTCATTACAGGCCTTAGTTGGCAGTTATTTTAATTTTAAAACTCATTTATCTCATTAAATATCAGTCCTATCAAAATATTTCAAGGAATAAAAATTATCTCAAATTATTTTTAAAGAAACTTTTGTTATGTAACATTTTTCACAAAAATCAATAATAAGCGCGATATTTCGATTTATTTAATTCAGGCCCCCTTATAACCCCCTTTTAAATAATGTATTTTGAATGCCGTATAGCCTAAAATCTAAGTTACAACGAACTTAATTTATATTCCAATTTTCATCGAAATCCCTTCAGCCATTATCGCGTTAAAAGGTAACAAACATACAGACAGACAGACAGACATACAAACAAAAATTTCAAAAAAGCGATTTTCGGTTTCAGGGTGGTTAATTGTATATGTTAGGACCAATTATTTTTGGAAAATCGAAAATTACCAGAAAAATTTCGGCTACAGATTTATTATTAGTATAGATTCCGAACAACCTTACAATCCCAACCGTGCTCACAATAACAATCACGAACAACGTAAACGTTTCACGCAATTATATGGATTCGATTACTCTCCTGTCACTTTTCTTTCGTTCCTGTTCTTCATTCATTGCACTTAGCTTTATCATGCATTACACCTGTTCTGCCGTTCTTCCTTTCACATGCCTCGCCCCGTTGTTTCGCTCGAATGCCCGGCGGTTCTCTTCCGCGTTTCAATACAGCGAGCAGCTGGCCTGTCGCATGTTTTCATAATGATTACACCGGAAGGCGTCCAAGTCTAATAATAATCCTGGCTGCAGTGGTATCGGTGCAGCGATCGTGACGTCACGTCGCGATGCACCGCCCTAGACGGTGGCGGCTCGTGACTAAGCTCGCGGTGCATTTCCGGTCGTCACATTCGCCGTGCGCTGCGTGCCAATAAAATTGTTGCGTCATATCCAGCTGAATGCATATTGCACAACGCAAGTCAGTTGATCTCGTATTATAACTCTGCCTCTGTGTAACATCACATGTGCGGGGGGAGGCAAGGGGATGGGAGGAATGTGAGTTGTAATGCTTTTCAATACGCTGATGCCCACGTTGTAAGATAGGCCACTTGAAATTTAATGGCCACTGACCGACAGAGATATAATACGATACATGAATTGAAATAAATGTCTGATTGTCAATTCATATTAAATGTGTTTTTCTCTCTTTTTCTCTTTCTTCTTCTTCTTCTTCTTCTTCTTTTTCTTCTTCTTCTTTTGGTTTTGTGTGTTAATTGGTTTGAAATAATTACTGAAATGAAATAAATGTCTGATGGTAAATATTATATTAAATGTGTTTTTCTTCTTTTGATAGAAGGATAAATCGTTTCTTCTTCTTTTTTTTTTAAAATTTAAAATGCGAACATTTTTATTTGGTTTGACAATTCCTTTAACATGTTTCTTAATTGTTATTACTGTATTTTTGGAAAACAAAATGTCTTTTGTAAATTTATTATTATGTTATATCTAGCCGTACCCGTGCGCTCCGCTGCACCCGTTAGAAATAAATATAAAGTAATTACATAATTAAAATAGACATTTGATCCAGGAACATTCGTGTTTGATAGAAGGATAAATCGTTTAATATGTTACTTAATTTAAATTGTATTTAAAATATTAAAATGCGAACATTTTGATCCAGAGACACCCATTTGGTGTAATGACAATTCCTTTAACATGTTTCTTAATTGTTATTACCAATTATTTTTGGAAAAGCGAAAATTAAACATTTTGGCTACAGTTTTATTATTATGTTTATATTATATTATATTATGAAAAGTGTGTTGATAACGGATGTACTCGAATTAGAAAGTTTTTAATTTGTTGTGGGAGCTCTTGAATCTCAGGAGGAACAACTTTTACAACAGCACAACATAATCTGCTTGGCTCATTACCCAATTTTTTTGCATTGCATTTATTGCATATGTATTTTATGTATTTTAACACGATTCAGTTGAGCATAGTTAAAATTTGAATTATAAAATAATGGATTGCTAAGCTAACGTACTATTACTGCATACTAAATCAATACACTCTCATTGTTTGTTAATTCTCTGAGATAAAAATGAATATGTTCATAAACATTATTATAAGAAATACAGAAAATGAATATACAGAATAGCCTATCAAGTTTTCTGTGCATAAGAAGCTATTTTAATCTTACCTGTCCTTAATTCACTCACAAGTTACTGTAATAACATTATAGCATTATGTCCATCCAGAGAAACTACACTTTCCAATGATGAAATGATAGTTAATTATACAAATCGGTTAATTTAGCTTCCGATATTACTTCATACAAACACAGAAACATTGTGTGTAGGCTATGTTTCGTAGCTTTCGATTGTTGTGTCCAAGGCCCCTTATAGACGAAGTCGTTTGTTTTTTATTTCAATACACCGCCTTAGATGGCAGTTATTTTAATTTTAAAACTCATTTATCTCATTAAATATCAGTCCTATCAAACTTTTTCAGAGAATAAAACGTATCAGAAATCATGTTTAAAGAAACTTTTGTTATGTAACATATTTCACAAAAATCAATAATAAGCGAGATATTTCGATTTATTTAATTCAGGCCCCCTTATAACCCCCCTTTTAAATAACGTATTTTGAATGCCATATATCCTGTAATCTAAGTTACAACGAACTTAATTTATATTCCAATTTTCATCGAAATCGGTTCAGCCATTATCGCGTGAAAAGGTAACAAACATACGGACAGACAGACATGCATACAAAGAAAAATTTCAAAAAAGCGATTTTCGGTTTCAGGGTGGTTAATTATATATGTTAGGACCAATTATTTTTGGAAAATCGAAAATTACCAGAAAAATTTCGGCTACTGATTTATTATTAATATAGATTATTGGCTAAGACCATAGGCTACTGTACACGAGCCTGGCTCTTACGGTAGTGGTTAGAGACATTTTTGTTTTATAATTTCATTTGTACTCACTAGCTAACTAGTTAAATAAATAAGAATAAAAAATAGATAAATGAGTAAATAAGTATTAAATAAATAGTAAATTAAATAAATAATAAACAAATAAATAAATAAACAAAAAATAAACAAACAAAACAAGTCAAACAAAACAAACGAACAAAACAAGTCAAAAACAAAACAAACGAACAAACAAACAAAATAAGCAAACAAAACAAACGAACAAACAAACAAAATAAGCAAACAAAACAAACAAACAAAATAAAACAAAACGAAAACAAAATAAGAAACAAAATGAACAAACAAACAAAATAAAAGAAACAAACAAAACAAGCAAACAAACAAACAAAAAGAAACAAGAATAAGCAAACAAAACAAACGAAAAAGAAACAAAATAAGCAAACAAAACAAACAAAATAAGAAACAAAACAAACAAAACAAAACAAAAAACAAACGAACAAACAAAAACAAAATAAGCAAACAAAACAAACGAACAAACAAACAAAATAAGCAAACAAAACAAACGAACAAACAAACAAAATAAGCAAACAAAACAAACGAACAAACAAACAAAATAAGCAAACAAAACAAACGAACAAACAAACAAAATTAGCAAACCAACCAAACAAATCAAACAAACAAATGAATAACTAAATTAATAACAACAGTAATATACGTTACAAGAGCGGTATGTTGACGTTTTCATGGTCGAGGAAAAGATTGAAAAAGCGAAACGTAGTTGAGCTTTTTAATTTCCGAGAACATGAAAACAAACATACCTTTCGGGTATCGTACATTATTTTGTGCGAAGGTCGTTTATTACAGGTACATACCTGAAAGACGAATTTCTAATTAGTTGCAATGAAATTTCCATGTTGGTTTCTGTTTAATGACGACAACTTCGGAACACCAAAAATCTTTCTTCAACATTGTTGCTGTAAAATATTTTCTGTGTTTACTATACTCCAGCAGGCCGTGATATACGTCTGTCTTTTTTTTTCCCCCTAGTCTATAAATGCGAACTTAAAACAAACGGCAAGGTTATGTAATGATTTATTTTTCATTTTAATATTTTAACAATATTATTTGTATAACATATTGCAGTAATAACATCGGCATCTGGAATCTCGTTGATTTTTTCACGGCTTCCTTAATGTTACTTGTATCAGGAATGCAATAAGTTTCGTGGATTAGTAGACTTTACTTAATTTTTGCAAATATTTAAAAACAATAATTAACATTGCAATTTAGGTGAAATTGCAGTGGCAAGTTTCCAATTTATAATTATTACTATGTTAAACGTCTCTAAAAATAATATGTTAAAAGCCTAAAGCAGTAAAATTAATGTCGCGCTTAAGCGGTAAGAAGAGGGAAATTGTTATGTGTGTTACGTTGGGAATACTGAATGTGGTATTTCACACTTACCGCGTATTGGTTCTGTGCGGAAAACAAGCAAATACGTACGATCTCGCACAAAATAGATTAATGAGGCGTTCAGAGCTAAAGTGGATCAAGTCACAAATTTTCATAAATCGAGTTTCATTCATTTTCTGATTATCTGAAGTTGAATTTTTTTCCGAGTAGTATTGGATCAAGTCTTCATTTCAAGCATTCGCCGGAAGGTGACACCAGTCACTTTTGGCTCATAATTTGTTCGCAATGTTCTGAGCCACAGTGGATCAAGTCACCAAAGCGTTGCATCAATGAACACTGTCTCCACTTCTTCTCCATCGCCTTCATTTCTTCTTCATCGTCTTCTCTTCTTCACAATCGTTTCACTTCTTTCCCACTGTCTCCTCTTCATTCCCATTGGCTTCTCTTCTTTCACTTTTTCTCATTTTCCTCTTCGTTGTGTTTTCTTCTTCATGGACTTCCATTGTTCCCTATAGGTTCCCTTCTTCCCCATATAGTCTTTTCTTCTTCGCTATAATATTATATTCATTCACATTGATTCTCTTCTTCCAATTCCTCTTTTCTTCCTCTTTCTTGTCTTTCCTTCTTCCTCATAGTTTTTTCTTCTTCGCCATTGACTTTTCTTCCTTCACTTCGTCTTTCATTCTTACCCTATTATTATTCTTGTCTTCATTCTCTCTTCTTTTCTCTTTTTTGTATTCTGCTAATTTCTTATATTTTTATTCCTCTTATAATTAGGCCTACTCATTTTCCTCCACTCTTACTATAATTTTCCTTTCCTCTCCACTTTTTATCATCTTCCTCTTTTCCTCTTCTCTATCTTGTCTCTTGTCTTATTCCTCTTGTTCTCTTCTCCCTTTCCTTTCCCTTCTCTTTCCTTTCCCCCCCTCTTTCGTCTTTCTTTACTTACTTACTGGCTTTTAAGGAACCCGGAGGTTCATTGCCGCCCTAACATAAGCCCGCCATTGGTCGCTATCCTGAGCAAGATTAATCCAGTCTCTACCATCATATCCCACCTCCCTCAAAGCCATTCTAATATTATCCCTCTATCTACGTCTAGATTTCCAAAAGGTCTTTTTCCTCCGGCCTCCCAACTAACACTCTATATGCATTTCTGGATTCGCCCATACGTGCTACATGTCCTGCCCATCTCAAACGTCTGGATTTAATGTTTCTAATTATGTCAGGTGAAGGATGGAATGCGTGCAGTTCTGCGTTGTGTAACTTTCTCCATTCTCCTGTAACTTCATCCCTCTTAGTCCCAGATATTTTCCTAAGGGCCTTATTCTCAAAAACCCTCAATCTCTGTTCCTCTCTCAAAGTGAAAGTCCAAGTTTCGTCTTTCTTTACCTCTTCTTATATTCCTCTTTTCTGTTATGTTTATTTTTTGCTTTATTCTTCTTTTCCTCCCCTTTACGTCCTATTTTTTAACCTTTATTTCTAGCCTCTCTCTAGGCTCGTTCGTAACATTTTCCCGTTCCTTGTGCTTCACAATAATGAACTTCTGTCACTCCGCGTTGTCACATTGTGTTGCATCGCATTCAGTGTCCAATAAAAATTAAATTTTCAGAGTCTGTTCGCACTTGAAGGCCCTTTCATAAAATATTTGAATAGATTCGCCTGCGCAACATGAAAAATCCATTCACCGGCCGCGTGGCGATCATCACGCCGCTCCGAGACATCGAAAGATCACACACGGAAGTGTGCCTGTCCCATGCATGGCCTACTGAATGCCCACATTGGTTTCTATAGCGACCCTGCGTGCACGACTCTGAAGTGCTGCCGATTGATAACAAATGAATGCGCGAAATGGCCAGTCCATCCGTTATGTGGTAAGTTAAGTGGATGTGACAGAGATTTCCTACAAAATTTACATTCCCCCATTGCTCCATTTCCGTCGTATCTTCTCACCGACTTTAAATGACAATTTTAATCTAAATAAGTTATATCAACATCAGCTGCTTGTCTATGCGGATGACGTGAATACGTTAGGAGAAAATCCACAAACGATTAGTGAAAACACGGGAATTTTACTGGAAGCAAGTAAAGAGATAGGTTTGGAAGTAAATCACGAAAAGACAAACTATAATATGATTATGACTCGTGACGGGAATATTGTACGAAATGGAAATATAAAAATTGGAAATTTATATTTTGAAGAGGTGGAGAAGCAACAGTAACAAATATAAATGATACTCGGGAGGAAATTAAACACAGAATAAATATGGAAATGCCTGTTATTATTCGGTTCAGAAGCTTTTATCATCCAGTCTGAAAGTTAGAATTTATAAAACAATTATATTACCGGTTGTTCTTTATGGTTGTGAAACTTGGACTCTCACTTTGAGAGAGGAACATAGGTTAAGGGTGTTTGAGAATAAGGTGCTTAGGAAAATATTTGGGGCTAAGAGGGATGAAGTTACAGGAGAATGGAGAAAGTTACACAACACAGAACTGCAAGCATTGTATTGTTCACCTGACATTATTAGGAACATAAAATCCAGACGTTTGAGATGGGCAGTGCATGTAGCACGTATGGGCGAATCCAGAAATGCATATAGAGTGTTAGTTGGGAGGCCGGAGGAAAAAGACCTTTAGTGAGGCCGAGACGTAGATGGGAAGATAATATTAAAATGGATTTGAGGGAGGTGGGATATGATGATAGAGAAATGATTAATCTTGCTCAGGATAGGGACCAAAGGCTGGCTTACGTGAGGGCGGCAATGAACCTCCGGGTTCCTTAAAAGCCAGTAAGTATATAAGTAAGTACGTAAGTAAGTAAATCAACCAATTGACGGTCGTATGTAAGTAACATTCTGTACGTTGAGTTGAAATTGATGTTAAGTATGCTCGTGTCACACCCGGTAGTTTTTAAGTGGGTAAAATTAAAACTATCTGAAAGAGAGAGGTCTAACCCTTAGAGGGGTGCAGTTAATACAGTTCATTTTAAAAAAGTGACAGAGAATTCTTCGAATCTACATAATCACATGAAACGTTTATGTTGTTCGTGATTGTTACTGTGAGCATGATTAGGATTGTAAGTATGTTTGGGATTTGAAATAAAAGTTCGATATTTCTGTCTTCATACTCCCCATATGTAAATTTAACAAGGCGGAGCCTTCTCGTCAACTACTTAATAACCGTTTCCTTATTCCATGAGGCCTACTCTCCAGACAACAATGCAATTGATAGTCAAAACAATTCACACATTAGTGAGAAGCCAACGAGTTGTTTGAAATTGTAAAGCACATTATTTATTTATCTATCTATTTTGTTTATTTATTTAGTTAGATATTTAGTTATTTGTTTGTTTATTTGTTAATTCTTTTCTTTGTTTACTTATTTACTTATCTCCTTATTTATTTATCTATTTTGTTATTTAGTTATTCATTTGTTTGTTTGGTTTGTTTCTTTGTTTTGTGTGTTTGGTTTGTTTTGTTTTGCTTGCTTGTTTTCTTTGTTACGTTTCTTTATATTTTTGTTTTGATTTGTTAGTTTATTTGTTTATTTATTTAATTTACTTATTTACTTAATACTTATTCATTTACCTATTTATTAATTCATGTATTTACTTATGTAGAGCTTAGGTTATCAGACCTTCTCTTCCACACCACCAGAAATGTAATACAAATACAATAAAAAGTGTACAGTAGTGGAAAAAAAAAACCGGACGGACCCTTGTAGCTGATTTCAGAGCCTTGTTCACTCCAGAGCACGATAGAGTGGTAAGTAAGACTTTCGTGGTTCGAATCCTGCCTGGGAAGAAAACTTTTTTTTTTTTGTTCCTTATTCAAATTTATTCCCAATACTTTTCGATTGCAGCGATATTTTACTACTTAATTAACTTATTATTCCCAGAACATAAATTTTATCAGTAATCGAAAAGTACTGGGAATAATTTTGAATAAGGAACAAAAAAAAAAGTTTTCTTCCCAGGCAGGATTCGAACCACGGAAGTCTTAGTTACTAGTCTATCGTGCTATGTAGTGAACAAGGCTCTGAAATCAGCTGCAAGGGTCGGTCTGGTTTTTTTGCCACTACTGTACATCACCATCATCATCATGCAAATTAATCTAATATAATAACTTGTGACACACTGAAACTAATATAAAACTATTGCACATACAAGTTGAAATTCGAAATAATACAAATTAGTCTAAAATGTTTTTACAGAGATTTCGATTCTTTTGAAAATTAATACCACAGTTAAATATTTTACAAATATAGTGCATATTCTAAATTAAATATTTCTATCTTTATACTCCCCGTATTTATTAATGAACAACATTTGTGTATGAATAATAGTATTTAAGTTAAAATTGAGTTTAATGTTTCGTTAAGCTTTTACTCTTTTCTTTAATAAGCGTTTCACTTGAATATTTTTCCACGTCCATCCCACACAGAGTTAGAGTTCCCACACAGAACTTGTCGCTAGGGAACCCATTCTTCATAACAAAACTATACTGAAATAGATCCATTATAGTGCACTTATTGTTACTTAGTTACCATTACAGTATAGTTTTACGAAGGCTTTGGAATAATATTGCTCTAAATTTTCAATGAAAAATATACTGTATTTTCGATCGCGCAAAAAATGTTGCACAATCCACGTTTATTTTGTTTGTTTCATTTGCTTGTTTTGTTTGTTTCATTTGCATGTTTTTTTTTGTTTCGTTTCCTTGTTTTGTTTGTTTCGTTTGCTTGTTTTGTTTGTTTCCTTTGCTTGTTTTGTTTGTTTCCTTTGCTTGTTTTGTTCGTTTCCTTTGCTTGTTTTGTTCGTTTCCTTTGCTTGTTTTGTTTGTTTCTTTTGCTTGTTTTGTTTGTTTCTTTTGCTTGTTTTGTTTGTTTCTTTTGCTTGTTTTGTTTGTTTCCTTTACTTCTTTTGTTTGTTTCATTTGCTTGTTTTTTGTTTCGTATGCTTATCTTGCTTGTTTCATTTGTTTTTCTTGTTTGTTTCAGTTGTTTGTTTTGTTTGTTTCGTTTGCTTGTTTTGTTTGTTTCGTTTCCTTGTTTTGTTTGTTTCGTTTGCTTGTTTTGTACGTTTCGTTTGCTTGTTTTGTTTGTTTCGTTTGCTTGTTTTGTTTGTTTCGTTTGCTTGTTTTGTTTGTTTCGTTTGCTTGTTTTGTTTGTTTTGTTTGTTTGCTTGTTTTGTTTGTTTCGTTTGCTTGTTTTCTTTGTTTCGTTTGCTTGTTTTGTTTGTTTCGTTTGCTTGTTTTGTTTGTTTCGTTTGCTTGTTTTGTACGTTTCGTTTGCTTGTTTTCTTTGTTTCGTTTGCTTGTTTTGTTTGTTTCGTTTGCTTGTTTTGTACGTTTCGTTTGCTTGTTTTGTTTGTTTCGTTTGCTTGTTTTCTTTGTTTCGTTTGCTTGTTTTCTTTGTTTGGTTTGCTTGTTTTCTTTGTTTCGTTTGCTTGTTTTGTTTGTTTCGTTTGCTTGTTTTGTTTGTTTCGTTTGCTTGTTTTGTACGTTTCGTTTGCTTGTTTTGTTTGTTTCGTTTGCTTGTTTTCTTTGTTTCGTTTGCTTGTTTTGTTTGTTTCGTTTGCTTGTTTTCTTTGTTTCGTTTGCTTGTTTTCTTTGTTTCGTTTGCTTGTTTTGTTTGTTTCGTTTGCTTGTTTTCTTTGTTTCGTTTGCTTGTTTTCTTTGTTTCGTTTGCTTGTTTTCTTTGTTTGGTTTGCTTGTTTTGTTTGTTTGGTTTGCTTGTTTTGTACGTTTCGTTTGCTTGTTTTGTTTGTTTCATTTATTTTAGTTTTGTTTTTGTTTTATTATGTTTTGTTTCGTTCGTTTGTTTTGTTTATATTGTGTTTATTTATTTATTTATTATTTATTTAATTTACTTATTTACTCATTTATCTATTTATTCATTTACTTATTTACTTATGTAGAGCTTAGGTCATCAGACCTTCTCTTCCATTCCTCCAGAAAAGTAATACCGTTTTGTTTTTGTTCCAGGTACGTGTTAGCTGAGTCTTCTTCAAGGGCTAAGGTAGGAATGCAGACATAATATTCAGAGTGCGTGTGGGTGAATCAGTCAGTCTACCAGACGTCTATGCACACCATATTATTACTCCTTCCTTAATGCTTTGAAAAAAGTTGTACAGTACCGTACACGAGCCTTTTAGTTATAGTATAGAATCAATGTGTGAGCTTTGTGTATTGACTTTCTGTAGAGCGCTTTGTGGAATAAACTTTCCTATTGCGTCGCAATCGATTTGAGTAATACAGGATGTTCTGATGAATCACTTACGGGCGATATGGACGCGGTGCATAGCGCAAAGTAGATTACCTAGTCACATAGGGCCGTATTCATAGACATTTTTAGCGTGGGTTTCCGGTGGATGAACAGCGTTTATCGTATTCATAAACCAGTGTTAGCGATAGGATATGATTTGAATTCTGTTCTAGTAACCAGTGGATAGCCGGGGCTAGCTTAGTACGCTCGTAGCGCGTGCTGCGAAATGTCTATAAATAGCACCCTTACTCACCAGCAATAATACCAATAGTTCTAGAAAGACAACTATACAAAATTATGGTCATTTCATTAGTTCTAATAGAGGGAGGTGAATCGGGGTAATTTCAGAAAAGTAAGAATGCCGGCTTACAGGTAGCAGAAATAATCTTCATGCTGTTAGTAATAAATTATACAGTGGTATTCAATGTTTTTTTGCTAGTGTACCTCCAAAATGTATTTTTGTTTATCTTCGTAGTCTTAAACTGCATTGTATTTATATAACAAATAATAAAAAAACTATGATGTTGTAGGCTATGCAAAATATATTATTATTATTATTATTATTATTATTATTATTATTATTATTATTATTATTATTATTATTATTACTAGCCGTACCCGTGCGCTCCGCTGCACCCTTTAGAAATAAATATAAAGTAATTACACAATTAAAATAGGACATTTGATCCAGGGAACATTCGTGTTTGATAGAAGGATAAATCGTTTAATATGCTACTTAATTTAAATTGTATTTAAAATATTAAAATGCGATCATTTTGATCCAGAGACCACTCATTTGGTGCAATGACAATTCCTTTAACATGTTTCTTAATTGTTATTACCAATTATTTTTGGAAAAGTAAAATTAACAGAAAAATTTTGGCTACAGATTTATTATTATGTTTATATTATATTATATTATATTATATTATATTATATTATATTATATTATATTATATTATATTATACTATATTATGTAAAAAGTGTGTTGATAATGGATGTACTCGAATTAGAAAGTTTTTAATTTGTTGTGGGAGCTCTTGAATCTCAGGAGGAACAGCTTTTACAACAGCGCAACATAATCTGCTTGGCTCATTACCCAATTTTTTTGCATTGCATTTATTGCATATATATTTTATGTAATTTAATACGATTCAATTGAGCATAGTTAAAATCTGAATTATACAATAATGGATTGCCAAGCTAACGTACTATTACTGCATACGAAATCAATACACTCTCGTTGTTCGTTAATTCTCTGAGATAAAAATGAATATATTCATAAACATTATTTTAAGAAATACAGGAAATAAATATACAGAATAACCTATCAAGTTTTCTGTGCATAAGAAGCTATTTTAATCTTACCTGTCCTCAATTCACTCACAAGTTACTGTAATAACATTATAGCATTATGTCCATCCAGAGAAACTACACTTTCCAATGATGAAATAATAATTAATTATACAAATCGGTTAATTTATCTTCCAATATTACTTCATACAAACACAGAAACATTGTCTGTAGGCTATGTTTCATAGCTTTCGATTGTTATGTTCAAGGCTTCTTATAGACGAAGTCATTTGTTTTTTATTTCAATACACCGCTTTAGATGGCAGTTATTTTAACTTTAAAACTCATTTATCTCATTAAATGTCAGTCCTATCAAAATTTTTCAAAGAATTAAACTTATCAGAAATTATGTTTAAAGAAACTTTTGTTATGTGACATTTTTCACAAAAATCAATAATAAGCGAGATATTTCGATTTATCTAATTCAGACCCCGTCATAACCCTCCTTTTAAATAATGTATTTTGAAAGCCATATAGCCTAAAATCTAAGTTACAACGAACTTAATTTATATTCTAATTTTCATCGAAATCGGTTCAGCCATTATCGCGTGAAAAGGTAACAAACATACAGACAGACAGGCAGACATACAAACAAAAATTTCAAAAAGCGATTTTCGGTTTCAGGGTGGTTAATGTTATATGTTAGGACCAATTATTTTTGGAAAATCGATAATTACCAGAAAAATTTCGGCTACAGATTTATTATTATTATTATTATTATTATTATTATTATTATTATTATTATTATTATTATTATTATTATTATTATAGGCCTACGTATTGTGGGTCCCTATCACCATGGAATAGCGCGTATTCCTCGTCTGGTCAACGAATCTGGAAGTTAGAATTTATAAAACAGTTATATTACCGGTTGTTTTGTATGGTTGCGAAACTTGGACTCTCACTTTGAGAGAGGAACAGAGGCTAAGGGTATTTATATTCTCTATGGAATTGAGTTCAGGCGAGTTGACCAGCCAAGTCAAAAGAGGTGTATTGAGGTTCTTCAAGAAACATTTGACAAACTCTGCCATTGACAGGATCCACAGTCTTGCATAAAAATTGACTTTTCAGTTTTGTTGAACCAATCCCTAAGTTGTGAAATCAAGCAAGTCTGCAGTATTTTGATGCCTCAAAGAATGCACAAATGCAAGCGATGGACCATCTCCTCGTGCACTCTCGAAAACTTTTCAGGAAAAACAATCCGTATCGTGTGTACAATCCTTTACATAAATTCTGGGATAGTGCGAGGTTTACTTGCAAATATACTATCCTTAAAAAATCCCCATAAAAAGAAATGCAGAGGAGTTAAGTCTGGAGATCGTGGCGGCTAAGCAATTGGAAATACTTCGTGAAGCAAGGTTTAAACATACTGTGCATAATAGGGAGGAGTCGCTCATTTCTTGTACCAATGCAAATACTCATGGAATAGAAATGGCGCTTTCTGGTAGACAAATTTGTGACTAGATCGACTTCTAGGAGGCAAACGCATAACCAGATCGAGCGTACGGCACCGGTAAAGATTTTTAGTAGCAGAGATGTGCAACACATCCAAAAATCGTAAAGATTAGTCAATTTTTCGAGTGATCGCTTACTTATGAAACACCCTGTATGTTTCATAATGGCGCATCAAGGGTTCATCCTCCTTATTTTGGGTAAAAGTAGGTTTTGAATTTATTGTTTTCTATTAGTATTTTAAATAGCATGAACAAACAACGTTTACATTATTTTGATAGAAGTCACCGTGTTTTAAGAAGTTAGAAAATGGACAGGCGTACTATGTCGGTATTAAATGCCGCTTGCACGAAGCATCACGTCAGGCGGGCGTGACTGACGTCCTTATAGCTGCATTGTTATTGTTTACTGCGGCTTCGGGTTTCTGAAGAAACAAGATGAAGTGAAATGTTGTCTTGCTTACGTGTGACGTGAGCTCTACTGGAGCTGTCATCAGCGTGACGTGACCCAGAACAGTTGAAGGACGAGGGTTACAAATGCACTGTCCGCCACTTTACCGAAATTAGGAGAGACTTTCAAATAACGAAAAACCATTTTTACAGATTCCTGTCATTGCTAGAAATGCACCAGAACGTGTTTTGTCTGCAGCGCAAGAAATGTTGGCCTGGTTTAGCGTTTTGTGTATTGGCAAATACTACTTCCATACCTACGATGTTTCTGAAATGTCTTTGACTTCCAGCAGGGCAAATATTTTCTCTTCCAAACAGTTGCCTTTTGCGTAGTCATATTAAAATCGTAATCCACTTTTTCTAGAAGAAAACTTTTAATTTTCGATACATTGGCAATAGACATATGTAAGATTCGAACAATTTGTAAGGCAAGGCTACGAACTGCAAATGCCTGTCCAAAACTTTACCGAAATTAGAAAATTCTTCCATAACAAATATAATATGTTTTTCTTCACTGTCGAATATTTCATAAGGAAGTGACACATATTTTTGTTCATAGTTTTCCTCCCAAATGGAGATTATTTACTGCAAACCTTTAAGCTTTCAGCTTTTTCCAAATCTCCCGGAAAAAATGTAACTTTTTAAAATTTATTTTCAGAAAAAAAAAAGTTACATTTGTTCACATTAAATTTTTGCACATTTAAAGGACAAAACTAAAATTCTTTCAGTTAATATTATTATCATAATACACTGCTCTCTTAAATTGTCTGAGCATTTTTAAAATTAATTAAGTATTTTTTCAAAATACACTTTGAAATGTTTAAGGGATTAGGTACAGCTTACAGCAGTAAAATTTTGGAAATATTTCACATTTTTTCCTCCATTACTGTATCTTGTACAATAATGAAAATTAGTGTAAAACACTGTCCTTCTGCTATATGAAAAAAAAAAAACATTTTTACAATTTAAAAAAATTATTTACATTTTTTTCTTCTTTCCAGAATTCAATTCGCTGTGCAGCGATGAAGCGTTTCCGACATAACTCAAAAACTATTAAACATTCTGTGATGAAATTTTTTTGTGTATTTATGCATGTCATATCTACAATATGTTGGAAGATCACTTTTCTACCTTTGATAGATTGTCTGATAAAACATAAATTCATTTTAAAAGTGGTGAAATATCAGTATTTTCTTCTAACACAAAATAAAAAAATGTTTATTAAGGAATGCAGTTGAAAGAGCATGATATTGTAAACATGAGTTTCAGCAATAAAATAAAAGAGAGAGAACATGAAAAATTAATAATTTTATGAGTTATGAGGGAAAAGCTTCTTCATTGCACAGTGAACTGCCAACATTTTGAATTAAAAATATACTTACTTACTTACTACTTACTTACTTACTTACTTACTTACTTACTTACTTACTTACTTACTTACTTACTTACTGGCTTTTAAGGAACCCGAGGTTCATTGCCGCCCTCACATAAGCCCGCCATTGGTCTCTATCCTAAGCAAGATTAATCCATTCTCTATCATCATATCCCACCTCCCTCAAATCCATTTTAATATTATCTTCCCATCTACGTCTCGGCCTCCCTAAAGGTCTTTTTCCCTCCCAACTAACACTCTATATGCATTTCTAGATTCATCCATACGTGCTACATGCCCTGCCCATGTCAAACGTCTGGATTTAATGTTCCTAATTATGTCAGGTGAAGAATACAATGCGTGCAGTTCTGTGTTGTGTAACTTTCTCCATTCTCCTGTAACTTCATCCCTCTTAGCCCTAAATATTTTCCTAAGCACCTTATTCTCAAGAATTAAAACTTATGGATATTATATATATATATATATATATATATATATATATAATTTTTTTGAATCGTAAAAATATTTTTTTTCATATAGGCCTAGCAGAAAGACAGTATTTTACACTTACCAATTTTCATTATTGTACAAGATACAGTAATGGAGGAAAGAAATGTTCAATATTTCCAAAAATGTTACTGCTGTAAGCTGTACCTAACCCCTTAACATAAAACAGTTTTTTTATGTTAAAGGAAGAGAAAACGAGGAAAATTGAGTTAAAATTTCTTTTTTTTTTGTTTGAACTAGGTATTTCAAAGTATAACCCTTTGAAATTAATGACATTATTTACGCGTCACCCTGTATAGCACATGGAGAATACCATATTTTCCTAAGAAGCATTACTTGTCCTGTGTGGCAATAAAATGAAGGCTTAGAAAATATAAGTGGTTCTGCCACTTCTCTCTAAGAGAAATTTCACTTTGTCGCATCTGGTTTTGAACTCCTAGTATCCAGCTTAAAAATAGAGGTCTAACCTTTCGGTTAAAAGTGTCTTAAGGGGGCTCATACAGTGGTGGTGCTGCACATTATAAACCTTTCAGAAATTTTTTAATTTCTCAGAGATAATTCAGAGGATATTTCTCATTTTTTGTACAGAAATAAGTGGTATTTGGGCCTCTCATTTGGGATTAACAAATTTATAATTATCAAATTAATTTATTATTTTTATTAACACAATTTAAAGGGAAGAATTTTCTGATAATTAAGAGGAAAAACATTGCATCTCCCCAAAAACATCAGATTCTAAATTTATATTTTTATTTCTGACTGTAGAAATGCAGTGTTATAGGATGGACCAGAGTGAACTTCCTTCCAGAATTGCAAAGGTTTTGAATTACATTTTTTTTTATGTTACCATAAGGAGAGAAGTCACTTTTATTTTACATTATTTACTTAAAATTGATGAAATTATGCTTATATCGTCATGGAAGTAGTTCATCCTCTACAGTTTGAATAGCTACAGATATCCTGAAAATTTGAAAGAATTTGGGCAAATAGTTCAAGAGATATCTTGTTTTTAGTTTGAAAAATAGCAGAAAATTATTTCCTTTAAATTTTGTAATTAAAAGTAATGAACTATTATGATAATTACAAATTTGTTGATGCCAAATGAGAGGCCAAAATACCACTTATTTCTGTATAAAAAATGAGAAAGATCCACTGAATTATCTCTGAGATATTTAAAATTTTTTGAAAGGTTTACAATCTGCAGCACTGCTACTGTATGAGCCCCCTTAAATAAAGGGCAACATTATAGCTACTTGACGTGAACAGACGGCAAGAAAACTAGAGAAGATGCAAGGAAAAATGCTTCCTGAATCTGGACGTAATGTAGCCTACCTAGAGCTCTGCGGCGACTTAAAGTAAGTAAATAATTCAGATATGCAGCACGGTTCCTTGACTCCGCTCGTACTGTGAGATGAAACGGCCGTATTTATCCATATACTCAGTGGCTCTTAAAAATAAACGACTGTGGATACGCAAATAAAGTTTTAGAACCCTGTGACCATGGCCAGAGGCATATGTGAGGGGATGGGCATAAAAGACATCCAGAGAGATGAGCCTTTTCAGGCTAACGACTGATGCTCCGACTTCATTTCATCTCGGAAGGACATTTCGCACAAGATACTCTCCAAACTGTGGCTGAAGCTCGAGTTCTGTTTCTAACCAGTAATTATGCGGGTCGAGTCCCGGTAGACTCGCCATCTCTTTATGTGCCTTACCTTAAGCTTGATGTATTTTTATACTAAAGATTGTTTGACGTAACATTCCATGACGAAAATGTGTAACGAATCTGATGCATAAGTAATTCGTGACGAATGAAAGATGTAGTCGTCACGACACAAGGTCAGTCCTTTACAAACAGCAATTTATAGACATGAATATTAGTACGCTTTAAAGGAAGCTTTTAATAGAAAAAGAAGCAACTTCTGCGGACCTCTGGAGAAAACTAAGGAAGAGACTTGTGAAGTGCTTTGTGTGGAGTGTAGAATTGTATGTGGTAGAAACATGGACATTACAGCCAAGGTGAAGAGAAACGAGTACACCTTTTCCAGTTGTATTTCAGAAAATATCAAATGTATTTCAGATTGTGCAAATCAAGATTTCAGGTATAACTCCCTGTAAAGTTGATTTGAATAATTTCGAGGGAAAAATTGTTCCTAGGCCGGGCATCGAACCCGGGACCTTTGGTTTAACGTACCAACGCTCTACCACTGAGCTACCCGGGAACTCTACCCGACACCGATTCCAATTTTTTCCTCTATATCCACAGACCTCAAAGTGGGCTGACAACCGTCAAGCAACCAACTTCGAGTGCACACTAACTCTGTGTGACTTAAATTGTGGTTTTCTGTTAACGAACAGTGACGTGTAATATGCAAATCAAGATTTCAGGTATAACTCCTGTAAAGTTGATTTGAATAATTTCAGGGAAAAAATTGTTCCTAGGCCGGGCATCGAACCCGGGACCTTTGGTTTAACGTACCAACGCTCTACCACTGAGCTACCCGGGAACTCTACCCGACACCGATCCAATTTTTCCCTATATCCACAGACCTCAAAGTGGGCTGACAACCGTCAAGCAACCAACTTCGAGTGCACACTAACTCTGTGTGACTTAAATTGTGGTTTTCTGTTAAGAATAGTGACGTGTATTATGCAAATCAAGATTTCAGGTATAACTCCCTGTAAAGTTGATTTGAATAATTTCCAGGAAAAATTGTTCCTAGGCCGGGCATCGAACCCGGGACCTTTGGTTTAACGTACCAACGCTCTACCACTGAGCTACCCGGGAACTCTACCCGAACCCGACACCGATCCAATTTTTCCCTCTATATCCACAGACCTCAAAGTGGGCTGACAACCGTCAAGCAACCAACTTCGAGTGCACACGTGTGACTTAAATTGTGGTTTTCTGTTAACGAACAGTGACGTGTATTATGCAAATCAAGATTTCAGGTATAACTCCCTGTAAAGTTGATTTGAATAATTTCCAGGGAAAAATTGTTCCGAGACCGGGCATCGAACCCGGGACCTTTGGTTTAACGTACCAACGCTCTACCACTGAGCTACCCGGGAACTCTACCCGACACCGATCCAATTTTTCCCTCTATATCCACAGACCTCAAAGTGGGCTGACAACCGTCAAGCAACCAACTTCGAGTGCACACTAACTCCGTGTGACTTAAATTTTGGTTTTCTGTTAACGAATAGTGACGTGTATTATGCAAATCAAGATTTCAGGTATAACTCCCTGTAAAGTTGATTTGAATAATTTCCAGGGAAAAATTGTTCCTAGGCCGGGCATCGAACCCGGGACCTTTGGTTTAACGTACCAACGCTCTACCACTGAGCTACCCCGGGAACTCTACCCGACACAGATTAGTCAATAAAATTTCAGAAATTATCAGTTATATTTCAAATTTGTCAATTCAATTTCAGATAGTGTCAATTGCATTTCAAATGGTATCAAATGTATTTCAGATTTGTCAATTGTATTAATGAGACATTTGCAATGATGAAGATATCGGAATAGAAGTTGAGTTTGTCAACCGAGAGTGAGATTCAGAAGACAATTGGGACGATTTGTACATCTCCTATGCCTGACACGATGCCCATTGTCGTGGAATTATCACAATGCAGTCGTACCAACATAACACTTCTCTCCCCCCTCTGCTAAATCTGTGATCAGTCGATTCCCCTCCTTTCCCAATGGACGTCCCCTCCGCCAATCAGGAAAGCTTTATATTGTCTCCCCAACTGCAACATGGCGCTCCTTCCCTTCTCAAATTATCATACGTTTTAGAATGTGGCTTTCTCCACAAATTGATAGCGTCTTAGAAGGTAATGTTCTTTTATTCTTAATTCGAAATTCACGCAACCTTCTGTTTTTATTTTACTTTATAACATCTATTATCAGGCAGTACATTTCACTTGCCGATATGTGTCAGAGAAAGAACTATTATATTGTTTGTGTACATCTGAAGTGTGATTAGTGTAATATGTTACTAGTCAGCGATGTATGCAATGGAGGGGGAAAGGAACAGGCTCCACTACCCCATTATCTCCTGACCTAGTTGCCTCATAAGTGGTGTCCTTTTGGTATCACTTGTGAGGTTCAGACCTGTCTTCGAACAGTTGACTAAACAACAGCCACTTAGAAGCAAATTGGAATATGCTACCTTAAATTTGAATTCTCGTTGCAAGGACAACATTCATTCGTTTAGTTCATACGTAATAAATTCTTTAGGTTCCCATATTATAAAACATCCAAAGTACCTTGTCCATTCCAGTTCCTAACGTGATTATTGAGATCAGTTTTTATTTGCACACTTTCAATGACAGAAGAATCGTCGACCTGGTTGGCGAGTTGGTATAGCGCTGGCCTTCTATGCCCAAGGTTGCGGGTTCGATCCCGGGCCAGGTCGATGGCATTTAAGTGTGCTTAAATGCGACAGGCTCATGTCAGTAGATTTACTGGCATGTGAAAGAACTCCTGCGGGACATAATTCCGGCACATCCAGCGACGCTGATATAACCTCTGCAGTTGCGAGCGTCGTTAAATAAAACATAACATTTTAACATTTAACAGAAGAATCACTTACAGTACAATACTAGATGATATTTATGAGAAAACTGTGGGAAAATCGCAATATAGCGAACGTAGAAGCTCCGCCCACGACCCCTTCCACTTTTCCCCTACTCTCTACGTGATAGGCGAGTGTTGTGTCGAATGCACATTTCATGTGGGTGGGGGTAACTTCCCCTACTGGCGTTCGCTATATTGCGATTTATCCAAATCTGTTAACAAATAATATTGAATTTGGCTGAAATACTCAAACTGATTCCATTTTATATCCCAAGATTAAGAAAATGTAAGCCTATTCCATATTAACTCGCCAATAATTAAAATGTTGAAGAACTTCATTTCACTGAGTGAGGAAATTATTTATTTTTTTTTCGGCACAGAAAAATTATTCAGAAGACAAAATTTATAAAAAATGATCTGCATATATCACATCACATTGCTTTTTTTTCCTTGAATAACTAAATTATTTCCTTGTTTTGGTCCTATAATTTATTATCGATTTATTCAATATCTGATGTTTTGTGAATACTTATTCATTATAAACCATACTTCTCTTTTATTGTTTCATTTTTTCTATTTCTATTGTTTATGGTTTCATTTTTTCTATTTCTATTGTTAATGAGTTTTATGTTCTTATTTTATAACTGCTACTCATGTATTATCAATGTTATAAGTTAAATTCGTCTTTTTTATTTATGTGAAAAAGGTCCTTTGATGGGCATGTAGTCTTTAGAGATACGGTATATAAATAAATTATGTGAAATTTCATCATTCAGTCAGATTATTTTCTCTATTATTATTTTATTTTTTTAGTAGGTTATTTTACGACGCTTTATCAACAGCTTAGGTTATTTAGCGTCTGAATGAGATGAAGGTGATAATGCAGGTGAAATGAGTCCGGGGTCCAGCACCGAAAGTTACCCAGCATTTGCTCATCTTGGGTTGAGGGAAAACCCCGGAAAAAGCCTCAACCAGGTAACTTGCCCGACCGGGAATCGAACCCGGCCACCTGGTTTCGCGGCCAGACGCGCTGACCGTTACTCCACAGGTGTGGACTCTCTATTATTATTATTATTATTATTATTATTATTATTATTATTATTATTATTATTATTATTACCGGTATTATCGTTTTTGTTGATGGTAGTGATGGTGTAGCGAGTTCAGTGGTGTACTTGTATCCAAGTTTGCCTTCCATTCGGAAGATTCTACGTTCGAGGGGTGTACATCCTGACATGGTTTTGTTTGTGATTTTCCAGATCTCTCCAAGCAAATCCTGGCAAAGTCCACCTCCAGCTTCCTTCCCATAATTCCACTCATCTCCTGCAGTATACCAGCCATCTGTCCTGGAAGTATCCCAGCTGGCAGAGTTGTGCTTCCCTCTGTCGACAAACGAGAGAAACTGTAACGGCATGGAGCATTTTCGGCATTTAGTGACAATTGAACACTTCGTATTAAAAATATTAGGTCTATAAATGATATCACATGTGATATTAGCTAAGACTATTTCGTTAATAGAATATTCAATAAAGAGTATCAATAAAATAAAAATATTTTTTATTCAATTTATTTTACTTGTGTAATGAAATTTTTACGTTGGAACTACAGATGGATAAGTGAACAGGGGAAGGATGTGAATTATTGAATTTTGTTAAACTGAATGTAATCTAAAAGAAAAAAATTAAAGTTGTCATGTAACCTATTTTAATTCTAAAGAAAAGTTTGATAATTTATGTTATGGATCTCAGTACACACTTATAGTATATATTGTAATTGAAAAAAAGTTTTATTTGGAATTGGCAGCCTTTAAAAGTAAAAGTATTTGAAGATAACGATGCTGGTTGTTTGTTTTGTAGTTTGTTTATAATGAGATTAAGATGTCCCTCTTTAATTTGTACAGTTGCAGAAAAAAGAATGGGTCGCTTAATTTTTATGTTACAGATACAATACATTGCGCATATGCAGTAAACAAGAGCGCCTATATATGAGCCGTTCAAGCAGAAGTGGTGTAAGACAAAATTTGGTAATGGGGTTAGAGTAAACATTCTGTAAAATACAGCGCAAAGAAGCAATTAATATTGAATTTATTTAAACTATTAGTAGTCAGTGGATAGCAAGGAGGACATATTAATTGCTACTTTGCGCTGTATTTTACAGAATTTTTACTTTAACTCTCATTACCCAAATTTGACTTACACCACTTCTGCTCTGAACGACTCATATGAAGAGTGCAGGAGAAAAACTATTAGTCACAATTCTCATAAGCATGCTGTTATCGTGTCATCATCTAATTCTATATAGGGTAGAGTAGCATAAATCGCACCACCTCCTAAATGGCACCACTGCTAGTTTAAAACAAGTTACTGTAGTAGTGTGGCATCTAGTGGTTACTTACTTACAAATGGCTTTTAAAGAACCCGAAGGTTCATTGCCGCCCTCATAAGCCCGCCATCGGTCCCTATCCTGTGCAAGATTAAGCCAGTCTCTATCATCATACCCCACCTCCCTCAAATCCATTTTAATATTATCCTCCCATCTACGTCTCGGCCTCCCTAAAGGTCTTTTTCCTCGGTCTCCCAACTAACACTCTATATGCATTTCTGGATTCGCCCATACGTGCTACACGCCCTGCCCATCTCAAACGTCTGGATTTCAAGTTCCTAATTATGTCAGGTGAAGAATACAATGCGTGCAGTTCTGTGTTGTGTAACTTTCTCCATTCTCCTGTAACTTCATCCCGCTTAGCCCCAAATATTTTCCTAAGCACCTTATTCTCAAACACCCTGAACCTATGTTCCTCTCTCAGAGTGAGAGTCCAAGTTTCACAGCCAAATAGAAGAACCGGTAATATAACTGCTTTATAAATTCTAACTTTCAGATTTTTGGACAGCAGACTGGATGATAAGAGCTTCTCAACCGAATAATAACACGCATTTCCCATATTTATTCTGCGTTTAATTTCCTCCCGAGTGTCATTTATATTTGTTACTGTTGCTCCAAGATATTTGAAATTTTCCACCTCTTCGAAGGATAAATCTCCAATATTTATATTTCCATTTCGTACAATATTCCCGTCACGAGACATAATCATATACTTTGTCTTTTCGGGATTTACTTCAAACCGATCGCTTTACTTGCTTCAAGTAAAATTTCCGTGTTTTCTCTAACCGTTTGTGTATTTTCTCCTAACATATTCACGTCATCTGCATAGACAAGAAGCTGATGTAGCCCGTTCAATTCCAAACCCTGTCTGTTATCCTGAACTTTCCTAATGGCATATTCTAAAGCGAAGTTAAAAAGTAAAGGTGATAGTGCATCTCCTGCTTTAGCCCGCAGTGAATTGGAAAAGGATCAGATAGAAACTGACCTATACGGACTCTGCTGTATGTTTCACTGAGACACATTTTAATTAATCGAACTAGTTTCTTGGGAATACCAAATTCAATAAGAATATCATATAATACTTCCTCTTAACCGAGTCATATGCCTAGTGGTATTGTTACAATCTACCATATGACTTCCACCATGTCATGATTTCTGCCACTTCTTTGTGTCAGCAGCGTGGTGATAGTGTATCTAATGCAATCGCTCAGATGGATGTATATTTACATTGGTTTAAGGAAATATTAAAGAACATTTAACTTAGTAGGATTTTCGAACATGTGGTGATTATAGGCTAGAATGAAGGAAATAATAACTTATGACGTAGTTTCTCAATTCGCACCACTTTGTAGGTGCCTAATTCGCACCGGTGCGATATGAGCAACTGTAGCAATTCTAGCCGTAGGGGAGACTGTTGTACCTTTAAACACTTTTCACGTTTTATTTATTTTTTTAATTTTGGGAAATGAAATTTTTTAAATGAAAAAATGCTTGAAATAATTATTGATGATTCCTTTACAACTTCCTGTATGTATTTTCCTGCTTTACAGATCTATTAAGGATGGAAAAATAAAATGAAGAGATATGTAATGTGTTCAAAGGTACAACAGGATCATGTACCTTGAATATACCCTCTTGTAAGTTGGAACACATGGAATATAGGTGGGGAATATAGCTGTAAAACTGACAATCATATTTAAATGTATTTGCAATCATAAACCAGAGCAGGCTTCTCTGATTTAGATTTGATTTCCTGGAGGTGCAATAACTGCTTCAACAGCTTTCTTCAAGGCATCCGGATCAATTGGGGACCTCTTTAATTCCAGACTTACTTCGTGACATGACCTTAAAATAAAAGAAAAACAAAAACCGATAGTATCGTGTAATTTGGAACATGTTCCAATGTACAAGATGCTTTGTGTTCAAAGGTACAAGAGGGTGCACGTTTAAACAAATATGGCTCTGAAAACTAAGAGAATCAAATAAATCATGGAAATTAAAATATTATTACTCACCAGATGATAGGGAACACACCGTACTTGAAAGATATTAACAAATGCAATCTGGTTTTGTGTTAGAAAACATAAATCAATGAACGAAATGTTTACTTTTGGTACTAAAAACTTCTTTTTTGTCCACGGAACTCACACTTTGCAATAAATCAAAATGAAACTACGACCAGAGCTACTCAGAGGCTTTCTCTACAATCTACTTCATTTTGAGTCCTCTAGGTAGCAGGCAAAAATTAAAAAACAAAAATGTTCAAAGGTACACTATGCTAATGGTACAACAGTCTCCCCTACAAAAGAAGTCCCCAAAAATTTTAACTGAACCAGGAATGCAACAGGTGGGTGCAACACCAATTCGTGAAAAGAGTGTTAATACAACAAGTGTGTGTTGTACAAGCGCACCAGGTATTTTGTGCCACCTATGATAATTTTCAAACGTCAAACAGTGGATCGTACATTATCAGCTGGTGCTCCTCCAGGATCTTTTTGTTTGCTCTGAGTCAGGTTACATCAACAGTGAACTAGTTGTCGAATAGCTCAAACATTTTATTTGCCACTCAAACCTGCCACCTATACGGCCACCTGTATGCCACCTATACGGCCCATTCCAAAAATTTAGAAGCCATATTATCTCTGGAAAATGGTGTGCTCCTGTTTCAGCTTCCTCGTCATAATACTCATAGGCCCAGCCTTTAGATGTCTCTATCTTCAAACCATTTCGAACAGCTATATCATGAAGCAGTTCTTATGTGGCTTCGAGATAATCGTTGTGAAAAGGTGACGCAGTTTACAGTTTGAACTACCTGGTGAAGCACATGGAAAATGCATAACAATAAAAAACGCATGTAGGAAGTTTAAAGGTTACGTAATTGATGCTCTAGTTTTTCAATTTCATTTGAAGGTGCGTTACTCTCTTTCATTAATTTCAATAAACTTGTAGGCCTAATATATTAAGAGCTTTCCTTCATCCTGTTCCCAGCAGATAAAGAGGTGCGATTTAAGAAACCGCAGGTGCTATTTAGGAAACTAGTTGCCTAAATGGCACCACTGACAAGTGTTTCGAAAATGTCATTCTAATTAAAAATATTGCATCAAATTCAAGGATTCTTTTTTACATGAAAGGTAAATGTTCTGGGAATGTATCTCTGTAAAGAAATGCAGACAATAAAAACTGTATCGTTCAATAAAAATTATAAATGCTAAAGTGGTGCGATATAGGCAACCTTACCTATTACTGCAAACTATATGGCCGGTTTTTCCAAATACTTTTAGAAAATTTAACGACTGTTAAACTCTAAACAGTTTGTTAATTAATAAATTTGTATGTTTTTAACACCAGTTTGGTTTAACAGATTGTTAATTTTAAATGTAGTATTTCGGGCAGTTAACTCGCTTAACAGTTAGTTAAATATGGCCGATGTCTCCACAGCTGTTCTAACAGAAGTTACGAAATTAATATTTTGTGTCTCTCTGTAGGAATGTTTAGCATATGACTGGTAATATAACATTTAAAAATACTTTGGACTGCTTAAATACATCAGTGTTATTTTATTTCTTTCGTATTTCGTATCCATAATAGCAATGAGGAAATATAACCTTACTTTGTAATTATTATTCAGCACGTCACCTACAACTTTCATTTGTCAACTGTTTGTTTATGGAGCGTGGCCTACTATAACAGGTTGTCATTTTATGCAAGTTTCATGACTCACTCTATAATATAGAATTTAAAGATTAATTTTACCCAATCAAAAATTGTCTTACATGTGTAGAATCATTACCAACTGCTGTTGAGTAGTTAAAATAGTGCTAACAGACGTTATAGTTAAGTGTTGGTTATCTTAAACAAAATTATGTTGAACAAATAGAACATACATTAACAAACCGTTAAAAATAAACAGACTGTTAATTTAACATTCGTTAAGCAAAATTAAACATTACTTGGACAAACTGGACATTAGTGTTTTTTATCATAACTGGTAAAGGATAATTATCACCATGGATACAGCCATTCTTCCCTACTTTTTCATTAGAAACAGCAATAATTTTGTGCGAGATCGTGAGTATTTGCTTGTTTTCCGCACAGAACCAATACGCGGTAAGTGTGAAATACCACATTCAGTATTCCCAACGTAACACACATAACAATTTCCCTCTTCTTACCGCTGAAGCGCGACATTCATTTTACTGCTTTAGGCTCTTAACATATTATTTTTAGAGACGTTTAACATAGTAATAATTATAAATTGGAATCTTACCACTGCAATTTCACCTAAATTGCAATGTTAATTATTGTTTTTAAATATTTGCAAAAATTAAGTAAAGTCTACTACTCCACGAAACTTATTGCATTCCTGATACAAGTAACATTAAGGAAGCCGTGAAAAAATCAACAAGATTCCAGATGCCGATGTTATTACTGCAAAATATGTTATATAAATAATATTGTTAAAATATTAAAATGAAAAATAAATCATTACATAACCATACCGTTTGTTTCAAGTTCGCATTTATAGACTGGGGTGGGGGAAGACAGACGTATATCACGGCCTGCTGGAGTATAGTAAACACAGAAAACATTTTATAGCAACAATGTTGAAGAAAGATATTTTGGTTTTCCGAAGTTGCCGTCATTAAACAGAAACCAAGATGGAGATTTCATTGCAACTAATTAGAAATTCCTCTTTCAGGTATGTAATAAACGATCTTCGCACAAAATAATGTACGATACACGCGCGGTATGTTTGTTTTCATGTTCTCGGAAATTAAAAAGCTCAACTACGTTTCGCTTTTTCAATCTTTTCCTCGACCATGAAAACGTCAACATACCGCCCTTGTAACGTATATTACTGTTGCAGTAATGTACTGAATTAGAAGATGTCATCACCCTTAAGAGAATAATTAATAATAGTTTTATAATAGTTTTATTTTCCTGGCAGAGTTAAGGCCATCAGGCCTTCTCTTCCACTCAACCATAATTGTGACTTTGATTGTTTTTTCCCTGTACTCTATGGCCCGTATGCACAGTAGCGTTTGAGACCGGTCTTGAGATTATCTCGAGACAACGACACATACTGTTGACAGTCTTGGGGGTGGGAGAAGAAAGAGTGATGCTAAAACTGATCAGGAAGAGAGAAAGAAATTGCTGGGTCTCTGGCTAAGAAGGAACTGCCTACTGAATGATGCTCTAGAACAGCAGTCGTCATCTCAGTGCACCATGGTGCAGGCACAGTTTGCTCGCTAGCTCAGTTCTATCCCTTGGACATAAACTGTGCAGCAGGAGTTGGGGGACGGAATCAGGTGATGGCAGTGGCGTCCGTTCACTTGTTCAAACCCTTTTAATCAGTATCTAATGGTTATAATAAAAATATATACGAAGAGGCATGTACTTAATTTATTTTAAAAGGATCTGTATAATAAGTAAATCACTTTTCAGTCTAAGAGAAGAAACCAGTTGTATTTTCGGTTATGTATTTTAATGATTTTGAAAGTAAATAGTTTTTTTTTCATATTAAAGTAATTGAGAACTTAAAGACCTATAATGCATTTTCACTGTTACAAAATATTAAACAAATCCAATCCATTAGTAATATTTAAATCATGTCGTCCTATTCCTTTGTTCAAGTGTCGTTAATAAAATAAAATAAATTATCCATTTTTTTATCTGACAAGCACAATATGAGTGTCAGATTCATCAGTAATGCTCACAAATTTGACCACATTACACCCTCGTTCAAATCTTTGTCCTGGCTGCAACTTAGTAATCGTAGAACACTTCATTCGCTCTCTCTTCTTGTTTCTACTCCAAATTATCTTCGTTCCCGGTTTAACTACTTATCCTCCAGTCACAATCTAAACACCAGATCACAGGAGAGCCAAATCTTAGCAATTCCTGCCCATAGAACATCCCACTACTCATCCTCTTTTACTGTCTCAGTCCCCGTGAATGGAATTCTCTACCTCAGACAATAACCACTTTAAAGAAAAGGCTAAACGATTTCTTACGGGCGCAGTCAAATTGAAGTTATAATTGTGATCGAGTTTAATAATTTAATTTAGGTATGACTATCATTATTATTATTATTATTATTATTATTATTATTATTATTATTATTATTATTATTACATAATTATTTTATTGGTCTTGTGAAGATGAATAGAATTGTCAATGTATTATATTGTCTTGTATTGTAGTATTGTATTGCTTTGAATTTTATTACTTTGTATTGTATTGTATTAATTATGTTATTTTCATAGCATTGTAGTAATTTTCTATCATACTGGTTGAGTGGAAGAGAAGGCCGAACGGCCTTAACTCTGCCAGTTAAAATAAACCATTATTATTATTATTATTATTATTATTATTATTATTATTATTATTATTATTATTATTATTATTATTATATATAACAAAACCAATTATTTCTCATCATGTATAACAAATCAAACATGTTATCTTTTCTGTTACAAGACTAAAGTAAATTATTTTATTACAATGTAAATAACAAATGATAAAAATTATTTTCGCTGTTCATTAGGATTGGTTTTCCTGGATTTTTAAATCGCTTTTCAGTTTAAGACAACAAACAAGTTGTACTTTTTCGTTATGTATTGCAACGGTTTTGAAAGCAAATAGTTTTTCTTTCTTCATATTAAAGTAATTGAGAATTTACAGACCTATAATGCATTTTCGCTGTTACAAAATATTAAACAAATCGAATCCATTACTAATATTTAAATCATGTCATCCTATTCCTTTGTTCAAGTGTCGTTAATAAAATAAAATTATCTATTTTTTATCTGATACTATGCATCAAAAAACCAATTATTTGTTATTACGTATAACATATGAAACATATTATCGTTTCTGTTACAAGACTGAAGTAGCCCTAAATTATTTTATTACAATGTAAATAACAAATAATAAAAATTATTTTCGCCGATCATTAGCATTGGTTTTCTTGGATTTTTGAATTCGTTTTTCCCTCACAAACTGGTGAATGTTAGATGTCAATGCTCGTGTAGAACACAATCGAAGAAAACATTGTAAATTATGGTCAGAAAGTTGACTTCTGTGGTGGGATGCGTTGGCTTGGCTCGACACACTGCACACTACTATCTCCTCAGCCAGCGTCTGGGCGCTCCGAACTAGTATGCAGGCCAGTTGACGATGGCTGCTCTAGAAGGAATGATGAACGGAAGAAGAGTTCGGGGCAGAAGAAGATATCAGATGATAGGCGACATTAAGATATATGGATCATATGCGGAGGCTAAGAGGAAGGCGGAAAAGAGGGAAGGTTGGAGAATGCTGGCTTTGCAAGACCTGTCCTTGGGAAAAAACTAAGCCAATGAATGAATTATTGCTAGTTGAGACGTGTAATGATACAGCATATCCAGTCTGCTGTCAAAAAATCTGAAAGTTAGTATTTATAAAACAGTTATATTACCGGCTGTTCTTTATGGTTGTGAAACTTGGACTCTCACTTTGAGAGAGGAACATAGGTTTAGGGTGTTTGAGAATAAGGTGCTTAGGAAAATATTTGGGGCTAAGAGGGATGA
This sequence comes from Periplaneta americana, assembly GCA_025594305.2. Taxonomy (NCBI): domain Eukaryota; kingdom Metazoa; phylum Arthropoda; class Insecta; order Blattodea; family Blattidae; genus Periplaneta; species Periplaneta americana. The sequence goes on from JAJSOF020000031.1 coordinate 97,020,429, forward strand.
CGTTACAGGAGAATGGAGAAAGTTACACAACACAGAACTGCACGCATTGTATTCTTCACCTGACGTAATTAGAAACATTAAATCCAGACGTTTGAGATTGGCAGGGCTTGTAGCACGTATGGGCGAATACAGAAATGCATATAGAGTGTTAGTTGGGAGGCTGGAGGGAAAAAGACCTTTAAGGAGGCCGAGACGTAGATAGGAAGATAATATTAGAATGGATTTGAGGGAGGTGGGATATGATGATAGAGAATAGATTAATCTTGCTCAGGATAGGGACCAATAGCGGGCTTATGTGAGGGCGGCAATGAACCTCCGGGTTCCTTAAAAGCCAGTAAGTAAGTAATGATACAGCATGTGTCATTACAGTCACTCCCTTAAAAGAAAGCGTGGCCCTAGATGTTCTAAAGCGATAGGTAGCACTTGTCTTTATGTCTGTCCGCCATGCTGAAATGCCAAGTGACGCGTAAGACGTAAAAAGTTTTGTGATGCACGCAGGCACCTCCCGGAGAAGTCCAATCAGTCAGAGAGGCAAGATAGCGCCCTCATCCCTCAACGTCTCCCCTGCGTATCTCGAGGTGTTCTCGACCCTCACATCCAATTTTTCAACTCAGGAGATATGGGTCAATCCTGTCGATAAAGATTTCATTTCCTCGCGGTCCAAAGGCTTTAGAAAACTAGGACTTAACGAGCTGGCGCCTTCCACTGTAACAGTAACGGCTTTACAGCCGGCGCTAGACGGTTATCTTGAAGAGACAGGTCTAAATAATCTGCATGTTGGTTTTTCTTTATTTGGGTTTAACTGTTAATTAAGGTACAGAAACAAAATACAAGCTTTTAAACATTTGAATTGAATTTATTTCTAGCAAATTTACATGTAGGGGAGACTATTGTACCTTGAATCACATTTCACATTTGACTTTTGCTTTTTTTAATTTTGGAAAATGAATTTTTTTTTAAATAACTATTACACTTTTACTACAGGGTTGGGCAGATAAAACCGGCCCCATCTCATGTCGTATGATTTGGAAAATAAATTATGTATGGTATTGATTTCTTTTCTTTCTTTTTCTTGAAAATGTAATTATGTTGGCTATACTGTATACGCTAATCCCTTATTCATCTGTCGTAAAAATCTTGGCTTCTTTTTTGATGATAATCTAAGTTGGAATTTTCAAGTTAAAGAAACGATAAAAAAATCTGTTCCTCCATTCACTGTTTGAGTCGCTTGAGAAACTTCTTGCCCCAGCAACTAAAACTTACCCTAGTGCAAACCCTAGTAACGCCGCACTTCGATTATTGTGACGTTTTGTTAAGTGACCTAAGTTCTGAATTGTCAGTCAAGTTACAGCGAGCTCAGAATATGTGCGTCAGATACGTGTGCAACATCCGACGGTATGATCACATATCACCGTCCTTCGCAAGTCTCTCGTGGCTCCGACTTAAAGAACGTAGAACTTTACACTCTTTGTCTTTACTCTTTCGAATTCTGCACACTTCAACACCAAATTACCTTTCGTCTCGTTTCTCTTATCTATACTCTAAACACGACGTAAATACCAGATCACTTATCTGTGGCACGCTAAGTATACCTCTTCATAGAACATCTTGTTATTCATCATCTTTTACAATATCCACCTCGCGTCAATGGAATTCCTTGTCACAAAGTATTAGGGGCTGCAAGACAATAAACACCTTTAAGAACAGCTTAAAAGATAACCTTATTAGCATTTCACTCCAATCTTATTGATTTAAACTATCACTGACTACATTGTTACTTTTTCTTTAGACATCATCCTGATTGTGCTGTATTTTAATTGTCTCGTAATAATTTCTTTCTATTATCTAATATTATTTGAAATATATTAACATTCCATGTATTTTAGTTTAATTCTGCTACACAGTTTATTTCAGTGTTTAATTAATAGTTCATAGTATTTTGTTGTTTAATTTGTAAATAACTTTTGTATACATGTAACTCTCATCTAAATCAAATTGTTGGATTCTTTGTAAGTTCATGCATATGTATATACACTTTTTGCTGGTTGAGTGGAAGAGAAGGCCTTACGGCCTTAACTCTGCCAGCTAAAATAAATCATTATTATTATTATTATTATTATTATTATTATTATTATTATTATTATTATCTTCCGCGTGTTTTGTGTCATTGTCGTTGCGCCATTGTTGATTATAACCTCTTCTGGTTGCTGTTTAAAAGTCAGACGTTCTAAACACATGTAAAGAGTTGTTCTTTAAATAAGCATGACTTATTCAATACCAGAGCGAATATTCATTGTGGAGGCGTACGTACAGACCAGCTCTATTAAGGGAACACAACAATTATTCAGAGACAAATATCCGCTTCGCTCAGTACCAGCGAAAAGCAGCATTCAAGATTTGGTGCGAAAATGGCGTACGACTGGATCCATAAAAAAATGTAACAAGTAACAGAACTCCTTCTGTCCGGACACCTCAGAAGTGTCTAGATGCAGATGGAGGGCACTTCCAACATTTATTATGAAGGTAAATGCATTTTATTTTCATTCCATTTGAAGTTTGTTTCAAATCATTTGTACCTATCAATGTCATAACACAGGCCGGTTTTATCTGCCCACCCCTGTATATGGCGCGCCACCGATTTTGGCATGTGAAATAACTAATGGGAAACTTAAGTGCGAGTATCTTACTTTTGTAGCAATTTATAGGCGATAAAGCTGGGACTTGTGATTGCTAGATTGTTGATGTGACGCGTATTTAGGAGGAGGTACCGTTCTCAGCTGCAGTGGCAACAGAAACTCAGCGACTGGACACTGTACTCAAGGACACACCGCAGGAAACTTAAGTGCGAGTATCTTACTTTTGCCGCAGTCTGGGCAGCAAGACTGACAGCTGTGGTTGGGAGATTGCTGAAGTGACGTATAGGAAGTGGTACCATTTTCAGCTACACATCAATAGATGCTCGCAGACTGTGCGTTGTACTCAAGGACACGAGCCAAAAACCCTGGCGTCAGCTATACGTCATACTACTTTTGACCAATAAAACGGTACGATAGGAAGTCTTTCAACCAATCATGACTCCTTATCAGACAGTTTTGTCGCTTTTCTAGCATTTGTTTAATTTTATCGCTTCCCTAGCATTTGTTTGTTTTTTCACTACCCTAGCATATCAGCTGATATCTTTTACCCCGAATTCTTCTCCCGTTCACCATTCCTTATATGTACCCTATGTAATATTATACGTGGTACAGTCATTAAGTTCTAATACTGAGCGCATAGTGGCGTTGTGGTGCACTATAGCGCATAGGTGGCGCCATGGTATGATACCTTGTCAGTTAGTCTCTCGACCCAACAAGAGACAGTTGAGTGCATGCACTGTAAGCAGAACTACGGTCTTTGTTGTGACGGTGATTTGAATGCGCGCGTCGGAACTCGAGTATGTTGCAGTTTGAGCAACGGGCAAACGTCACGTTCTGTCAGAAATTAGGCGGAACTGCTATAACCGATCATAACTGGAGACGAAACATGGTGTTTCCTTTACGATCCGCAACTGAAGCGACAATCCGCCACCTGGAAAACGCCATTATTTCCACGACAGAAAAATCCGCAACAAGACAGGTCAAAAGGCAAGGTGATGCTTTAACAGTTTTTTTATTCAAATGGAATTGTTTACATAGAATTCATCCCACAAGGTGCAACTGTAGACAAGATCCTCTACAAAGAGATTCTTGGCCGTTTAAGCAATTCAATTCGTCGTAAGCGTCCTGAGCTTTGGCATAGGGAGAATTAGCTGTTGCTACACGACAACGCCCCTGCACATCGCTCCATCCTTGTTCAAGAGGAACTTGCAAGGCAACAGGTCGCTGTTTTGCCACACCCTCCGTACTCACCTGATCTCGCAACATGCGATTTTTTTTCTCTTTCCCCTCATGAAATCTATCCTAGGAGGGCGTAATTTTTATGCGGCCGAAAAGGTCATGACTGCCACAAGAGAAGCCATACGGCATCTTCCTGCCAACATCTTTCAGCGGTGCTTCCAGCAGCTACACCAACGTTGGCAGACGTGCATAGCGGCCAACGGCGACTATATTAAGGGAGGATGTCGATCTGTTTAAGTGTACGCCGTATCATGCGGCATCTTCTGAGACATCCAGATTCTTGTGGATGCCTACCCTTCAGGCGTCAGTGTCAGAACTTAATGACTGTACCACGTATTCCTACTAGTCCACACCTGTGGAGTAACGGTCAGCGCGTCTGGCCGTGAAACCAGGTGGCACGGGTTCGAATCCCGGTCGGGGTAAGTTACCTAGTTGAGGTTTTTTTCCTGGGTTTTCCCTCAACCCAATCCGAGCAAATGCTGGGTAACTTTCGGTGCTGGACCCCGGACTCATTTCACCGGCATTATCACCTTCATTTCATTCAGACGCTAAATAACCTAGATGTTGATACAGCGTTGATAGTGATAAATCGAGCTGCAGAAATTATCGCGATGTGGGCCTATGACTGTGATTGGTTGGAATTCAAAATTTCATTACACGTCATTGGCCGAAAATGGAATGACGTCATATGAACGAAATATTCAATTAAACCCTACTCGAGTTTTAATTTTCTCTAGATAAATCGAAACCTCTAGTGAGATTGCTGTTGAAAATATTGTTTTTCCGTAATAATTTTGCCTTCGACTGTAATTTTCGTAATACTGGAAAGAAATTAATAACAATTACAGACAGTTCGTAACAGTTGGCACTTCTGCATTTGCTGCTTAGGTCGTTAGTTTAAATCTCCTATTAATCAAAATAATAAACTCGAAACTCGTGTCTCAAATTCCACACACATACAGAATGTTAATACTGGTCTTATCCCACTTGAATAGTTAATAGCAATTAAGTCAGAATCGAATTTAAACTAATTTGTATTTATAGTGCATGTCTGAGTCTACGTGTCTGCATATTTACGCCTGCATTTCATACATACGTAAGTTATAAGTATTCCTGTGATGTCTGGTAGTGGTTTCAAATATTAATAGCACCTAATCTGTCTGGAGTAAAGCGTATATTCTGCAGACCCATGTACTTATGCACATACACATCTACTCCAAGAGTTCACTCAAGAAAATTGCTCCAGTGGCGGCTGGTAAAGTAACAAGTTTGAATTGAAGGGTTCAGAGCCATAGTGGGCCAAGCGCCATATATTAAAACCTGAGAAAACAAGGGCCAAAATTAAATGCTCACTATAATTCAAGGAAACATATAGCAAACAATATAAAGTATGCATATTAAAACTAAATGACATGTCAGTCTTTGTTAAACTATGGTATTCACTTAATTTTAATCCTTGCTTTCTCCGTTTTTAATAAGTGGCGCTTGGCCCACTATGGTTCCGAACCCTTCAATTCCTTTTCGTAACCATGATCATAACGAAGTACTGAGATTATAAATATCTCAATATCTGATAATTTCTGCATTCGTGACTCGGATCCTGACAGGGCCAGATACAATCCCTGGCGAGTACATTAAAAATCCCAATAACCGAAGCCTGATATGTTTCAAATCCTGTTTTAGCAACGGAGTTCCGTACTATACTCGAGACAATCAATCAGTCAATCAATATATTAATCAAATAAGTGTGGTGCTATAAGAAGTGAGTTTTAATAGCAGGGAGGTTTATTTACTTATGCCCCCATGTTAAAATTTGAAACAACAGTACACTCGTTTGTCAGGAATCCACCTTAGAAGTCGTTTGCTGTGATTAACAAATAGGCCTGCAATTAGTTCTTCGTGGTTTAGTAAACTTGAAGGTAGAAACTTTTGTGGTGGAAGGTATACCATTAGCCTGTAAAAATTTGTGAAATTCATTTTTTTATATTTCAGCTACTATAAAAGCTAAAAGAACAAAACTCATCTTCCTTAATATACATACATTACACTTTATAAAACACTACTCAGAATATTAAAATAGCTAATAATTACCTGTAAAAAGAATATCAAATTTGTACTTTTCTTTTACAACCATAAAGCATTTACATAATAAAACATTACTGCTGTTGATCGATCAAAATATTTAATCGATTAACTATTTGAATTTAATCGATAGATTAATCGAGTTTAGATCGAGTTGAAAAAATATTTTAATATACTGTAATACACAATTAATTTTAAATTTAACTTGTGTTCGGTGATAAGCATAAGTATTAACTTAATGTTGTATATCTGTATATATTGTATAGTTATATTACAAAACTATTTTAATTACTTACTAACACATTTATTATGAGGCTTATAATTTATTGTGTGAATTTCTCCGGGAATTTTTGAGACAAACATAAATAACAATAAGTATGAAGACTCACCTAGTTAATACTGCTTCATCCATGATTTTAAACATGTGAGTGCATTCACATTCACCCAATCAAGTGCCGCTCTACTTTTAGTAACAGTTTTCTGCATCACTAAACACGAAAAACTTTTTCTGTCAAGCACTTCTCCACGATCGTTCAATTTAAATTCAAACGTTTCACCGAGTTTACCTCTCCAATTCTCATATGACATAATGGAGTTTACATTTTTCACAAACCACAGAAAACTGATTTTTTTTTCTTTATCAAACTAAACACGCAAACTTTTATATACAAACTCAGTACAGAAACTGCAACTGCAAAACTACAGCGGTCGAAACAAAAGACTGGTCCCTATTGCATTCGAAATACCAGATTTTAAAAAAGAGAAAAAGATAGTTACTCTCTCACTTGCACACAGTGTAGACATGGCTATTTTGAAAGGGATGAGGGGGATGAATCCCAGAAAAGTATGTATTTCACATGCTAGGTGGAAGTTTTCTTGGAAATCATAAAACTCAATAAGGTTTTCGCATATGTGTTTTAACTTTCAATAGAGGTAGACTAGGTCACTGTCCTCATATCTCCATCTCCTTCTGAAGTGTTTGTGCAAAGATTTTTCCTACTCTATCTGGTTTACAGTTAGAAAATAACAGTACTCTTGTACTTTTAAATAATCAATTTCTGAGAGAGAAATATTGTCGGAATTTTTAGTATGAGTTTGTATTAACAAAATAATAATATCAACTACAACCGATTAATTTTAATCGACTCGATTATTCGATTAAATATTTTTGATCGATCAATATTACAATAGAAATTGATTGATTAATCGATTAGATTAATTGATTAAATCTCACAACACTATAAAATATACAATTAATTAAATATCTGCGTGATTTTTTACTAGAATATTTTTAAACAACATAGTCCAGGATCTTTTAATTATTCCTTCAAGAAATATTTTTTCTTAATCGTTACCTTCAGTATTAAATTTTCTCAAATTTATTATTATAATAATAATTATTATTATTATTACTTACTTACTTACTTACTTACAAATGGCTTTAAGAACTTTCATTGCCGCCCTTAAATTTTAGCGGTCCCTATCCTGTGCAAGATTAATCCAGTCTCCATCATCATCTCCACCCCCTCAAATCCTTTTTAATATTATCCTCCCATCTACGTCTCGGCCTCCCTAAAGTATTTTTGTCCGGTCTCCCAACTAACACTCTATATGCATTTCTGGATTCGCCCATACGTGTACATGCCCTGCCCATCTCAAAGTCTGGATTTAATGTTCCTAATTATGTCAGGTGAAGAATACAATGCGTGCAGTTCTGTGTTGTGTAACTTTCTCCATTCTCCTGTAACTTCATCCCGTTTAGCCCCAAATATTTTCCTGGCACCTTTTCTGGAACACCCTGAACCTATGTTCCTCTCTCAGTGTGAGAGTCCAAGTTTCACAACCATACAGAAGAACCGGTAATATAACTGTTTTATAAATTCTAACTTTCAGATTTTTGGACAGCAGACTGGATGATAAGAGCTTCTCAACCGAATAATAACACGCATTTCCCATATTTATTCTGCGTTTAATTTCTCCAAGTGTCATTTATATTTGTTACTGTTGCTCCAAGATATTTGAATTTTTCCACCTCTTCGAAGGATAAATCTCTGAATATGCCATTAGGAAAGTTCAGGATAACAGGCAGGGTTTGGAATTGAACGGGTTACATCAGCTTCTTGTCTATGCGGATGACGTGAATATGTTAGGAGAAAATACACAAACGATTAGAGAAAACACGGAAATTTTACTTGAAGCAAGTAGAGCGATCGGTTTGGAAATAAATCCCGAAAAGACAAAGTATATGATTATGTCTCGTGACCAGAATATTGTACGAAATTATTATTATTATTATTATTATTATTATTATTTATTATTATTATTATTATTATTATTATTATCCAGCGTTGCCAGATTGTGTAATTTGAACGCAATTTTTCTCGGAAATTAGGGTCCGGGAGGAATTTTTGGAAAGAATAATTTGGACATATGCGTGGTGTCTTGCATATGCTCGAATTATGGTTCACCCTGTATATGATACACGCAGTAACGTATCTTAAGTCGTGTTGGAATAGCTTATAAAATGTTATAGGCTTGTGCCTCGTGTTGTTTTCTACGACGATAAAAAAAAATATAATGGTAATCGTTTGTAAAATACATCCATAGGAGTAACATAAAGCTGACTACGTTATGCGAAAGTAATCTTGCTCCTCATGTGAGTTGACGCACTAGTTTGGCGTGTGTTGGATAATGGGATCCCTATCCCCCGGGTAATGTGACCCCATTACTCCAAGATATACAGCCCCTTGATGCATGCGAGCACCGACGTGTTGCAGACAAAGCTTTCCCTTCTCGAAGGGCTCAAAGACCGTTTATTAACTATTAATTTCGGGATGTTGGGCTGAGGGGTGATGTGCCCCGAGGAGTTCCACCCTTGAGCCCCATTCGAACCCTCGCCCCTGTCCCTGGTACCTTCCCCGCTCAGCAACATCTGATCCCATTCGGCCCAGATGGCTGTCTGTCTGTCTGCACGTTCACAGTGATGGAATTTTCACATGTTTAATGGAATTTGTCGTTCGATATGAAGCTAACAATATATCTCGCATATCCGTTCCATCAATCAGCTCCAAAGCTCCGACGCTTCTCTTCTTGAATTGTGACTGCAGATGGGTGCTGGTTGATAGAGATCAATGGGGCCACGACAGTTCTGGATAATCCTTATATGGTGCATCAGGCTAGGCGACCTTGTTGAAAGAAATGAGTGTGACGTAATAATCTATATATATATAATTTGAACTGGTAATGGAAATTACGGGAAAACGGCTGAACGGATTTTAATAGATGGCCCCTCATTTTCAAGCATGGAACCCAACGTTTTTCGGAAAAATAGTAGTTTTCAGTGAAATGTCAAATTTTCCTACATAATTTTCCTATTTTCCAAAATCCATCTGTCGTCAGTTTTGAGAACTAGCTAATTGCATTCAGGAGAAGCGAAGCGAGCATCAAGTCGGCCGTGTTGCATTTCAGAATAAAACAAAACACACACTACAGTAAACAATATTACACGAAGGCCATGATCTGCAAGAATGCTGACATATTTAGAGCTCAAATTAAATTGGTTATTAAAAACTTAACTTACTAAAAATAATTTACAGGTTCGATTCTGTGGTGTGTAATTTTCTGGGTACAGCTGTGTATTGGATATTAAAAACTACAAAACTTGAGGTGGTTTGATGACATTATTACTATTAGAAATGAAATATTATTGTAGTTAATGCCGTGATATGACTATTTTTCATTAATTATACATATTAATGCTATATTGATGATATAAAAGTGAAACGTTTTGGGGTTATATAAGTAGATGTAGAGAATAACGTAAATTAGGTTTTGATTTCTATATTTTACTGATTGGCGGCTATATAGTATATATAGTATATGTTACTGAAAGCTATAAAACTTACGTAAGATAATAATATTATTAAAATCAAATATTTATATAGTTATTAATTAAGTGGGGTTGGGCCTTTTTCATATATTTAATGGCAGTGTGGTGTAGATTTTTATATGCGTGGTTCTCTTCAGTATTGGCTCGAGCGAGAGTATCTTTCATTATTATGGAAGCAAATAACTTTCAGAATGTCTGGTATTCTTCATTGAAAATAAATCTGAAAAATGTTTATTTGAACGTCTAATGAACTTAGTTTGCAGCATTTGCTGCACAAGCCACTAGTAATTATATATTGCTAATTGGAGAAATCATTGCAATAAGTGAAAGTCACAGGAATCTTCTATGCCACATCAATACATTTAAGAATGCAGTTATATTGTCAGACTCCAAAGCAGCTATTCTATCAATAGTCTCTAAACACACATCTTCATCTCAAACAGCAGAAATAACTAAAATGCTCTCTCAATTAATATCGCTCAATAAAAGAACTGTATTCCAATGGATACCATCCCATTGTGGAATCGTGGGAAACGAGAATGCGGATGCTTTAGCAAAGAAGGGCAGCACTGCTACTTACAGACCTGTTACTAAATCTACGTATTACTCCGTGAAAAGATTTATTAAATCTACATACTTAGACTTCAACAAACAAAATTTGATAACACAATCTCAAGGGAAAAAAAATGGAAATCTCTGCATCATAATCAACAGTTAATTCCCGATTTACCACGAAAATCGTCTGTATCTGCATTTAGATTGGCAACAGCCCATGATTGTTTGACCAAACACCTGCATAGAATTGGAATATATCAGTCCCCTAACTGCCCATTGTGCAACTCAAACCAAGAAATGGATTTGGAACACCTCAAAATCTGTGCTTCAGTGGCTGGCCATGATAATATCTTTGAAAAATATTGGAGTGCAAGAGGTCAAATGACTTTATTGTCAAACGCCTGGCATTAGAAAACAACAACAACAACAACATATATATTGCTAATAAATACAGTGAACCGTAAGTAATGTCATTAATTTCAGGGGGTTATTCTTCGAGATATTTCAAACCGTTTATTAAAATGTTGCTCGTTTTTGCTTCCTTTTCGAGATAAAAGTTATTTTACATGAAACAAGGAACGACCACTCATATAAATTGAGGGAAAGAAGACAGAGGACGGACACTGGAAAGTTTCCTTTCCTCCATCGTACTATCAGGGACTGGAATGCTTTACCTGCAGACTTACTAAGGGCTTTACCAACAACCAAAAATGTATTTAAAAATAGGCGTAAGGACTTTACAAATAGACGGTAGTATATTATACACACTACTTAAAGGGTGTAATTGATATTTTGTTATTTGAAGTGTTGTATCAGCGAAATGTGAAGTGTGTTTTGTCAGTGAAGTTTTATAGTTTATAGTGGCAGTGCAAAGTATTTCAACAGTGAAATGTTTTTGAAGTGTTAGTGAAATCAGGATAGAATCAGTGAAATTTGTCGTAGTTTCAGAGCAGTGAATGAGTTGACAGCGAAATAAGTGTAGTGCTGAAAGGTACTTCTGCAGGTATGAACATATCGTACTCGTGGGTTTTAGTTCGAACTTAGAGAGTTTTAACATACAAATTTACTTTAAATGTTATTTTAAGTGATTGTGTTTGATTTAATTTAGGATGCTCCCTGTTATTATTATTATTATTATTATTATTATTATTATTATTATTATTATTATTATTATCATCATCATCATCATCATCATCTATTACGTACTAAAAGATTCCGATACTCACCGCTAGAAGCGCTGATTACTGCCATTAGGTTACTTATCGAATGCCCTATTAGTTATCAATAAAATAATTGTTGAAACGACTTATTTCATTTGTGTACGTTTCTGGATCAAAATCAGTATTTTATTATTTATTTAGGACTTGCATGGTTTGAATCTGTTTATTGAGCGAGGAAAATGTACGTTATGTTATCGATTTATTATCGTTACGTAAAATAAACAGACGCTTCGATTAATCGATCACCTGATTAGCTAGTTTCTACTGTAGTAATGCAACTAGAGAAGATTTTCGTACCACATCAAAGTTTCAAATCATACCTACTTGTCATTCACATGACACCGTTTATTGCACATTACAGTGATGTACTTAGTGAGTTGTTATACTGCTTGTAACACGTCACACCTACGTAATGTCATCTTGGTCTCAAGAACTGTAAGTAACTGCGGCAGCAAATGCAGCGTCGTTAAACTAATAAAATGCGCATCCAAGACAAGAAAAGCGAGTTACAAGGAGTAGTGCCGGGGTTAACGCGCGATAATTGTGCTTCCTTCCTCCCGCGTTATGAGAACATAAATTTACATTTAGCGGGTTACCCCCAGCAAGGGCAGGAACGGTAGGGGTTGCGAAGACCGAGGGGTTGTGTTTCAATGCCTAGAGATCGTGCATTTCCATTCAAAATGTGCGTCTTCATAAATTCTTAGGTTAGAGGGGAGATGTGCAACCTGCAAAAACATGTATATAGTTCTTGAGGGTGGGGTCATATTAAGGTATCAAATATTCAGTTCTGCCTTCTACCTACCTGTTTTACTTTCTCATAAACGGCAGTATGGATCATTCTATATTCTACTTTCTTCTGCCCCTGTGAGTCTGGAAATGCCTTCTAGAACGCTATGGGTATCTCTTCCTACCAATATGTTTTCCCCTCTGTCGTTACATTTTTGAGATACTGTTCTATCTAGTCTATGTGTGTCTATATACCTGTCTAGAAGTACCTCTAGTCATTTGCCTGTTTGCTATACTCGTATCTGCATTTCTATTTCTTCATTTCATTTTCCTTCCTAATGTCTGTACCTACATTCCTTTTGTCTTCACAATTCGTTCGTCCCTTTCTCTGTTTTCTGTCTATACTATATCGAAAAATTTCCGCCTAATAGAAATTTTACAACGTGAAACATTTATGCGTTTGGCATTCCATAAATCTGGTCACATTTCCTCTTAATACGATTACATCATTAATTACTGTAGACTTTGGATGACGAATTATGATGTGTTTCAAACAAAGTAGCTTCGAATCCTCCAAAACATAGGTGAAACAAATGAATGTGACATCACAATGAATTCAGTGTTATTCGTGTATAAATGGGGGTGATTAAAAATGCGGGGAGTGTAAAGACAGAAATATTCTTCATTTAACGTAGTCTAATTCTAAAGTACTTAACTGTGGTATTAATTTCCAATTCTCTTTAATATGATGTTACTATTCACTACATTTATTTGAAACAACTCACTGGCGTCATATTGATATATGAATCGTTTCGACTATCAATTCCATTGTTGTCTTCAGACTAGGCCTCATGGAATGAGGAAGCGATTATGAAGTAGTTAACGAGAAGGCTCCGCCTTGTTAAATTTAAATGCGGAGAGTATGAAGACAGAAATAGTTAATTTAACACAATCTAATTCTAAAGTACTTAACTGTGGAATTCATTTCCAAATCAATCCAATTATCTGTAATGACATGTTACTGTTCACTACAAATTATTTGAAAAAAACTCACTGGCGTTATATTGATGGAATTTAACATAAATATATTTTTATATACCTAAGTAATATATTCTAATAATTCAAAACTACCCTTTAATAACTCCAAATAATAAATATAATTTCATCTTCCAAAATAGGATAGTAGTTAAATATAAAATTTGGGTTGCATTCAAAAAGTATTGATTATTCAATCTATCTTAAATAAGAAGCAATTAATTGGATCTTTATGACCACCCGTAGGAATTTATCCTTTCAATGTGTGAATCGTTTCGACTATCAATTGCATTGTTGTCTGGAGACTAGGCCTCATGGAATGAGGAAAGCGATTATGAAGTAGTTAACGAGAAGGCTCCGCCTTGTTAAATTTAAATGCGGGGAGTATGAAGACAGAAATGAAGAGAAATACCAAAATTTTATTTCAGATATCAAACACCCCTACAATTCCAACCATGCTCACAATAACAATCACGAACAGCATAAACGTTACCTATTATAGGAATTCATTTACCTTATTGATTTTGCTAAGTTTTATTATCCGAACTGATATGATTAGGCTTATAAATTTTGATGAAAAATTTCCCCTTATTAAACAATATTTTAGCTAATTGCTTTTTTTAAATTTTATTTCTGTATTGAAAAACATTATGACAAATCTCTTATCCTGATCTCTAGATGAACTAAAATAGACAGAATTTACATAATACATATTTTTATTGCACAATCACACGAAAACTGTCTCGTGCAGTTCAAAATAAATTTTATCTGAAAATTAACGACACGGAAGAATTTTCTCATAGTCCGTACAGAATATACCCTCGAGGGGAAAATGTTTTAACTGTCGTACGGAAAATAAAAGTAAGTTTCGAAAATGCAATATCAGAGAAATACCGCGGTTCATGCCCGTGTGTACTAATAAATATTAAAATTTATTTTGAGAGAGGTGAATTTTTTTTTCCTCTGTTGTGAATGAACACAGGAATGCAGAAGTGGAAAAAAAATGCAGAAGGGGGGAATTTCCCGGTTTCCTCCCTTTCAATTCGAACACTGGATCATCGTCATCTAATTTTTGTATATTTTCTGTTTGAAGAGTGTAATTCCAAACCTCACTCAGTCCATTTGTTCATTCTTATGATATATATTGTATATAGTATATACGAAAATTGACCCAGTCTTTTCTTTTCATAAAATGGACTTAAGGGGACACTCAACTTAAAAATTGGAGAAAAAGTGTCATAGAAATGAAAAATTAAATTTCTATACTAATTTACGTGACAGAACTAAATCAATATGCAGAATTCTTCCCCTATTCATTGAGAAGTCACAGTCAAATGCACAAAGCCAAAAAATAAAAAATGATAATTAAATGTGATATTTCAATTAATTATTGATTAAAAATTGAAATATTTTTTATTTTGAAAAGTATTGGATCAAATGAGCTGAGATTTTGCATGTTACTTTCCATGTGTATATTAAACTTTTTCTCCAAATTTGAAAAACATTAGTCAAATAGGAAAAAAGTTCCAAAATATAGTTGAGTGTCCCCTTAACAGCCATCCTTACGCCTTCCTTTCTTTAGTCTAACCGTCCACGTTACAAAGTTACCGTACTTCCTTTTTCAGAAAGCAACCTAAAGTTTGTGATAGTGAATAATATTTTCAAGTTTACTAACAATTGAAGTCACATTCTTCCATTTGTGTTGATTTACTTATTGTATTGTTCAATATATTAATATGGGGAATGCGTGTTATTATTCGGTTGAGAAGCTTTTGTCATACAGTCTGCTTTCAAAAAAAACTGTAAGTTAGAATTTATATAAAAAAGTTATATTACCGGTTCTGTATGGTTGTGAAATTTGGACTCTCACTTTGAGAGAGGAATAGAGATTAAAGATGTTCGAGAATAAAGTGCTTAGGAAAATATTTGTTGCTAAGAGAGATGAAGTTACAGGAGAATGGAGAAAGTTACACGTAATTATGAACATTAAATCTATACGTTTGAGATCGGTAAGGCATGTAGCACGTATAGCTGAATCCAAAAGTGCATATATAGAGTGCTCGTTGGAAGACCTGTAGGGTAAAGAGACTGGGGAGGCTGAGACGTAGATGGGAGGACAATATTAATATTAAAATGGATTTTAGGTAGATGGGATATCATGCTAGGGACTGGATTAATCTTGCTCGGGATAGGGACAGATGGCGAGCTTATGTGAAGGCGGCAATGAACCTCCGGGTTCTCTAAAACCCATTTGTAAGTAATAATAATAACAATAAATAATAATAACCTGTTAGGAAACGTTGGTGCTGAATAGTCGTGATTAAATAAATAGCTTATCTTGATTGTACTTGATGACGATTATAGCCCCAGAGTGTCTGGTGCACCCATTGTGCTCTGGATATGGGATGCGAACTTAGCGTTGCACTCCATTCCAGTGATTTGTGAATGTGGGCTGTTTAGAGTAATTTAATGAAGCAGGTCTGCCGTGAGGGAGCCTAGCCTGTGTGGGGGTGGCTAGTGAAACATTCATCCATTCATGAATGTATAAACTTTAGGGAAATACGCTGCTCTTTTCATTCCCCTTACCTCCACGGAGTTGAGAATCTGAATTATTAAAACACTAAAAACAGTTGAAGAAGAGTAACTTAGCAACCTGGCTGATATTATCTTCCCAACGATACAACCATTCATCAAGAGTAACATAACAGCATTCTACATTCAATGACCCTGTTCTCACCTTTTCATGCAGTTTTATAAAGAATAATCCGTGCCATACAAATGACACTTTCTGGTATATAGTGAGGATCACGTAAGGGCAGTTTCTAAAATACTAATTTGGCCGTCTTTTCAGTGTTGCCAACTAATACCAAATATCACCAAAGAGGGTAACATCACAATGCCTTACTTACTTACTGGCTTTTAAGGAACCCGGAGGTTCATTGCCGCCCTCACATAAGCCCGCCATTAGTCCCTATCATGAGCAAGATTAATCCTGTCTCTACCATCATATCCTACCTCCCTTAAATCCATTTTAATATTATCTTCCCATCTACGTCTCGGCTTCCCCAAAGGTCTTTTGCCCTCCGGCCTCCCAATTAACACTCTATATGCATTTCTGGATTCGCCCATAAGTGCTACATGTCCTGCCCATCTCAAACGTCTGGATTTTATGGTCCTAATTATTTCAGGTGAAGTATACAATGCGTGCAGCTCTGTGTTGTGTAACTTTCTTCATTCTCCTGTAACTTCATCCCTCTTAGCCCCAAATATTTTCCTAAGAACCTTATTCTCAAACACCCTTAATCTCTGTTCCTCTCTCAGAGTGAGAGTCCAAGTTTCACAACCATACAGAACAACCGGTAATATAACTGTTTTATAAATTCTAACTTTCAGATTTTTTGACAGCAGACTAGATGACAAAAGCTTCTCAACCGAATAATAACAGGCATTTCCCATATTTATTCTGCGTTTAATTTCCTCCCGAGTGTCATTTATATTTGTTACTGTTGCTACAAGATATTTGAATTTTCCCACCTCTTCGAAGGATAAATCTCCAATTTTTATATTTCCATTTCGTACAATATTCTGGTCACGAAACATAATCATATACTTTGTCTTTTCGGGATTTACTTCCAACCCAATCGCTTTACTTGCTTCAAGTAGAATTTCCGTGTTTCCCCTAATCATTTGTGGATTTTCTCCTAACATGTTCACATCATCCGCATAAACAAGAAGCTGATGTAACCCGTTCAATTCCAAAACCTCTGTGTTAACCTGAACTTTCCTAATGCCATATTCTAGTGCGAAGTTAAAATATTCTAGAGCGAAGTTAAAAAGTAAAGGTGATAGTGCATCTCCCTGCTTTAACCCGCAGTGAATTGGAAAATCATCAGATAGAAACTGTCCTATACGGACTCTGCTGTATGTTTCACTGAGACACATTTTAATTAATCGAACTAGTTTCTTGGGAATACCAAATTCAATAAGAATATCATATAAAACTTCCACCACAATGCCACGTACAATAGTAATAATAATAATAATAATAATAATAATAATAATAATAATAATAATAATACTAATATAGCCTACTATTAACAATAAGGATGTCTTGCCGGGGAGGCCACCGTAGAAACTGCAGTTATTGCAAGCATTGCATCCTGATGACCACAACAAAAGGTACGAATTTTGCACTATCATACTAGATGATAATGGAAGAAGATAATTTTTCTGAACGATTAAACTTTTCCGATGAATCCACTTTTCATCTTTCCGGTAAAGTTAATCGCCATAACATTAGAATTTGGGCAAGTGAAAATCCTATGTCAGTTATTAAACATGAAAGAGATTCACCGAAGATTAACGTCTTCTGTGCCATATCTGTAAACAAAGTTTCTGGACCTTTCTTCTTCATGGAGAAAACTGTGACAGGAATAACCTATCTAGACCAGTTTCAAAACTGGTTATTTCCTCAAATTGAAGATGATTAAGATTGCTTGATCTTCAAGCAAGATGGTGCCCCGCCTCATTTCTCTAACCACGTCCGACGTTACCTGAATGACACCATTCCAGGACGTTGGACTGGAAGAAGAGGAGGAGATCAACTTCACCGCCGGTGGCCTCCCAGGTGTCCAGACCTCACTCGTGATTTTTATCTGGGGTTACGTAAATGACAGTGTTTTTATCCCCCTATGCCTGACATTGGCCTCAACACTGCAATAAACAGCGCCAATGCGGCCGCTCATGACAAGCAACAGCGCCAATGCGGCCGTGATTGGAACTTCTACCCGAACTGTTCAAAATTTAAACTTTCGTCTGTCTCGGAATGTTGGAATTGTGTTTCTATCTTTTGTAGTTTGGAAGAAATGAATATTTGAAATCTGCTCCTTCTTTTTGAATAGCCATGACTTATGAAATGACCCTGGTATGTGGTTCAAAAACGAACATCCTGTAGTACTTCTTCTCATGAAGATAATTTTGGTTGCTGTTAGAAGACTCTCGTATGCTTGTCGTGTCGTACATGCTCCACTATCAGCGAGCGGAAACTGGTCCAGTGAGATTCTGAAGAGCCGGTACACGTTACCCGGTGTGGCGTGGTTCGATCGCTTGATTTATTTCACCTGTCACCTCTATTAATTTTGGAGACTTTAATGACCGTAACTATCTCTTCATGATATGATACATTGAAACCTAATAATTAAACGAATTTATTGCTAAATGCAGTGTTATCGATACAGGTTTAGCTTCTAGTTTGTTCGTGGCCCGTAAATACGATGTGTTTGGTTTTAGTTGAAGACATTTGCATTTGAAATTTTCGAACTTCAAGGTTACATGCTTAAGTATGCACTCTTCGTTGTTAATCGAATACCTTTTCGTCTCTTCTTATATCCCTACTTCATTTAATTCTTCCATTTTTACTCCTCTTAATATCTGAAACTCTTCTTTAAGATTCTTTCTACTTTTTCACCTGTATTTCCTATCCGTTCTTTATCTTTCTGACAACTTTTTCTTCAGCCTTTTTCGCCCCCCTATTTTTCACTTGCTTCATTTATTGCCGTCGTTTGTATTTCTCGTTTTACAACTTCACATTTTATAAATATTGCTTCTTTCAGACTTTTTTTTTGTCTTTTTTTTATCGTCATTACCTCGGTTTTGTACGTTTTTTTCTTTCTTTTTACATCTTATTTTTTTGCTCCTTTCCTCACACCTCACTTTTTTCTTCTTCTTCTTCTCCCTTCTTTTCGCCTTTATCTGTCATTTTGTTGTTGCTATATCTGTCTTTGTATTTTACAAATCTGATTCAAATTGAACATAGAATATTCTACAAAATAGTGCATCATTGAAGAATATTACAAGTTATACAGTAAGACATGAGAAGAAAGGAAGAATGTCAAATCATTCCTTTCAGTTTGTCTAATGTTAAGAGTAAAAATCAGAATCGTACTGATAGCACTTATCGAGTATAACAGTGTTAATATTTAGGGGAAATTTTCTCTTCTGAGAAAAGTAGCCTATTCATTTGGGATTGATATGGTATTAGAATTTTTTGTTGCATTCTATCCAAGGAATAAGCTGTTAAAATCTGCACAATATATTACTGCAACTCTATATAATTATTCAGTTACTCAACTATTTAGAGCCCGCACCTGTTGAGTAACGGCTAGCGCGTCTGACCGCGAAACCAGGTGGCAGATTATCTGGTTGAGGTTTATTCCGGGGTTTTTCCTGAACCCAGTACGAGCAAATGCTGGGTAACTTTCGGTTCTGGACTCCGGACTCATTTCACCGGCATTATCGCCTTCACTTCATTCAGACTCTAAATAACCTGAGATATTGATACGGCGTCGTAAAATGACACTAAAAATCTAAAAAAAAACTATTTAGATGAGATATATATTATTTTAATGTACCGAAGTACATATGATATTTCCATGCAGATATTCTGCGTCATCATACGATGAAAGAGTAATGGAACGGAGAAAATTCTCTCCGGCGCCGGGATTTGAACCGGGTTTTTAGCTCTACGTGCTGGTGCTTTATCTACTGAGCCACACCGGATACCACCCCGGCGCTGGACAGAATCGTCTCAGATTAAGCTCCAACTCTTGGGTTCCCTCTAGTGGCCGCCCTCTGCACTACGTCATAGATGTCTATGAACGCCGGACCGAAGTCCACACATGTGCTGAGGTGCACTCGTTATGAGTGACTGGTTGGCCGGGATCCGACGGAATAAGCGCCGGAGAGAATTTTTCTCCGTTCCATTACTCTTTCATCGTATGATGACGCAGAATATCTGCATGGAAATATCATATGTACTTCGGTACATTAAAATAATATATATGATATGCGTAAATCACTTCGTGATTTAAGACGGCGCTTATTCCGTCGGATCCCGGCCAACTAGTTACTCATAACGAGTGCACCTCAGCACATGTGTGGACTTCGGTCCTACGTTCGTAGACATCTATGACGTAGTGCAGAGGGCGGCCACTAGAGGGAACCTAAGAGTTGGAGCTTAATCTGAGACGATTCTGTCCAGCGCCGGGGTGGTATCCGGTGTGGCTTAGTGGATAAAGCATCAGCACGTAGAGCTGAAAACCCGGGTTCAAATCCCGGCGCCGGAGAGACTTTTTCTCCTTTCCATTACTCTTTCATCGTATTTAGATGAGGCCATGGATTCGATATGGAATTACCTGATATTCGCCTTTCAGTTGCAAAAAAAAATCCAACCAGGTAATCAGCCCAAACTGGAATCGAACCCATTCCTAAGCGAAGCGCGGGATCAGCAACCAACGCGCTACTGCCTGAGTTACGCCAGTGACTACATTACTACTACTACTAGTCAGTGGCGTAGCGTCAATGTAAGCTAAAAAGCTCAGCTTCCCCAGTTAATAATAATTTCATAATAAACCTGCAGTTTATGAACAAAATTATTTATTAATTTTAATAGAGTTTATATTTATGCGTTAAATATTGTGATGCGGCAGCTCAGGATTATTTGTGATGCAGCAGTAAACAAGAAGCCTGCACACACCAGCTTCCAAGGAGACTGGGTTCTTTCACTCATTCTTCTATGTAACCCACCCCGCAGATTTTCATCCCTTTCTAACTAACCTACCCTGGTCGCAAGGCACGGAAGAAGAGCTTTTACATTCAAAGTTTCCGAATTATCCCTTTCGTGAGTTGTGTTCAGTTGAAGGTTAGTGTGCATTGTGGCTGATATAATAAATAATGAGTGAAATAACAGTTCCTGACACCAATTTACTTGAATTTTTAGGACAATTCTATTATCGAGACAGATTTACGAACAAAAGTGCGTTTTAAAAGACAAATGACCGTGTCTATTTGTTAGAGATATGTGTAAACCATGAAATCATATTTTACCATTTGAGGTCATGCCTTATTGATGTTACTTACGAGGTTCCAACCAATCTTCGACTGCTGGCTTGACATTGACTACTATTTATTTTAAGACTATATTTTTGTAATACGTTTTCTCATATGTACACGAAAGACAACTTGAGTTAGCTTCCCCTGGTCAAAATTTCATGCTACGCCACTGCTGCAGTTACTAACTGCTAACATAGGCGGAGAGAGAACCATTTCCTTGGGGAGAGGGGGGGCAAAGCAAAACCATAGAATCCCGATATAACGAGATTACGGAGGATATCATTTACTTCCTCCCCCGTTATAGCTTGACCATGGTACAGTATATCGGAATATGATCATTTAATAAAAGTATTTTTGGGGTGCATGTTTCTTATAGTGTTATATCCATATCCACGATGTTTCGGACCGAGTTGTATAGGGCTTCAACTGTAGGTCTACTACAAATTATAATAGGGCATAACCATAGGCAGAGTTATGGAAGGGTATGTGGGGGCACTGCCCCCCACCCCCAAATTTGTCTGAACTTTTTTTTTCTATTAACATTACAAAATATTGAATTCAAAAGACTTTTCTTGTTTTTGTTTATGAATGGGATATTATATTTTTAAATGCTATCATAGTAACATCTTCCTGGAAAATGGCTTTTTTCACAAAAAATCTTTGGACTATGGTTGTTTTATGAAAATTTCCACTCCTAACACTAATTCACTAACACCTAATTCAGTAGATGGCCGCTGCAGACTCCTAACACAGGAGTACAGGCTGTTACAAAAGAAACATTACAGTGCTTCCATTCCTCAAACGAGGTATAGAAATTCTTAAACATTCAGAATTTTAAAATAAATATTATACAACTTGATTACACAACTTTTAACACTGTATCACTTCGGAATATGTATGATAAGAACTTTCTTGTGTTAGAGTATTGTATTGTATACTTTTAGTAGAGCCATCGATGTAGCTCAGTCGGCAGACTCGCTGGGCTGCTGATCCGGAGCTGCGTTCGGGCTTGGGTTGGATCCCCATTTGGTCTCATTTGGTTTCTTCCGAGGTTTTCCCAGCCGTGGGATTGAAGCCGGATGGTATATGGCGAGTCCTTTGCATCAACCCCTTTGATTAGATTACCCCCCCTTTGATTTGATTACCTGGTTGGGTTTTTCCGAGGTTTTCCCAAACCAAAAGGCAAATGCCGGGTAATATTTTGGCGAGTCCTCGGACCTCACCTCATCTCACTACATCTCGCCAAAATATTACCCGGCATTTTGGCGAGTCCTCGGACCTCACCTCATCTCACTACATCTCGCCAAAATATTACCCGGCATTTTGGCGAGTCCTCGATCTCACCTCATCTTACTACATCTCGCCAAAATATTACCCGGCATTTTGACGAGTCCTCGGATCTCACTTCATCTCGCCAAAATATTACCCGGCATTTTGGCGAGTCCTTGATCTCATCTCATCTCACTACATCTCGCCAAAATATTTATTACCCGGCATTTTGGCGAATCCTCGGACCTCACCTCATCTCACTACATCTCGCCAAAATATTACCCGGCATTTTGACGAGTCCTCGGACCTCACCTCATCTCACTACATCTCGCCAAAATATTACCCGGCATTTTGGCGAGTCCTCGGACCTCACCTCATCTCACTACATCTCGCCAAAATATTACCCGGCATTTTGACGAGTCCTCGGACCTCACCTCATCTCACTACATCTCGCCAAAATATTACCCGGCATTTTGGCGAATCTTCGACCTCACTTCATCTCACTACATCTCGCCAAAATATTACCCGGCATTTTGGCGAGTCCTCGGATCTCACCTCATTTCACTACATCTCGCCAAAATATTACCCGGCATTTTGACGAGTCGTCGGATCTCACCTCATCTCACTACATCTCGCCAAAATATTACCCGGCATTTTGACGAGTCCTCGGATCTCACCTCATCTCACTACATCTCGCCAAAATATTACCCGGCATTTTGACGAGTCCTCGATCTCACCTCATCTCACTACATCTCGCCAAAATATTACCCGGCATTTTGGCGAGTCCTCGGACCTCACCTCATCTCACTACATCTCGCCAAAATATTGTAAAAAAATTGCACAAAGTTGTAGAAAATTACTAAATTGTAAAACTATAATAATTTGTAAAAATTGTAATTGTAATATTGTAAAATTTTGACTTGTTCCACATCTTAAAGCTTCATTGCTCATGTAAGATCTATGGAATAAAATGAACGAATGAATGAATGAATGAATGAATGAATGAATGAATGAATGAGTCTGGAGTCTAGTTCGTAGTGTTGACTCTACACTACGAACGCACCCACACAGGAAACAAGAGGCGCCAAGACCAACAACGACCAGTCCCGAAGATGACCGAAAATAGGTCGAAACATGTTAACAAGGTACGTTAATAATATTTAACACAAGAAAGTTCTTATCATGCATATTCCGAAGTAAATATTATAGTCTAGACACATGATCTGAAGACATTAATTCGTCAATTTAAGCAACAGAAATTTAATCATAAACAAAAGCAAAAGAAGTCTTTTGCATTCAATATTTTATAATGTTAATAGAAAAAAAAAAGAGTTGAGACAAGTGCCCCTCCCATATCTCCGTCTATGACTGCTAATGATGACTCATGTGCGGAAATGTTCATATTTAGCTAACGCCTATTTACGTTCCTCGAGTAGAGTTGCGCGATTAATGGAGTCATTGAACTACACGGGCGAATATGATAATCAAAGCTCGGAACTTGGGGACTTGTTACATGAGTAAGGTTACAGGTACAACGTACACAAAGCTCACGCTGCAAGTGCTCAGGGACAGTCGTGTTACTAAGAAAGTGGCCACAACTAATGACAGGAAGACGGACGAGGAAACTGTGTCGTGTCGAAGCCAATGACATTCAGAGAATTACAGGAAAACGGTCTGTTTGAGGAATTAGAAAATACGTGTTATTCGAATGGGTATATTATAGAAGTTAGAAAATACATTTCTTTAAATTTTAGGTATAAAATTTCTTGGAGGAATTCGGAGGAGATAATTATTTTCTTCAATGGAGAGTTTATATTTTGTAAATTGTGCGACACAAAAACTAGACGCTGGAAACGGGCATTCATTGAAAGACATTGCAGTCCCTTAAATTGGTGGGAAATTTGTCCGTAGCCATGGCTCAAGTCGTAGAAAACCTGCCCCAGTAGTGACATACAAATTGAAAACTATTTTCGAGAAAAATGAAGGATATACTTATCTTTCTCAGATCGAAATCAGCTAGTTCGAACAGAGAACAGTGACAGTGAAAACATTCAGTATTTTAAGTTTGCTTCCGTCACTTCATGTGACGTGGAAATAAGTTTTTTTCGTTTCAAATCATATTTAACTAAGAGGCGAAGAAGTTATGGGTTCGAAAATCTTCAAATGTACGTAGTCATACACTGTAATAAAATGTGCAGAGCAGAACAGTAAATTTGATATATTGCTCATTTTCATTTTTATTATATATATGCTACAAAATTACGTATTTCAACCTACCATAATACTACCAATATATTGTTCCAGCCAGAAACCACTTTTATAGCAGACCTGACAGTACCTCTGTGCTGGAAGCGGGAGTTTGTTGACATTGAAGTCCGGTCGCTTAGCCACGTGCAAAGACACAAGTCCCCAAGTTCCGAGCTTTGATGATAATTGAGTAAGTGGTGAACAGGTAAACCTCTCCCTTTACAAAGGTGCCTTTTTTTCACAGTTCGAACTAGGGTCTCCAGATCACGTTCCACACAGTACTATTCTTCAGCAATAACAGTTAGTGTTGGAAGCTGTGTCATCATTGCATTGTCCACGTGAACTGTTGAGGGCACATAAGGCTACATTATTAGTTTGCACACAAACCGTTCCTCCTCGACGCTGATGAATAACTCATGGGATTGATACAACGTCATGGAGCTAATAAACATAGAGTAACATAGCCGGGTAAACAATCGTGCGTCTCATAGGTGGCGTGGTTGCTATGACGACGCGTTGGACGCAGTGTTGCGCTGTGTAATCTCTTGACGGAACTGAAGTGCGGTCTCTCCCCGGATGATGTCGTGGACGATTTGTTCGTTTTCTATCTCCTGCTTCTTTTTCCTGCCGTCTGTTGTCTATCGCCCCGTGGCAAGGCTGTTCTATGGTACCGTCCTCTGCCCAAGGGAGGTTAAAGACTGAAATGAAAAAGAAAACTGACAGGTTATCACTCAATTTTTTATCTTGGTAACTATTCAAATAGTAGGTCTAATGACCAAATTTTAAAAAAATCTGTGTACTGTATGGGTGTTCTGCTAATATGCCAGACGAATTTCATTCTGATTGGATGATTTATCAATTTAAGAGAGCAGTGTTTACTTACTTATTTACTTATGGCCTTTAGAGAACCTGGATGTTCATTGCCGCCCTCACATAAGCCCGCCATTGGTCCCTACCCTGAGTAACATGAATCCAGTCTCTATCATCATATCCCACCTCCTTCAAATCCATTTTAATATTACTGAATAACGAATAATTAAAATTTGTTTGAAGAAACGTTTCAATTATCCAACTAAATTAATTTATTCTGAATTTAATGTATTTAATATTGAACAAATTTATAAGTATACGCTGTTAAAATTTTATCATAAAAATCATAATAAGTTTCTATTACAGACACATAATTATGACACAAGACGAAATATTAATTTAACATTAGTAGAACCTAAATGTCTCACATCTGCTGGTCTAAAGCATAGCATTAATTTTGGCCCTCGGTTGTACAATGCTTTAACTAAATTACACCCAGAACTTCTGACATGTAACCCACTAACATATAAGAAGAAAATTAGAAACGTGTTAATATCTTCAATTTGATTAAATCATTTTATAGCCTATGTGTATGAATTAATCAACCTATATTATATTTGTATTCTATAATTTTGAAATATATATTTTGAAATATATATACTTTTCACGTGCGATATTATAATTTCTCTAGTGTTAATATTATATTATATAATTCCATTGCCGCTGTAATTTAAATTTTAGTTCCTATTTTATTTTACTTATTTATTTTTATTATTATTATTTTTATTTTCTATATTTCCCTTATATTAATATTGTATTATATAATTTCTGTAACTGTAATTTTAATTCTATTTCCTATTTTATTTTATTTTATTTTATTTTATATTCTCTTAAGGCTTATTAATATTATATCTGAAATGCGACCGAACACGAGCGCTGCTCATTCGGTCTCAAATTTTGTTAATACTACTGTATCTCCTGTTTTATTGTTTGTATTATTTTATTTCTATTTTCTTGTTTGTTTGTAATTATATTCTTTATTCTGTATATTTAAATTTAAATAAATAAATAAATAAATAAATAAATAAATAAATAAATAAATAAATAAATAAATAAATAAATAAATATCTACGTCTCGGCCTCCCCAAAGGTCTTTTCCCTCCGGATTCCCAACTAACAGTCTATAAGCATTTCTGGATTCGCCCATACGTGCTACATGCCCTGCCCATCTCAAAAGTCTGGATTTAATGTTCCTAATTATGTTAGGTGAAGAATACAATGAGTGCAGTTCTGCGTTGTGTAACTTTCTCCATTCTCCTGTAGCCATTCCTAAGGACCTTATAAGAGCAGTGTGTTATGATAATAAATTATTGAAGTAATTTTAGTTTTTTTTTCTTTCAAATGTGCAGAAATATGATCCGAACAAATCTAATTTTTCGTTGTGCAAAGTCATTCTTTAATGTTGTATTTGTTTCGATAAAATTCTTACACATTTAAAGGACAAAACTAAAATTCTTTGAATCATTATCATAATACACTGCTCTGTTAACCTGATTGAGCATATTGGGAATTAAATCAATGGCTTTTTCAAATACGCTGTGAAATGTTTCATATAAAACAATTTTTATCTCGAAAGGAAAGGAAAAACCAGCAAATTGTATTAAATTTGAATCAGGGCCTAGCCGGGCGGAAGAGAATGCCAATTGGCCTTAGCTCTGCCAGATTAAAAATAAATTATTACTTACTTACTTACTGGCTTTTAAGGAACCCGGAGGTTCATTGCCGCCCTCACATAAGCCCGCCATTGGTCCCTATCCTGAGCAAGATTAATCCAGTCTCTATCATCATATCCCACCTCCCTCAAATCCATTTTAATATTATCTTTCCATCTACGTCTCGGCCTCCCTAAAGGTCTTTTTTCCTCCGGCCTCCCAAATAACTCTCTATATGCATTTCTGGATTCGCCCATACGTGCTACATGCCCTGCCCATCTCAAAATCTGGATTTAATGTTCCTAAATATGTCAGGTGAAGAATACAATGCGTGCAGTTCTGTGTTGTTTAACTTTCTCCATTCTCCTGTAACTTCATCCCTCTTAACCCCAAATAATTTCCTAAGCACCTTATTCTCAAACACCGTTAACCTACGTTCCTCTCTCAAAGTGAGAGTCCAAGTTTCACAACCATGAAGAACAACCGGTAATATAACTGTTTTATAAATTCTAACTTTCAGACTTTTGACAGCAGACTGGATGATAAAAATTTCTCAACCGAATAATAACAGGTATTTCCCATATTTATTCTGTGTTTAATTTCCTCTCGAGTATCATTTATATTTGTTGCTGTTGCTCCAAGATATTTGAACTTCTCCACCTCTTCGAAAGATGAATTTCCAATTTTTATATTTCCATTTCGTACAATATTCTCGTCACGAGACATAATCATATACTTTGTCTTTTCGGGATTTACTTCCAAACCTATCTCTTTACTTGCTTCCAGTAAAGTTTCCGTGTTTTCCCTAATTGTTTGTGGATTTTCTCCTAACATATTCACGTCATCCGCATAGACAAGCAGCTGATGTAACCCTTTCAATTCTAAACCCTCTCTGTTATCCTGGACTTTCCTAATGGCATAGTCTAGAGCAAAGTTAAAAAGTAAAGGTGATAGTGCATCTCCTTGCTTTAGCCCACAGTGAATTGGAAACGCATCTGACAGAAACTGACCTATACGAACTCTCCTGTAGAAAAGAAAAATTATAAAAAAAATAAAATAATAATTAAAAAATATTATTATTATTATTAATATTATTATTATTATTATTATTATTATTATTATTTTATTATACAAGAGAGGTAGTGTTAAAAACAGATGCTGTAGATCTGTGATTTCGGTATCAGATGGACATGGAAAATTTAAATGGTTGTTAAAGGAAGATGAGGGAGAGCTCCATGCTTTCATGACGGCACTAGAATGAGGTGGTGTGGTTGGCACCATACTCCGACTGCATTTTGTCCTTGGGAAAGACCCGATACTCATTTCGGTAGAAATTTGAGTGGCCTTCGGGGTCGTTTTGAAAGTTTCGGCAACGAGAAAAATCCCGCCATCACCATGAATCGAACTCGAGACCTTCCAATGTGTGCCCAGTCGCCCTACCAACTGAACTACCCGGTCTGTAGAGGTACTAAAAAGACTAAAATTATAATATTGGTAATTCGTGGAAAAAACTACAATATTGGTAATTCGTGGAAAGCCAGCTGTATTCATTTCACACAGACTCGCCGTCGCGTCGCCTGCCAGCGGCGGGTGCCTGAAGTTGCAGGATTCAACTGTCAGTCGCATCGTATAATCGTCATGTGTGAATCGAGAGGCGTCAATTTGAATAGGATCTCTCGAATTACTAGGTCATGCACATGCATGTGACGTCACAGAGCTACCCCACGTCCTATTCAAAGCACGTCTGCAACTGTTATGCGAGCAGCATCAAGCTGATCTCCTGTTTCAGAAGTTAGGCTCTTTTGTTTGCAGTAAATGCCCGTCAGTCAGTTACTGCTCCACTCTCTGAGTCTGTCATATTAGTACTGTGTAGTTTGATGGTGAAAAGTAAATGTAGCATTAGTGCGAGTCGAAATGCTACCCAGCATCTATACTAATAATAAATCTGTAGCCAAAATTTTTCTGGTAATTTTCGATTTTCCAAAAATAATTGAGGACCGTTTTTGCAAAACTTGCTAACTGCAAAATTGAGATGTTAGTGGTTAACATAAAGCAGGCCTCTACACGATGTTATAGTAATATACGTTACAAGAGCGGTATGTTGACGTTTTCATGGTCGAGGAAAAGATTGAAAAAAGCGAAACGTAGTTGAGCTTTTTTAATTTCCGAAAACATGAAAACAAACGTACCGCTCGTGTATCGTACATTATTTTGTGCGAAGATCGCTTATTACATACCTGAAAGAGGAATTTCTAATTAGTTGCAATGAAATCTCCATGTTGGTTTCTGTTTAATGACGGCAACTTCGGAAAACCAAAATATCTTTCTTCGACATTGTTGCTATAAAATGTTTTCTGTGTTTACTATACTCCAGCAGGCTGTGATATACGTCTGTCTTTTTTTTCCCCCAGTCTATAAATGCGAACTTAAAACAAACGGTAAGGTTATGTAATGATTTATTTTTCATTTTAATATTTTAACAATATTATTTACATAACATATTGCATAATAACATCGGCATCTGGAATCTTGTTGATTTTTTCACGGCTTCCTTAATGTTACTTGTATCAGGAATGCAATATGTTTCGTGGAGTGGTAGACTTTAAATTTTTGCAAATATTTAAAAACAATAATTAACATTGTAATTTAGGTGAAATTGTAGTGGTAAATTTCAATTTATAATTATCACTATGTTAAACGTCTCTAAAGATAATATGTTAAAAGCCTAAAGCAGTAAAATGAATGTGGCGCTTAAGCGGTAAGAAGAGGGAAATTGTTATGTGGTTACGTTGGGAATACTGAATGTGGTATTTCACACTTACCGCGTATTGGTTCTGTGCGGAAAACAAGCAAATACGCACGATCTCGCACAAAAGTTATCTTAGTAAACTTGCATTATTTCTCTTCATTGTAGTGTGTCAAAGGTGTGATGGTTGCACCTATAACCTACTTGTCTCCATTCAGTTTTATGTGTCTCCTGTAAAATTTAGGTTTTTCAGTTAGCAAGTTTTGCAAAAACGATCCTCAATTGCTGTTAACATGTATAATTAACCACCACACATATATAATTAACTGAAAATCGCTTTTTTGAAATTTTTGTTTGTATGTCTGTCTGTCTGGATGTTTGTTACCTTTTCACGCGATAATGGCTGAACCGATTTATATGAAAATTGGAATATAAATTAAGTTCGTTGTAACTTAGATTTTAGGCTATATGGCATTCAAAATACTTTTTTAAAGTGGGTTATAAGGGGGCTTGAATTAAATAAATTGAAATATATCCGTTATTATTAATTTTCGTGAAAAATGTTACATAATAAAAGTTTCTTTAAAAATAATTTCCGATAAGTTTTTTATTCTATACGAAATTTTGATAGGACTGATATTTAATGGGATAAATGAGTTTTAAAATTACAATAACAACGCCATCTAAGGCGCTGTACTGAAATAAAAACAAATGACTTCGTCTATAAGGGGCCTTGGACAACAACAATCGAAAGCTATTAAACATAGCCTACAGAAATTTTTCTGTGTTTGTATGAAGTAATAAAGGAAGCTAATTAATTCTTTAATTATTATTTCATCATTGGAAAGTAATTGTTTATATAGATGGACATATTTCTACAATATTATTACAGTAACTTCTGAAACATATAGCAAGTAATATAAAGTATACACATCACAACTAAATGATATGTCAATCATCATTAAAGTATGGTTGCATGTAATAACAATTAAGAACATGTTAAAGGAATTGTCATTGCACCAAATGGTTGCTCTCTGGACCAAAATGACCGCATTTTAATTATTTAAATACAATTTAAATTAAGTAACATATTAAACAATTTATCCTTCTATCAAACACGAATGTTCCCTGGATGAAATGTACTATTTTAATTATGAATTACTTTATATTTATTTCTAACGCGTGTTTCAATGGGTATGGCTAGTTTACAAATAAATTAAATATGATATTCCAGAAAATGCTATATGGGAAGAGTAACATGATATATGATTTGTAAACAGGTCTTCATATAAACACCATTTTATTTTTACTTCAATTTTTATTGTGCCTGAGTTTTTAATGTACTTTATTCCCACCCAGTACTAGTAAACTTCGAACCGTCCACCAAGAGGACCAAGGCCGCGTATGCAGTCAAAGTCGCCTTACAGTCACAGTAAACACTACTAAGTGAGTATTACGTTCCAGAAATATGTTCGTGTTTTCCAGTGACGAAAGACCTTTCAATATTGAATCATATTTTCGCACAGGTACTGTCGTCCGTTTGCCTTCGTCGCATCTCGGTTTCACCCACTTACTTCCGCTCGCCCCTCTGTAAAGGCTAGTGACTGGGCTGTGTTAGCTCTTTTCTGAAAATATTAATTTCTGTTAGGAATTTCACGTCTACGTAATATTATACAACTTTTTAAAATCATTTAAATAAAAGGGCCTCGTTAAATAACTAACTGTCACGTGATTTCCCCCTTTCTACGACCCTATGACAAAACCACTTGGACGGACAGTAGATAGTATGTCTGAGTAATTTTTTCTTTTCGGATCGGGCAGAAGTGAAGATTGAATTTACAGTACGTAAGGTACTCTTTTATAGAGCAGGTATAGAATTATTTCAACATGAGTTACTAGTACGAAGGACGAAACTGATAATTGGAACTATGTGTAATAGTCTATAGTGCGATAATATGCACAAGAGAAGCCTGTATCGAAATGAACTGCCACCATTTTCAAATATGTGTTTAAATATCCATATTAAATTTTCAATTTAACTTCAGTCTCTATATTATACGTAATGTGCTGTAACAGTATATATACACTGCATAATGAATACGTCCCATTCTGCTCAGTTCCTGAGTAAGAAACACTTATTGTTTATACTGTACTGAATTTTGATTAAAGAAAGACCTAATGAAAAGGATCAAACTCAAAATCGCGATATTTCCTGGTTTACGTAAATGGATGAACTACTTTTGTTCCTCCTAACCTAGTAAAGTGATTTGTTTGCATTTTTGCCAGTATCATCGAACTCCAGTCGTGGAAGGGGTAGCAAACGGCGTTGATAAGAGCTGAACCAAGTTAATATTAAAAATGCTAGGAAAAATAAAATGATGTCCCTGTACAAAGAACAGTGAAACTTTTTAGAAAATTTAGACATCTGAGATACCTGTATAAGATATGTCAGATTATTTTATTGTATGAGAAACGTGAGGGACAGTTTTTTCGTTATCTGAAAGATTAATATTTAGGACTTCTTCTGTTTTTGTTATCAACTCTTCAATTATGAAATACTCTGTATTATGATTAATAGGGTAAATTGTGCAACGACAAGGAATATTGTTGGCAATACGTTCAAAATGAGGAGACATAAAACTTACTTTAATTTGTGCTACTTTTAAACATTGAATCGTCGATTTATGAACCCTGGACTCCAAAATAGAAATCTTATGTATGTATTTATTTAGACTGCAAGGGTAAGTAGCCGGTGGCAGTGGTAACTAATTACACTCAATAATGACAATTAATAATAATGACAATTAATAATAATTACAATTAATAATAAATACAATTAATAATAATTAATAATTATATAATAAAATTAACAAGGAGCATCCTAAATTAAATGAAGCACGATCACTTAAAGTAACATTTAAAGTAAATCTAATTTGTATCTTAACCCTAAGTTCGAACTAAAACCCACGGTATGATATGTTCATATCATGCACAAGTACCTTTCATTTCGCTGTCAACTTACTCACTGCACTGGAACTACGACATATTTCACTAATACTATCCTGACTTCAGTGCCACTTCAAAAAAAAAAAGATTTCACTGTTCAAATACTTTGCACTACCACTATAATAGTATACCTTATTTTATTTCAAGGTGCAGTTCGGTGTTCAAAGGAGCCACTAACTGCACTCCTGAAATAAATAAGTATACATTATGCTACGAGCCTATAATGGTAGTAATTAAGACGCGAGTATGTTTGTTTATGAAACGAGTTGCAAGCTCGTTTCATAATTTTTATACGAGCGTCTTAATTACCATTATAGGCAAGTTTCATACGACTTTTTATGCTCGACCATATTTCTAACTTAAAATTATTCATAAGTATTCATGTTATGGTTATCGAAGTGAGGAGCGGAACTGACCTAAATTGTGAGATGTGCGCAGACGCGAAAGTTTTGATTTTTTCCGAGGAACGAATGTCATTGACCTTGATATAATCTAGAGAATAACATGAACATTAATCTTGATATAAGCTGGAAATTGATTTAGAATTGAAAAACGAGATGACAAATTGAATTTATTTGAATATTATTTACAATTAACGCTAATTATTATAGTAACAGAACATAACCTTCTGCGACAGTATTGGATTTCCAGCCTCCGTGACGTTTCGCTAATTGTCTTTCGATTGCATATCCGAGAATAATCGATACTTGAGCTTTTATAATGCTACAATGGTGATTTCTCATTGGCTGAACAATTGAACTATAATGAATAGGTGTACTTTAATGAGATGCATTAAAGAGGCTACTACCAGGTGTATAATTACTACATTTCGGCATGGTCGAGCATAAACTATAAAACTTCACTGACACAACACTTCAAATAACAAAACATCAATTACACCCTTTAAATAGTGTGCATAATGTAGGCCTACTACCGTCTATTAGTAAAGTCCTTAAGTCTATTTATAAATACATTTTTGGTCTTCGGAGCTGCAAAATGATGCTTCAGTAATGGTTGTAATCTACCTGCGCGATATTCGCTTTCTATTTTTGGTGCAGGAAACAGAGACATTGCCTGCAAAAGACTGGAGGCTTCTTGTTGTTTATTAATTAGTCTTTCATAACTCAAGGATTTTGGCTATGAACTAATTAGCTTTTATCGACATGAAATATCTATAAGCAGCGAGTCGGCAAACAATGGGCTGGTTCTACGAGCACCTGAACAATGGGCGTCAGCCATAGTGAAACGGACGCCTACCGTTGCTTTATTAACTATGATATTTGCAGTTAAATAAAATTGTACGCCTTCGGGGGCTACGAATATCACGAGGGATTTGTTGGTGCTTTGGTTTTACTCCCTTTGCTAGGAATTTTTAAGGGAAGAGTTGTGGAAATAGAAGTTCAAGGTGGCTTGTTTTTTAATAGTGATATATTTATTATATTTGAAGACTGGCAGGCAAAATACGTCTATTTTCCTTCATTGTACGAAATATGATACCGTATTTACTCTCATATTAGACCTTTTAATTAAAAAAGGTATGGAGGGTCTTACATGCGCACAGCAGATCATATTAAAAAGTTTAAATGTAGGAAACAAAGAACGGACGTGGTAAAATTTTCTTTTGTTAACCACACAATAGTAGGCTGGAACAGCTTACTTGCGGCAATCTTTCAGGGTGGTCCTCTCAAAATCAAAACATTTAAGGAAAGGTTGAGAAGATTAGACTGAAAATGTAATTGTAGGTGCAGTGTAATTATCTAAGTTGTCATGTAATTAATTAAGTTGATATGTAATTAATTAAGATGATATGTAATTTAGTTGATATGTATAAATAAATTTAGGTGATATGTAATTAATTAATATTGATTTGTAATTAAGGTGATATGTAATTACTTAAATTGGTAATAGTTGGGTGAAATAGAAATACTTTTAAGTTAGGTTTACTTTTGCTTATTGTAGGCGTTATTATAGAATAGGCCTAATTTTTATTTATAGTCCTAGGTTTATTGCATCTATTTATTTATAGTTAGGAATAAATTTAGGTTTATTTTATTTTATTCTATTTTTATTGTTGTAATTATTGTATTATTGTGATGGTATTATTGTATATTATATATCACTGCCACCGGGTGTATACCCAAATGTAGTTTTAATACATACATACATACATACATACATACATACATACATACATACATACATACATACATACATACATACATACATACATACATACATACATACATACATACATACATACATATGTAAAAAGCAGGAAATAAAGGAATATTTCTTAAGTTAGGTAACAGTAGATCTCAATATTTAGATTTATTTAGATTTAGGTTTATTTAATAATAACATATACATAAAAACGTTACATTCAAATACCCCGAAAGAGCAAAGCTCGTGTTCGGGGACAGTTCCGTTACATAGATATACATACTTTGTAGACAAAATACTTAAGAAAAAGCTCACATAAAGATGATAATAAAATTAGTAAATAATAGTACTTGTAATAACTGAGTGAAAAAAGAGACGATGCTGAGATTGGTGGATTAATATTAAATTATTATTAGTACTATAATTAGTACAGGTCATGTTGATATAGTAACCAAGATAAGATAGAAAAACTTGTTTTGCAATACATGGTACATAATGTATAAATACAGGGAAGTCTGTCATATAATTTTTTTTAAATTCTGCATCTGAAAATTTCATTGCTTAAAGTAGTCAATTCTGGATGAAATTTTATTATCGAATTATATAGGCGTGGACCATAATTTGTACTGTGTAGTAAAGCAGCAGATGTGAAACATTTAGGTTCAACTAATTTAAGAATTTCAGAAATATAGAAATTAATTTTAAAAATGCCAATACAATTGCCTCCGCGAACTCAGTCACATTCTATTTAAATTACTTACTTACTTACAAATGGCTTTTAAGGAACCCGAAGGTTCATTGCCGCCCTCACATAAGCCCGCCATCGGTCCCTATCCTGTGCAAGATTAAGCCAGTCTCTATCATCATACCCCACCTCCCTCAAATCCATTTTAATATTATCCTCCCATCTACGTCTCGGCCTCCCTAAAGGTATTTTTCCCTCCGGTCTCCCAACTAACACTCTATATGCATTTCTGGATTCGCCCATACGTGCTACATGCCCTGCCCATCTCAAACGTCTGGATTTCAAGTTCCTAATTATGTCAGGTGAAGAATACAATGCGTGCAGTTCTGTGTTGTGTAACTTTCTCCATTCTCCTGTAACTTCATCCCGCTTAGCCCCAAATATTTTCCTAAGCACCTTATTCTCAAACACCCTAACCTATGTTCCTCTCTCAGAGTGAGAGTCCAAGTTTCACAGCCATGTAGAAGAACCGGTAATATAACTGTTTTATAAATTCTAACTTTCATATTTTTGGACAGCAGACTGGATGATAAGAGCTTCTCAACCGAATAATAACACGCATTTCCCATATTTATTCTGCGTTCAATTTCTTCCCGAGTGTCATTTATATTTGTTACTGTTGCTCCAAGATATTTGAATTTTTCCACCTCTTCGAAGGATAAATCTCCAATTTTTATATTTCCATTTCGTACAATATTCCCGTCACGAGACATAATCATATACTTTGTCTTTTCGGGATTTACTTCCAAACCGATCGCTTTACTTGCTTCAAGTAAAATTTCCGTGTTTTCCTAACCGTTTGTGTATTTTCTCCTAACATATTCACGTCATCTGCATAGACAAGAAGCTGATGTAACCCGTTCAATTCCAAACCCTGCCTGTTATCCTGAACTTTCCTAATGGCATATTCTAGAGCAAAGTTAAAAAGTAAAGATGATAGTGCATCTCCCTGCTTTAGCCCGCAGTGAATTGGAAAAGCATCAGATAGAAACTGACCTATACGGACTCTGCTGTATGTTTCACTGAGATACATTTTAATTAATCGAACTAGTTTCTTGGGAATACCAAATTCAATAAGAATATCATATAATACTTCCCTCTTAACCGAGTCATAAGCCTTTTTGAAATCTATGAATAACTGATGTACTGTACCCTTATACTCCCATTTTTCTCCATTATCTGCCGAATACAAAAATCTGATCAATAGTCGATCTATTACGCCGAAAACCGCACTGATGATCCCCAATAATTTCATCTACGTACGGAGTTAATCTCCTCAAAAGAATATTGGACAAAATTTTGTACGACGTCAACAAAAGTGATATTCCTCGAAAGTTACCACAGTTGGTTTTGTCCCCTTTTAAAAATAGGTACAATTATGGACTCCTTCCATTGTTCTGGTACAATTTTTTTCCCAAATAGCAAGTACAAGTTTATAAATTTCGCTATATAATGCACTTCCACCCTCTTGTATTAATTCTGCTGGAATTTGATCGATACCTGGAGACTTGTACTTTTTCAGATTTTCTATCGCAATTTCGACTTCTGAAAGCGTGGGTTCGGGTATAAATGGCTCAGCAGTTTGTATTTCAATTTCGTCCCGATCATTTCTATTTGGCCTATGTACATTTAGTAGTTGCGCAAAATAGTTTTTCCATCTGTTTAGGATTGATGGAGAGTCTGCAAGCAAGTCACCATTCTCATCCTTGATCACGTTTACCCTTGGCTGATATCCGTTCTTAAATTCCTTTATACCCTTATGTAAATCTCGAATGTTTTTATTCTTACTATTTGTTTCTACCTCATTCAGTTTTTCCTTCAAGTAACCTCTCTTTTTATTCCTAAGTGTACGACTTGCTTCCCGTCTTTCATTGAAATAATTATCTCTTCTCCTCAACTGGATTCTGTAAGAATTTCAATTTTGCCTGTTTCCTTCTTTCTACTACCATGCAACAATCTTCATCAAACCACGGTTTCTTTTTCTTAGTTTCATAATAACCTATGCTCTGCTCAGCTGCAATTTTGATACTATCTCTGATATTTTCCCACACGCTATTAACATCTAATTCTTTCTCAACTTCGTCGGAACTTTCTAAAGTGGCAAACCTATTCGAAATTTCGACCTGATAATTTTGCTTAGCTTCCTCGTCCTTTAATTTCAAAATATTGAATTTAGTAATATTAACTTGTTGCTCTACTCGCTTGGCTACTGATAATCTTTCTCTTAATTCTCCAATCACCAAATAATGGTCAGAATTACAGTCTGCACCCCTGAAAGTTCGAATATCTACTATACTAGTATGTCTCCGTTTATCTATCAAGATGTGATCTATTTGGTTGTGTGTCAATCCATCTGGAGAAGTCCAAGTATATTTATGTATATCCTTATGGGGGAATGTTGTACTTTTGACAATTAAATTTTTCGATGTGGCAAAGTTGACTAATCTAACTCCATTGTCACTACTAATTGCGTGTAGGCTCTCTTTTCCAATAGTTGGTCTAAAAATATCCTCCCGTCCTACTTTAGCGTTGAAATCCCCCAATCATTCTATTTAAATTACACAACATAACTAGCTCACTTGTTGCTCAGTTTTACATTCACATCTGACACTCTGAATGACTGACTTCGGAAGTACGGTATGCCAAAACCGATACCATCAGTAGAAGACGAAAGGGAATTTGTCTAGCTGTGTTATGAAACATGAAATAAGAAAACTGGACAGAGAATAAGTACTGTAGATGCCGTAGTTTGAGGATAAATTAATAGACAAAGAGAGATTGTTGCTCTTTGTCATAGCGGAGACAATTGGAGAAGTAATGGGATAATGGGACAAAGAATGGTTTCAGAATGGGGTTTTATCTTGCAATATTTCTTTTTTAAACACTACTGTGTAAACGTTTTAGGCAGGAATTCAGAATCTAGCCTTGTATTGTGCATATGTTAGAGGTATCTAATATGCAGTTATATATAGGACTACACAGAGATGATGTTACAAACTTTCAGGGATGATGGCGAAGGGCACATGTATCAATTTAAGATCAGGAACCATGAAATGACTGAGTCGAAAGTTATAAGCAAAAATAGTTGTGTGGAAATGGAATTGTAATTTGGCACCACGTGCCCTCCTTCCCCTTAACTTTTGGAACAGTCGTGGAAAATGATATGGGCCAGATGTCTCCTACGTGGATACTTGCCGATGCAATCTGTGAGCTTGTCTACTATTCCCATTGGCTCAACCGTATTCGAAAATCAGGTCTGCATATTCCGCTCTCGTGTACTCCTCCATTTCACTAGGGCTGATCGACTGGACACTGCAACTTGTACACATACACTGCTGTCTACAGACGTACATGTCAGACCGACCATGTCCGTTACACATTACGCTATCTGCATTGCTTTAGTGTAGTTTCCTGTCCCCATCCCTCAGATAGCTCACTGAATGGAATACTGTAAGTAGACAACGTAAACAACGTATGTGTAAGTTGTACAGATAAATACACATAAATAAGGTGTACAGAGGAATACAATTATTTAATTTCCAAAAAAATATTTTTGCTTGTAACTTTCGACTCGGTCATTTCCGGACCAGGGTTCCTTATCTCAAATTGATACATGTGCCCTTCGCCATCATCCCTGAAAGTTTGTAACACTACCTCGGAAACACCCTGTATACAGAAGGATGTAATGGAAGGAATGGTAAACGGGAGAAAAGTTTGAGGGCAGAAGAAGATATCAGATGAACAACATTAAAATACATGAATCATATTTGGAGACTAAGAGGAAGTCAGAAAATAGCAACGATTGTAGAATGCTGGGTTTGCAAAGAAAGACCTGCCCTTGGGCAGAGAACTATGAATGAATGAATGAACACACGACATATTATTGACGTAGAAAAGCACGTTTAATTAACATGTATTGAATCATTTTCTTGTTTGTTTAGTCAACTGTGCGAAGACAGGTTGGGTAATATACAGAGAATAAAAGAGGGCTGAGAAAATCTATTGTGCATTTGTTTACTGTATAAGAAGCTTTTCTTACATAATTCAACGGCCTGAGTAGAGTGGTCGGTGTAGCGCTGGCCTTCTGTGCTTGAGGTTGCGGGTTCGATCCCGGCCCAGTCGATGGCATTTAAGTGTGTTTAATTGCGACAGGCTCATGTCAGTAGAGTTACTGGTATGCAAAAGAACTCCTGCGGGACAAAATTCCGGCACACCGGCGACGCTGATATAACCTCGGCAGTTGTGAGCGTCGTTAAATAAAACATAATTTAAATTTCAAATTTTACACTATTTAAAGGGTATAATAATTGATATTTTATTTGAAGTGTTTTATCAGTGAGGAAGTGTGTTGTGTCAGTGAAGTGTGTAGTGTCAGTCTATTGTGTAAGTGAAGTGTGTTTGTGTCAGTGAAGTTCTATAGTTCATAGTGGCTGTGCAAAGTATTTTAACAGTGAAATGGTTTTGAAGTATTAGTGAAATCAGTAGAATCAGTGAGTGAGTGAGTTGACAGTGAAATAAGTGTAGTGCCGAAAGGTACTTGTGCAGGTATGAACCTGTCACACTCGTGGGTCTTAGTTCGAACTTGGGGTTAAGATACAAATTAGATTTACTTTAAATGTTATTTTAAGTGATCGTGCTTCATTTAATTTAGGATGCTCATTATTATTATTATTATTATTATTATTATTATTATTATTATTATTATCATTATTATTAATTATTAATGTTTTTTATTAGTTGTGTTTATTATTAATTGTCATTATTGAGTGTAATTAGTTACTACTGCCACCGGGTATATACCCATTTGCAGTGTAAATAAATACATACATACATACATACATACATACATACATACATACATACATACATACATACATATATTTAATTTGTAAACAGAAAAACAGAATAGGCTCCAAAATAGTGTTGTATAATGTATTTAAAAGATTCAACAATGTTGATACGTTGTAAATAGTAAATTTAAGGAAAATAGGTTAATTTTATAAATAGTATACTTCTAAACATAGATTGTAAAAGAATTAACAATAGTATTCATTGTTTTTTTTTTTATTTTTAAATAGAAAAACAGAACAGGCTCTAAAATAGTGATGTACAATGTATTTAAAAGATTCAACAGTACCATACAGTAGATGTTGACACGTTGTAAAATTTTAAATTTAAGGAAAATAGGTTAATTTGTTAAATAGTATTCTTCTAAACATAGTTTTTAAAAGTATTAGCAATAGTATAGATTTTTTTAATTTGTAAACATAAAAACAGAATAGGCTCTAAAATAGTGTTGTATAATGTATTTCAAAGATCCAACAGTAGCATAGATGTTAACACGTTGTAAATAGTAAATTCAGGGAAAGTAGATTAATTTGTTAAATAGTGTATTTCTAAACATAGTTTTTAAAATGATTAGCAATAGTCTTGATTGTTTTTATCTATAAATAGAAAAGGAATAGGTACTAAAATAGTGTTGTACAAAGTATTTAAAAGCTTCAACAGTAGCATAGATGTTAACATGTTGTAAATAGTATATTTAGGGAAAGTAGAATAGGCTAGCATTAATGTGTATACACTGTATTCGGAAGATTTAGCAATATTGTAATGTGTAGTCTATTAGCATGTAGTATTACATTTTTGTAATGGAACATGCTTGTAAACAAGTGTGACAGCGACGTGAGATTCGAACTCACGACCAACGTCCCGCAAGAAAGCAGATCGCGCGGGCTCCACGGAGCATTGAGAGACGGCTCGCGGCGGAGAGAAGAGAGGGGAAAGGGCCAACGCGACGAGGGGAGAGTGCGCGCGCAGCTGCTACTTACGGAGTGAAGGGGGAACGGACATTCCCGACTCTTCCAGAAGCCCGTCGAAGTGGAAAAATCGCGAATTCGAAGTTTCTCGGTTACGTTGCTGTGGTTATAAATTACGGACGCGAAGGAGTGTGAGTGTGATTCATGATTAGTTCAGTGAGTAAGCCAGTGAACAGAGCAAGCCAGTCTTGTGTACCGGAGTTAGACTTGAGTATGCGTCCGCAACTGTGTCAGCATCCGAAGGCCTGAGTTCGAGTGCAGTGGACAGTTGGAGGGACCTGAGTTCGAGGCAGGGACCGCAGTTGGAGGGACCTGAGTTCGAGTGCAGTGGACCGCAGTTGGAGGGACCTGAGTTCGAGTACAGTGGACTGTCTCTGAAGGTCTGTAGTTCGAGATACTGTGAACTCGAGTGACTGAGCTATAAGAACTGTGAACTGAGAACTGATAGTTCTGATTTGTAAATAGTGCTTTGTAAATATTAGTTAAGATTAACAGTTCATTGTTGTTCGTAATAGTCCAAGTAAATTGTCATTGCCGTCAGTGGAGTGCTATAACGAATACGGTGTTGAGTGAAAATCCTATTGTTGACGAGAGCGTTTAAGGTGAATTGTAGAAAGGAATTATTGTTGGAAGAATAAAATCCTATTGTTGAGTTGAAATAAATTTACATTTTTGTAATGGAACATGCTTGTAAACAAGGTTAAAAAAATACATACATACAGACATGATTCAAATGATGTAGCCCGTGTTTGGGAATTTTGGGACACCCGGTATATTATTGTGTCATATAATATTGTATTGTTTCATGTCGTTTCGTACCGCCATATCGCATTGTTTCGCTCTATATGATATTGTATTAAGATAAGTGGTTAATATTGTAACCACTTACTTTCATATACTGATCTGTGATTTCCTTCAGTATGTAATAGAGCTGTAATGTTATTTACATGTTGTGTATTAGAGGAAGTACAGGGACATCATTTTATTTTTACTAACATTTTTAATAT
Organism: Periplaneta americana; assembly: GCA_025594305.2. Lineage (NCBI taxonomy): Eukaryota > Metazoa > Arthropoda > Insecta > Blattodea > Blattidae > Periplaneta > Periplaneta americana. The sequence continues at coordinate 97,063,219 of JAJSOF020000031.1, forward strand.
TAACCTCTCTATACCTTTAGAGAACCGGAAACACTGCTTGCTCCCCTCCAAGACTGGAGTTCGATGATACTGGCGTAAAACACAAATCACTCAACTAGGTATAGGAAGGAAGAAAAGTAGTTCATCCTTTTACGTAAATTAGGAAATATCGCGATTTTGAGTTTGATAATTTTCATTAGGTTTTTCTTTAATCAAAGTACAGTACTGTATTAAGAATAAGTGTTTTTACTCACGAAGTGAGTTATCCATGCGAACGTATTCATTATGCGGTCTATATTATACTGTCTACAGCACATTAGCGTACAATATATTGAAAGAAGTTAAATTGAAAAATAATCATAATATGAATATTTAAACACAATTTTGAAAATGGTGGTCGTTCACTTCGATACAGGCTTCAGTTCTTTTGTGCATATTATCGCACTATAGACTATTGCATCTAATTCCAATTGCCAGTTTCGTCCTTCGTACTAGTAACTCATGTTGAAATAATTCTGTACCTACTCTACGTACTGTAAATTCAATCTCCACTTCTTCCCGACCCGAAAATATAAAATTACTCAGACATGCTATCTACTGTCCGTCCAAGTGGTTATGCCGCATGATTGTAGAAAGGAGGAAATCACATGGCAATTAATTACTTAACGAGGCCCTTTTATTTAAGTTAAATTAAACAGCTGTATAATATTACGTAAACGTCCAATTCCTAAAAGAAATTAATGTTTTCAGAAAAGAGCTAAGACAGCCCAGCTTTTACAGAGGGGCGAGCAGAAGCAGGTGGGGGAAATCGGGATACGACGTCGGCAAACGGACAGTACCTGTGCGAAAATATGATTCAATATTGAAAGCTCTTTCGTCACTGGAAAACGCGAACATATTTGTGGAACGTACTATACTCAGTAACTAAGTACTGCTTACTATCTGCGGTCTTGGCTCTGTGTGGAGTTGGAACTTCCTTAGTAGAAGGGGTGGGAGTGAAGTACATTCAAAGAGTCAGGTACAATAAAAATTGAAGTAAAAATAAAATGATGTCCCTGTACATGTTATGTTGACACGGGAGACATTTTTCAAGCGCCTTGCTGTTTGCTGACATCACAAACACAGAAATGTCTTGGCTGTGTATGGAACTGCGCACCTAGGCGCTGGGGTGTCCGGTTGGAGATGGGGGCGCACCTGCGCCTGGGGGTAGCATCAAGAAACGCGGCAACTGCTAGGGCAAAGTTGCGCGATAAATTACAAACAACCCCTTGCATTAGTCGTAGTCGGTCCAAGTGGGCGATTTATGAAGTCCTGTGCGTGCAACAATAGAACAAATCTGTTGACTGGACGACGTGACCACAAGCTGTAAACATCATAGACGCCAGTACTACTGCCGCTAAAAATAAAAATTGATACCACCCTACCGCATCATAAAACTACAAGTCCAACGCTGCGGATTAACGATTAACATTCCCCAACGTGAAACAAGCGGGCTCGGATTCGAATCCTGTTTCGGTCAAGTTTCTTCCGGGATTTTCCCTCAATCCGTTAAGAGAAAATGCTGGTAACTTTCGGCTCTGGACCCCGGATTCATTTCACTAGCATTACCACCATCTCATTCAGACGCTACATAACCTTTGATGTTGATAAAGCGCCGTAAAATAAATCACTAAAAGAACTACAACAAAATATGCGACATGAACAATATACAATACTATTAACTCATTATCGATCCTATCACCAACATTAACTATATCAATGAAACACTAACACAATTAATACTATTAGTAGACTAGCACTTATGGAAACAGAACTAACACCATTGACATCTTATACAACACTTCCAACACCACGATAAAACCTAACTAACTTACTGGCTTTTAAGATTCATTGCCGCCCTCACATAAGCTCACCATCGGTCCCTATCCTGAGCAAGATTAATCCATTCTCTATCATCATATCCCACCTCCCTCAAATCCATTTTAATAATATCTTCCCGTCTACGTCTCGGCCTCCCTAAAGGTCTTTTTCCCTCCGGCCTCCCAGCTAACACTCTATATGAATTTCTGGATTCGCCCATACGTGCTACATGCCCTGCCCGTCTCAAGCGTCTGGATTTAATGTTCCTAATTACGTCAGGTGAAGAATACAATGCGTGCAGTTCTGTGTTGTGTAACTTTCTCCATTCTCCTGTAACTTCATCCCTATTAGCCCCAAATATTTTCCTAAGAACCTTATTCTCAAACACCCTTAACCTGTGTTCCTCTCTCAAAGTGAGAGTCCAAGTTTCACAACCATAAAAAACAACCGGTAAAATAAATGTTTCATAAATTCTAACTTTCAGATTTTTTGACAGCAGACTGGATGATAAAAGCTTTTCAACCGAATAATAACATATTTATTCTGTGTTTAATTTCCTCCCGAATATCATTTATATTTGTTACTGTTGCTCCAAGATATTTCAACTTCTCCACCTCTTCAAAAGATAAATTTACAATTCTTATATTTCCATTTCGTACAATATTCTGGTCACGAGACATAATCATATACTTTGTCTTTTCGGGATTTACTTCCAAACCTATCTCTTTACTTGCTTCAAGTAAAATTCCCGTGTTTTCCCTAATCGTTTGTGGTTTTTCTCCTAACATATTCACGTCATCCGCATAGACAAGCAGCTGATGTAACCCATTCAATTCCAAACCATCTCTGTTATCCTGAACTTTCCTAATGGCATACTCTAGAGCAAAGTTAAAAAGTAAAGGTGATAGTGCATCTCCTTGCTTTAGCCCACAGTGAATTGAAAAAGAATCTGACAGAATCTGACCTATACGAACTCTGCTGTACGTTTCACTGAGACACATTTTAATTAATCGAACTAGTTTCTTCGGAATACCAAATTCAATAAGAATATCACATATAACTTCTCTCTTAACCGAGTCATATGCCTTTTTGAAATCTATGAATAGCTGATGCACTGTACCCTTATACTCCCATTTTTCGTCCATTATCTGTCGAGTACAAAAATCTGGTCAGTAGTTGATCTATTATGCCTAAAACCACACTGATGATCCCCAATAATTTCATCTACATATGAGTTAATCTTCTCAAAAGAATATTGGACAAATTTTGTACGACGTCAACAAAAGTGATATTCGTCGAAAGTTACTACAGTTAATCTTGTCCCCTTCTTAAAAATAGGTACAATTATGGACTCCTTCCATTGTTCTGGTACAATTTCCTTTTCCCAAATAGCAAGTACAAGCTTATAAATTTCGCTATATAATGCGCTTCCACCCTCTTGTATTAAAACCACGATAAAACCTACCACAACTATATCCACATAATTGAAAACAAAAATGTATATATCTACAACAGAATTTACAAAAACTATCCTCACCAGCAAACGAAACTACAACAAAAATATCCACATCACCAAAAGTACCTACAACAAAAGAAGTGTCCACACCACTAACAGAAACTAGAACAAAATGTCCATACCACCAAAAGTATCTGCAACAAAAATGTCCACAACACTGACAGAACTTCCTATCAAGATGTCCATATCACCAAACGTACCCATAACAAAAATGTCAGCACTACCAATAGAATCTACAACCAAAATGCCCATAGCACCAAAAATATCTACAGGAGAAATGTCCACACCATTAACGATTATCAGAACTTACAACAAAAATGTCTACATCACCAAAAGAACCTGCAACAAAAATGTCCATACAACCAATACATCCTAGAACCAAAATGTCCACACCACCAAAAGTATCTGCAACAACAATGTCCACACCAACAGAACTTCAATCAAGATGTCCATATCACCAAACATCCTGCATAAAAAAATGTCAGCACTACCAATAGAATCTACAACCAAAATGCCCATAGCACCAAAAAATCTACAGGAGAAATGTCCACACCATTAACGATTATCAGAACTTACAACAAAATATCTACATCACCAAAAGAACCTGCAACAAAATGTCCATACAAAAATACATCCTAGAACCAAATGTCCACACCACCAAAATAACCTATAACAAAAATGTTCACACTGCCAAATGAACCTACAATAAAAATGCCCATACAACCAATGCATCCTGCAAGAAAATGTCCACACCACCAAAAGAAGCTGTAAGCTAAAAATGTTCACACTGCAAATGAACCTACAATAAAATGCCATACAACCAATATGTCCTAGGCAAGAAAATGTCCACACCACCAAAAGAAGTACTGTATCAAAAATGTAATTCTGATCAAATGAACCTAAATAAAATGCCTGTATACAACCAATGCATCCTGCAAGGAAAATGTCCACACCACAAAATGAAGCTGTACAAAAAAATGTTCAACACCTGCCAAATGAACCTTCAATAAAATGCCCATACAACCAATGCATCCTGCAAGAAAAATGTCCACACCACCAAAAGAATTTGTAACAAAATGTTCACACTGCCAAATGAACCTACAATAAAATGCCCATACAACCAATGCATCCTGCAAGAAAATGTCCACACCACCAAAAGAAGCTGTAACAAAATGTTCACACTGCCAAATGAACCTAACAATAAAATGCCTTACAACCAATGCATCCTGCAAGAAAATGTCCACAACAAAAAAGAAGCTGTAACAAAAATGTTCACACTGCCAAATGAACCTACAATAAAAATGCTTTCCAACAACCAATGATCCTGCAAGAAAAATGTCTACACCACCAAAAGAACCTGTAACAAAAATGTCTATACAACCAACAGAACCTACAACAAGAATGCCCACATCAATAATAGTAGCTACGACACAAATGTCTATACCACTAGCAGAATCTACGAATAAATGGGCACACAACAAAAATCAATTAGAATTAAATGTCCACAAAACGGATAGAACTTAAGTCAACGAAGTCCGCTGTATCGACAGAACCTACGTAACGGATGCCCACAACACCAACACCAACGTCAGAGCTAAAAATGTACCAGCAAGGCGATTGAAGTACTATCGAAAGATTTTTCCACTTATATTCTAATAATATGTTATAGGCCTGAATTTCTCTCTTCCCTCTGAAACTAAATACTGTATCAAACAATTGTAATTATGATCAAAAATACTTGAAACGTTTCACCTGTTCTGTACCGACCGAAGTACGGACGTAGTAACTTGGGACATTACTCCGCGGACAAGTGATGAATGGACACATTCCAGCAACACCTACCCCATTTGAAGGGTTCTATGGACATAACTGAGTGCACATTATCATGCTGTCTGTCGGCTGAGAATTTGCGACAGCAGTAATGTTCCCATGCTTGTTGTTGGATCACATGCTAAGGTCTCTTCGTTGTTGTATTAAGCAGAATCTATGAGCACCGGTAACTATTGGTAAGATTTATTGGTCGTCTTTGAAGTATCCTTTTGACTAGCTATGGAACAACAAAAAATGGAGTGAGAGAAGTGGCCAAGAGCCTTGGAGCTTACATAGATTCTTTCCAAAGTCCTAGATTCCCTTGCAAGGATGGGCGATTACACACTTTTTTGCTTTGTTCCGCTTTTCATTTTTTGATTCGTGATTCGTGTTTCGGACAAGCAGGAGGATGCCCTGGATTCACGTCTTTGAAAAGCATCTTCTGAGTAGCTATGGTAACACAGCTAATAAACTTTTTTTCATGTTGATGTATTTTAAACAGCGTCTGTTAGTAACTATGGCAGTGATGTCAAAGCAAGCGCATTTTTCTGACCTTGACGTCGTGCGCGGGCAGCAAGCGCTAAGTATGGAAAGAGGAAGGGTTGTGTATATGAATAAGCAACCTGTTGGATTAAGAAAACAGTGGTGCACAAACTTCAAACGGAAGTTGGAATTTATATTGATGGTATCTTTAGCATTACAAAAGTAATCAATAAACTAATCAAAACAATATTACAGTACAAAGCAAAGTTACCTAGGTACTGTATCTGTTTTAAGTGTAACTAATATTACATAACAAAACCCTTATCGCATTATGCTTTTAAGGTGATATTTGTGAGCAACTTCCTATCATCAGAATATTAAATTATTTTCTCGAAATCTGCTGAAGCTATAGAGCTGACATTTTTACAACAGATGGGCACGTATCTTTTGCTTATGATGTAACAGTAGTTGCTTAGTTAATTCATTTCCTTACAAACAATTCCCATGCGAATATTTTTAACATTTATAATACACTATCTTCAGTAATACGTATATACGGTATATTAGATTTGCGAAAAAAATTCTGTAAGACTACTAAATAAATAGGCCTATACCTGAAAATTTCATTTTTCTATACGAAAAGTTGAGGAAATATTTCTTTTGAATAAAAAAATCAAACTTGTGAAAAATGAGCATTAAAATTACATTCTTGTAATGCACTTATACTTCTCAGGCAAATCTAAAAATTAATATGGATACAGTTTTAATAAGTTCTCTTCCCTTTATCTATTGAATCAGTGTTGGCCATCCCTGAATATAGCTCCACCAAGCGGCATATACTACCTCTTTCGTCTGTCTCTTTCCTTTCCGCTGTAAAGCGCTCATGCTCTCCTGGGCTCTAAAGCGCGCTTGCTCCTGTGGGCATCAATTTACATGCCTGAACTATGGTGACTTCTATCATCACTTGTTTCAGTTCTTTGCAGTTACGTAATGAAGACTATGCTCATTTGTCTGTCTTTGTAGTTATGGTAACAGTGCATTTCCTTTAATTTTATGCCTATATAGAAAAATTGCAAGACGTATTTTATATACTTTGACACTATAAAGTTAACAGAGTGACTTATGTTTAACATTGTTATGCGAAGTGATGTCTGGCTTTTGTGAGGACTTTGTAGACCCGTTGACTTGCTGAGAGAAGTCTGACAACGGCAATTAATTGTGAGGGCAGGGTCTGCCAGGTAGCCTCGACCGCATACCCCACAGCTCTGCTGCGGGAAGTTCCCAACACTTCTTACTTGCTGGAACTTTTAATGAATCGCCCTGGAATCTAATACTTTTAACGCCAGCGGTTGTGCGGCGAATATCAGGGAATCCGAGCTACTCGCTTGGATTAGAAAGTAAATGCTTTCCGAAATATTGTTTTCTGCCTTCTCGTCCTTGTTTCCAGCAATATACGAAACTTTCCTTTCATCTTGTATTCCTTATTTCTTCGTCCACTCTTTCTCAATCTTTCTAGTGATATGACAGACATTTTATTAATTCAAAAGAAAGTTATCAGAATACTGACAACTTCAAAAATTAGAACACACTGTAGACCTCTGTTCATACAGACAGGTAATCAGACCGTCATAAATCTGTACATATATGATGTTCTATTGTTTATGAAAGAACATTTGCAAGATTTTAATATGAGAAGTGAGGTACACAATCATACAACGAGGAATAGGCAATTATTAGATTATCCACTTTGTAGACTTAGTGTGACAAAAATACTATAAATTGATTGGAATCAAATTATTTAATAAGCTCCCTATAAACATTCAACTTCTTCCTGTTCAAATTTATAAAACAAAATTGTACAGTTGGGTAATTAAAAACCGACTTTACACAATAAATGAGTTCTTTGAAATTGACATACATTTTTAAACATTGCAGTTTTAAATGTTATGGTTGTTGTTTCTTATTTTTTTTAATAATGAGATTTTAAATGAAACCTAGTGGTAAATCAATTTACATTTAAATTTCAATGTATTAATGAACAGAGCAAATTGCACTACCTTATGTTGCATTTTTTAAGTTTATTATTAGCCTCTGTTTGAAGTATTCATAATTAGTTATTAAACATATGACAATTAGTACTTGATACTGTCTTTTATCTAGTAAATATAGTACTTTAACTTTATATTATGTAATAAGATAAATATCTGCATTGTTTTTATAATTAAATTTTTATTTTGTTTACCTATGAAATGTATTGCAGTAAGATTGTAACATTTGACAATGTCTATAGTGAAGTTTTTCATTCAATGACAATAAAGATTAAGATTATTATTATTATTATTATTATTATTATTATTATTATTATTAAAATTTATTATTATTCCTCAATTTGTTTTCTTCATTATTTTATCTTAAAATTTATTAATTTCGTTCTATCATCCTTTGTTTTCAATTTGTTTTCTTTTTTCTTATTCCTACAAGCTAAACTGCTCTTATCTTAACTCTCAATTTTTTTAGTCATACGCTGTTTTCTTCTTCTAATCCACCATTCGTGTTTTCTCCTCAACTATTTATTCTTCTCATCAACATTTGTTTTCCCCTTTAATCACAACTATTTGTTCTTCTCCTCAAATATTTATTCTTTTCTCGGTCAACATTTATTCTTCTCCTCATCCACTATTTATCCTCCAAGCTCTAATCCACTATTTATTCTTCTCCTCATTCACTATATATTCTTCCTTTACACTGTTTGTTCTTCTCCACAAATTTTTTCTTCTCCACAATTTATTTGTTCTCTTTATTCATCCACTATTTATTCTTCTCCACAATTTATTTTTTTTTATTCTTCCTCCACTATTTGTTCTTCTCCTCAACTATTTATTCTTCTCATCCACAATTTATTTTTCTTCTCAACTATTTATTCTTCTCCTCATCCACTATTTATTCTCCTCAATTATTTATTCTTCTCCACAATATCCAAAATTTATTTTTTCTTCTCAACTATTTATTCTTTCTCATCCACTTTATTTATCTTTTTCTTCTCTCATCCACTATTTCTTCTTCTCCTCAAATATTTATTCTTCTCATCCACAATTTATTTTCGTCATCAACTATTTTATTCTTCCATCCACAATTTATTTTTCCTCCACTATTTGTTCCACAATTTGTTCTTCTCATCATTCTTCTCATCCACAATTTATTTTTCTTCTCAACTATTTATTCTCATTTTTTGTTCTTCTCAACTATTTATTCTTCTCCTCATCCACTATTTATTTTTTCCTCCACTATTTGTTCTTCTCCTCAAATATTTATTCTTCTCATCCACAATTTATTTTTCTTCTCAACTATTTATTCTTCTCCCACTATTTATTTTTCATCCACTATTTATTTTTTATTCTTCCCACTCCAATATTTGTTTTGGGGCTAAGGGGATGAATCTCAAATATTTATTCTTCTCATCCACAATTTATTTTTCTTCTCAAAAAATACCTTTAATTTATTCTTTAATCTTGCCTCATCCACTATTTATTTTTAAGTAAGTAATATCCTCCTCACTATTTATTCTTCTCCTCAGCTAATTTATTTTCTCCTCTCATAATTTATTTTTCTCCACTCCACTATTTGTTCTTTCTTATTTATTTTTCTCAATTTGCTCTTCTTCTCAACTATTTATTATTCTCCTCATCCACAGTTTCTTCTCTTGTTCTTCGCATTCAGCTTTTGATTTTGACGACGACAATGATGACACTCACTACAAGTTCCTGTTTAGGATACCACATCGAAAATATCTCTATAATATACTGTATGTGACGTTCAACAGCTCTATCTGTAGTCGTAGCAATGGGCGAATCCAGAAATGCATTTATTTTCCTCCAGGATCCACTATTTGTTCTTCTCTTCTCAATTGCCCTTGAATATATATCACATTTCCTTGTCTGTCTGTCTTTGTGTTCTCCAGTGGATTATTCCTCCCTCCAGTGGAAATACGTTCCGGAGGGCCTTGTTTCTAAACACCCAACACCACGCAATTATGAGTTATGTATGTCGTCACTGTCAGGCGGGACAGTTTCTCCAGGAGACTGTGTGTCACATCCATGCTTTTCCGACTCCTCTGCTGTCTTCTGATTAAATAATTGCGTCAATCGGCTGGCATGGCTTCACTTGTGATTAATTTTCAATTCTGCGGCGTTCTGCAGAATCTGTTGTGAACCAATATTGTCACTGCATCCGTTTGTTTGGTCTGGAGCTCGAAACTTTCTGAGGGCAAGTGCAACTTGTTTGTACGGGTCAGGGGTGGCCAGCTCATTAAATTATAATCGATTACCACAACCCCATCGTCGTTCAGTGACTATGAGTCAGAGTTTGATCACCGACAGACACCCCAGGATTTGAGTTCAGGTGAACAAAGTGATTTTTACGTAGAATAAGTTTTCTTCTGCACTTCATTATAGGTTGCCAGGTCATCAAATCCGGTGTGACGAGAATCATACACATTAAAATCAGTAATACAGGGGTTTCCAACGTGCGGTCCGCGGGCAGAGTTTCCAAAGGGGTCCCGGAGTCAAGGTGTGTTTTCAAACGGTATCTCAAGTAACCCAAAATTTTGAGACAATGCATTTCTCTGCCCTACAATATAGTCGACACCCCTGGCATGTAATAATGATACGTCTCAAGGAATACTGAAAACAAAAGTCTGGTTGCGGATATGAGCGGGGTTCAGCAGAGATGGTGTTGTGAATTTTCGTAATCAGCATGTGTGGGTTGATGAAAATTCTCAAGCAGTTGAAGAAACAAGGCATCAGCACCGATTCTCAATCAAGTATGGGCAGGCGTTGTTGGTGATAGATTAATAGGGCCATACGTGCTACCACAGAGATTAACTGGGGATCGTTATCAGGACTTTCTTATTAACGTATTAAAACAAATTTCAAAGATTGTGTGATTCCTTACGCCGAAGGGCAGAGGAATGCGTTGCCATGAATGGACGTCACATTGAGCACCTCCTATGAACAAGTGTTCAGATCTCAGAAAGTATGTGTTGTAGGATCCATGTTTATTAGACATTATTTACTTTTTTTGATGCATACTATAACCTCCTAAAATATTGGATACTTTTTTAACACCCTGTATAGATACTTTAGATCTAATTAAAGTTTGAAATTAACAAATGAAAAATATAAATGTCGGCACAAACTTAAAATAAAACGAATTATGAGTGCGTGTTTTAAGAGTACCTACACATTACAATAAAAGACTGTAAAAATTTTTAGGTGTGTCAAATTAACTTTCTGATAAAATACATTTTTTTCTTTCCCAATGACGTAATCGCTACCAAATCTTCTATTGTAGCACTCATTTCCAACCGCCTAGCTTTGTTTTGTTTTCGTATGTTCACTGAAACAACAGACCTGAACTAAATAGCATTGGATGCCGTCAAGCTATACTCCATACATAAGGTAAAGGTTGGTAATACTGTGATACGAGTAATATTGTGATAGTTCCTTTTGAGAATTTATTACAATTTTGCTGGTCGAGAGGAAGATCGGTTTTTTTGAGTCAACGTATTAAGGGAATATTAGTGGACAAGTTTCTGCTCAAAATCGTCCTTCTCTCGCTCAGTAAAATTGTAATAAATTCTCAAAAAGAACCATCACAATATTACTCGTATCACAATATTACCAACATTTACCCTACCTATACTATTGCGAGTTGCTTGGAGACTTTAGGTAACCAAACACAGGACTTTAGTCATAATTAGAGAGCGGAATTTAGGGGGGGAAAAAAAAACTATTTTTTTCCTTGATACATACATGCTTGAGTTTTAATATTTACATTTTACATTGAAATATAAGTATAAATAAAGGGGTTTTATAGTGCCTAAAAATGCCTATTTAGACGTTAGTGCCTATTTTCAAGTTTTTAAAATTTTTGCATCTTTTTCGTAACTGTTTACTGTTTTTCTTAACATCCTGCACCGTTCACATTCCAAGACGGATAACAACTCTTTCCTAGCAGTGAACAACACAAAAGAGAAACACCTCCAGGCCACCCCTTCTCATTCTTACAATCTTTCAATCCTAAAATTCAAACTTTCAGTCGGCCTGGGTGGCGTAGTTGATATAGCGCTAGCCTTCTGTGCTCGAGGTTGCGGGTTCGATCCCGGCCTAGGTGAATGGCATTTAAGTGTGCTTAAATGCGACAGGCTCATGTCAGTAGATTTACTGGCATGTAAAAGAACTTCTGCGGTAAAAATTATTATTATTATTATTATTATTATTATTATTATTATTATTATTATTATTTTATTATTATCATCTTCTTCCACTGTTTGCCAGCAATTTAACACAAACTCGCTGGGTTGTACCCGAATTAGAATTCTCTTACATTCCAAGACAGATAACAATCCCTTCCTTTTTCTCACATTTGTAAGTACAGCAGTGAGCGACACAATAGCCACAATAGGTGCTGATTATCTACTGTGAAGCAAACTATGGGAATGTGATTGGTGAATGAAAAACATTCTAATATTAGATTGGTGAATAAAAACACTCTTATATTAATGACATTCTTTAACAAAAAAAGCCTTTTATACTTTATAGAGCCTAAATAAAGTCGTTTAAGAGCCTATTTTAAAATGCCAGTTTTTAGGGCCTAAAATTCCTTTCATAATATACGCAACATTTCTCAAGAAAACTAGAAGAAAGTTACAAGCAAAGTTCCCATTTTAACTCATTTTCTATATAAATAAAGGCGTTTAAGAGCTATTTTAGGCACCTTTTCCAATTTTTAGGGCCTAAAATTCCGCTTCTAGTCATAATATACGCAACATTTCTCAAGAAAATTAGAAGAAAGTTACAAGCAAAGTTACCATACATTTAACTCATTTTCTATATAGAGCCTAAATAAAGGCGTTTTTCCTGAGCCTATTTTAGGCGCCTAAAATGCCAATTTTTAGGGTCTAAAATTCCGCTCTCTAGTCATAATATACGCAACATTTCTCAAGAAAACTAGAAGAAAGTTACAAGCAAAGTTCCCATACATTTAACTCATTTTCTATATAGAGCCTAAATAAAGGCGTTTAAGAGCCTATTTTAGGCGCCTAAAATGCCAATTTTTAGGGTCTAAAATTCCACTCTAGTCATAATATACGCAACATTTCTCAAGAAAACTAAAGAAAGTTACAAGCAAAGTTCCCATTTAACTCATTTTCTAAGAGCCTAAATAAAGAGCCTATTTTAGGCGCCTAAAATGCCAATTTTTAGGGTCTAAAATTCCGCTCTCTAGTCATAATATACGCAACATTTCTCAAGAAAACTAGAAGAAAGTTACAAGCAAAGTTCCCATACATTTAACTCATTTTCTATATAGAGCCTAAATAAAGGCGTTTAAGAGCCTATTTTAGGCGCCTAAAATGCCAATTTTTAGGGTCTAAAATTCCGCTCTCTAGTCATAATATACGCAACATTCAAGAAAACTAGAAGAAAGTTACAAGCAAAGTTCATACATTTAACTCATTTTCTATATAGAGCCTAAATAAAGGCGTTTAAGAGCCGCCTAAAATGCCAATTTTTAGGGCCTAAAATTCCGCTCTAAAATATACCAACATTTCTCAAGAAAATTAGAAGAAAGTTACAAGCAAAGTTCCCATACATTTAACTCATTTTCTATATAGAGCCTAAATAAAGGCGTTTAAGAGCCTATTTTAGGCACCTAAAATTCCAATTTTTAGGGCCTAAAATTCCGCTCTCTAGTCATAATATACGCAACATTTCTCAAGAAAACTAGAAGAAAGTTACAAGCAAAGTTCCCATACATTTAACTCATTTTCTATATAGAGCCTAAATAAAGGCGTTTAAGAGCCTATTTTAGGCGCCTAAAATGCCAATTTTTAGGGCCTAAAATTCCGCTCTCTAGTCATAATATACGCAACATTTCTCAAGAAAACTAGAAGAAAGTTACAAGCAAAGTTACCATACATTTAACTCATTTTCTATATAGAGCCTAAATAAAGGCGTTTAAGAGCCTATTTTAGGCGCCTAAAATGCCAATTTTTAGGGCCTAAAATTCCGCTCTCTAGTCATAATATACGCAACATTTCTCAAGAAAACTAGAAGAAAGTTACAAGCAAAGTTCCCATACATTTAACTCATTTTGTACAGTGGAAGGGGCTGATTTTATTTTCGTCCAAGATATTGGCACCCCTGCTAGATGACTAAAGGCCCGTTCACCTGACTGGGCTAGGTGCAATCTATCCCGCTGCTTCAAGTTCGAGTCCAGCACATGATACACGACTCGAGGAAGTTACAGCCACAACTTTGTCCACACAACTCTGCCCCCCCCCACACACTCAACCTACCCGCCTTTGCTGCCTCCGGGCTCACTAGCTGTTTGATTGCAGTTGGACGATGTGTTTCAGGTCAATATCATACACTCAACTATTCCCCGTTAAGCTTCTACTCTAGAAGGGAAAGTTACCGGATTCCCTTCTCAAGAGCTGAACTCTATGGCACAGTACACAATAGCGGGATTAGAACTGACGCCGATGTAGCCTGTGTGTGTACGGTTCAGATATTCTGATAGTAGTGCCTGATAGATGCTTCGGGACATGCTTTCTGAATGGAATTAATTTTAATATCCTCTTTTTGAATTTCAAAAATCTACGACATCATTCCATTACTTCACATGCGTTATCTAATCGACGGATGACGTAAGCAATATGCAATACTACGAGTTGGTTGAACTCCTCAGATGCTATATTAAATGCTGAATGGAGCATGGCGTATTCTTCCGCGAATTTGAGTTCGAGTCCCGACGTTATACAACTATCCAAAGAAAGATTGGGTCTTAGGAATATTCTAACTCCCAGATAGAGACTGTATATGATCGGAGACCCATAACACTGGTACTTGCTTACTGGCTTTTAAGGAACCCGGAGGTTCATTGCCGCCCTCACATAAGCCCGCCATTGGTCCCTATCCTGAGCAAGATTAATCCAGTCTCTATCATCATATCCCACCTCCCTCAAATCCATTTCAGTATTATTCTCCCATCTACGTCACGGCCTCCCCAAAGGTCTTTTTCCCTCCGGTCTCCCAACTAACACTCTATATACATTTATGGATTCACCCATACGTGCTACATGCCCTGCCTCTCAAAAAACGTCTGGATTTAATGTTCCTAATTATGTCAGGTGAAGAATAAAATGCGTGCAGTTCTGTGTTGTGTAACTTTCTCCATTCTCCTGTAACTTCATCCCTCTTAGCCCCAAATATTTTCCTAAGAACCTTATTCTCAAACACTCTTAATCTCTGTTCCTCTCTCAAAGTGAGAGTACAAGTTTCACAACCATAAAGAACAACCGGTAATATAACTGTTTTATAAATTCTAACTTTCAGATTTTTGGACAGCAGACTGGATGACAAAAGCTTCTCAACTGAATAATAACACGCATTTCCCATATTTATTCTGCGTTTAATTTCCTCCCGAGTGCCATTCATATATGTTACTCTTGCTCCAAGATATTTGAATTTTTCCACCTCTTCGAAGGATAAATCTCCAATGTTTATCTTTCCATTTTGTACAATGTTCTGGTCACGAGACATAACCATATACTTTGTCTTTTCGGGGTTCACTTATTGTATGGATTCGTAACAAGCTGGTTTTTTTTTACCGTGATGGGTTGTTAGCCCTTCGCCCAACCCCCAAGCTGGAGGACCACCCCTTATCTGCTGTCCACGACTCCTTATTCAATATATTCGCAGCTACTCTCCACATCTGGAGGCCGTATTCTCTGGTGATAGGGACCCACAATACAAGAATATAGTCGACAGAAATAAAAAGGTAAAAATACGCACATTTGTTAATATTATATATCATAAATAAATGTATATATTTCTTTTTTAAAAGGTTCAATTTCAAAATGTTTGAAATTTGGAAAATTATTTGTAATTTTATTATAAAGTCTTGGGTCGAACCTAGCACCATGTTGAAGTGCTGCACTTGTATGACATTTTAGGCTCAATCAATGGGAAAGTAGACTTTTGTCTTCGAATATGATGTTTATGTCGATATTAGTTTCATATTTTATTTGATTTCTGTGGTAGTAAGTTGGTAAACTATATTTGTAAATTTCTTCAATAATTTCTTTTTTTTTTTCGTTGTTGGTAACTTTATAGCATCTATTAGATGCTTTATGGTTGTGCTAACAGATGGAGTTACTTGTCAACAATGTGACGCTGAAACGTGTGTTCAGGTTACTGCCCAGCGACAGTCTTGATGTATTTTTGTATATGTGATGATTGGTTAATTAATATTAACCCGGCACACTCACAATCACACTCACATTTATACAAATTTCCAGACTCTAGACACCCAGGGAATTCCTCTTCTTCAAGAAAAATTCACCGAGAGCCGAGCCCGGGAATCGAACCCGGGACCTCCTGATCTGGAAGTTCTTCAATAGTTATAGAGGACTTCACGTTAAGAAAAAAGCATTGAGCATACGGGGCTATTCCATCAAATGACTAGTTGCCATAGAAACCCTTGCCTACCACACAGTTTGTACAATGTATTAGGCAAAGCCTATAAAATGAATGCTTTTTTCTTAAAGTGGAATTCTCTATAGTAGTTTAGAAACAATTGTGAATTTCGGAAACAATTGAATAATCAGATGATTGCCTTGCGATTCATTTTATTTTGTTTAAATTTGTGTTTGTCGTTGTGATCCGTTGAGCTTTGTTCAATTTATTTTATCATCTGTTTTTTTAGTGTATTTTCTTTTCTTTTCTTCTTTTCGATTGTTTTATTTTTTATTTATTTTCTTTTCGTTTTTATTTTCTCTTTCTTTTTACGTTACCTTTTTTTCGGAACAGTTAGGAAAATAAAAATTTGCTATATCAAAACAAACAAAAGAAGTAGTCGAGAAAAAAAAACAATGTCGATTACGCGAAAACAGCTGAATTGTTACGTCTGAGTACAAATCGCTTTCCGAGTTGAGAGAAAGGAAACAAGATGACAGCAAACGTGTTGTTCTCGCCGGGTTAGGAGCTTATACACGTGTCTCCTGTCATACAGGCTGTCTTCACATTTGATGACCGCTGATCAATACAGACCAGAGAAATGTACCCCAAGGAGCTGGCATGCTGCCTGCAACACACAATTCTTACGCTAAACTGATTGGCACGTGTTCTTCCGACTGTGAACGTGGTTTTACAGTTACAGAATCCCTTTCTTCGACGTAATATAGTTCAGAGATGTAGAAATTCAACACGCATTAGCCCAACATTGCCATGTCAATTTTATGATGCCACTATGTTCGTCTCTTCAGTTACAGCAGGCGTATCGGGTTCTAGTCGAGAATCTTTGTAAAATAAATCCTTTTAGTAAACCTTATATTTTCAAGTAAAATATTTTTTAATCTGTTACATTGATATAGTATGTATATGTACACATAATTGGCCAATTGTTTCATTCTTTCTTTCCGTTTCTTCTCATTTGTTCTGTTTCTTCCTTTTTTGGTTTCTTCTTTCTTTGTTCTTCCTTTTCTTTTTCCTCCTTTCCTTTTTCGTTCTTTCTTTCCCTTTTTCGTTCTTTCTTTCCTCTGTTGGTCCTTTCTTCATTTCCTTCTTTTTCGTCCTTTCTTTATTTCCTTCCTTTTCGTCCTTTCTTTCTTTCCTTCTTTTTCGTCCTTTCTTTCCTTCTTTTTCGTCCTTTCTTTCCTTCTTTTTCGTCCTTTCTTTCTTTTTCCGTTCTTTCTTTATTTCCTTCTTTTTCGTCCTTTCTTCATTTCTTTCTTTTTCGCTCTTTCTTTCTTTCCTTCTTTTTCGTCCTTTCTTCATTTCCTTTTTTCGTCCTTTCTTCATTTCCTTCATTTTCGTCCTTTCTTTTTTCGTTCTTTCCTTCTTTTCGTCCTTTCTTCATTTCCTTCTTTTTTCGTTCTTTCTTTCCTTCTTTTTTCGTTCTTTCTTTCCTTCTTTTTTCGTTCTTTCTTTCCTTCTTTTTTCGTTCTTTATTTCCTTCTTTTTCGTCCTTTCTTCATTTCCTTCTTTTTTCGTTCTTTATTTCATTCTTTTTCGTCCTTTCTTCATTTCCTTCTTTTTTCGTTCTTTATTTCCTTCTTTTTCGTCCTTTCTTCATTTCCTTATTTTTTCGTTCTTTATTTCATTCTTTTTCGTCCTTTCTTCATTTCCTTCTTTTTTCGTTCTTTATTTAATTCCTTTTCGTCCTTTCTTCATTTCCTTCTTTTTTTTCGTTCTTTATTCTTTTTTCTTTCCTTCTTTTTCGTCCTTTTTTCGTTCTTTCTTTTTTTTCGTTCTTTCTTTCCTTCTTTTTCGTCCTTTCTTCATTTCCTTCATTTTCATTCTTTCTCCATTTTCTTCTTTTTTCTTAGGTGGGTCAAAAGTCGCTTTCCCCAATATTCGTTCTTAGATTTCTTACTTGTACACATATACAGAACATGACATAACTTGAAACAAACGAATAGCTGGTGTAATACGCAGTGGGTTAGCAACCATGTTCATGCGTCAACTGTTTTTCCGATGTTAAAGATGTAGGTCATCCCATATTATTTGCAGATGACACAAGTACAGTAATTACAGCCAATAACTCCAACACATTCCAAACTTCAACAGAGGAAAGTCTCTCCAAAATATGTGACTGGTTCTCAGTCAATAAATTGGTATTAAATTGTAACAAAACTAACATAATTCAATTTAAATCCTGTCCAAATTCAACCTCGCAAATTTCTAGCGCAATAATTAACAATAGATCCCTATTAGAAACAACAACAACCAAATTTCTTGGCTTAAAAATCGATAATGTGTTAAATTGGAAAAATTAATATTAAATAAATTACCACCAAACTAAATTCATTTTGCTATTAGATCTATGCAAAAGATAGTAAATATCAATACCTTATACTATGCATACTTCCACTCAGTAATGAGTTTTGGAATAATATTCTGGGGGAAATTCCACAGATAGTAACAGTATATTCCTACTACAAAAAAAGAGTAATTAGAATAAGAGTAGGTGCCAAATCTAGGGAATCGTGTAGGACTATTTTTAAAAAAACTACAAATAATGCCCATGGCTTGTCAGTATATCTTTTCATTAATAATCTTCCTCGTATGCAATCGTGAAAACTTTGTAACTAATTCAACAGTCCATAGCATAAATACACGTCAAAAAATGACTTTCATACTCCATCGGCAAATCTATCGTGCTATCAAAAGGAGTGCGTTATATGGCAGTAAACATTTTTAATAGCCTCCCTATCGATATAAAAAATGAAACTCAAGACATAAGATTATTTAGGGCCAAATTAAAGAAGTACCTAATTTCTCACGCCTTCTATTCTGTAGGTGAATTCATGACATTCAATAACACTTCATGAAATTGATACTAAAACTTGAAATTGATACTAAAACTTTGTGTTGTACTAGTAGACTATATTGTAAACCTCTTCTGTATATATTTCATCTAGACTGTGACTATAAATTAATACTTTATAATAGTATTAAGTTTTTTGACTTGTTCCATATTCTAGCTGTAAAACAATGTATGAATACCATGGAATGTTAATAAATACAATACAATACAATAGTCCGGATCAGCTTACTTATACCCTAAGGGTGAAACCTAACCATTTTTCCACTACTACTACATATGCTAGTGGATTATAGTGATTTTCTAGCTCTCAGGTTGAATTTTCTTTTACCAACTTCGTTTCAAATTTCGGGTACTGACAAATACTACAACTGACAGTTATTTTATAACTGTTATGTTGGCAGCAATGATTTCGGTTTACAGCAAAGCAAACTGATGATAATGCAAGTAGGTTAGGTCTCATGAATTGTAAACCCTTTAGTCAAAGCAATAAATTTCATGTTGCCAGACAAAACAAATTTTAATATCAGATCATATTAATCCTGATTACCAACATAATATGCGAGAAGTCGAGGAGGAAAATATAGTATTTCATAAATAAATTATTGAATCTCATTTTGGTGTAGGAGTGAGGGACTTCTTGAACAAGCAATTCCATGAATGGATTGGCGTCGTGGCAGAACAGAATGGCCACCCAGATCATGCGACCTGATCTGTAATAGTAATATACGTTACAAGAGCGGTATGTTGACGTTTTCATGGTCGAGGAAAAGATTGAAAAAGCGAAACGTAGTTGAGCTTTTTTAATTTCCGGGAACATGAAAACAAACATACCGCTCGTGTATCGTACATTATTTTGTGCGAAGATCGTTTATTACATACCTGAAAGACGAATTTCTAATTAGTTGCAATGAAATCTCCATGTTGGTTTTGTTTAATGACGGCACCTTCAAACACGAAAATATCTTTCTTCAACATTGTTGCTATAAAATGTTTTCTGTGTTTACTATACTACAGGAGGCCGTGATATACGTCTGTCTTTTTTTCCCCCAGTCTATAAATGCGAACTTAAAACAAACGGTTATGTAATGATTTATTTTTCATTTTAATATTTTAACAATATTATTTATATAACATATTGCAGTAATAACATCGGCAACTGGAATCTAGTTGATTTTTTTCACGGCTTCCTTAATGTTACTTGTATCAGGAATACAATAAGTTTCGTGGAGTAGTAGACTTTACATTGCAATTTAGGTGAAATTGCAGTGGTAAGTTTCCTATTTATAATTATTATTATGTTAAACGTCTCTAAAAATAATATGTTAAAAGCCTAAAGCAGTAAAATGAATGTCGCGCTTAAGCGGTAAGAAGAGGGAAATTGTTATGTGTGTTACGTTGGGAATACTGAATGTGGTATTTCACACTTACCGCGTATTGGTTCTGTGCGGAAAACAAGCAAATACGCACGATCTCGCAAAAAATTAATGAAATAAATACCGGTAAATAAGTAAACAGATAATTTAAATGTTGGATAAGGTTACCTTAGTTTCATTCTTTATCACTAGAATGCATTTACAACACTCTTCGAGGTCTAGTCGACTGCAACACAAACAAGATGCAAGTGTTCCCTGACAGTACCTGTGCCACGCTCCAAATAATGACGTCACGACAATATAGTCTATGAACAACTAACCTTATCTCCGTATGGCCTGGGACAGAAAATGGTCCCTAGTAATAAATGTGTACTTTTTAAATAAATAATGTGCAAAATGAGACAATTCAGAGAATAATGACTTTCTTTAAAGAGGTCAATACATTAAGGGGGTTGTAAATAAACCAGCCTGTCTTGCGGGTTGCGTCTTAATCCTTGACGTGCCTTGTACTCTGTAGTTGATCGCCTTGCAGAGTGTCGTGACAGAAGTGTTAATGAAACATTGATTGTCGAACTGCGGAGGAGGTTGTGTCAATGGGTTGTCACTTGGTGAAGGAGTCGTTAGGTTATGCAACACGCAGCGCCGTAATTCTCCACTCATCCGCACACGTGGTGCGTTCCCATACTTGCAGACCGAGTCGGTCAGTTCATTTTTCGGCGCTTTTGTTTATGATAAGTTCGCCCTTTGCAAATCACTGTTGAGGAACGATCCCACATCTCTTGCGATCTTTCTTTCCACCTTCCCTACATTTTCCTTTCTTCCTCCTTCCTATTTTCTATCTTTCCTCTTTTCTTCCTTTCATTCCGACATTCTTCCGTTTGTTTTTATTTTGATCTTTCCTTCTATCTTTCTTCCTTACCGCCTTTCTTTCCTCCTTAATTATTCTTTCTTCTTTCGTTTTTTCCATATTTCCTTCTTCTCTTCTTTCATTCGCCTATATTTCGCTGTTTATTTCATTCTTTCCTTATTTCGTTGATTCTTTCATTGTTTTTCCTTTCGTTGTTTCTTTCTTTCTTGCTTGCTTTCGTTATTGCTTTTATTTTTCTTTCTTTTTTATTCTTTCTTTTCTTCTTTATTTTATTCTTTCTTTCCGTTTCCTCTCATTTCTTTTGTTTCTCCTTTTCCGTTTCTTGCTTTCCTTTTTTTATTCTTTCATTTGCTTTTTCGTTTTTTCTTCATTTCCTTCTTTTTTTCGTCCTTTCTTCATTTCCTTCTTTTTTCGTTTTTTCTTCATTTCCTTTTTTCGTTTTTTTCATTTCCTTCTCTTTTCGTTCTTTCTTCATTTCCTTCTTTTTTGGTTCTTTCATTTCCTTCTTTTTTCGTTATGTCTTCATTTCCTCCTTTTTTCCTTCTTTCTTCGTTTCCTACTTTTCTTTCTTTCTTCCTTTTCTTCTTTTTTTCGTTCTTTCTTCATTTCCTTCTTTTTTCGTTATGTCTTCATTTCCTCCTTTTTTGTTCTTTTTTCATTTCCTACTTTTTCTTTCTTTCTTCATTTTCTTCTTCTTTCGTTCTTTCTTCATTTTCTTCTTTTTTCGTTTTTTTCATTTCCTTCTTTTTCGTTCTTTCTTCATTTCCTTCTTTTTGGTTCTTTCTTCATTTTCTTTTTTCTTTTTTCATTCTTCTTCTTTCTTTCCTTTTTTTTCTTTCTTTTTCTTCTTCTTTCGTTCCCTTCTTTTTTCTTTCTTTTTCTTCATTTCCTTTTTTTCTTTCTTTCCTTTTCTTTCTTTCTTCTTTCATTTTCTTCTTTTTTCGTTTCTTCTTCATTTCCTACTTTTTTCTTTTTTCTTCTTCTTTTTCTTTCTTCATTTTCTTCTTTTTCGTTCTTTCTTCATTTCTTTTTTTTCTTTCTTTCTTCATTTCCTACTTTTTTCTTTCTTCATTTTCTTCTTCTTTCGTTCTTTCTTCATTTCTTCTTTTTTCGTTCTTTCTTCATTTCCTTTTTTCTTTCTTTTCATTTTCTTTTCTTTCGTTCTTTCTTTTTTCTTTTTTCGTTCTTTCTTTTTCCTTTTTTTCTTCTTTCTTCATTTTCTTTTTTCTTCTTTCTTCATTTCTTTTTTTCGTTCTTTCTTCATTTCTTTTTTTTCGTCTTTCTTCATTTCCTACTTTTTCTTTCTTTCTTCATTTTTCTTTCGTTCTTTCTTCATTTCCTTTTTTTCTTTCTTTCTTTTTTCTTTTCTTTCGTTCTTTCTTCATTTCTTCTTTTTTACGTTCTTTTTCTTTCTTTCTTCATTTCTTCTTCTTTTCGTTTTTCTTCATTTTCTTCTTTTTTCTTTCTTTTTCGTTCTTTCTTCATTTCCTTCTTCTTTTTCGTTGTTTTCTTTTTCTTCTTTCTTCTTCTTTTTTCCTTCTTTTTTTCATTTTTTTTTCGTTCTTTTTTTCTTCTTTTTCTTCATTTTTTCGTTCTTCATTTTTTTCGTTTTTCTTCATTTCCTTCTTTTTCGTTCTTTCTTCATTTTCTTCTTTTTTTCGTTTTTTTCTTCTTTTTTTCGTTCTTTTTATTATTTTGTCGTTTTTTCTTTCCTCCTTTTCTTGTTCATTTCCTTTTTCGTTTTTTCTTCCTTTACTTTTTCGTTCTTTCTGTTATTTTTTGTTTTTTTTTTCCTTTTTCGTTCTTCCATTCCTTTCCTTCTTTTTTCCTTTCCTTCTTTTTTCGTTTTCTCTCATTTTTTCGTATTTCCTTTCCTTTTTTCGTTATTTCTTTGTTTCCTCCTCTCGTTCTTCCGCTTTTCCTTCATTCTCTGTGTTTCTTAATCTCTAGATTTTCCTTTCCTTTCTTTTAGTCGTTCTTTGTTTCGTTTATTTTCGTTCGGAGGGATGGAAATATTTGGTGTAATATATATATGTAGGACCATTTGTGTGTTTTTGTAGATGAATTTTAAATACTTCGTAGAAGTGACCGTGCCTGATGACGCATAATTTTCATAGAATGTAAATACATCCTTGAGAAACAACACGTCACTTTTCCACATAATCCCCGCACCTTTCAAATGACCTCCATAAATTTTAAAGGTGTAGAATAAAAAATAAATTTTAAAAAATATTGTGCATTACGTTTGGAGTGATCTTCGTAGAAGTGACCGCATAATTTTGGAAAATTGGACTTATCTGGAAAACCATAAGGCATAAATAAAAAATTGCTATATCAAATTAAAGGTGAGAAAATTCTCTATTAAAATAGTTATATTTTGAAAATTGTAATTTTTCATCATTTTTTGCGTTTTGTGCGTGTAGGCCTACATATACCTTAAGTGTTACAGTACAAATCGGTAGATTGTGTTCATAGAATTAAGGAAGAAAAAAATACTACTATAAATTAAGATATAGAAAAATCTATGAAGACGCTTTAAAATTGTGATGATGATGATGATGATGATGATGATGATGATGATGATGATGATGATGATGATGATGGTGATGATGATGATGATGATGATGATGATGATGATGATGATGTACACCATCCTTTGAAATCTATGTCCATTGACCGTGTTTAGAGCTATGAACCTCGGACCCATTAGCAAGAGTGGCCCTTTAGATCAGCAGCAGAAATAAATGAATACTGCAGGGCCACATAGAACAGGCCTACTGTATTTTCCTGCTTTAAAACTCAATGCGTCACGTGACGTTTTGCGCGCTGAATTGTTTTTTCAGCCTCCGAATCGAAGCAAAATGGCGGCAGCGGTGATTACAGGCTTTGACGAACACGACCGCTAGCTGGGTTATTGGCCGCCCGTGCGTCTTTTGTTATTGTAACCCAGCAACCGTGGAACTTGAGGCTGGCTTCATTTTGCGTAATCTTTTTCAAAGCCTTAACTCTCAGATCCCGGATTTCACGCTAATTGGATACGCTGATTATTGTTTCTTCAGTTTCCGCTGCAGTTTTTAAATTACTCACTTCTTTGCTTTCTCGCTTGTCATTATTATATGAAGCATAGAGCAATTATTATGAAGCGGTGAAAATAGAATTTTGAGGGTTTATGGGAACAAACCTTTCCAATATTGCATTATATGAAGGGCAGAGAAAATATAGCGAACGGAAAAAATTGTAAGGTTTCTATGGAAACAAAAGTTGACAACTTTATAGCATCTATCTATATATATAATTTGAACTGGTAATGGAAATTACGGGAAAACGGCTGAACGGATTTTAATGAGTGACCCCTCATTTTCATGCCTGGCATCCAAAGTTTTTCGGAAAAGTAGTAGTTTTCAGTGAAATGTCAATTTTCCTACATAATTTTCCTATTTTCCAAAATCCATATGTTGTCAGTTTTAAGAACTAATATTATTGAATCACGGCCGACTTGATTAAATTTCAGAACAAAACACACACTACAATAAACAATAGGCTATTACACGAAGGCCATGACCTGCAGGATTGCCGACATATTTAGAGCTCAATTCCATTTGTTATTAAAAACTGATTCTATAGTGTATAATTTTCTGAGTATTGGATATTCAAATCTACGAAACTTGAGGTGGTTTGATGACATTATTACCATTAGAAATTAAATATTATTATAGTTAATATCATGATGCGTCTATTCTTCATTAATTGTACATAATATTGATGCTATATTGATGACATGAAAGTGAAACGTTTTGAGGTTATGTAAGTAAATGTAGAGAATTTCTTAATTTAGATCGTCATTTCTATAATTTACTGAGTGACTGCTATATATAACTACAAGACTTAAATAAGATAATAATATTATTAAAAATCAAATATTTTTATACTTATTAAACCAGTGGGGTTGGGTCTTTTTCATATATTTAATGGCGGTGTAGCTGTAGATATTGATATGTGTCATTGTCTTCAGTATTGGCTCGAGAGAGCGCAAAAATTACAGTTCCTAAGGAAAGATAAAAAGGTATTACTTACTGATAAAATTAGAGGCCTAGAAAATTTTGTAGTCTCCAGATCATTTCAGCAAGATCTCTTAGTAGGATAAAATGATTTTACGCTCTACATTTCAAGTTCTACATGCAGCTATACGAAAATGCTATTTTTCGAAAGCTTAGCAAACCTGAAAATTTTTTAAACTTTTGCCTACAATCCACAATGACCTGAAATAGCTACTGCTATCGTCCTGACATTGATACTTGCGTTTTCGCGTTGAAACTCAAAAACTGAAGTTGGATAGGTTCAAGAAAAAGTATTTGGCCTAATAAAATCCATTCAGAGGGAGTATGTTTCATTATTATGGAATCAAATAACTATCAAAAAGACAAGTATTCTTCATTGAAAATAAATCTGAAAAATATTTATTTGAACGTCTAACGAACTTAGTTTGCAGAAGTATTTGCTGCACAAGCCACTAGTTTCATTATATTAGGAAGCAAAAGGAACCTATACTGGACAGGTGGAAAGGGGTTTCAGGACATTCATCCAATCCCTAAAATTGCGTGAAATGTTTATGCTGTTCGTGATTGATATCGTTAGCATGGTTGGCATTGTGAGTGTGTTTGGGATTTGAAATAAAATTGATATTTTTTATTTGTCTTAAACGCCTCGCATTTAAATTTGGTTTCTTAACGTTAACTACCTCATAAATTTGATGCCTCATTCTATGATAATTAGTTACACCCTGTATAAACTGCCCGTAATAGAGGCATTCAGGCAAACGTTGTCAGCTACATTGAATTTTGACGCAGGTTAAATTCCACACTTAAAAGTGTCGTTAAATAAAATACCACTACCAAATTTTTGGGGGTGGGGGATCACGGACTTCCTTAAGATATTATTTTTAATGTAAAATGGAGTAGGCTACACCTAAAGTTATCGACTTATTGGCGACGAAATTAGGAGTACCCCTATGCTACTAGCTTTTGTGTTTCAGTGGGTAATGATTATGGAATATGTAGATCGCCTTATGCTGTAAAATACTGTAATGCAGGGAGATAATGGAAGTCTGTTTTAAGAACCTAGAAAGAAGGCACAAAAAGTTAAGAACCCGTGTTATAAGGGCCTTAAAGTAAGCAGCAGGACTTTCTGAAAACATTAAGTAGCGGTGGGGTTGGCTGCGTGAGTTACGCAGTTTGATTTAATCCCGCTGAGTGCGTGCGTGCGGTTTACATCGCCATGGACTGCTGGGAGGATCGCAGTCTTTCAATCGACTGTTTATAATGATGTAAATGGAAGGAATAATAATAGTAATAATAATAATAATAATAATAATAATAATAATAATAATAATATTATTATTGTTACTACTAATTTATAGTAATGAAATGTTTGCATGAACCTTCAGCATATCTGGCTGAAAAGAGACCTCAATATTCAGAATTTGTAGGATAAAATGTAATTTTTAAATAAATATTGTGGATTACTTTTGGAGTGATCCTCGTAGCAGTCAATCCCCTCGTCCAGCATTGCTTGTAAAATAAACTTCTTTCTACAAATCAAGATTTTCAGGTATAACTCCCTGTAAAATTGATTTGAATAATTTTGAGGAAAAATTGTTCCGGAGCCGGGTATCGAACCCGGGACCTTTGGTTACGTACCAACGCTCTACCACTGAGCTACTCAGGAACTCTAACCGACACCGATCCAACTTTTCCCTCTATATCCGCAGACCTCAAAGTGGGCTGACAACCGTCAAGCAACCAACTTCGAGTGCACACTAACTCCGTGTGACTTAAATTGTGGTGTTCTCTTATTCAAATCAATTTTATAGGGAGTTATACCTGAAAATCTTGATTTGCATAATACACGTCACTGTTCGTTAACAGAAAACCACAATTTAAGTCACACGGAGTTAGTGTGCACTCGAAGTTGGTTGCTTGACGGTTGTCAGCCCACTTTGAGGTCTGCGGATATAGAGGAAAAGTTGGATCGGTGTCGGTTAGAGTTCCCGAGTAGCTCAGTGGTAGAGCGTTGGTACGTTAACCAAAGGTCCCGGGTTCGATACCCGGCTCCGGAACAATTTTTCCCTCGAAATTATTCAAACTTCTTTCTAGTCCAAAAATAGATGCATAGATATCAGGGCATGATCATTAGATTGAAAACACGTTTTTGCATAATGAAGTAATTTATAATCTTTTACTGTTAGTCATAAAATTGTAAATTTGTTTGTCAGTGATGTTGTACGTCGTTTTAATAAGAGTCCAAAAGTAGAAATTAAAATTATCAGGAGGATGGGCATAAACCCTGGGACAAACACCATCGCAGGATTTGTTGCATCAATGGAAAATAAGGACAAAATGCCAAAACAACATTCAACACTTGAAGTTAAAACAAGGAGGAGGTATTTGAGAGGCAGAAAGAAGCTGAAATTGGACTGACATGAAGTTGCTTAAGGGGTGACATATGATGGAGTCTTCTAGGCTCTGAAAGTTTGTGGCTCATTTCCTGTAAATAGTAATTTTAGAATATTTAATTCTTTTAAACATGATATCTCAGTCAAATATGGTGATACCAAGAAGATGTTGGTATCATTTTGAAGCTTGTAATGTCCCTTAGTGCCTGACATGAGTAAAATAACATTAATCTATACTAATAATAAATCTGTAGCCAACATTTTTCTGGTAATTTTCGATTTTCCAAAAATAATTGGTGTTAACATGTATAATTAACCATCCTGAAACCGAAAATCGCTTTTTTTATTTTTGTTTGTATGTCTGTCTTCTGTCTGTATGTTTGTTACCTTTTCACGCGATAATGGCTGAACCGATTTCGATGAAAATTGGAATATAAATTAAGTTCGTTGTAACTTAGATTTTAGTCTATATGGCATTCAAAATACGTTATTTAAAAGGGGATTAGTAAGGGGGCTTGAATTAAATAAATCGAAATATCTCGCTTATTATTGATTTTTGTGAAAAATGTACATAACAAAAGTTTCTTTAAAAATGAGTTCTGATAAGTTTTATTCTTTGAAAAATTTTGATAGGACTGATATTTAATGAGATAAATGAGTTTTAAAATTAAAATAACTGCCATCTAAGGCGGTGTATTGAAATAAAAAACAAATGACTTCGTCTATAAGGGGCCTTGGACACAACAATCGAAAGCTATGAAACATAGCCTACAGAGAATGTTTCTGTGTTTGTATGAAGTAATATCGGAAGCTTAATTAACCGATTTGTATAATTAATTATTATTTCATCATTGGAAAGTGTAGTTTCTCTGGATGGACATAATCCTATAATATTAATACAGTAACTTCTGAGTGAATCGAGGACAGGTAAGATTAAAATAGCTTCTTATGCACAGAAAACTTGATAGGTTATTCTGTATATTCATTTCCTGTATTTCTTAAAATAATGTTTATGAACATATTCATTTTTATCTCAGAGAGTGTATTGATTTAGTATGCAGTAATAGTACGTTAGCTTAGCAATCCATTATTTTATAATTCAAATTTTAACTATGCTCAATTGAATCGTGTTAAAATACATAAAATATATATGCAATAAATGCAATGAAAAAAATTGGGTAATGAGCCAAGCAGATTATGTTGCGCTGTTGTAAAAGCTGTTCCTCCTGAGATTCAAGAGCTCCCACAACAAATTAAAAACTTTCTAATTCGAGTACATCCGTTATCAACATACTTTTTATATAATATAATATAATACTATATTATATAATATAATATAATATAATATTATATTATATTATATTATATAATATAATATTATATTATATTATATTATATTATATTATATTATATTATATATATTATAATAAATCTGTAGCCAAAATTTTTCTGTTAATTTTCGCTTTTCCAAAAATAATTGGTAATAACCAGGGAAAGGATTTAATAAATACATATTTAAAGGAATTAATTTATATTTTGCATTATCTTTAAAATGTGTGGTTGAAAAATCTACTTTTATTTTCATATTTTTCCAATTTTAGAGTTTAGTACATTTTTCGTTAATTTCCATTTTTTCCAATTTCATATAAAACAATATTATATTAGGTTTAACAATAAAACAAAACAAAATTCCAAACGATTTAAAAATACATTTCAACAATAGAGATTTAAACACATGTTCAGTAATCCCTTTAACATCAGAGTTATTTGAAAATTAGCAGTCCTATCAACAATGGGAAAGTAAGTTACAAAACTGTATTAATTTAATTTAAAATTTTTAACAGACTTCAGTTGTGCAGCTCAACAGTTAAATGCCAGTCAGAGCGCACATAGGTTCAGTTTTGTTTTGTTAAAGACGGTAAATATGCCAAAAGTATTTTTCAGTCAATTTAAAATCAAAACTAAAAGTTACATTTCAGTATTTAAGTGGTTTATCAACTGACAATAAAAATATTTTGTAATTAATGTAAATATCAAATTCCTGGTGCAAAAACATTACAACTAGTAAACATCAGGCCAACAAAGAATAGTTTTAAGCAGAAAAATTGTTTTTAAAAACCAACAACATCGAATGTAAGATCTGAGTTTAACATCGACCTGTGCATGTTCTCTCATCTCTGCTGATATTCCTCTCTACAAACTAAAGAATAAGGTCTTCAGGGAATTCCTTGAAAAATATACTCAACATACAATCCCGGATGAGTCATTAGGAAGACGTATGCTCCATCCATCTACGATGAGACAATACAGAAGATAAGAGATGAAATTAAAGATAGTTCAATTTGTTTCCATTGATGAACTCCCGACAAAGAAGGTACCTTGTTGGTAATGTTTATCGGTTTGTTAAAACAATATTTGAACGAATTCTTTTACATTTTTTCTGAAAAGTGCAATAACAAAACTATAGTTAAATGTTCACAAGCTATGGGTATCCTGTGGCCTGTACGATAATGTGTTATTCTTTATTCTACTTGTTTTCAAAGCTGGACAAGCATTATCTGTTGTATATCCTAAATTGACTCATTTTACTTGTGTGGCGCATTTTCATCGTGTGGCAGAAGTGGTCAGAGACAATTTCCCTAAAGTATGAGATTTGTTGATTTCATCAGTGAAAAAGTATTTCTCAAAGCTCCCCGTAGAGTTAACGTGTTGAAAGAAATGTACCCTGAAATTCCATTGCCACCAAAGCCAATTTTAACTAGATGGGGTACATGGCTAAGAAGCAGTTGAATATTATGCCGAACATATAGACTCTATTATTTCTCCTTGCATTGGACTCTTGATGCAG
Source organism: Periplaneta americana (assembly GCA_025594305.2). Lineage (NCBI taxonomy): Eukaryota > Metazoa > Arthropoda > Insecta > Blattodea > Blattidae > Periplaneta > Periplaneta americana. The sequence goes on from JAJSOF020000031.1 coordinate 97,093,795, forward strand.
TCTCAATTGATATCCAGTTACCTGTGACATAAGTGTGAAGAATGACTTTAATTCACATACATTTTCATGCATCATAAAAACGCTCAAAAGTCTCAAAATAGGCACCTTTCACTATCTGAAAGTTTTGAAATTATAAATAGTACTGTGGAACAACTGAATCGTTAGAGGTAAAGTTGCAGATGCATAAGAGCTAAGTGGACACTGTCTTTCAAAAAACCCTGGATATGAAGAACTACAAAGGTTGTTGCTGTGATGAGTGGTGAATCAACAGTGAAGATTAACTTGGACTTATCCCCAGCAGACATTGTGAAATTGAATTATGTACCAGTTACTTCTTGTGACGTCGAACGCTCTTTTAGTCAGTATAAATCTATCCTCAGAGACAATAGAAGAAGATTCACTTTTCAGCACTTGAAAGAAATGTTTGTAACCTATTGTTATGGTAACAGACAATAAAAATTGTGTTTTGTTGAAACTACATTGGAAGATAAGGCGTCCATTATATTTTTGTTTAGTTTGATTAAAATGTACCAATATTTAACAATAGTCATTTTTTATAATTTTAAGTCCTATTTAATTCCATATTTTGAAAAATCCATATTTAATTCCATATTTTGGTAAAAAAACTCATATATATTTACATATTTCATATATTTTTTAGTCCATATAAATCCGTTCCCTGGTAATAACAATTAATAACATGTTAAAGGAATTGTCATTGCACCAAATGAGTGGTCTATGGATCAAAATGATCGCATTTTAATATTTTAAATACAATTTAAATTAAGTAACATATTAAACGATTTATCCTTGTATCAAACACGAATGTTCCCTGGATCAAACGTCCTATTTTAATTATGTAATTACTTTATATTTATTTCTAACGTTATAAGCGTAGTTTTGTTAATAATTATCTATGGATTTTTACATGATTTATGCAACATAAAATATTAGTATAAGTTACATATATGGTAATATTTAATTAATGTAAATGAAAATAAAAAATGGCTGTATGTCAGGCACTAAAGAATAGTTTTAGCTATAAAAGAGTGAAAAAATGTGGCTCTATCTTAAAAACTACATGAGCTATCATGTTTTAAGTTGTATGTCAGAATTATGAACAAAATAATTTTATAAACAATTTTACCATTCTCAATTGTATAAACATTTTACAGAGCAAAATTATGCAAAACAAATTTTTTGTATGTAAATGTGTACATATACCTTAAGTTACTTTTTGTAACAGGTTAAAAATGATTTGTGATTTCATTGCATTTTTTTCCCTGATTACACGTAGAATTTGACACCAGCTCCTGAATTGTTTATGTCTACTTGTTTTCACAGACTATTTCGTGTTGTAAGGTTTTTATTATTCAGAAACAGTACCAACCATTGCTTCTGTTTCTGGATATTATGTCATATTTTGTAGAGGTACCACTTCAGTATAATATCTGCCGGTTTGCGAAATTCATTTAAGAAACTTGTACAGTGCGTTGAGAAACATTATTTACCTGATATCTTGTAGTATATATCCAGGATTGTGGACGGAGTAATATGTTTTAAACTCAGTTTACGATCCGAAAGCCCGTCTTCAAACTACACCATCGATTCGATGCATGTCACAGGTTACGTTCGTTAATAAAATAAAAATAAGGTCTTTGTGACATACGTCAACTTGTCTTGATCGTGGCTGGGTTCACCAGCTTTTAGACTCGTAATGTATGAATATTGGACAACTCTTTCATGAAGTCTCTCGGTGGTATTACCATATTGGTCATGATATCCGAGGTTCAAGGGTACAATCCACAACGAAGGCGATTGATTTTAATACAATGATAACAATCCTACTAGAATGGCTTTGTGCGGTGAAAAAAAAAGTCAAGCTGGAGAAGTTCGTGTAATAGAATAGAGCATGTAAAGGGGTTCTGATCCTAATGGAGTTCTCTTGGACAATGTTCGGTTCATTTATCGCCAATGTTGAATTTACACCCCGATAACATAAGTAGTTATAAGCGTGGTGAATTATTAATACTACTACTCTATTAGTACAATACCATTACTACTGTTACTGCTACTGCTGCGACTACTGTACTACTACTACTACTACTACTACTGCTACAACTACTACTACTAATGCTACAACTACAACTACTAATGCTACAACTACAACAATTACTACTACTACTACTACTACAACTAATACTACAACTATTACTACTACTACTACTACTACAACTAATACTACAACTATTACTACTACTACAACTACAACAACTAATATTACAACTACTACAACAACAACTACTACTACAACAATTACTACTACAACTACAACAACTATTACAACAACTAATACTACAACCACAACAACTACTATTACTACTACTATAACTATTACAACTACTAATACTACAACTACAAAACTACTATTACTACTACAACTACAACAACTATTACAACTAATACTACAACCACAACAACTACTATTACTACTACAACTACAACTATTACAACTACTAATACTACAACTACAACAACTAATGCTACAACTACAGCAACTGCTACAACTACAACAACTAATGCTACAACTACAACAACTAATGCTACAACTACAACAACTAATGCTACAACTACAACAACTAATGCTACAACTACAACAACTACTATTACTACTACAACAATTACTACTACAACTACGACCACTACTACTACTACTACTACTACTAAAACTACTACTACTACTACTAATACTACAACAACTATTACTACTACTACAACTACAACAACTAATGCTACAACTACAACAACTAATGCTACAACTACAACAACTACTATTACTACTACAACAATTACTACTACAACTACGACCACTACTACTACTACTACTACTACTACTAAAACTACTACTACTACTACTAATACTACAACAACTATTACTACTACTACAACTACAACAACTAATATTACAACTACTACAACGAATGCTACAACTACAACAACTACTATTACTACTACAACTACGACCACTACTACTACTACTAAAACTACTACTATTACTACTACTACTACTACTATTACTACTACTACTATTACTACTACTAATACTACAACAACTATTACTACTACTACAACTACAACAACTAATATTACAACTACTACAACAATAACTACTACTACTACTACAATTACTACTACAACTACAACAACTAATACTACAACCACAACTACTATTACTACTACAACTACAACTATTACAACTACTAATGCTACAACTACAACAACTAATGCTACAACTACAACTACAACAATTACTACTATAAGTACGACCACTACTACTAAAACTACTACTACTACTAAAACTACTACTACTACTACTACTAATACTACAACAACTATTACTACTACAACTACACAACTATTACTACTACTACTACTACTATTACAACAACTAATACTACAACTACAACAGCGACTACTACTACAACTACAACAGCGACTACTACTACAACAATTACAACTACAACTAAAACTACAACAACAACAACAATACTACTACTACAACTAATACTACACCAACTATTACTACTACTACAACTGCAACAACTATTACAACAACTAATACTACAACTTCAACAACTAGTACTACTACAACAACAATTACTACTACAACAACAACTACAACTAAAACTACTATTACTACTACTACTACAACTAATACTACACCAACTATTACTACTACTACAACTACAACAACTATTACAATAACTAATACTACAACTACAGCTACTACAACAGCTACTACTACTACAACTACAACAGCTAGTACTACTACAACTACTAACACAACCATTACTACAACTACAACTGAAACTACTACTACTACAACTACTACCACCACCACCACCACCACCAATCGCAGCAGAAAACAATCTCACCGTGCGTATCTGTGAAACTATCAAATCCTGGTAAGGGTGCTGTCTTTTGAGATTCAGTTGTAGCTCTTGAGGTCTCCAAGACGCCGCGCTGTGGGAAGACACCGCCTGGCTGCTCTGCTGGTCGCGTGAAGAATATTGTCACGTATTGATGAGCGGTGACGTTCTTCAAAGGAGGGAACTGCAGCTGTGCTTGTATTATTCATGTAGGCTACTCGGCAAACGACAGAGCTTCTAATTTTGCGTTTTTGGAAAGAATGTATTGAGTACCTGACCGCTGTATGTGAAACGGCCAAGGTAAAAATTATTTGTGCTGAATATTTCGTTTGTTTCGTCTTTCGCTCTTTGCTTGTTCGCATTTTCACTTGTCCGTTAGGTCCTCCTGTCGTCCGTTAATTCGTTCTCTCGCCCGTTAACTTATATCCGTTAATCAGTTTCCTCTTCCGTTAAATCGTTCGCTCTCCCGTTAATTCATTCGCACATTTGATAACTTGTTCCGTTAACCCGTTCGACAGATAACTCGTTTGCTCGTCCGATAACATGTTCGTTTGTAACTCTTTCGTTCGTCTATTAAGTCGTTCGCTTGTCCTACAACTCATTCGTTCGTCCGACAACTCATTCGCTCGTCCGTTAACTCATTCGTTCGTCCGTTAACGCGTTCGTTCGTCCGACAACTCGTTCGTCCGGTCCACACCTGTGGAGTAACGGTCAGCGCGTCTGGCCGCGAAACCAGGTGGCCCGGATTCGATTCCCGGTCGGGGCAAGTTACTTGGTTGAGGTTTTTTCCGTGGTTTTCCCTCAACCCAAGATGAGCAAATGCTGGGTAACTTTCGGTGCTGGACCCCGGACTCATTTCACCGGCATTATCACCTTCATCTCATTCAGTCGCTAAATAACCTACGTAAGCGTGGTAAAATAATTTACTAAAATAAAAATCGTTCGTCCGCCCGACAACTCGTTCGTTCGTCCGACAATTCGTTCGCTCGTCCGACAACTCATTCGTTCGTCCGTTAACGCATTCGTTCGTCCGACAACTCGTTCGTTCGTCCGATAACTCGTTCGTTCGTCCGACAACTCGTTCGTCCGTCCGACAACTCGTTCGTTCGTCCGACAACTCATTCGTTCGTCCGACAACTCGTTCGCTTATCCCATAACAAGTTCGTTCGTTCCATAGCTTGTTTCGCACGTATAATAACACGTTCGCTTGCACGATACTTCGCTCGTATGATGAATCTACCGTTAGTACGATAACTCGTTCTCTTGTACGAGTTGTACAATAAATCTTCCGGTCGTCCGATAACTCGTTCGCTAATCTGATAACTCGTTCATTTGTCTGTTAACTTATTGGCTATTTCGTTAACTCATTCACTGTTTCGTTAACTCGCTCGTTCACCCTTCCCTTCCGTTATTCTCTCGACCTTCACTCGTTCGTTCGTCCTTTCCCTTGTGTCCACTTCATTGGGTATATTGCACATGCTGAAATGTCAAATAGTATATTAATGAGTTGTGTGTAATTTACATGTTTATAGTTGATAAATTGACAGATGTAAATGTATTTTTTTTTAGAACTTTCAGCACGAAGTCGCTCATTTATCGCCTAAATTGCGTCATTCCTTGCTGAAGTACCACGACCTGTCTCTAGATACGTTGGGATGTATCCAGTAATCAATGTCCGCCTTGCCTTATTTGAACTGATTTCATAGACCGATTCTCTGCATGACAATATATGTAATAATTTAATACGAGGTACTTAGAGAAACCAGATAGGCCTATTCGCACTCGTGATGCATAAGGGGCGTGGAAATGGAGATAAACAGGTTGTTTACACCCTTGCAATATAAACGGCGGTGCATTGTGGTAATGGAGACGAGGCTATGCGATGCCAGCCCGGCCCGTAGTGAACGTGGACATTCATTATACTCCACTCCGAACATAACAATTACGGGCCTGGCTTTGTATTGTCGCCCTCATCAAGTTACCAGCGCGTCAGTGGCGGCCAGTAAAGTTATCACGCGTTTCTGTCATTCCTTCACATACTCAATTAGGCTCTGATAATCAATAATCTAAAATAAATTTCTCACCTTCTTTCCTAAAAATATAATACTATTCACTATTCTATCTTCATACAATAGACCTAACTGCTAAACTAAAAGTATCGTAGTTATTGTTATGAAGTAACGGTTGGTATGTCTGATCGTGAAACTAGCGGGCCTGGGTTCAAATCCTGGCTGAGACACATTACCTGGCTCAGGCTTTTTTCGAGGTTTTCTCTGAACCCATTAAGAGCAAATGCTGGGTAACTTTCGGCGTTGGACTCTGGACTCATTTCGCCGGCATTATCACCTTCATATCATTCAGAAGTTAGATAACTATAACAAGTGATAAAGCGTCATAAAATATTCCAATTACAAAAGACAGGGATCTTTCTTTCTTTTCCTATATTTTTTAAATATTTTTCGTCTCTTCTTCCTTCCATTTATTCCTTATAATTTTTTATTTTTCTGTATTTCTGTTTCTTTCCTCTTTATTTTCGGTTCCTGCTGTTCTTTATTCTTGTTTCCTTATGTCTCACCTCAGCCTTTTATTTTTTTCTCTTATTTTGTTTCATTTACTTTTTTTGTTTTGTTTCTGGTTGTCTCCTTTTTATTTTAGCTAGTATGTATTTCGCTTTGTTTGTTTTCGCGTCTTTTTTGTTTTATTTTCGTTTCCTTTTGTCCATTTTCATCTGCTTTATTTTGTTTCCTTTTGTGTCTTTTTTGTTTCATTCGGATTAATTTTCATTTAGTTTCGTTTTCCTTTTTTGTTTTGTGTCCTGTTGCTTTTTTTTGTTTTGTTTCTTTTTTTTTTTTTGTATTACACTTTTGTGTTTTATTTCTTTTGTTCTGTTTTTTGTTTTTGTTTTCTTTTGTTTCTTTTGTTTTTGCTCTGTTTCCAATTTTCATTTTGTATTTTATTTATCTTTTTTTTTTTGCATTAGCCTTTTTATTTTGTGTTATTTCTTTTTTTTTCTCTTGTTTCTTGTGTTTTATATTTTGTTTTCTTTCATCTCCGTTTTGTTTTGTACTTTTTGCCTCTTTTTGTTTTATTTCTTTTTTATATTTTCGTTCTGTTTTTTACATTTTTGTTTTTCTTCTTTTTTTTTGTGTTTTTTTTTCGGTTACCTTTTTGCTCTGTTTCTTGTTTGTTTCATTTTTTATTTTGTTTTGTTTCTTTTATCTTTTTTGTTTTATTTTGTCCTTTTTGTATCTTTTTATTTTGTTTTATTTTTTCTTTTGTACTTTTGTCTTTTTGTTTCTCTTGTTTCCTTGTGTTTTATATTTTGTTTTCTTTCTTTTTAACTCCTTTTGTTTTTGTTTCGTCTGTATTTTTGTTTTGTTTCTTTTTGTTTGCTTTGTCCTTTTTGTCTCCTGTTTGTTTTGTTTATTTTGTGTAGTTTCTTCTGTCATTTTTGTTGTGTTTTATTTTCGGTTATTTTTGTCCCATTTTCGTCTTTTTTTATTTTGTTTCCTTTTGTCCCATCTCATCTCATTTTGTTTCCGTTTTCCCATCTCTTATTTTGTTTTGTTTCTTTTACCCATTTTCTCTTTTTTGTTTTGTATCTAGTTGTCTCTTTTTGCTTTGTTTTGTTTCCTTTTGTCTTTTCTTTCGTCCTCTTTTTGTTTTATATTCGTTTTTTTGTTTTGTTTTTTTGTCTCGTTTTGTCCCATTTTCGTCTCTTTTTTGTTTTGTTTCTTTTTGTCCTTTTTGTTTCATTTGGATACATTTTCATTTTTTTGTTTTGTATCCTTTTGTCCCATTTTCCTTTTTTTTTTGTTTCTTTTTTTTTTTTGTTTCATTTGGATACATTTTCTTTATTGCTTTTTTTTTTTTTTTGTTTTTTTTTTTGTTTTTTTGTTTAATTTTTATTTTGTACTAGCCGTACCGTGCGCTCCGCTGCACCCGTTAGAAATAAATATAAAGTAATTACATAATTGAAATAGGACGTTTGATCCAGGGAACATTCGTGTTTGATAGAAGGATAAATCATTTAATATGTTACTTAATTTAAATTGTATTTAAATAATTAAAATGCGATCATTTTGGTCCAGAGACCACTCATTTGGTGCAATGACAATTCCATGCAACATGTTTCTTCATTTTTATTACATGCAACCATACTTTAATGAAGATTGACATATCATTTAGATTTAATGTGTATACTTTATTTTACTTGCTATATGTTTCCATTGAATTATGATAATAACTTAATTTTAACCCTTTTTTCTACGTGTTCAGTAAATGGCGCTTGAGCCACTATGGTTCTGAACCTTTCAAATAACTTAAATAACTTATATTATATTATATTATATTATATTATATTATATTATATTATATTATATTATATTATATTATATTTATATTATATATATATTAAATTAATGTTATATTATATTATATTATATTATATTATATTATATAATTAAGTTTTATTAATTTATTTATTATATAAAAATGGATAACTGTACTCGATATGAAATTTGTTCAGGAGGAACAAATTTTATTTTACAACAGCGCAACATAATCTGCTTGGCTCATTACCCAATTTTTTGAATTGCATTTAATGCATATGTATTTTATGTATTTTAATTCAATTGAGCATAGTTAAAATTTGGATTATAAAATAATGGAATGCTAAGCTAACATATTATTACTGCATACTAAATCAATACACTCTTGTGGTTCGTTAATTCTCTGAGATAAACATTATTTTAAGAAATACAGGAAACGAATACACAGAATAGCCTATCAAGTTGTTTGTGCATAAGAAGCTATTTTAATCTTACCTGTCCTCAATTTACTCAGAAGTTACTGTAATAACATTATAGCATTATGTCCATATAGAGAAACTACACTTTCCAATGGTGAAATAATAATTAATTACACAAATCGGTTAATTTAGCTTCCGATATTACTTCATACAAACACAGAAACATTCTCTGTAGGCTATGATTCATATCTTTCGATTGTTGTTGACCAAGGCCCTTATAGACGAATTCATTTGTTTATTTCATTACACCGCCTTAGATGGCAGTTATTTTAATTTTGAAACTCATTTATCTCATTAAATATCAGTTCTATCAAAATTTTTCAAAGAATAAAACTTATCGGAAATTGTTTTTAAAGAAATGTTTGTTATGTAACATTTTTCACAAAAATCAATAATAAGCGAGATATTTCGATTTATTTAATTCAGACCCCCTTATAACCCCTCTTTTAAATAATGTATTTTGAATGCCATATAGCCTAAAAATCTAAGTTACAACGAACTTAATTTATATTCCAATTTTCATCGAAATCGGTTCAGCCATTATCGCGTGAAAAGGTAACATATACAGACAGACAGACATACAAACAAAAATTTCAAAAAAAAAGATTTTCGGTTTCAGGGTGGTTAATTATATATGTTAGGACCAATTATTTTTAGAAAATCGGAAATTACCAGAAAAATTTCGGCTACAGATTTATTATTAGTATAGATTACACTTTTGCCTGTTTTTATTCTTTCTTTCATATTCGTTTTGTACCTTTATGCCTCTTTTTGTTTTCTTTCTTTCTGTTTCATTTTCGTTCTATTTTTACATTTTTGTTTTGTTCTTCTTTTCCTTTTGCTTTTTTGCTTTGTTTCCATTTGTTTCATACATTTATTTACTTTTTTGTTTTATTTCCTTTACTATCTTTTCCATTTTGTGTTATTTCTTTCTTTGTCTTTTTGTTTTCCCTCCTTTCCTTGTGTCGTTTTATTTTGTTTTCTTTCTTTTTGTCTCTTTTTTGCTTCTTTCTGTTTTTGTTTCGTCTGTATTTTTGTTTTTTTTTTTTTTGCTTTGTACTTTTTGTTTTCTTTTGTCTCCTGCTTGTTTTGTTTATTTTGTGTAGTCCTTTTCCTCACTTTTGTTGTCTTTTGTTTCTTTTTGTCGGTTTTGTCCTGTTTCTTTTCCATTTTCTCTTGTTTCTTTGTATCTACTTTCACTACTCTCGTTTTTATCAACAGTAATCTCACTAGACGTTTTGATTTATCTAGAGAAAATCAAAACTCGAGTGGGATTTAATTGACTATTACACGATTAGAAGAAAGTATATAAAGATTAGAAGTAACGAAGTACTCCAATACAATAAAATATTAATTGACTTACGAAAATACAACTGTCTTCAAATGTATTACTGTACCATCTCAACATTACAAATATTACGCTAGATGCATGCTAGATGGCAGTAGTGAGCAATGCCTTCTCGTCGAGAAGTTCTCGATCTATTATACACAATGGCAATGTTACTAGTCAAGAAGACTTTGTTGATTCAGTTTCATTTTTATTAAAATGCAACATTCCACTTCAATTATCCGAATCCCAGTAATCAACGTCATTTTACAGATGATTTTCAATAAATCTTAATATTAAACAATCTCTGATACGTGACTATCCATAATATCATATAGCAGAAGCTATAACATAACCTAACTAATATACACAAATGTTAGAAAAGTTTTAATTAACGACGATGACATAAAAAATAAACATGAATAATTTTAAAAGGAATAATTATTGAATGTACAATTTTCAAATTTGAAAGTGGTTGGTGGTTCAATTGATGTTATATTGGACGTGTGCGTAATAGAAGTGGAACTCGTTGATTTAGGCCTACATGGTGTATTCAACTTATTCAGGATTTCCGAATGGTGCTTTTCATTTATTTGTAAATCAGATTTCAGAAGATGCATATGTATGATCAGTGATTTTTATTAATTCTTATTCTTGAATGCCAATGCGAGTCATATTTGAAACTGCTGTGCATCGACTGGAGTGGTTTGTAATTTTATATACATATTTTTTTTTTTTTGACGTCCAGACCAGCGCAGTTTCAAATGTTGGCAAACAAAGAAACAAATGCTAGGGACGCGATAAAATTAAACAAATGCTAGGGACGCGATAAAATTGTGCGATAAGCAGCCATGATTGGTTGAAATACGTCCTTTCTTACCGTTTTATTGGTCAAAAGTAGTATGACGTAGTAAGAGTGTAATAGTCTATTTAATGATCATTTTATCGTTCTACTTTTTAGCTTTTCTTATTATCTTTGTGCTTGCCTTTTCGGTTGTTTTTAATAGTATCTTTTAATGTTATCTGGTTTTCTTCTTTGTTTACATTTTTATAATTTTAACTGTCCTTTTTTTGTTTTTATTTCTTTCTATTTTTCCTGTTTTTATCTGTGTTCCGTTTCTTTCGCTGTTCTCTTCGGATTATTTTGGTCTCTTCTGTAATGTTTTCAGATTCGCAAGTACATACATTTATGTTTCAATTTTCAATATCTGTTTTGTGTCTCGTTGTTGTATTATCTGTGGACGTGTCTGGCCTGTAGTTGAAATGCAGCGTTACAAAAAGCACTGATCTGTTCAGCATCTTCATCAGAGCTAAGTAAGAACTGTATCGGGAAACAAATCGAACGATCACGTTTGCTGGGCTCACACATGAAAATAAAAGTCTGAAGTTTGTTGCCTCTGCCCCCTTCACGTCCAAAAGTCGCCAAAAGTCCCTTGCCGCGAGGGATCGGAACTTAAAATATTCAAAACTTGTCCCTGTTACGATCAGCGAAGCCGCCCGATCGCTGTAGGGGAATCGCTTTGATCTGGCATTAAAAATACGGAAATGCGGTTGAGGGTGGTTGTCGCGATAGCCTTTCCGACAGAAATGAGACGTATGCACCGCGCCATTAACTTTGCATAACGGAGTACAAACGCTGGCTTCCGTCTCGTTCAGCCACAATCGAAACTTTATCAGCTGTGGGCTTCCCAGGAAAGGGAACAGGTGTTCGATTCTAAGCAGTTCCAGACGGTTTTACTGTATATATTTCATGTATTAACTTACTGACCAATGATGTACATACAGGATGTTCTGGTGAGTTTGTTACAACTTTTGAAGCGAAATAATGGCTGTCGAATGGTGTAGTGGAATGCAAATTTTTTACTGGATTGTATATTTTTAAAGGTCCCGCAGGATGCAAACTGGAATCGTTTAAATTTTTTACTGGGAAGCGCAAACAGCCTAGATTTCTTTCTGCTGCGATCTAATGAGTTAGATATGTTTTGTGGAATAATGAAGGCTAAAATAATAGGATAATATTTATGTTCATTTTGACTTGTAATTATATTTGCTATATCTTGTACTCAGTTTTACTTTCTTTCCGTATTTCAATGAAAAATTAATTGTACATTTTTCATCTTATAATCTCATACACTATGAGAAACTTAAATAAATTCTGTATTAAATCATGTCTTGGATAAGAAATAGAAATAATACAAGTATAATACCTTACCAAATTGTGGCTTTGCTTAAGTATAAACAGAGTGTTAAAAAGTATTCAATATTTTAGGAGATGGTAGTATTCATCAAAACAAGAAAATAATGTCTAATAAACATGATTCTACAACACATACTTTCTGAGATCTGAACACTTGTTCATCGGATGTACTCAATATGACGTCCATTCATGGCGATACATTTCTCTGACCTACAATACAGCAGACTACCAGACAATCATACCGTAGTTGACGTGGAATAATGATACGTCTCAAGGAATACTGAAAACAAAAGTCTGGTTGCGGATGTGAGCGGGGTTCAGCAGAGATGGTGTTGTGAATTTTCGTAATCAGCATGTGTGGGCTGATGAAAATCCCCATGCAGTTGAAGAAACAAGGCATCAGCACCGATTCTCAATCAACGTATAATATTCAATTTATTTAACCTATTAGTAGTCAGTGGATGGCACGAAGGACATCTTAATTGCTACTTTGCGCTCTTTTTTTACAGAATTTTTACTTTAAACCTCATTACCAATTTTGACTTACACCACTTCTGCTCTGAACGCCATGAATGGATCATATGCGGAGACAAAGATGAATGCAGAAAATATGAAAGACTGGGTGGGGAATGCTGGATTTTCAGTGAATGAATGAATAAGGGAGACTCGGCTAATTCCGCAGTATTAAGACGTAAATCTATAATATCTTTGTCAAAATGTTTATTGAAAAATATTATCAAGGTATGCAGACATGGACGAAACCTTTCATTACCAAATGAGATAAAGAGACCTATTAAAATGCTTGAAAAAGAGCGTCTCTGGTAATTCCGCAACAATTCGGATAAATTCGCAATAGGACTTGGCTAATTCCGCAGTCGTAAATAGTAATGAAATATATTATGAAAGTAACATAAAAGGAACAATTTATAAGTAACAATGTTCACTTTCTTCACAGCTGTGTAGCAAAACACGAAGAACAGCCAACTTTCGATGTTTCACTGTATTGCCGACAGAGGTGTCGACCAATATCCTTGATTTTTTGCTATAGCACTGCAGAGGACATGCCTCCTGTTGACAGCCTCTCAAAACTTACCTTCACGCTATTGTAAAGCCGCAGTAATAGTAATATACGTTACAAGAGCGGTATGTTGACGTTTTCATGGTCGAGGAAAAGATTGAAAAAGCGAAACGTAGTTGAGCTTTTTTAATTTCCGAGAACATGAAAACAAACATACCGCTCGTGTATCGTACATTATTTCGTGCGAAGATCGTTTATTACATACCTGAAAGGCGAATTTCTAATTAGTTGCAATGAAATCTCCATCATGGTTTCTGTTCAATGACGGCAACTTCGGAAAGCCAAAATATCTTTCTTCAACATTATTGCTATAAAATGTTTTCTGTGTTTACTATACTCCAGCAAGCCGTGATATACGTCTGTCTTTTTTTCCCCCAGTCTATAAATGCGAACTTAAAACAAACGGTAAGGTTATGTAATGATTTATTTTTATTTTAATATTTTAACAATATTATTTATATAACATATTGCAGTAATAACATCGGCATCTGGAATCTTGTTGATTTTTTCACGGCTTCCTTAATGTTACTTGTATCAGGAATGCAATAAGTTTCTTGGAGTAGTAGACTTTACATTGCAATTTAAGGTGAAATTGCAGTGGTAAGTTTCAATTTATAATTATTACTATGTTAAACGTCTCTAAAAATAATATGTTAAAAGCCTAAAGCAGTAAAATGAATGTCGCGCTTAAGCGGTAAGAAGAGGGAAATTGTTATGTGTGTTACGTTGGGAATACTGAATGTGGTATTTCACACTTACCGCGTATTGGTTCTGTGCGGAAAACAAGCAAATACGCACGATCTCGCACAAAATAATATATGCACTACTGCGGAATTAGCCGAGTTTCCCCTACGTCTGGGCTTCCCTAAAGATCTTTTTCCTATAATAACAATAATAATAATAATAATAATAATAATAATAATAATAATAATAATAATAATAATCCGTGGCGCTACAGCCACTTATGTAAAGAAAATATGAGTAAATTACCTTCCAATCTTGATCATAGGTAACTCTAAGTTTACTCCACTTACAATACCTTTTTTTTCTGAACTAGCAAAATCTCACACAAGGATAGATAATCTTAATTTTAGATCGGATTATTAAAACAGATGAGTCAGTAAGTGTGCCTGGAGCTGCAGATACTAAACACGTTTCCGGTTGTCAAGGAAACGCCGCTGCTCTGTTGTCTTGCATCCCGGGTTTGCTTGGAGGTCGGCAGAGGATTTCTTCATCACCGCCTTCTTTTTGTATCGGTCGAGATTTATCAGACGACACTAGAGTGCCCTCTAGGCAGTGATTGATGACGCCATGGCGATCACGACCTGCTGTTTGCTTTAAGTCCCCTCTTCCACGTTTAATCCCTTTCGAAAGGACAGAAGGTCGGCGCGATGATGTAAATTTATAATTACACGTGACTTACCTAAGATACTCTTCGTCCGTCTCTCAGCGCCTTAAACGTGCTGAGAGACTTTGATTAAAGGGGTGTGTGGGATTAGGAGGCTGGAAGTGTCTTGAAGGAAAGAGGATCACTGGAGCGAAACCTACAAAGCAAGGCCGTGCATTTTTATTTCACAGCTCCAACAGAAAATAGCACATTGCGGACAAAATAATGGAAGTAGAGATTCTGACGAAATACGTTGGCAGATAATATAAAATCTATACTAATAATAAATCTGTAGCTGAATTTTTTCTGGTAATTTTCGATTTTCCGAAAATAATTAGTCCTAACATATATAATTAACCACCCTGAAACCGAAAATCACTTTTTTAAATTTCTGTCTGTCTGTCTGTCTGTCCGCATGTTTGTTATCTTTTCACGCGATAATGGCTGAACCGATTTCGATGAAAATTGGAATATAAATTAAGTTCGTTGTAACTTAGATTTTAGGCTATATGGCATTCAAAATACATTATTTAAAAGGGGGTTATAAGGGGGCCTGAATTAAATAAATTGAAATATCTCGCTTATTATTGATTTTTGTGAAAATGTTACATAACAAAAGTTTATTTAAACATAATTTTCGATAAGTTTTGTTCTTTGAAAAATTTTGATAGGACTGATATTTAATGAGATAAATGAGTTTTAAAATTAAAATAACTGCCATTTAAGGCCGTGTAATGAATTAAAAATCAAATGAATTCGTCTATAAGGGGCCTTGGACAGCAACAATCGAAAGCTATGAAAGATAGCCTACAGATAATGTTTCTGCGTTTCTATGAAGTAATATCGGAAGCTAAATTAACTGATTTGTATAATTAATTATTAATTCACCATTGGAAAGTGTAGTTTCTCTAGATGGACATAATGCTATAATGTTATCACAGTAACTTCTGAGTGAATCGAGGACAGGTAAGATTAAAATAGCTTCTTATGCACAGAAAACTTGATAGGCTATTCTGTACATTCGTTTCCTGTATTTCCTAAACTAATTTTTATGACCAAATGAGTGGTCTCTGGATCAAAATGATCGCATTTTAATTTTTAATCAAATTTAAATTAAGTAACATAATAAACGATTTATCCTTCTATCAAACACGAATGTTCCCTGGATCAAATGTCCTATTTGAATTATGTAATTACTTTATATTTATTTCTAACGGGTGCAGCGGAGCGCACGGGTACGGCTAGTTACTAATAATAACAAAGGTTATATCGTAAAAATAATATATAGGGTAGGCTATTTCAAAAGTCAGGTCAAACATTAAACCGCTATAAATATTGTAATACTAGTGGTTTGTGCAGCCAATGCTGCAAACTAAGTTCATTAGACGTTCAAATAAATTTTTTTTTTTCAGATTTATTTTCAATAAAAAATACCAGACATTTTGAAAGTTATTTGCTTCCACAATAATGAAACATACTCCCACTGAACGGTTTTTATGCCAAATACTTTTTCTTGAACCTATGTATCTTGAGTTTCAACGCGAAAACGCAAGTAACAATGTCAAGACGATCAGTGGGTTTTTCATGTGGTAGTAAAGCAATAGCTATTTCAGGTCACTGTGGATTGTAAAAGTCAGGTTTTCTATGCTTTCGAACAATAGACATGGCATTTTGGTGTAGCTGCTGCATGTAGAGCTTGAAAAATGTAGAGGGTAAAATAATTTTATCCTGCTAAGAGATCTTGGTGAAATGATCGAGAGACTACAAAATTTTGTAGGCCTCTTACTTTATCAGTAAGTAATACCGTCTTTCCTTAGGAACTGTAATTTTGCGCTCTCTCGAGCCAATACCGAAGAGAATGACGCGTATAAATATCTACACCACACCGCCATTAAGTATAGTCTATGAAAAGACCCAACCCCACTTGATTAATAACTATAAAATATTTGATATTTAATAACAATATTATTATCTTACGTAAGTTTTGTAGTTTATATATATATATATATATATATATATATATATATATATATATATATATATATATATATAGCCGCCACTCAGTAAATTATAAAATGAAGATCTAATTTAACATATTCTCTTTATCTACTTATATAACCCCAAAACATTTTCATATCATCAGTATAGCATTAATACGTATAATTAATGAAAAATAGTCACATCATGGCATTAACTGTAATGAAATTTAATTTCTAATGGCAATAATGTCATCAAACCACTTCAAGTTTTGTAGATTTCAATATCCGATGCACAGCTGTACTCAGAAAATTACACACCACAGAATCGAACCTGTAAATTATTTTTAGTAAGTTAAGTTTTTAAAACCAATTTAATTTGAGCTCTAGATATGGTAGCATTCTTGCAGATCATGGCCTTCGTGTAATATTGTTTACTGTAGTGTGTTTTTTTATTCTGAAATGCAATTAGCTAGTTCTCAAAACTGACGACAGATGGATTTTGGAAAATAGGAAAATTATGTTGAAAAATTGACATTTCACTGAAAACTGCTATTTTTCTGAAAAACTTTGAGTTCCAAGCTTCAAAATGAGGGGTCATTCATTAAAATCCGTTCAGCCGTTTTCCCGTAATTTCCATTACCAGTTATATTATATATATATATATATATTTGATATATATATAAAATATATAAAAACATCACAGTGTTGGGCAAGCAACGGGGTTTACAAAACATTGGGAAGATGTCCGCCATTCTCTTGTTCAACGTACAGCATTCTGTCTGCGACACCATGCACAGCATTTTTGAGACAATATCTTGAAATATTGGCAATTTCTTGCGAAATGGCATCTTTTCAGTTGCAGTAGGTTTGTTGAATGTGTCAGGAAACCTAATTCTTTAAGGTAACCCTACAACCAAAAGTCGGCCGGATTGAAATCTGGAGATCGCGGAGGCCACATTGTTGGAAAGTGCCTACTGTTGACTTCAGTCGGAAAACGAACCTCAATTACGTGTTTAACTCCATCATTAATTATTTTAGTACGTTATTTTACGGCGCTTTATCAATATTTTAGGTTATTTAGCGTCTGAATGAGATTATGATAATGCCAGTGAAATAAGTCCGGGGCCCAGCACCGAAAGTTACCCAGCATTTGCTCATATTGGGTTGAAGAGAACCCGGAAAAACCTCAACCAGGTAACTTTACCCGACCAGGAATCGAACTGTGGCCACCTGGTTTCCAGGCTAGACGCGCTAACAGTTATTCCACAGGTGTGGACAGTAATGGAGTACAATAAACGGGGAGCGCTACTACAGCATGTTACAGAACTTCGTCATCCCTAGACTGGGGAATCACGATATGGAAAACATAATCTTCATGAAAGATGGCGTTACGTCCCACATTTTTATCCCTGCACAAAAAAAACAATTAGTTACGCAGATGTTTGGCGATTGTGTCATCAGTAGGCACTTTCCATCAATATGGCCTCCGCGATCTCCAGATTTCAATCCATCCGACTTTTTTGTTGTGGAGTTACATTAAAGAACGAGTTTTCCTGACAAATCCAACAACCCTACTGCAACTGAAAGACGCCATCTCGCAAGAAATTGCCAATATTCCGAGATATTATCTGCAAAATGCTGTGCATGGTGTCGTAGACAGAATGCTGTACGTTGAACAAGAGATCGGCGCACATCTTCCCAATGTTTTGTAAACCCCGTTGTTTGCACAACACTGTGATGTTTTTGTTTTTTCCCTATCTCAAATATATTTATAGCGGTTTAATGTTTGAACTGACTTTTGAAGTAACCCATATTTCTGTTAAGGGTGATGTTATTATCTAATCCTATAGATTTGCTACTAGAGTCGTACAAAACCACCTACAAAAAATATAAATAATATATTGCTATTGAACGCCGGCACTGTTCTTAACTTTCACCACATTCCCATGATCTTAAACTTGTCCACTTCCACACGGTTTTGATCACCATAATCTTATTTATGTTTGTCGTTTTCAAGTTCACCAGCATATCTACCATCTTCAACACTTCCAATATCATGATGTTCATTGTATTCTTGTCTTCATTTTCATTAACAGACGTCAATTTATCATATTATACTGACACAGAGGATGCTAGGTTGTCGCGGTAGTAGGTACGATAACAGTCTAGTATATACAGTCACGAAGCTCAATACGTAGTAAATATGCATCCATAGATAGTTGCTAACCACTAGGATCGCTAGTATCGCCTCATTACAGACAATGCGAAATAGTACCGGCACAGTCTATTGTTCCTAGCATCCTCACAACTCAAGCTTCGTGACTATATACTAGACCAGCGTTTCTCAATCCATGGTCCGCGGACCACTTGTGGTCCTCGAGGTCTGCCCTTATGGTCCTTAAAAAAAGACAGAAGAAAAAATAAAATTCAAACGAATTGCGTATCACACTATAGCTGAAAATCTCAGAGTTTGCAAATGACACATGCCAATCGCCTTTCACTTTTTCTCCCAGTACTGACATTTCATAAAATTTATTTACCCTACCCGTCTATCGCCTACCCACTCTACTCTCAGCTACAAAAGAGGGATTTAAAGCACTATGAACGTGGTGTTTCTCGCCATCTTTTCCCTGTACATCTGGCGCTGTGCCTGTAACCCAGCTAGGGACCACACGAATTCATAACAGGACCAAAGTACCGAACCTTTTCATGTATTGATGACTTTCTTAATAGTTTCGCCGAACCCAGTCTGCACATTGAAATGGTCACGTACTGTACGTCGTACACCAATAATAGAACATGCAAGATTGCATCTTTACTTGTTGAAAATCGAGCATGTTTCTGCATTAATATTTTTTTATTTCTGTTTTTGCAAATGGCAATAAGAAATTTTCTTCTATTAACATTAACTTAATTACTTAATACTAATATAAAATTAATTGAATGAAATTAATTTTATGCTCGAACATTCCGAAATGTATAATTATACACCTGGTAGCAGTCCTTTAATGCATGTCATTAAAGTACACCTATTGATTAAAGTTCAGTTTTTCGATTATTCTCGGATATGCAATCGAAAGACAACTAGCAAAACGTCACCCAGGCTGGAAATCCAATACTGTCGCAGAAGGTTATGTTCTGTTACTATAATAATTAGCGCTAATTGTAAATAATATTCAAATAAATTCAATTTGTCATCTCGTTTTTTAATGTCGAATTCAATTTCAAGGTTATATCAAGTTTAACGTTTATCTTACTCTCTAGATTATATCAAGGTCAATGTCGACATTCGTTGCCCGGAAAAAATCAATACTTTCGCGTCTGCGCACATCTCACAATTTACGACATTGCACAAGGTCAGTTCCGCTCCCCAGTCAGATAAGAATAACATGAATACTTATGAATAATTTCAAGTTAGAAATATGGTCGAGCATAAAAAGTCGTGTGAAACTTGACTATAATGGTAATTAAGACGCTCGTATGATAATTATGAAACTCGCTTGCGCTCGTTTGATAAAATTCTCGCGTCTTAATTACTATCATTATAGGCTCGTTGCATAATGTACTATTAATTAATTATTTCTACATTAAAATGTAAGTATACTGGTATTAAAATATGCTACATAAATGATAAATTTTCTTTCGAAGGGAACAAGAGTAAGGTGGTCCGCGGAACTGTTCTGACTTTAAAAAGTGGTCCCCACTTCAGAAAAGTTTGAGAAACGCTGTGGTACGATGTTCAGTTGCAGTGCGTAACAAGGGACGGGGTTGAAAGAGGGATGTTTCAATTCTCAACACGTAGAAAGCGCCCTCTTGTCCCCTCGTTTGTTACTCCTTTCAACTCCTAAAAGACCGAGAATAATTCGAAGTAAAGAAATTTGCATCACCCTGAAGCACTTTTTAACTTTTTAAAATAATTTTTAATAAAGCCATCAAGAAAAAGAATTCCATAATGGCAAGTAGCCAGTTACACAATCTGCAACAGGTGGAGACGGACCATTTCCATAATAAATGGGAGCAACAAAGTGTATTCAAATTAATAGTGACACAGAACAGCTATAAAATGACGTCATACTTTCAGAAAGAGAACATCTCTGTTTGTTTTAGAAATACTGTCACTGTTGTCATCATCATTATCCGAGTCTGCTTCACCATTAGTCTGCTATACTAATAATAAATCTGTAGCCGAAATTTTTCTGGTAATTTTCGATTTTCCAAAAATAATTGGTCCTAACATATATAATTAACCACCCTGAAACCGTAAATCGCTTTTTTGAAATTTTTGTTTGTATGTCTCTCTGTCTCTGTCTGTCTGTCTGTCTGTCTGTATGTTTGTTACCTTTTCACGCGATAATGGCTGAACCGAATTCGATGAAAATTGGAATATAAATTAAGTTCGTTGTAACTTAGATTTTAGGCCATATGGCATTCAAAATACATTATTTAAAAGGGGGCTTATAAGGGGCCTGAATTAAATAAATCGAAATATCTCTCTTATTATTGATTTTTGTGAAATATGTTACATAACAAACGTTTCTTTAAAAATGATTTCTGATAAGGTTTATTCTCTGAAAAATGTTGATAGGACTGACATTTAATGAGATAAATGAGTTTTAAAATTAAAATAACTGCCATCTAAGGCAGTGTATTGAAATAAAAAACAAATGACTTCGTCTATAAGGGGTCTTGGACACAACAATCGAAAGCTATGAAAGATAGCCTACAGACAATGTTTCTGTGTTCGTATGAAGTAATATCGGAAGCTAAATTAACCGATTTGTATAATTAATTATTATTTCATCATTGCAAAAAGTGTAGTTTCTCTGGATGGACATAATGCTATAATGTTATTACAGTAACTTGTGAGTGAATTGAGGACAGGTAAGATTAAAATAGCTTCTTATGCACAGAAAACTTGATAAGTTATTCTGTATATTCATTTCCTGTATTTCTTATAATAATGTTTATGAATATATTCATTTTTATCTCAGAGAATTAACGAACAACGAGAGTGTATTGATTTAGTATGCAGTAATAGTACGTGAGCTTAGCAATCCATTATTTTATAATTCAAATTTTAAATATGCTCAATTGAATCGTGTTAAAATACATAAAATACATATGCAATAAATGCAATGCAAAAAAATTGGGTAATGAGCCAAGCAGATTATGTTGCGCTGTTGTAAAAGCTGTTCCTCCTGAGATTCAAGAGCTCCCACAACAAATTAAAAACTTTCTAATTCGAGTACATCCGTTATCAACACGCTTTTTCATAATATAATATTATATAAACGTAATAATAAATCTGTAGCCAAAATTTTTCTGTTAATTTTCGCTTTTCCAAAAATAATTGGTAATAAGAATTAAGAAACATGTTAAAGGAATTGTTATTGCACCAAATGAGTGGTCTCTGGATCAAAATGATCGCATTTTAATATTTTAAATACAATTTAAATTAAGTAACATATTAAACGATTTATCCTTCTATCAAACACGAATGTTCCCTGGATCAAATGTCCTATTTTAATTATGTAATTACTTTATATTTATTTCTAACGGGTGCAGCGGAGCGCACGGGTACGGCTAGTAATAAATAAACTTAAATTGTACTACATTACATGCTTCATACAGACATCAAGAACATTGCTAATATGCAATTCTTTCATCATAGGAGATCATCATTATACAGGGTGGAAGTGAAATAACCTTGCAGTTTCAAATGGACGATAAGGTACTCTGAAATGAATAGAAAACCTATATTACGTTTTGTGATTAAATGCACGGTTAATTAGAAAATTGAGTTTGAAGTTCCAGCAGTCTGGAAACATCGCCGTTAACACACTGTACTCGTGATACAGATGTAAGAGATCAACGAACTTGGTGTGTTTAGGTAGGTGAGCTGCTCTCTGACTAGACGTTGCCACTTGTCACATCGTGCAGTGGCTTGAAATTAGATGTTTTTAAAATTGAATTTACACGAAAACCGTCCACGCTATTTAAATACGCCAGAGAAATAAATTATTTTTTATTATTAGTTTTCCTACCGATATGGGCAAAAATCACGATCCTACTCGCAATAGTTACCGATTAAGAGATTGTTAAACATGTAGGGGAAAAGAAAACATTTTTTTTTATTTAAAGGTCATATTGTTTCAGAAAAGTGTTATGAAGTATCATTCAATAATAATTTATATTTTCAGTCAAAACACTTATCAATATGTGAAGTCAGAAAATAATTCTGTTACATCATATTATAATTTAAAAGTCACAAATATTTTCGACTTATAGAAGAAGTCATCTTCAGGTGAATCCTTAAGCAAACAATTTTGAAATTAGGTGAGGGACTAATCAGGTACATTAGATCTAGCAGTTGAATGCACATGCAGGCATTTTACAAATATATACTTGTCATGTTTTTGAGGTTAAATGGTGCACATACAAAATAAGACACTTATTTACAAAAATAACTGAAAACTCTCACTTTTGCGTGTGTATGAAACAATTGGCATCTATGGCCTGATATTAAAAACTTGTGTATTCAAGTAACAAACTTACACTATATGTCATGAGGTTAAAATTAACATATAAATGTATATAAATTATGAGTTCTGCGATATTAATGTGTTGTAAGGTGGAGGGAATTCACAGTTTGTTTCACCGCGGTGAAAGGCATATTTGTAAACTGTACAGTTGATGGAGTCCAGACAGTGAGGGCCTGTTTCATCCGGCGTTACATTGCAGACTCTGCAATTTAACCTCAGAATCATGACAAGTATATATTTGTAAAATGCCTGCATGTGCATTCAACTGCTAGATCAAATGTGCCTGATTAGTCCCTCACATAATTTCAAAATTGTTTGCTTAAGGATTCACCTGAAGATGACTTCGTGTATAAGTCGAAAATATTTGTGACTTTTAAATTATAATATGATGTAACAGAATTATTTTCTGACTTCACATATTGATAAGTGTTTTGACTGAAAATATAAATTATTATTGAATGATTTTTTTAAAAGACTATAAACTTTCCACCAATATGATATTATACTTTTAGTTACATAGGCCTATAATATGAGCTATTTGCTCTGGAAATCTACAAGGCTATTTTCATTCCACCCTGTATATAATTGAAGAGTTCGCGAAAAAACGATGAATGTCACATTTCTGTTAAGGATTACACAATGATCTAATTTAGTCTATAACTGCAAGATGTAGTGCTGTTTCTATAGAAAATAAAGGAAAGGATTACTGTATTCTTGGTGATAATTCTCCTTTTTTTCCCACTTTTCATAAGAGCAACATTAAATTTCGCAGTGATCCATTGAATTAGATAATGCCATCAACCTTAAGAAAACTGTGACATTCATCGTTTTTCCCGCGAACTCTTCAATTCTTTTTATGAAAAATGAAATATATTCATCAGAAATTCTTTAATTACTTCGTTTCTATGTAGTAAACGTCAATTAATACAAACATTTAGGGGAGAGTCGGGTAGTATCGGACATCGGGTAGTATCGGACAGTGCGTTTTTTTCATCTACCACCATATGGTAGTACCTGAATGACATGGTTACGTTTCTCTATGCGACATCACAGAAACGTAACCATGTCAATCAGGTACTTGATGAAAGAAACTCACTGTCCGATATTACCCGATGTCCGATACTACCCGACTCTCCCCTATTTTTTTAAATCCAATGATCAAGAACATCGTTGATCATAAAATTATAATGCTGTCCCTTTTTGACACATTAAATTATTTTAATAATATTGATTTATTTTCGGGAACAGATGATTACATTTAAAATTAAGTTTTCTTGACTATTTACGTTTAAGTAATATGCTTAAGACTTAAAGTTGGTACAGTCCAGTAGTTTGGATTTAAATCAATGTTACATATTACACAGCAATAATAAATACATAATACGAGTAATAACAATATGAGAATAATAGTAAGGAAAAATAAAATAATAATAATAATAATAATAATAATAATAATAATAATATTTTTGTGGAAATACAGAATATTATTTTTAATATCGACATTTGCGGAAAACTAGTGGGTGATTCGTATTTAGCAAGTAGGTCCCAATTCATAAATTATGAAAAAAATTAAAGTAACTTCTGGGGAACATTCTTCCCAGCAGGTAGACTTTTAGCTATTGGAAGGGGTAGTGTTAACTTAGTTTGGAGCAAGTCGGAGCCCAATCCTATACCGCTATTAAGCCTATCCTGATACAGCTACTTTATCCGAACCTTAGTGGTCACATAACTTTAGTGTTTAATATTACGTTTTCGTGTCAATTTATTATAATTATACTTATTGTTATTACTAGCCGTACCCGTGCGCTCCGCTGCACCCGTTAGAAATAAATATAAACCAATTACATAATTAAAATAGGACATTTGATCCAGGGAACATTCGTGTTTCATAGAAGGATAAATCGTTTAATATGTTACTTAATTTAAATTGTATTTAAAATATTAAAATGCGATCATTTTGATCCAGAGACCACTCATTTGGTGCAATGGCAATTCCTTTAACATGTTTCTTAATTGTTATTACCAATTATTTTTGGAAAAGCGAAAATTAACAGAAAAATTTTGGCTACAGATTTATTATTACGTTTATATCATGAAAAAGTGTGTTGATAACGGATGTACTCGAATTAGAAAGTTTTTAATTTGTTGTGGGAGCTCTTGAATCTCAGGAGGAACAACTTTTACAACAGCGCAACATAATCTGCTTGGCTCATTACCCAATTTTTTTCATTGCATTTATTGCATATGTATTTTATGTATTTTAACACGATTCAATTGAGCATAGTTAAAATTTGAATTATAAAATAATGGATTGCTAAGCTAACGTAGTATTACTGCATACTAAATCAATACACTCTCGTTGTTCGTTAATTCTCTGAGATAAAAATGAATATGTTCATAAACATTATTATAAGAAATACAGGAAATGAATATACAGAATAACCTATCAAGTTTTCTGTGCATAAGAAGCTATTTTAATCTTACCTGTCCTCAATTCATTCACAAGTTACTGTAATAACATTATAGCATTATGTCCATCCAGAGAAACTACACTTTCCAATGATGAAATAATAATTAATTATACAAATCGGTTCATTTAGCTTCCGATATTACTTCATACGAACACAGAAACATTGTCTGTAGGCTATTTTCATAGCTTTCGATTGTTGTGTCGAAGGCTCCTTATAGACGAAGTCATTTGTTTTCTATTTCAATACACCGCCTTAGATGGCAGTTATTTTAATTTTAAAACTCATTTATGTCATTAAATATCAGTCCTATCAAAATTTTTCAGAGAATAAAACTTATCAGAAATGATTTTTAAAGAAACTCTTGTAATGTAACATATGTCACAAAAATCAATAATAAGCGAGATATTTCGATTTATTTAATTCAGGCCCCCTTATAACCCCCTTTTAAATAACTTATTTTGAATGCCATTATAGCCTATAATCTAAGTTACAACGAACTTAATTTATATTCATATTTTCATCGAAATCGGTTCAGCCATTATCGCGTGAAAAGGTAACAAACATACATACAGACAGACAGACAGACATACAAACAAAAATGTCACAAAAGCGATTTTCGGTTTCAGGGTTGTTAATTATATATGTTAGGACCAATTATTTTTGGAAAATCGAAAATTACCAGAAAAATTTAGGCTACAGATTTATTATTAGTATAGATTATTAGTCATAATTATATTCATTATCATTGTGAAAGAAGGAAGTGCACTTTTACTGATTCGTCTTGTTGTTTACAAAATATTATTCAATGCTTTATTTTGTTTCAGGTATGTGATGCTCCCTGGAGACGATATACTTAGTAAGTAAAAACCTTTGCATGCCTGAGAATAGTATTTCAATGGTAACGGATGTTATGTTATGTAGCAAAAGCGTCTTGAAGTTTGAGAAAATTATTGTCATGGTAACTGGTTTTGTACATAGGCCTACTCGTAGAACAAATATTTCTATGCTTAAGAACACTATTTTCTTGGTAAAGGATATTAGGTAACAAATACATTTGTTAATATTGTAAATTTTTTATACTGAACAACAATGTAATTTTATTATCTCAACAATAACTCTTCACTCTCTACAATTTAACTTCACTCCCGTCAACAATGGGATTTGCTCTCCGCACAGCAACACAGTATTCGTTATTGCACTCCACAAACGACAATGACAATTTACTTGGACTATTACGAACAACAATGAACTGTTAATCTTAACTAATATTCACAAAGCACTATTTACAACACAGAACTGTCAGTTCTCAGTTCACATCTCGTTTGTCTTGGCTAGTTCTTCTAGCTCAGTCACTCGCGTTCACAGAATCTCGAACCCCAGCCTTCAGAGACGATCCGCTGCATTTGGAACTCAGGTCCCCCAACTGCGTTCCACTGCACTCGAACTCCGGGCTTCAGGCTCCACAGTTACGGACACAACTGAAGTCGCGCTCTGGTCTCGAAGCTGGCTTCACTGCTACACAAGACTGTCTGGATGGCTCTCCACTGACTTTAACAACACTGCCTTACTGACTGACAGACTTGCGTTCACTTGCGCGTTGTCTTTTATAACCAAACTATAGTTTCTGGAGAGTTCGCGAAAGATTCCACTCTCGAATCATCCGGATATCTCTCCTCTCTGCCGCAGTCGCTCTTTCCCCTTTCTGCCCAACATAGCACATGCCACAGGAAGCAGATGCGCGCGCAACCTCCGCGCCGGCCGACCTTGCACTTCCTCCGTCGGTCGTGAGCGAACCTCACGTGGCCGTCACAATATTATATATCATGAATAATTTTTTTAATTTCTTTTTTAAAAGCTTCAATTTTTAAATATTTAAAATTTGGAAAATGGTTTGTAATTTTATTATAAAGTCTTGGACCCAAACTAGCACCATGTTTAAGAGCTGCACTTGTATGACATTTAGGCTCAATTAATGGGAAAGTAGACTTTTGTCTTCGAGTACGATATTGATGTCGATTAGATTTATGTTTTATTTAATTTCTGTGGTAGTAAGTTAGTAAACTATATTTATAAATTTCTTCAATAGTTAACACATTAAAATCTGTATAAATTAAATTTGTTTGGTCAGACAAATTTTTATTAATCTTCTGTGTAATAAAATTAATGCATTAAGTACAGATGATGTTATCCACCCCAATTTATTATACCATACTGTATTAATGATTGTACTAAAGCTAAAAATATTATTCTCAATGCCTCCGTAGTGATAAAATTTCGTAATATTATGAATGTATAAATTGTCTTTCTTATACTTGTACACATGAAATCAATTTGTTTATCCAAACGTAAATACTGATCTATAATAATTCCTAAATATTTGACTTGTGTGGAAGGTGTTTGTTGATTCATTACAAGAAATATTATATATTACTAAGAGAGAATTTATTCATAGGTGGAAGTTAACCTTTCGTTGTTAAAGAAAATGGAATATAGGTAGTTTTATTAGTATTCTAGGACAGGAGGTTAAAGTTAAGCCAATTTTTCACTACTTTAATTCCATTGCTAGCATTTAAATAAGTGTTATCCCAATTTTCGCCATTAAATATTAGTACAGTATCATATGCAAAAGAAAATATATTACCACCATATTTCTTTAGATCAATTTTCAACAAATTATTAATTTATATATTAAAAATAAGATTGTTTATTTGTGTAGAAAATTATTTATAATAAGGGTTCCAAGTTTAATTTTCATTTATCTCCGAACTCATTTTTATGACTTATCTACCTTTACTCAAACACCACAGAATTTTCAACAAATTATTAATTTATATATTATAAATAAGATTGGTCCTAATACTGTACCTTGTGGAATTCCAATATCGATGAATTTATAATTACTATTATAATTGTCAATTTTGACTTTTTGATATCATATTTTCTAAATATGAACGAAAAAGTTTGAGTGAAACTCCTCTAATACCAATGTTTTCTATTTTTGAAAGAAGGATATCGTGATTAACTGTATCAAACGCTTTTTTTAAATCAAGAAATATTCCTAAACATTTACTTAAATCAACTTCTTATATACTGTAGCCTACATTATGATATAGAAAGTTGATTAAAATGAAGTTTTCCTGAATTTATAAAGGCATTTGAAACTTTAAACTCATTTTCCTCAGAACTAAGAAAATATCCATCCATGTCTTTGGCATGAGGAGGAGTTATGTTATGTAGACATTATGTTATATGGACATCCCTTTGCTAAACAAACATTTAATGGACTTTATACAATGGACATTATAATCGGAAAGGATGTATAGCATAGATGACATTTGATAGGAGAATTGATGTGCTTTTAAGCCTGAAACTTAGCTAATCAATTTGCTGTTTTGAGAAGAAATCTTCCCATATTCATCATCTCTATCATCTGATATTTAAACGCTCGCAGAGTTGGTCCACGTGTCAGGTCAGCGGCTGAACCATCATGTCGCGTCAACAAACGAACCATTGTCGCGTCCTGATCGGCGTTCGATCAATCAAACTGAGTAATTGTGACGAGAATGACTGTCCACAGTTTATAACGTACAGCCCACTGGAAAGTTTGTGCAACGCCACCACAATAATATTCCGGTGTTAGTTTATATCTTCTCTGCTCTCAAATAACCACCATCACCACTTATCCCCTTACCACTATCATCATGAAGATGCCCCTTATTATACAGGGTGTCCCTAAAATAAACGGCGTAACTTCAAGAATGTATTCCTCATATGTAAACAATTAAAGTAGGAGGAGGAGCCGATGATCTACATCCTGACGTTCTCTTCGAATCTTCTCATACAATCATAGGAAGTTAATGCTGAAAAACAGTGTTTACGAGTCAAACTGTACATTATTACCAGGATAAATACAATTAATACTGAAATATATTAATCAAGTTTCAGGTATAGATCTCCCCTTTGGTGCAAGGGGTATCATATCAAAATATTTTATGAATGGCGCGGAAAATATAAATTTTAAGAACTCTCTAGTGACAGTGTTAGTGACAAGTAGCATCAAGTGTATCTGTGGCCATGCTAAGAAATCATTTATGTGGAAACATACACAGTTATTAATTAAGAAAATTACCTATTTATATTTATTACAATGTTTTATCTTATAGGGTACATGCATCAGATAAATACAATAAATATTAGTAACATAATGCTAGTAACACTTAAAATAATAATAAAATTTAACAAATATCATACAAACATTTTCACTTTATTTTTAAACTTAAGAATGTGTAAATTGCTTAGGTCTGGATTATTTTTCAATACTGTTTAAATGCCTGTTAATATTCGGTTGAGAAGCTTTTGTCATTCGGTCTGCTCTAAAAAAAAAGCTGAAAGAATTTATAAAACAGTTATATTACCGGTTGTTCTGTATGGTTGTGAAACTTGGACTCTCACTTTGAGAGAGGAGCATAGGTTAAGGGTGTTTGAGAATAAGGTGCTTAGGAAAATATTTTGGGCTAAGAAGGATGAAGTTACAGGAGAATGTAGAAAGTTACACAACACAGAACTGCACGCATTGTATTCTTTACCTGACATAATTAGGAACATTAAATCCAGACGTTTGAGATGGGCAGGGCATGTAGCACGTACGGGTAAATCCAGAAAAGCATATAGAGTGTTAGATGGGAGATCGTAGGGAAAAAGACCTTTGGGGAGGCCGAGGCGTAGATGGGAGGATAATATTAAAATGAATCTGAGGTGGTGGGATATGATGGTAGTGACTGGATTAATCTTGCTCAGAATAGGGACCGATGGTGGTGAGCTTATGTGATGGCGGCAATGAACCTCCGAGTACCTTAAAAGCCAATTTGTAAATAAGTATCTCAATTGAAATTAGATTTGAAATTAACTCCGAGATTTTTTACTGTCGACGTAAACGCGATAATTGAGATAGGGAAATCAAAAACTCTCTAACTCCAATAAACCAAATTTTACAGAAGGGAGAAAAAACTTATTATTTCTCTTACTAATTTTAAGTATTATACATTTATCTATTAATATTTTGTAAAATTACATTCTTTATCAATTAAATACTTCAAAACCTAAATTTTTATATTAGCTTACGCTACAATTTGAAATAAACACTGCTGGAGTCAATGGTTTTCTGACTTCCACAGTGTATGAATTAAGAAAAGTGAATAAATATGAGCCGTTTGAAGAAAAAAAGATAAGTATATCATAATTCCCTTACGAAACATTGGAATATATGAGAAAATGGAAGTTTATTATTAAGATTAACATTGCTACATTTTTTAAATTTAAATTATATGAGATAAAAAATCACAAATTACCATAGAGCACATCAAAATACACAAATAAAACCACAAACAATATTAAAATGTTAACACAGTCTCATTCATGTTACAGATTCTGTTTTTTTCTCTCACTCTCATGTTCTTCCTGTGCATCTGGATTATTACTGTCCGCAAACAGAGTTTGGTAATTCATTCTACTTTCCTTAGAAATAAACTGCATTAAATTTTGCCAGTCCTTTTGCTTTCTTCTTTCAGTGACAATGCTGAATTGTACTTTAGTTGACTGGGGAATGATTCATCTGTATTGTATTAGTATTTAGTATTTATTTATTTAACCTGGTAGAGATAAGGCCGTCAGGCCTTCTCTGCCCCTCTACCAGGGGATTACAACTATAATATGAACAATAAAATTACAATTAATATTAAATTTACAATTACAATAAAAATTAAAGTACGACAAGATTACCTGATTAATTAAAAAAGCTAGACATTTTATCATAGAAGTTAAGAACAAAGAATATTTTTGTATTTACTGAATTACAAATTAAACCTACAATAACAAAAATCTATAGTGATGAAATTACCGGATATTGAAATATTTTGTGATAGATTAAGAGAACTATTTACAAGAAACCATGTCTGAACGAGTCTCAATTACTGACCAAGTGCCTAGTAAGTTTGCGTTTGAATTCAAATTTTATTTCGAAGTCCCTGATGCTAGCAGGTAACGAATTCCAGAGTCTTGGCAGGGCTATTGTGAAAGAGGATGAGTATGAGGAGGTGCGATGGAATGGTATTGTTAGTATTGTTTCATGGCGAGAGCGTGTGTTCAGATTGTGGTGGGAAGAAAGGTAAGTGAAGCGAGACGACAGGTACGAAGGGATAGAAGAGTTCAAGATTTCGAAGAGAAAGAGAAGTGAATGTGTATTGGGTTCCTGGAAGTTAATCGACTCGATATTGTGCCTTTAATAGTCTTACTTACATGGATTTCATAGATTTTTTGTGACGTTCTGAATACCGTATCGTATCACTTCACTCAGCTGGTTGAGCGATAATGTTGCCACCTACCGGGAAATTAAGCTTGGAATGCAAAAACTCTCTTATTCCATGGAGTAAGTGGAGTTCTGACTTCCACGAGTTTTAAAACAGCTCCCAGAATGCAGATGAATGTCGATATTAGTATATTCTTGCCTTCCACGCATGCGGGACAAACTAAAAAGCATCATCCAGCCCATAACTCAATTTTGTCAAAAATTGGAGTTCGTAGGTTTAGATCTCCCTGTCTCAATTATATCTGATAGGATGTTGAAGAATATGAAACTCGCATTGCAGTGTTATTAAACGCTTTCCATTTGGGCGGATATGAGCTAAATGATTTACATAAAGCTATGATGTTATGCATTCCAGAAGTGACGTCACACGTGCATTTCCTGCCTTACCCAGTTGTGAAAGGTCAGAACCATTATCATGAACATGTATATCGCTGGGTCGTTATCAATACTTGACAGGCAAGCTTATTTTTTGCTTATATCTCGATCCCCGCGGGGAAATGATTTCACCGGCTTGTACATCATTGCTGTTAGTGAGTTGCACTAACTAAATTTACATGACACACGTGTCCGCTGTATCAGTCGTCGACATGTCTGGCGATTCTCAACGAATTGGGCTGGGGAATTCGTATGGGAGTGACCACTGGCATTTGAAATGTCGAGGGTTATGAAATATCATGTGAAAAATATACAGATAGACAATGAAAATGTCAGAAATTTGGACGATATAGAAAAATATCGTCACCAACTTCATTATTACCGCCTTCATTATCAGCCTGTACATTTGGAGTAATGGATCAGCTACGAAATTTATGGGATTACGAGCTTTCAGAACGATTGGTTTGTGATTAAGTTTTCTGGCTTTTACAGCCGTGTGTGAAAATTTAACACTTTCACGTTCGACCAAGCAACTGTATCAGATGAGGTAGCCAAGTTTAATGATTAATATTAGAGAAAAATCCGCTCAGGCGCTGGGGATCGAACCTGGGTCCTTGGTTCTACGTAACAAACGCTCTCACCATTGAGCTACACCGAAGTTCAGTCCACAACACCAGATCGAACCCCTCTCCTCTAGTGTCCTCCCCCCCTTTGTGGCCTGACTCCAAGTTGGACATGTATGTTGACATTTTATATTAACGGTCTTACTAATAAACCGTGTATAGTTTTTATAAGAGACTTATGCAGAGATGAGATAAAAAAACGTTACTAATAAATCATGCATAAGCAATGGATGTATAAACAGTCTGTAACTATACAATGGGAATTGCTTTGCAGTAGTTATATACACGAAAACCCTTGTTTAAGCGCTGTATATAGAGAAAAATGGCCGCTCCTCTAACAGCTGTTCGTATCGACTGTCATTTTGTGATGATTGCCTTGTAACCATAGAAAAACAAACCAAAGAGCACAGAATAATTAGAATATTATTGTTGTAGCTTGTACTCTTTGACCAAAATATAGTGTGGTAATCGATCAGAGCCAGTCGCACTATCGATACTTAACACGGCACACTAGAGCGCTCTACCGGATGCAATAGAGAACCTCAGATATTCTATTATCTTTCGTAATGAAGTAATGACGAAACTATGACGTAGCTGAACAGTTATCTGTTATACAGACGTTATGATTATTAGAAGGGATTTACACACGACTTATAAACGAGCTACTCATTTTATAAGTATAAGACAATTAACCTCTTCCCTTACTATATATTTTACCAGTTTTGTGAAAAAAGTTCATATTTTTTTATATTCGTAAGGAGGTCATTTAATATTGCAGAATCACTGACATCACTAATTTTCTTATAAAAAAATCACTATGAAATAGATAATGGGACTCAAACGAGTTAACTCATTTTTGATAAGTTAACTAAGAAGTTTAAACGTCTGTATAAAGAGTTTTTATTAGTAAGACCGTAAGTCAATTGCCATTGCTACTTCTCGTCACTGGAATTCTCTGCCGCCTGAAGTCAAGGGCTGCCGAACTTTTTTCCTTTAAATGTAAATTAGAAAAGTATCTTATGATGAGTTGCCAGACCTAACGTGTTGCAAATGTGTTCCACTGTATTTATTATTATTTTTTTATTATCTAAATCGTGTTTATTTATCACTTAACGCCAATATGTATCCCACTGTGTTGTTGTTTTTATTATTAATCTGTTTTTTGTGTACATTTTATTCAATTGTCGGTTTCTGATTTAATTGTGTAAGTCCTATTTAATTGTAATCTAATATACTAATATGTATACTAATGTTTTATTTTTATTTTTACTGTGTACATTTTTCTTTTTTATTGAATTATCGGCTTCTGTTTTTATGTGATTCGCATCTGATTCTAACAAATTAATGTGTATTTCACTATGTTTATTTTTATTTTATGAGGTAAATTTTATGTAACTACCTTTTTTGATCCCATTATGTAATCAGTATGTAATTACTTAATTCTGATCAAGCTTTATGATCAACTGTGTGAGCAAGTTTTAACCCTGGTTGAGTGTAAGAGAAGGCCTTAAGGCCTTAACTTGCCAGGTTAAATAAAGCCATTATTATTATTATTATTATTATTATTATTATTATTATTATTATTATTATTATTATTATTATTATTATTATTATAAGGAGCGCACTCTGTTGAGTGATTTGGTGGCCGGGATTCTAATATGAACAGTAATCTGTACAGTAATATGCACTGTTGCTCGGAGAATCTACGTAAAGATTATTAGTTTTTTGATCCCACAGAATACACCGTACTGTGTAAAGTCACTCAAGTTTAAAGATAAAGATAGCCCTGGTTGAGTGTAAGGGCAAAGGCCTCCTTAAATAAGGGAAAGCTCTATTTGCCTAAAGTGATGACCTAGTTCACGTTAGACGTGATATTTAAGTATAGGAGCTTGAATTTCTTTAACAATGATTCTCTCACTGCCTTTCACAACTTCCTGTCTATGCACAAATGTCCCTCGAGTAGTTCCCACTTTCTTCTGTCTCTTGCCTCTCTGGACCATTGTTGACCTGCCTGTTCTTTGAAGAAGTCTGCCCATCTGCGCCGAGGTCTGCCTTGAAGTCTCCTTCCTATACGGGGGTCCCACATGGTAGCTCGGTATGCCCATCTGTTGCCTGGTAGCCTGGCCACTTGCCTTGTATAATGGTATTTGACTTAATATAAAATATCAACATACATGCCCATAAAAGGGAAAAAAACAGTGGAGGAGAGGGGTTCGATCCGGTGCTGTGGATTGAACTTCGGCGTAGCTCAATGGTGAGAGCGCTTGGTTTGTAGAACCAAGGACCCGGGTTCGATCCCCGGCGCCGGAACGAATTTTTCTCCTATAATATTACTGTAATTGTTCCCATAACAGATGTATTCTGTAGGATCAAGAAAATAATAATCTTAAAGTAGATTTTACAAGTTAACGGCCTAAATTCAGTAATTTATTATTCCAAAAATCGAGAAGTCCGACCCAAACAACAGAATCTGTATCTACTCCTGAAACGTTGGATGAATTATGTTTCCACGAACGGTTGTAAAATCCGAACAGATTCAAAATTTATTTCTTAGGTATTCATCGACTCTTAGACAAAAACCCACATTTTTTCCTTAACGTTTTTCGATCTTTGGTGACATGATTCTTGAGAGTAAATTAAGGAATTTATTTAAATCAAACTTGAAAATCGATTTTGGGAGCCCAAAGAAAAAATGTTTTTGGAAAAAGAATTAATAAAATTTTGAACCGACCTAATTATGTTACAAATTGACCCAGGATAAACCTTCTTTTGCGAAAATGATCTCCTACATATGGAGAATGTTACATATTAAAATTATTTATCTTCAACCATTCAAAATATGCCATATTATAATATAAGCACTTCAGAAAAAAAGTATATGTACATATATTTGTATATTTATAGGATGAAATAATAATTATAATTGATTGAAAATAATAATTTAACTTTACACCATAAGCTTCAATTTGGTACCTCAATGAAGTCTTTTGCCCAAATTGAAGTCTATTTTTTGTCCGTCTGAAGGATAACATGTCGGAAAATGTGAAATAGGAGAAAACAGACACTGAAGATGGCGTAAGGTATTATGCACTGGTTATTAGAGGAGAAAAATTCCGGCGTAGCTTAGTGGTTAGAGCACTTGGTACGTAGAACCAAGGAGCCGGGTTCGATCACCGACGCCGGAGCGAATTTTTCTCCTCTAATAACCATTGTTACAGATCTATTCTGTAGGACCACAAAATTAATCTTTACGTAGATTCTTCGCCCAACAGTGCATAATACTGTGGAATCCCGGCCACCAAGTCACTCAATTGAGTGCGCTTCTTATATAATGACAGTTTACTTAATATATGTCAACATTATATATGTCGAACTTGGAGTTAAGCCACGAAGGGAAAAACACTAGAGGAGGGGGGGGATTCGATCCGATGCTGTGGATTGAACTTCGGCGTAGCTCAGTGGTTAGAGCACTTGGTACGTAGAACTGAGGACCCGGGTTCGATCCCCGGCCCCGGAGCGAATTTTTCTCGTCTAAAAACCAATTTTTTCAAGTTTTTTCTTTAGATTTCCAAGTAACTGAATCGGCATTTTTATTATACTTTATCTAACTTTATCAAACATCTCGACCTTTTCTTTTTGCGAGAAATCTGCAGATCTTTATTTCTTAGTAACATTCCTATCCATAATTTTCTCGTCCTCTGCAGTTACTACACGGCTGCTGGAAGCTGGATCGCATTGTTGCGTAACGAATTTCGTAATATATTTGTTCTGCTGTGTTGCAACGTTTATTTTTCAGAACTCAGATTAGATTTGAAGTATATTAATGTATACAACGCTACCATTTCGCAATCTCAGTTCATTTTCTGAGCTTGGTTCTAAATTAATCTTCAGTCATCTGTCTTTATACAACCGGTCCTAAATAAATTCACAGATTCTGAATCTATCCTGTATTATTGACTAATCTTCCTTTGTACACTATAATTAGTGCATGATATCAAAACTTTATAATCACAGGATTATCCGCATCTTCATATTGTGTATTATTATTAATCTCTTTCGTTAATTGGTTTCTCTTCTTTTGTAAGAGGCCTCCAATCCTCGATATGTAGCAAATCCCTCATAATTTTCGTCTCTCAGGAATCGGTTTTATGGTTTTACGTAGTCTTCTGTTTGGCTGGTTGCTACGGAGATATAATTGCACGTGACTGATACGTCATCTCCTCTACAAACCCTTTTCAGGGATTACTGCTCTTGTCTTTTGTTTCCCCCACAAATTCGTTTCTATGCTCTATCGTTGTTCCACTGTTTCTTTGCTCAATGGAGGGATATTTCAGTTCCACAAATGACAGTCGCTATCGGAAAACAAAACAAAGCTGATGATCATAATCACGTGCGACAGTCGCACCATCTGTGTGAACGTCGAACTCTCTGAAACAAATGACTGTATTTTTCAAGTTCAATGGAGTTTTTTTCACCCCACTTTGAAGTGTTTAACTTATTCCATTGCGGAAAATTAAATTGCTTCGAATGTTTTATATTTAACAGTTCTCGTCAGTTTTGCCAGTTAATTTCCAGGGACGTGGTAGCTGTAATATCATTAAAACATTTTATGTGCCCTGCGAAACAACTCTACAGGGTGTAACTGAACAGCCGTTACAAAGTATGAGAGTTTGCGGAGGGGGCAAATAGGATGTAAGTGTGATTAGGAAGAATGAGTTTTGTTTATGAGAACTCTTCGAATGAGAGGAAGATGATGTCATGAATTTTGGCCGCGGCGGAAAAAATCCACAAACATCAGACATAATACGAGAGGTATACCAGAACATGCTTCTCCCATTTTGTGTTTGCGACGGAGTTGATGGTTGACATTTCTGTTAGCCATTGCAACACAGCATGCAATCACGTCAAAAACACTAACGGAAAGGAAACCAATCATAGCGATCAGGTGACGACATAATTATGATGATACTGGATGAAGTATTTTCAACTAGCGTCACGGAAACGTTGCTTCTCCTCTCCGATCATCATGATGAGTTCTTGATCAAAAGTGTGTCTATTCTGTATCTTCTACAAACTTCGGAGTTTGTGATGGATATCAGATACACCCTGTGTATTTATTTAATGGAACAAATTTTCCATATAATAATAATAATAATAATAATAATAATAATAATAATAATAATAATAATAATAATAATAATGTGGTTCGTAAATTATTTCAATTACATAGGCCCTAAAGTAAAAAACTAAGACGTCAAAGATTGATTTTATTAGTGAAAAAGAGGTGTAGATATTGGAGTTCCACAAGGGACGATTTTAGGACCTATTATATTTTTAATACAATATTATTTGTAAAACCCCGTAAGTCCAATTTTTCCGGAACATCGAAATCTGTGTAATATATTTTCAAAATTCGTTTCCTAATAAGACCTCGTAAGTATACAAATATTATTTTCTAAGTACACTTGTTACCTGAAGTATAAAAAGAACAAGTGCAAGTTATCAAAGATGATTTAAAATATCTTTATATTCTTCATCCTATACAGTTTCAGTTGCTAGAAATTGGAACTCGCTTTCGAGTGATGTAAGGGGTTGTTGGACAATAACTTCATTTAGGTCAAAATTACATAAATTCTTGCTTAACAGATTAATTACTGATTAATATTTGTTACTTATAATGAAACTAACATCTGTCCATTCTTAATATTGCCCAAGGTTGCGGGTTATCCATTATGGCATTTCAGGCTCATGTCAGTAGATTTACTGGCATGTAAAAGAGCTCCTGCGGAACAAAATTCCGACGCTGATATAACCTCTGCGAGCGTCGTTAAATAAAACATAACATTTCCTTAATTACCATTAATTTCTGAATGCAAAATCTGAAATGGCAAAATTTAATTACATTAATACTCTCATTAGCTATATAAATATATTTTAGATTTATATTTTTTTCTCCCTATAACATAGTTCTAGAGACCTTATATTAAATTAATTCTCATCATTTTACTAGCTATCTCAACTTAATTATAATTGAGTGAATTAAATGAGCTCATAAATTAAGTTTCTACTTTATCTTATAGCTTTATCTAAATTTAAATAAACATGTACTAGTCGTTAAAACTTAACTGAAGAATATTGCTGGAGAATCTTTTAAGTGTAGTGTAAATATTCGTAATTTAAATATTTATTGCATTGATTAAGGCTGGTTGAGTGGAAGAGAAGGCCTTATGGTCTTAACTCTGCCATCGAAAATAAAACCATTCATTCATTCATTCATTCATTCATTCATTCATTCATTCATTCATTCATTCATTCATTCATTCATCTCTACATTTAAATAATAGACCAACCTCTTTCCTGTGGCGATCTGCTCTCTGTGCTGAATAGATGACTGCGATCACTTGACAACAAATAGATACTAGGAAGATTTTATGTTTCTTCTGGAATTAATGATTTGTTTAATCGCTTTCAGTTATTTATAATTGTGTTATTTCCTTTCCTTTTCCTTCTCCATTGTTTTCCTTTTTTCCATTATAATTTTTACGTGCCATTTATTTGAAAAAAAAAAAAAACAACAATTTTATGGTAAACATCGTCTTGTAGGCAGCCTGCATTTGGGCTATTCCATATGAAATCGATCAGTAAAAAACCTCGCATTTTTTATACTCTAATTATTTCCCTACTTATACAAGGTGCTGAGGGGAGTGCATTTTTAAAAACATCGCATCGAAAATCAAACGGTTTTCGTGTTACTGAGCGACAAATTTAGCGTATTTTATAAAAACAAGCCTCTTTCAGAGCTCAGAACTCTGAAACCATTTACTACAGAACATTGAACGAGAGCTTATTTTGAAGCTGACATTTGGTAGGTTATGTTAAGAAGTAATCCTTATTTTTATTGTACACAGAGAGACAGTCTGATTTTACTTGTTTTTAGACTTTTTGGCCATTCGTAAAAATGTAAAAATAATATTGAGAAAAACCTTGCATTATTAAGAGGGATTCCGCATTGTTTGCTTAGTGGTACGGCAATAAGTTTCGAGGGTATTAAATAGATTATTTTCACACGCCTAGACTTGAACGGCGCAGTACCGCACGCACTGGCCGAGAGCTAAAGATAAACGAGCGTTGGGCGTCATTTTATTCCTGTGTTTATGAAAACCTGTGATAAAACTAGCACAGCCATGACTGCTAGACGACACATCACGTGTTTGTCTCCTGGCCTTGCTTGTCTCGGCTAGCTCCCATCTCACAGTCAGCTGGTTAGTTCACGCACGTACTATTAATTTTCTTTATTTGATATTTTCAATACTTTCTTATCAACATACCATCAGTAAAAAAAAATATGTGTTTATTTGTACTTTCAATGCGGAAACTAACCATATATTTTGAAAATATTTTTTCGTTGCCAAAGGCGTCTTAATGAGGAAAAATCTAAATTTCTCCATTTCCATAAAAAGTAAGAAAATCTGTTTATATGTCAATATAAACTTTAATTTCTCAACATTAAAATAAACCATGATTTTGATCATAGGGTGAAAGGGTTTCGGAGCTACAACAATTTAACGTTGCTAATTTTATGAAAATACGATAAATTTAAATATTATTAATTTAAACACTATGAAGTTCTGATGCCTCAAACTTTGCACAAAGCACTGTATCACAGTTCTCTACGCACAAAAAAAAAGTTTTATTGTATTTAGAAATTGTAAGGTCAATTTTCTCTATATTTCGGTCGATTTGAGATGGAATAGCTCATTTGGAAGCCGAATAAATTAAAGTTTATTCAAAATAAATATCAGGAATTTCGTCTTGTGTGACTGTACCATTGAATGTGGTTCGTTATAGACCAAGATCTGTCATCGATACAGCAAATCATGGCACAGGCATGAAGTTATCAATGGACGCGATGTTCCTGGCAGCCAATATGCAATCGACAGAGCGTTGCAATGTTCTGGTCATTGATGAGAGAATGAGCTGTTTTTAGGAACAACCTAAAAAATGGGATTCAACCCGCCCCCTCCAACCCTCGAATGAAATATCGCTACTCATTAATTTTCATGAAACAAAATACACCCTGTGTCAAATCATCTCTTCTCCTGCCACATTTCCCTGACGTGACTCCGCAGGTTTTCGTACGTATCGACATCAAAATAAATTCGTTCTGATTTCGATGAAGTCATCATATTCGGTTGTCAGATGTAGAAATATGTATAGCTTTTCCTTTTGTTACCACAAAAACCTGTGAAAAAATATACAGCCAAACTGATACAGTAGCAAATATTATCGTGTTTGGAGGGATGTTTTTTTTTTCACCACGTCACTACATGGAGCGGGGGTGAAAACATCACAGGACGTATCACGGTTGGGGAGAGCGTAGAAATATATTAGCAAGTAATGTGGCAATGCGTGTAATTACACTTGCCGGACTTTTGTATGCACCAACAGATTAGGTCGTTCCATTTTTAACAATTCCATCACTGGCGTTCCGAAACGCGACAGGGCTGACCCTGACTTCCCATGGAAATTTGCCTCGGTTTTCGCGACAGTGGCTTGTTTTAACTGGAATGTGACCTTGTGCGATATTAAATTGTTTGACTTTGCAGGGGAAAAAAATAACAATCTCAGTCTGATATAACATGTTGATACAGGATTAGCTGTTTTGACGCCTACCTTGGTTAGTGGGAAAGGACCTCATGCGAAAATTACGGCAGGATGACAGACGTGTTAGCAAAATTTTTTACCTACTCTATCTCTACTGGGTTTTTCATAAGGTAACTTTCAGCATTCAGTTTTCATCATAGTTTTTATACGGCATGCCATGTTTTATTTAGAATTTTATATACAGTACCAGATTATTTGGCGACAAGTTGGTAGTGCAACTGGTTACAGACTGGAAGGTCTCGGATTCATTTCCAGGTACTGACTAGAAGTTTTCCATTGTCAGAACTTTCAGAATATTCCCACATAAAACATCACATTTCTATAACTGCTTAAAACGTTTATGCTGTTCGTGATTGTTATTGTGATCATGGTTGGCATCGTAAAGATGTTTGGGATTTGAAATAGAAGTATTACATTTCTTTTCATTTGTCTTCATACCTTCCGCGTTTTAAATTTAACAAGACGTAGCCTTCCTGTTAACTACTTCATAATCGCTTCCTCATTCCATGAGGCCTAGTCTGCAGACAACAATGCAATTGATAGTCGAAACGATTCACACATCAGTATGACGCCAATGAGTTGTTTGAAATTGTAATGAATAATAGTGTCACTAAAAGGAATTGGATTCTCATTCAATCCTGAACAGATGGAAAAACTATTTTGGGCAACTACTAAATATACATAGGCCAAATATAAATGATCGGGACGAAATTTAAATACAAACTGCTGAGCCATTTATACCCGAACCCACACTTTCTGAAGTCGAAATTGCGATAGAAAATCTGAAAAATTATAAGTCTCCAGGTATCGATCAAATTCCAGCAGAATTAATACAAGAGGGTGGAAGCGCATTATCTAACGAAATTTATAAGCTTGTACTTGCTATTTGGGAAAAGGAAATTGTACCAGAACAATGGAAGGAGTCCATAATCGTACCTATCTTTAAGAAGGGGGACAAGACTAAATGGAGTAACTTTCGAGGATTATCACTTTTGTTGACGTCGTGCAAAATTTTGTCCAATATTCTTTTGAGAAGATTAACTCCATATGTAGATGAAATTATTGGAGATCATCAGTGTGGTTTTAGGCGTAATAGATCAACTATTGACCAGATATGTTGTATTCGACAGATAATGGAGAAAAAATGGGAGTATAAGGGTACAGTACATCAATTATTCATAGATTTCAAAAGGCATTTGACTCGGTTAAGAGAGAAGTTTTATATGATATTCTTATTGAATTTGGTATTCCCAAGAAACTAGTTAGATTAATTAAAATGTGTCTCACTGAAACGTACAGCAGAGTTCGTATTGGTCAGTTTCTGTCAGATGCGTTTCCAATTCACTGCGGGCTAAAGCAAGGAGATGCACTATCCCTTTTACTTTTTAATTTTGCTCTAGAATATGCCATTAGGAAAGTCCAAGATAACAGAGAGGGTTTGGAATTGAACAGATTACATCAGCTGCTTGTCTATGCGGATGACGTGAATATGTTAGGAGAAAATCCACAAACGATTAGGGAAAACACGGGAATTTTACTTGAAGCAAGTAAAGAGATAGGTTTGGATGTAAATACTGAAAAGACAAAGTATATGATTATGTCTCGTGACGAGAATATTGTATGAAATGGAAATATAAAAATTGGAAATTTATCTTTCGAAGAGGTGGAGAAGTTCAAATATCTTGGTGGAACAAATATAAATGATACTCGGGAGGAAATTAAACACAGAATAGATATGGGAAATGCGTGTTATTATTCGGTTGAGAAGATTTTATCACCCAGTCTGCTGTCAAAAAATCTGAAAGTTAGAATTTATAAAACAGTTATATTACCGGTTTTTCTTTATGGTTGTGAAACTTGGACTCTCACTTTGAGACAGGAAGAGAGATTAAGTGTGTTTGAGAATAGGGTGCTTAGGAAAATATTTGGGGCTATGAGGGATGGAGTTACAGGAGAATGGAGAAAGTTACACAACACAGAACTGCACGCATTATATTCTTCACCTGACATAATTAGGAACATTAAATCCAGATGTTTGAGATGAGCAGGGCATGTAGCACGTATGGGCGAATCCAGAAATGAATATAGAGTGTTAGTTGGGAGGCCGAAGGGAAAAAGACCTTTAGGGAGGCCGAGACGTAGATGGGAAGATAATATTAAAATGGATTTGAGGGAGGTGGGATATGATGATAGAAAATGGATTAATCTTGCTCAGGGTAGGGGCTAATGGCGGGCTTATGCGAGGGCGGCAATGAACTTCGGGGTTCCTTAAAAGCCAGTAAGTAAGTAAGGAAAAGGAATTGGTTTAAATTTTAAATTAATACCATTGTTAAATATCTTAGACTCAGACTGTATCAAGTTAACTATTTCTGTCTTTATACTCCCCGCAATTATTGATTGCACCCATTTGTGGACGAATAATTTTTTATTA
Source organism: Periplaneta americana (assembly GCA_025594305.2). Lineage (NCBI taxonomy): Eukaryota > Metazoa > Arthropoda > Insecta > Blattodea > Blattidae > Periplaneta > Periplaneta americana. The sequence goes on from JAJSOF020000031.1 coordinate 97,137,972, forward strand.
AATTAAAATTAAGCTTAATATTTTGTTAATCTTTGCATGTTAAAACGTTTCACGTTGCATCTTTTCCAAGTCCACCTGATACCAAAATCATAGATATACAGCAAAATTTTTAACATGGCCCCCTTCAATGAACATATAAATCATTGATATAAAGACACATAAAATACGTTATTCATTTATTAGTTAATACGCCATCATTATTGCTGGAATTGCGTATACAAAAAGGCTACATTCCTGATGGCTGGGCGTTTTCTTTTTCTCCAAGAAATGCTGCAGTGAACACACTTCTTAAAATATAGGCCTAAGCAAAATATACCTACTGTAAATCTATTGCAAGTGGCGAATTATCAAAGCTTTTTTTATTCTATGCCTATATTCTCCTATCATAATAGTATAGGGGAAAGAGAAGTGATAAATTATTATCGAAATAACACTTAATGCATGCATCTATTAGCAGATGATTAATATATTGCGTTTTACCACAGATTAGTTGCATGGAATGTTAATATTTTTTGTACTGCGTTAGTCTCGAACTAGTAGCTTCCCCTGCAATACGGTATTGCCGCATTAATTAATAGTATGCATTAGAAATATGACGGAATGCGACCGTCGATTGTCACAACAGTTGCCGCCGGCAGCAAGTCACGTGGCACAAGACCGCAAATAATGTGAATTAAAAACAATCGCGGTTTTCATATCGCGGTAAATACAGCAGCGGAATGAAATTATTGTATCGCGTATGGAAAATAATGCTGAAAGCTTGTATAATATTAATTACTCATTGCAGCTAGCTGAAATTATACGATATCTGAGCGGAAAAGCGTGCCATGGAATTTAGCCTATAGTTGAATTAAAAAACAGGGAAATTTTGAAGCAGTCTTGAAAATGTGAGAGTATCCAAGGACACTCCTAGGAACAAAACTTGGTCCGACCATAAAGGCCCATTCATAATGAAAATTAAACATAACCGTAACATAAACACAGAAGTTTGCGCCCAGGCTACCAAACGGGATCATTCACAATGATTCACATAAGCATTGACATAAACATTACCGTAAGACGTTAACATGGAAGTTTGCAAACTCCAAACTTTCATGTTTATGCTTACGTGATTTGGAAACAGAACACAATCGTGGAGCGCTGAAGTATATGACAGAAGATGAGGAAATGGCGTCGTTGTTATGTTTCCATGGTTACCAAGTATGTTTGCTGTTATGTTTGTGTTCCCATCGTGAATGATCTTGATTTTACCGTAACGTTTACATTCTTAAGTTAACGCTTACGTTATGTTTAATTTTCATTGTGAATGAGCCTTTACAGAGCACGATTCACATAACAGTGTTGCCAACTCGATTATTAAAAAAATATATGATGCAGTGCAAAAGTCGCTAAATTGCAATATTGTCAAGTAAAATGGGATTATTTTACTGCTGTAAGCGTTAAAAAAACCGCTAAATCCCTATACCAGGCAATACAAATTTAATTAATTATACCCGTTAAATTGACACTGAAAAACACAAGATTTAGGTGAAAAACAGCTTAATTGGCAACATTGCACCACAATGATTTAACAACGGTTATCAACACAGTATTATCATAGTCTAGTAATATAAAGTCACGAAGCTTGAGTTGTGAGGGTGCTAGGAACACTAGACTGTGCCGGTATTATTTCGCATTGTTTGTAATGAGGCGATATTAGCGATCCTAGTGGTTAGCAACTATCTATGGATGCATATTTATTACGTATTGAGCTTCGTGTTTGTATATACTAGACTGTGGTATTGTTTCAATGGTGTTACAGGAAGGTATTTCGGGGATATTATTCCTAATACTCTCGGTGTGTCTTGCTAGAATACTATCTTCCTCTTTCAATCCTCTCTTAGTTGCTAACTACATCTTATTTCTATCACGACTAATTTTTCTCATCTGCCTAGACGTTAAGAAAGAAGCATTGGTTTTATAGGCCTTGCCTAATACATTGCAGAAGCTATGTGGTTAGGCAGACCAGCTGGTCATTTGATGGAATAGCCCCATTTGCTCAATGCTTTTTCTTAGCTTGTATGTATGTATGTACAATGTATGTATGTATTTATTCACACTACGAATGGGTATATAACCGGTGGCAGTGGTAACTAATTACACTCAGTGATGACAATTAATAATAAACACAACTAATAAAAATACAATTAATAATAAAATAATAATAATAATAATAATAATAATAATAGTTAATACTAATAATAATTAATAGTAATAATAATAGTAGTAATGAGCATCCCAAATTAAATGAAGCACGACCACTTAAAATAACATTTAAAGTAAATCTAATTTGTATCTTAACCCTAAGTTCGAACTAAAACTCACGAGAATGGTATGTTCATACCTGCACAAGTACCTTTCAGCACTACACTCACTTCGCTGACAACTCACTCACTGCACTGGAACTACAGTTCACTGATTCTATCCTGATTTCATTAACACCTCTGAAACGTTTCATTGCTCAAATACTTTGCATTTCTCCTCAAGTATATACCTTCATTTCTCTTTTTAAAGATATATTCATTTTTCTTCCCAAGGATATCATTACTTTTCTTCTGAAGGATATCGTCCCTTAAGGATGTCTTCACGTTTTTTCTCAAGATACCTTCACTTCTCTTCTCAAGATATTTTTACCTCTCTTCTCCAGGATATTTAATCTGTCCTTGTGAATATAATCATTTTTCATCGTGAATAGCGTTACTTCTAACCTACTAAATAGATCCTTGCTAAAGTCGATTCTTTACTTGAACTAGAGGTTGTCGCCACGATACTGGTGTATTATGCTGTCAACTGACAGGGTGTTACGAAATGACAGGAATTAAATATTGCAAAACCGTTCCAATCGATTTAGCCTCAATTTACTGACGCTTCACGTCTTAAAGCTACTTATCGTACGAGCTATTTCATCTCAAATCGACCGAAATATAGAGAAAATTGGCCTTACAATTTCTAAATACAATAAAACTTTTTTTGTACGTAGAGAACTGTGATACAATGAATTGTGCAAAGTTTGAGGCATCAGAACTTCATAGTGTTTAAATAAAAAATATTTAAAATTATCGTATTTTCATAAAATTTGCAACTTTAAATTGTTGTAGCTCCGAAACCCTTTCACCCAATGATCAAAATCATGGTTTATTTTGATGCTGAGAAATTAAAGTTTATATTGACATATAAACAGATTTTCTTACTTTTTATGGAAATGGAGAAATTTAGATTTTTCCTCATTAAGACGCCTTTGACTAGGAAAACATATTTTAACAAATATATAGTTAGATTCCGCATTGAAAGTACAAATAAGCACATATTTTTTTACTGATGGTATGTTGATAAGAAAGTATTGAAAATATCAAATAAAGAAAATAAATAGTACGCGCGTGAACTAACCAGCTGACTGTGAGACGGGAGCTAGCCGAGGCAAGCAAGGCCAGGAGACATAAACTCGTGATGTGTCGTCTAGCAGTCATGGCTGTGCTAGCTTTATCACAAGTTTTCATAAACACAGGAGTAAAATGACGCCCAACGCTCGCTTATCTTCAGCTCTCGGCCAGTGCGTGCGGTACTGCGCCCTTCGAGTCCAGGCGTGTGAAAGTAATCTATTTAATACCCTCGAAACTTATTGCCGTACCACTAAGCAAACAATGCCGAATCCCTCTTAATAATGCAAGGTTTTTTTCTCAATATATTTTACATTTTTACAAATTGGTAAAAAGCCTGAAAGTAAGTAAAATCAGATTATCTGTCTCTCTGTGTACAATAAAAATAAGGATTACTTCTTAACATAACCTACCAAATGTCAGCTTCAAAATGAGCTCTCGTTCAATGTTCTGCAGTAAATGGTTCCAGAGTTCTGAGCGCTGAAAGAGGCTTGTTTTTATAAAATACGCTAAATTTGTCGCTCAATCATACGAAAACCGTTTGACTTTCGATAGTATATTTTTGAAAACGCATTCTCGTCAGGACCTTGTATAAATAGGGAAAAGAATTAGAGTATAAAAAATGCGAGTCTTTTTACTGATCGATTTCATATGCAATAGCCCGTACGTTCTTCGTATTTTGAAAAATGCAGACTTTCAATCAGATATTTTACTATAAACCTAGTGTAAAACCGCGAAAAACTTCCATATTTTAAGGTTAAATAAGAACGTTCTTTTAGCTTAATTTTCTACATACAATGCAGATGCAGGCCTGATTTTTCCGAGTGAAATACCAACTAACTGAATTGTTATGTATTACAACTGAATGTTATCTTAGTAGAAGTGTTTGGAACACAAGTACATCAAATCCAGACCTGCTGGAGAGATGCTCCCTGCTTCCGCGCATGGGACAATGGGGGATACGGTTGGCTGGGAATGTACTCAGACTTGTTCTCTGCATAAACTCTTAACAAAGAGTAGAAACCATATGCACGTTGCATCTCCGCCAAACCCAACCTCCTCTTCCTCCTCCTTGCGTTCCCGGGAAATACCAAGTTGCAGTGCAAACAATGATAACCCACATGTTTTTTGTTTTCACTATTTTCTCTGAGGTGGAAAGCAATTGTATGAAAATGAGATAGCTGATGTGGAAGCAATGCCATAAGGTTTCGTCATTAGTGTCGTCATTATTATTATTATTATTATTATTATTATTATTATTATTATTATTATTATTGTTATTACTTGAGAAGACAAGTCAAGATATCCTTCAGATGAGAAGTAAACATATTCTTGGAAAGAGAAGAAGATATTCTTGAGAAGGGAAATGAAGATATCCTTGAGGTGAGAAGTAAACATATTCTTGGAAAGAGAAGAATATATTCTTGAGAAGGGAAATGAAGATATCCTTGAGATGAGAAGTAAACATATTCTTGGAAAGAGAAGAAGAAAGGGAAATAAGATATCTTGAGAAGTAAACATATTCTTGGAAAGAAAGATATTCTTGAGAAGGAAATGATATCCTTGAATGAGAAGTAAACATATTCTTGGAAAGAGAAGAATATATTCTTGAGAAGAGAAGTGAAGATATCCTTGATTAAGAAAATATTCTTGGAAAGAGAAGAATATATTCTTGAGAAGAGAAGTGAAGATATCCTTGAGATTAGAAGTAAACATATTCTTGGAAAGAGAAGAAGATATTCTTGAGAAGGGAAATGAAGATATCCTTGAGATTAGAAGTAAACATATTCTTGGAAAGAGAAGAAGATATTCTTGAGAAGAGAAGTGAAGATATCCTTGAGATTAGAAGTAAACATATTCTTGGAAAGAGAAGAATATATTCTTGAGAAGAGAAGTGAAGATATCCTTGAGATGAGAAGTAAACATATTCTTGGAAAGAGAAGAATATATTCTTGAGAAGAGAAGTGAAGATATCCTTGAGATGAGAAGTAAACATATTCTTGGAAAGAGAAGAATATATTCTTGAGAAGAGAAGTGAAGATATCCTTGAGATGAGAAGTAAACATATTCTTGGAAAGAGAAGAATATATTCTTGAGAAGGGAAATGAAGATATCCTTGAGAAGATATATAAAGATATCCATGAGCAGGAAAGTGAAGATATCATTGGGAAGAAAATTCGAGATACGCTTGAAAGATAATTCAAGATTTCCATAAGGAAAGAAAAGGGAATGTATTTCAGGAGAGAAATTAGTATAAATATAAGAGGAAGGAATGTTAAACATCAGAACTAACATTTGTAAATCAACAGTCAACAATGGTATTAGTCACTTCATCCATATTTTCTAGCAAAGCTTCATTTCTTATTCTGTCTATCTATTTTGCACGCCCCATTCTTCTTGTCTGGGTCACTGGCCAATAAGAAACTGTCTACTGAAGGATGCATCTGGAGGAATGCTGAATGGAAGAAAAATTCGGGGCTGAAGAAAATATGAGGTAATAGGCAATATTAAGATATACATGGATCATAAGCGGAGACTAAGAGAAAGGCAGAAAATAGTGGGTTTGCAGTGAAAGACCTGTCTTTGGGAAGAATACTGTAAATGAATGAATGAGTGATCTATATTAATAGTCAAGTTAAGTACTCTTTGAAAAGAAAGGTGACTTGAGACAACTTTCACAATGCTTAGTTACATACCTACAAATGACTTTTAGAGAACCCGTAGGTTCATTGCCGCCATCGGTCCCTGTCCTGAGCAAGAATAATCCAATCCCTGGCATCATATTCCACCTCCCTCAAATCCATTTTAATATTACCCTGCCATCTTCGCCTCGGCCTCCCCAAAGGTCTTTTTTCCTCCGGCCTCCCAACTAACACTCTATATGCATTTCTGGATTCGCCTATACGTCCTACATGCCCTGTCCATCTTAAACGTCTGGATTTTATGTTCCTAATTATGTCAGATGAAGATTACAATGCGTGCAGTTCTGTGTTGTGTAACTTTCTCCCTTCTCCTGTAACTTCATCCCTCTTAGTCCGAAATATTTTTGTAAGAATCTTATCCTCAAACATCCTTAGCCTCTGACCTCTCTGAAAGTGAGACTCCAAGTTTCACAGCCATACAGAACAACCGATAATATAACTATTTTATAAAACTTTCACTTCGGAATATGTATTATATGTCTTGCTCGTGTTAAATTTTACCATACCTGATGAACATGTTTCGACCGACCTGTTATTGGCCTTCTTCAGAACTGGTTGTTGCTGGTCTTGGCGCCTTTTGTTTTGTTTCCTGTGGGGGTGTGTTTGTGTAGTGTAATGTGGAGTCAAAGAGTGTGTGTGTTCTGAAATTGAGTTGTGTGTTGAGAATTTCATTTGGATGTGTTTTTGTGTGTCTGTATAATTTCATTTGGATGTGTTTTTGTGTGTCTGTATAAACACATCCAAATGAAATTCTCAACACACAACTGAATTTCAGAACATAAACACTCTTTGACTCCACATTACACTACACAAACACACCCCCACAGGAAACAAACAAAAGGCGCCAAGTCCAGCAACAACCAGTTCTGAAGAAGGTCAATAACAGGCTGAAACATTTTAACCATGTACGGAAAAATTTAACGGGCCAAAACCAGCAACAATCACTTCTGAAGAAGGCCAATAACAGGCTGAAACATGTTAACCAGGTACGGTACAATTTAACGGGCCAAGACCAGCAACAATCAGTTCTGAAGAAGGCCAATAACAGGCTAAAACGCGTTAACCATGTACGGTACAATTTAACGGGCCAATACCAGCAACAATCAGTTCTGAAGAAGGCCAATAAGAGGCTGAAACATGTAAACCAGGTACGGTACAATTTAACGGGCCAAGACCAGCAACAATCAGTTCTGAAGAAGGCCAATAACAGGCTGAAACATGTTAACCATATACGGTACAATTTAACGGGCCAAGACCAGCAACAATCAGTTCTGAAGAAGGCCAGTAACAGGCTGAAACATGTTAACCACGTATGGTACAATTTAACGGGCCAAGACCAGCAACAATCAGTTCTGAAGAAGGCCAATAACAGGCTGAAACATGTTAACCAGGTACGGTAAAATTTAATGGACCAATACCAGCAACAATCAGTTCTGAAGAAGGCCAATAACAGGCTGAAACATGTTAACCATGTAACAATTTAACGGGCCAATACCAGCAACAATCAGTTCTGAAGAAGACCAATAACAGGCTGAAACATGTTAACCAGGTACGGTACAATTTAACGGGCCAAGACCAGCAACAATCAGTTCTGAAGAAGGCCAATAACAGGCTGAAACATGTTAACCATGTACGGTAAAATTTAACGGGCCAATACCAGCAACAATCAGTTCTGAAGAAGGCCAATAACAGGCTGAAACATGTTAACCATGTACGGTAAAATTTAACGGGCCAAGACCAGCAACAATCAGTTCTGAAGAAGGCCAATAACAGGCTGAAACATGTTAACCATGTACGGTAAAATTTAACGGGCCAAGACCAGCAACAATCAGTTCTGAAGAAGGCCAATAACAGGCTGAAACATGTAAACCAGGTACGGTAGAATTTAACAGTTTCAGTTCTGAAGAAGGCCAATAACAGGCTGAAACATGTAAACCAGGTACGGTAAAATTTAACAGGCCAAGACCAGCAACAATCAGTTCTGAAGAAGGCCAATAACAGGCTGAAACATGTAAACCAGGTACGGTAAAATTTAACAGGCCAAGACCAGCAACAATCAGTTCTGAAGAAGGCCAATAACAGGCTGAAACATGTTAACCATGTACGGTAAAATTTAACGGGCCAAGACCAGCAACAATCAGTTCTGAAGAAGGCCAATAACAGGCTGAAACATGTTAACCATGTACGGTAAAATTTAACAGGCCAAGACCAGCAACAATCAGTTCTGAAGAAGGCCAATAACAGGCTGAAACATGTTAACCATGTACGGTACAATTTAACGGGCCAAGACCAGCAACAATCAGTTCTGAAGAGGGCAATAACAGGCTGAAACATGTAAACCAGGTACGGTAAAATTTAACAGGCTAAGACCAGTAACGATCAGTTCTGAAGAAGGCCAATAACAGGCTGAAACATGTAAACCAGGTACGGTAAAATTTAACAGTCAGTTCTGAAGAAGGCAATAACAGGCTGAAACATGTAAACCAGGTACGGTACAATTTAACGGGCCAAGACCAGCAACAATCAGTTCTGAAGAAGGCTAATAACAGGCTGAAACATGTAAACCAGGTACGGTAAAATTTAACAGGCTAAGACCAGCAACAATCAGTTCTGAAGAAGGCCAATAACAGGCTGAAACATGTAAACCAGGTACGGTAAAATTTAACAGGCTAAGACCAGCAACAATCAGTTCTGAAGAAGGCCAATAACAGGCTGAAACATGTAAACCAGGTACACCAAGCGTATACAAAGTCGCCTTACAGTCATAGTAAACATAATCAGTACTGAGTTAGTGAGTATAGTATGTTCCAGAAATATGTTCGCTTTCAATATTGAATCATATTCTCGCACAGGTACTGTCGTCCGTTGCCTATGTCGCATCCCGGTTTCTCCTACCCACTTCTGCCCGTCCCTTTGTGGCTGGGCTGTCTTTGCTCTTTTCTGAAAATATTAATTTCTGTTAGGAATTGGACGTTTACGTAATATTATACAACTTTTAAAATAACTTCAAATAAAAGGGCCTCGTTAAGTAATTAACTGTCACGTGATTTCCCCCTTTCTACGATTCTGCGACATAACCACTTGGACGGACAGTAGATAGCATGTCTGAGTAATTTTATCTTTTCGGATCGGGCAGAAGTGAAGATTGAATTTACATTACGTAAGGTACTCTTTTATAGAGTAGGTACAGAATTATTTCAACATGAGTTACTAGTACGAAGGACGAAACTGGCAATTGGAATTAGATGCAATAGTCTGTAGTGCAATACTATGCACAAAAGAACTGAAGCCTGTATCAAATGAACGGCCACCATTTTAAAAATGCGTTGTCTTGGAGTCCACTTAAAGAAAGAAGATTCTTCAACTCTCTCTTATTACTATTTAAAATCATCCACACCTCCACACCATCTTATCTAGCATCTCGTTTTGTTTACCTTTCACTACCTCGAACCCGAACATGTACCTTCTCTCTATTCCTCTGTACAGAACATCCTTCTACTCATAATCTTTCAGCATATCTATTCCACGCCTCTGGAATTCTCTCCCTGACCACGTCAGAGACTGTCGGACAATATCAAAATTCAAATTTAAATTAAAAATCACATTCTAGTTCGTGGAATTGTTTGTTGAACACATGTCAGGTTGCGCAACTTCACCTTAACCCATGACATATAGTAAATATTGTAACTATGCTGTTGTAAAATTGAAAATTAATATGTATTTATTATTATTATTATTATTTATTATTATTATTATTATTATTATTATTATTATTGTCAGTTATCAATATCATCATTGCTATCTCTGTTTTCTTTCTTTTCGTTGTATTAGCTCGATGAGAGCTCTATAATGTACTTTTGACTCTGTTGACCCTCTATAGGGCTTTAATTTAATTTGTATTATTTTCATCAGTGTCTGTATTTCTTTTTGTATTTATATGTGCTATCTGGTAGGATGGAAGAGAGGGCCTTATGGCCTTAATCCTGTCAGATTAAATAAATTATTATTATTATTATTATTAAATATTCATATTATGATTATTTTTCAATTTAATTTTTTTCTCTATATTGTACGCTAATGTGCTGTTGACAGTATAATATACACTGCATAATGAATACGTTCGCATGGATAACTCAGTTTCGTGAGTATAAACGCTTATTCTTAATACATTACTGTATTTTGATTAAAAAAAAACCTAATGAAAATTATCGAACTCAAAATCGCGATATTTCCTAGTTTACGTAAATGGATGAAGTATCTTTCCTCCTATACCTAGTAGAGTGATCTGTTTGTGTTTTACGCCAGTATCATCGAACTACAGTCGTGGAAGGGGATAGCAAACGGTGTTTCAGGTTCTCTAAAGGTATAGCCAGGTTAATATTAAAAATGTTAGTGAAAATAAAATGATGTCCCTGTATAATACATATTCCGAAGTGATATAGTGTTAAAAGTTTTAATCAATATTGTAAAACTTTCAAATACTACTACTACTACTACTACTACTACTACTACTACTACTACTACTAATGAATACTACTTCTACTACCACCACCAACTCAGTTCAAAATGTGTCTGAGCTATAAACGGCTAGCTGATGAGCCTAAATTCAATCTTCCTACTCAGGTATTTTGCAGAGAAGTTGGCTAAAGTACGGCGTTCATTCTGAAGAGTTATCGATACGTCAAAACGCCGGTAGCGGCAGGAATGTGAACTGTTTGGAAATACGTACTGTCGAGATATGGGGAGAGGGTTAAGACGATTACTTACGTATTTGTTGACATTAACTCGACGGTCAACATGAACACGGAGATTTGATTTGTGTTGTGGAATGTTTTACGCAACCGATGATAACAAATCCCTGCGTACGACAGCCGGCGCAAAACACAGTTCGAAAGAGGTTATGGTAGCAAGACCGTACAGACCGCCATCTGTTGCGGACGTTCTTATACCGCACACATTCTCAAGTTCAGATTGAAGAACGCCTTAAATAATAGGTTAACATATAAACTGAAAAATGTTAGTGAAAAGGCCAAAAGTTATCTATTTTTGTTTTCCCTTTTACCTTTGGTTCCTTTGTGATATACTAAAAAATCACAACACCCATGCCCGGGGCGGACTCGAACCCACAACCCTTCGGACCATAGCGATAGGGACATGCCGTGCCCCTACCGCTAGCCATCCGGGCCGGCACTGCTTCAAATCGGTGACCCAACAACAGTGACGTCATGACACACTTTGAAATGAACACCCAGTACTACTACTACTACTACTACTACTACTACTACTACTACTACTACTACTACTACTACTACTACCAGTAATAGTGCTGCTGCTACTGCTACTACTGCTAATAAAAGTAATAATCATAATAATACATCTTCATTACATCTATATATTATTTTTATTATTATTTTACTACTATTGTTTTATGGTATGAACTCACAAAGAAATATAACCAGACTAACATTATACTCGTATGTTACGGTGAAGTGAGCAACAACTAAGATGAGCCTGAATTGTGACACTTTTGTTTCGTGTCACCTCTCGTGGCTTAACAAGTGCTCACCAGGAGACAGATGACTGCGGCGCTGCGTCCCTGAGCAGGGCTAGTTAACAAATAGAGCATTCAAATGAAGTGGCCGGCAGAAGAACAAATACTGCCTCGATTTATAGCCCGCGTATATTATCCCACGTAATCCTCTCGGCGGAATTTATACACGGGGACGGCTTAAACAATAATAACTGCGACGCCAGAGACATCTTGCTGCAGAATGCGGCGTCACGGCTGTTCTTCATGCGGTATCCAGGTAAATCCAAGGATAATGCATCCTGTGTTGAAACCAGGAACAAAGAGTTTTGTCTCTGCAGCATTTGTTTTTTTTTTTTTTTTTTTTTTTAATTCTGCAGTTTTAAAGCTGCTCTGTATGGTGTATGCAAAGGTTGGGTGCACCTTTAATGCTGCGTTTATGTAACTGTCGTGGGACCTAGCCTGAACAAGGGTTCTGATGTTCATCACTTATCAATATGATGTACATTGTTGTCTTGTAACAGCCCCTCTCATGTTATGGAAATCTAATTTTGTATCCATGTTGTGAGACACGTTAGTGTATATATGCACCTAGGAACACCCGAACACGGAATTTTAGATTTTAGAGGCGTGTTGTCCTATCTTGTGTTAACTCATAAAATGTGACGGTGAAGAAAATGATAATGAAAAAAGAACCGAATAACGACTAATGATAAAGATGAAATTGATAGGACAAGAAATGCAAGGAATTGTGATGTCTATGGAATAGTATTTTATGTAATTATGTACATATTTTGATTTTTCAACCTAACAGGATTGTGATAAGATAATAACAAATTGTCTGAGAATCTTGTAAAGATTACCAAGAATATATTAAAATTTGATAAGAATAATATTTTTAAAGGCATATTTATGGTGAATTACAATGGCTTGGTGATTGTAAAAATGACATATTTATGGTGAAGAATTATTCATTTTTATTTTGAAAAAAAATTCTGTTAGGAAGTTTATAATTTGAAATAAGAAGATTTAAACTGTCTTTTTAAGAAGAAAAATATATTTAGGACGAAACATAACGTCCTTAGTTCCAGTTTGTAAATGCCTATAGTTTGAGGTTTTAGTAGGTACTTGTTTCTTACAGGAGCAGTTAAAATGCATGTGTCAGAATGGTGATCTGTGATTTTCTCCTAATCCAGTAATGGTGAAGAAACAACATTGCTTTTGAAGAATTACTGAATTTGTCATTCATTTCAGAAGAATGTTCTCTAGTTTTAAGAATTACAGAACATAAAAGTGACAAGTGAGTTTATCTAACAGCTTTTAAGAAGTACTAAAATGGCCTCTGTAATATTCAATTCTAACGACAAAATAAAATCATGGATTGCGATGGAAAGCTTTCATTGTGACGGAAAAAAGAATGTGTCAGGATTGTGATTGGTAAAAATCGGGAGCTTATGATGAAATCACAACTGATTTTGAAGTCTTACAGATCCTATACCTGAAGAAGATATTGATATTAAATATTTTCAGAACTGATTTTGACAGGATTTTGGTGAAGATATTCAAGATTATTTTTCTTACATAAATATGTACATATTTCACACCTTGATATTAATAAAAATCCATCCCTGGTGATTAAAGAAAAGAATAATAGAATTCTGTTGCTGAGGAAGAATAGAAAATTGATATGTCGAAGAAGAGTAGCATGATTTTGATTATGAAGAAGAATGGATGCAGAAGAATGGTGATTGGTGTGAAGATCAATAGCAGGATGCTGATGGTGAAGAAAATGAAAAGATTGTGATGAATGGTAATAGAATTGTGATGGTGAAGAAGAATAAAAGATCGTGATGAAGAATAATACCATTGTGGTTGTGAAAAGCAGGATTGTGATGGTGAAGAAGAATGGTAGGATTGTGATTGTAAAGAATGAAAATTATGATGGTGAGGAATTACAAAATTTTGATTTTGAAGAATTACAGAATTTGTGATGCTGAAGAAGAATGGTGGGATTGTGATAGTGAAGAAGAATTACAGAACTGTGATTTTGAAGAAGAATGACAGGCTTGTGATGGTGAAGAAGAAATGGCAGGATTGTGATGGTGAAGATTAATAGCAGGATGGTGATGGTGAAGAAGTATGAAAAGATTGCGACGAAGAATAGTAATAGAAATAATATTGTGATGAAGAATAATAGCATTGTGGTTGTGAAAGGCAGGATTGTGATGGTGAAGAAGAATGGCAGGATTGTGATTGTAAAGAATGACAATTATGATGGTGAAGAATTACAAAATTTTGATTTTGAAGAATTACAGAATTTGTGATGCTGAAGAAGAATGGTGGGATTGTGATGGTGAAGAAGAATTACAGGACTGTGATTTTGAAGAAGAATGACAGGATTGTGATGGTGAAGAATTAGAAAATGACTGGATTGTGATGGTGAAGAAGAATGACAGGATTGTGATGGTGAAGAAGAATGACAGGACTGTGATTTTGAAGAATAATGACAGGCTTGTGATGGTGAAGAAGAATGGCAACATTGTGATGAAGAATGAGAATAAGAGGATTCTGATAATGCAGATTAGTAACAGGATTGTGATGGCGAAGAGTTTCTGGATTTTAATAATAGAGGCAACAAAAAGGCACGATTGTGATGGTGGAGAATTGGTCAACATAATTCTACATTATCACAAAAAGAACGGAAGTGTGATTATTAACAAGGTATGGTGAAGGTGAAGGCGGAAGAGACGAATGTAATGATAAGGACAAAAAACATGATTTGACGACAATGGTAATCGTATTGGTCGGTTGATGATTACGAAGCAAAGAGAAGATTCAGGAAGAATAATTGTAGTGAACTATATGATAGAACTAATAAGAGTGATTTATATAGAACTGACAATTTCTTTCATTAATTGTTTCAAAAGGAATTGTGCTTTCGACAACTTATTATACCTAAAATGTACAGGAATTTTGGGAGATTATTTACCTCTATAGAAAATGGAAAATGTCCTCCATCCTGCATAAGGATAACTCAACACATTTTTCCATGTTACTGGCCACTTTTGGAGGACTCTGTTGAATAGCTTGAATCTCCTGTGAAATGTTGTGCATTCAGATCGTCCAATGTCTGGGGACGTGTGGCGTAAACCCTGTCTTTTAAGTAATCCCATAGAAAGAAGTCCGGTGTTGTCAAATCCGGAGATCTCGGTGAAGAATTACAGGTTCCTGGAAATTATTCGGTCGTCAAAGAAGAATTGGCTTTAGGCCTGCACTTTTCGAGCTTCTGACACATTGAAGAAGGTGTACCCTTGTGATGCGACAAACGTCTTAATGATTTTGATGGTGACTGCTGCAAAGTCGATGAAGAATACGTCAACAACAACCGTGGGAAGCCTAATATTGATGAAGATGCTTGCCCTTTTGACTCACCAGAGATCCAGTTGTTTCCAATTTGTTTAAAGTCCCAGAATTGTGTTTCTTTTGGGAGGATTGCGAACACCAAATTCTCTTGTGGTATGCCCTTTGAGATGCTGAGCTGAATGGTGAATGATGGTAATCCAGTATTGATTTTGACAATGAAGGTCGTTGACAGTAATGTGAAATGCATTTTGACGTTGACACAAAATGTCAAAACAGCTGCCAACAATGAGAATAAAACATAAATATTAGCAGCATCTAGTGACGGGGAATCGAAACTCAGAACATTCTGATTAATTTGATGCTAAAATTGAACGGAAGTGTGATTGTTAAGAAGGTAGGAATAAAACATAAACATCTGACGCATCTAGTGACAAGGAATCAAAAACAGAACATTCTTCTTTGGTAATCGTAAAATTGGCCATTGAATGAATTTCGATGCAAAGAGAATATTGAAGATAAATGTGTCAGTTCTATATAAAGGACTCTTTATAATGGTAAAGAAGACAACATTGTTACTGAGTCATGTCGCTCGTCTTCTAAGTAGGCTTAAATATGATAGCTACTTTAATTACACGAGAAACGATGACGGAAAATAACTTTGGCGATTGCTTCGGAGAGCACACACCTCCTGTTAAAATGAGCACCGCTATTCTATATGCAGGTAGATTATTGATTTTTAACGACTCATCTTGTTAGTGATGCATTTATGTTTCTGATTTTAGTGTGACAACGGTTTTATTTTGTGTTCGGTTTTACCTTATGGTAGACCTAGTTTTTGTGTTTTTTTAAATAATTCTAGATTCATTCATTCATAGTGTTCTGCCCAAGGACAGGTCTTTCACTGCAAACCCAGCATTCTCCTGTCTTTCCTATTTTCTGCCTTCCTCTTTGTCTCCGCATATGATCCATATATCTCAATGTCGTCTATCATCTGATATCTTCTTCTGCCCCGAACTTTTCTCCCGTTCACCATTCCTTCTAATGTATCCTTCATCAGGCAGTTTCTTCTTAGCTAGTTATCCAACCAATTCCTTTTCTTTTCTTAATCAGTTTCAGCATCATTCTTTCTCCACCACTCTTTCTTATTCTGTCTGTCCATTTCACACTCTGCTTTCTTCGCCATGCCCACATTCCTAGCCGTTTCTCTTTAATTCGCCGTAATGTCCATGTTTCTGTCCCCATATAATGCTACACTCCACACAAAGCATTTCACTAGTCTCTTCCTCAGTTCTTTTTCCAGAGATCTGCAAACGATGCTCCTTTTCCTATTAAAAGCTTCCTTTGCCATTGCTGGCGGCAGGGTAGCTCAGTTGGTATACTGGAAGGTCCGGGGTTCGATCGTGAGTGGTGACGGGATTTTCTCGTTGCTCTACCTCCATGCTACCCAAGTGTCTTCATGGCATGTGAAGGGGTTACCTTTATTTTTTTGCCATTGCTGTCGTCCTTTTAACTTCCTGGCAATAGCTGAATGTAATTTATTTGCACAAATTGTCATAAAATAAATATTCCTGCATCGTATTCGTTCTAATTCAATTTGTTTTCGTTTACGAAAATCTGCATTTTTTTCATTATAACATTCTAACTTTTTATTTACTATAATCTGTATATGAATGTAGTACATAATGGAATAATTATTTTCATGCCTTGGTAAAGTAAATGAAATTGTAATAATATTCGGGTTTATTATTTCCTTTTAAAAGTTCCTAAATTTTTCTTTGAATGCAGGAATTTCGCCAGAAACGTAGGCATACCCCATCCGGAAATAAAATAAAAACATATATTCTACAGTACAAAGGCCAGTTGAACATAAATAGGGTCCGGAAGTGTTAAAAAAATGGACATTTTTTAGAAAAAAACTGTATATTGTGATACATTAGAAGAAAGTCCCATCATTATCCAATCTTTCCTATTTTCTGCCTTCCTCTTAGTCTCCGCATATGATCCATATATCTTAATGTCTATCATCTGATATCTTCTTCTCCCCGAACTCTTCTCCCGTTCATATTCTTTCCAGTGCATCCTTCAGAAGGAAGTTTCTTTTAAACCACATTACACTACACAAACACACCCCCACAGGAAACAAAACTGAAGGCGCCAAGACCAACAACAACCAGTTCTGAAGATGGCCAATGGCAGGCCGAAACATGTTAACCAGGTACAGTAAAATTTAACACGAGAAAGACATGTAATACAATATTCCGAAGTGATATAGTGTTAAAAGTTGTGTAATCAAGATGTATAACTAAAATATTGCTTCTTCAGCTCAACAATTACTGTACATTACACAAATGAAACCAATACTGCGGGCAATTTTCCCCACCTTAGCAGTGCTAGGGTTAAATAATAATGGACATACTATTGTACTGTATATATTAACATTCCATGGTATTCATACATTGCTTTACAGCTAGAATATGGAACAAGTCAAAAAACTTAATACTATTATAAAGTCTTAATTTACAGACGTGGACAAATTATTAACAAAATTGACGATTTTTATGATTAATTCTATTTACAAAATTTGACTTTTCAATTTAGACTACAGTTGACAATTTTGCATATTTCTATCATTACAGTAGATAGAAATATGCAAAAATTTCAAATGTAGGCTATTCTAAATTGAAGAGTCAAATTTTATTAAAAAATATATAATAAAATCTACAATTTTGCTAATAATTTGTAAATATTATGCAAAAATGTCAACTGCAGTCTAAAGTGAAGAGTAAAATTTTGTAAAAGTATCTAATAAAAATCTTCACTTTTGCTAATAATTTGTAAATATGCGAAAATATCAATTGTAGTCTAAATTGAAGAGTGAAATTTTGTAAAAATATAAAATAAAAATCTTTGATTTTTCTAATAATTTGGAAATACCCAAAGATGTCAACTGTAGTCTAAATTGAAGAATCATAATTTGTAAAAATATATAATAAAAATCTCCAATTTTGCTAATAATTTGTCCACGTCTGTATAGTCACAGTCTATATGAAATATATTATACAGACGAGATTTACAATATAGTCTACTAGTACAACACATAGTTTTAGTATCAATTTTAGGAAGTGTTATTGAATGTCATAAATTCACCTACAGAATAGAAGGTGTGAGAAATTAGGTACTTCTTTAATTTTGCCCTAAATAATCTTATGTTTTGAGTTTCATTTTTTATATCGATGGGGAGGCTATTAAAAATTTTACTGCCATATAACGCACTTCTTTTTGATAGCACGATAGACTTGCCGTTGGAGTATGAAAGTCATTTTTGACGGGTATTTATGCTATGAACTATTGAATTAGTTACAAAGTTTTCACGATTACATACGAGGAAGATTATTAATGAAAAGATATACTGACAAGCCATGGGCATTATTTGTAGTTTTTTTAAAAGGAGTCCTACACGATTCCCTGGATTTGGCACCTAGGCCTACTATTATTCTAATTAGTCTTTCTTGTAATAGAAATATACTTTTACTATGTGTGGAATTTCCCACAATATTTCTTTCAGTGCTACTGTAAAAACCTCGACATCTATTTCGACTCTAATATGAACTGGAATACGCAAATCAGACATATCTGTAGAAAAGTTTTCTCTATCATGCATTCTTTGAAACGCCTGAAAAATTTCCTTCCTACTAAACTCAAACAAATTCTAGTACAGACTTTTGTAATGCCTCACTTTGACTATTGTGATGTTTTATTTAGCGACCTAAGTGCTGAATTTTCTCAAAAACTTCAACGTGTACATAATGTCTGCGTCCGATTTATTTTCAATATCCGCCGACATGATCATATATCGGAATATTTTCTACGACCTCCTTGCTCCGCTTGCAAGATCGACGTTTAGTACATTCTCTTTGCCTGCTATATCGAATTTATTATACATGATTCCACACCCAACTACCTTGCCTCTCGGTTTACTCTCCTAGCTTCACATCATAATCGTAATACACGTTCACAGCACAATCTGTTGCTATCAATACCACGTCATCAGACATCTCTGTACTCAAGTTCTTTCTCAATAGCCATGGCCCGCTCATGGAATTCGCTGCCGCTGGAAATCAGGGGTAGTCTTAGTCCTTTAAATGCAGTTGTTTAAAATTAAGTTGTTTAGAGATATTTTAAATGCAAAGAATTAGTTTTTTCCCTCAGGTATAATTTTTTATTTATTATTATTATTATTATTATTATTTTACACAGTCATTACTTTATTTTTCCATTAACACTTATATCTAGGTAATTGTCATTGTCTCAATGTAACACGTGCTGTGCTGATCATACTAATTCTACTATTCCTTTAGTTGTGAGATTATATTCATATGTATTAATTCTTTTTTCTTTTAAGTTAATACTGTATACTAGAATGTATTTTCCTGTTTGTGATTATGTATTCAGTTTTTTTATTATATATATATTTTTTTTTTTATTATTGTTATTTCAAAGTTAATACTGATTATGTATATGTATCAATCTCTTTTTTACTTAATTATGTTTATTATTATTTTTAAGTTAATATTTGTATACCGGTATGTATTTTTCTGTATGTGATTTGATCGTCGTTGAGTGGAAGAGAACCTTAACTCTGCCAGGGAAAATAAAACTATTATTATTAAAACTATTATTATTATTATTATTATTCCAAAACTCATTACTGAGTGGAAGTATGCAAAGTATATTGTTTTTAAGGTATTCATATTTACTATCTTTTGCATAGATCTAATAGCAAAACAAGCTGAATTTAGTTTGGTGGTAATTTATTAAAATAAAAGAATTAGGCCTACATTTAATGAATGTACAGCCTTGTGAGCAACATTTTGTGATCTTGGGTTCAAAATTGCACTGTAGGTAGGCAGAAAGAAGAAGAAGAAAATTATGATGTGTGAATAACCCTAATTAAGAATATACTGGCGATATTGTTACAATAAAGGTGGTGGTGGTGGTGGTGGTGGTGGTGGTGGTAAGTTGGAGTACAAATTTTCTGTACGGTGAACCAGGTGAAAAAGTGATAGTTTATTAACTGAAGTTACTTGATCCGAAACATCCTGTGAAGGATTTCCTATAAGATCCTGCGTCTCGTCTCAACTTCTTGCTTAATTTGCAGTGAAACCCCCCCGGATTGGAAACCTAAACCCCGCAGAGTTGCGTGGCTTCGACGTCAGACGAGACGATAATCCCGAACTCACTTGCACTTCCTTTGTCTTTGATCTCTTTGTTGAAAAGGCGAGTTTTGCAAAAAGAGAAAGAAAAGAAGATCAACCTTACTAGCGAGACCGGATGACTCACGCTCCCATGACGAAGACTTCAGTCACGTCTTTCGCAACAATTTTACAGTATAGTACACTTGATATTTTAGATATAGACAATTTAATTCTGAAACTAATTTTACACTATAATACTACACTTGATATTTTAGACACAGAACATTTCTTTGGAAAACTATTATAATGAAGAATAACTCTTCTCGGGTTCTCAGCCAGGTGAGTTGGAGATTTGCTTCCAAGCTTTCGACGGCTAGCTCTGCCGTCTTCTTCAGGGAATGAAGTGATGTGGGACCATGTCTAGCCGGTATAAAGAGTGTTTAAAAAATACGGGGCATAATTTCAGGTATGTATTTCCCACATGTAGACAATCAAAATAGTTCATTACAACATGCTTTATTTCCGAGTTATGGCCTTCACAACATTGAAATTCACCGGAACCATACCTCATGTTTTAGAAGACACTCCACTGATCAATCGTCAACACATTCACTTCTTGCATGATGGCGCTCCTGCACACTTCAGTCGTACGGCTCGCCGGTACTTGGATCGAAGGTTTCCTGATCGATGGATAGGTAGAGGTGGCCCAATTGCTTGGCCTCCACGCTCACCTGATCTGAACCTCTCGATTTCTACTTGTGGGCCATTTAAAATCATTGGTTTATTCGTCTCCGGTGCCTGATTTGGAATCCCTTCGGAATCGAATTGTGGCATGTTCTGAGGACATACGCAATACTCCTGGAGTTTGGGATCGTGTTCGCAGGTCAATGAGACATCGATGTGAGGTCTGTATTCAAGCAGGAGGTGGATATTTTGAACATCTTCTGTAATGACAACGACCTGCGGAAAGAAAAACGTTCCGGTGAATTTTAATGTTGTGAAGGCCACAACTCGGAAATGAAGCATTTCCGGACACATGTTGTAATGAACTATTTTGATTGTCTACATGTGGGAAATACATACCTGAAATTATGCCCCGTATTTTTTAAACACTCTGTATATGCAATAGTAGGGCTTCCCGCTGCGGGCCAATCAGGAGCTAGTTCCTAGTTTTTTTTAATTGGGTTATTTTACGACGTTGTATCAACATCTCAGGTTATTTAGCGTCTGAATGATATGAAGGTGATAATGCCGGTGAAATGAGTCCTCCAACACCGAAAGTTACCCAGCATTTGCTCGTATTGGGTTGAGGGAAAACCCCGGAAAAAACCTCAACCAGATAACTTGCCCCGACCGGGATTCGAACCCGGGCCACCTGCTTTCGCGGCCAGACGAGCTGACCGTTACTCCACAGGTGTGGACGCTAGTTCCTACTCAACCGTGTCATCCACATATGAAAATATCTCAGCATTGGATT
This sequence comes from Periplaneta americana, assembly GCA_025594305.2. NCBI lineage: Eukaryota > Metazoa > Arthropoda > Insecta > Blattodea > Blattidae > Periplaneta > Periplaneta americana. Next base: position 97,159,652 of record JAJSOF020000031.1, read on the forward strand.
TCTTTACATTAATTATGAATTTTAAGTTCGAGTTGTGTTCACTCGTGTTTAGATGGCGCTTTCCAGAGGCTACACAACCATCGATAGATTGTTAAATTGTTTAATAGATGAGCTGGCTAGAATCCAGCACTATTGCCCTCTATCAAACTTTGTGCAAACCGCTAGGAACACCCATCACGGCAGACGGCCGATTTGGTTCCGCGTAAACACAAATGTTGCCCTGTTTTTGAAACTGAGATAACAGTGAAAGAGTAAATGTGGAGTGTGTTGTTGGAATGAAGAAAGAAACCTTTGAGGAACCTGAGAAAATCCCCACGAATTTGGCTTTTTCCACCACAAATACAAATCTGCCAGTGCCGAGTTTTGAACTAGGGGCCGCGGTGATTGTAAACCGGCGCTATGCCAATTTGAGCTGGCAAAGATGCTAACTATAAACACAGTATCACTTGCAACACCATTAAGGAACTGAATTGTTGTAAAACATTAAAAAGGTTTGTTGAGACCAGTTTTTTCCTTCGTTAAAGCAACACGAGGTTTGTAGTGTTAAACTTAATTGGAGCTATTCCCAATTATTGTTATGTATAATCGTGCAGATGGTGTTAACGATTCATTAGAAAGCGGATTTTTTAATTATTAGCCAGAATTACTGTCAAGCTGTGTCATTTAGAGCGTTACATGCCGACAGATTGACAGCTTGACGCAGCCCTTGCACTCACCAACGACGTACTCAATGAATTTGTGACATTTCTCTCAGAAGAGCGGAATGATTGACAAGAACAGCTCTCTCTGTAGGGGCAATGTTCATGTTTGTATTTATTATTATTCTTTCATTCATAGTTTTTTACCCAAGGGCAGGTCCTTCACTGAAAACCCAGCATTCTCCAATCTTCTCTGTTTTCCTCCTTCCTCTTAATCTCCGTATATGACCCATCTATCTTGATAATATCTATCATCTGGTATCTTCTTCTGTCCCTGACTTTCCTTCCGTTCACCATTCCTTTCAATGAATTTTTCAATATACAGTTTCTTCTTAGATAGTGGCCGAGCCAATTCCTTTTCCTCTTCCTGATCAGTTTCAGTATTATTCTTTCTTCACTCACTCTTTCCAACACAGCTTCATTTCTTATTCTGTCTGTCCACTTCACACCTTCCATTCTTCTCCATATCCCCATTTCAAATGCTTCTAGTCGCTTTCTTTCACTTTGTCGTAATGACCATGTTTCTGTCCCATACACTGCCACATTCCACACAAAGCACTTGACTAGTATCTTCCTTAGTTATTGTCCACACCTGTGGAGTAACGGTTAGCGCGTCTAGCCACGAAACCAGGTGACCCGAATTCAATTCCTGGTTGAGGTTTTTTCCGGGGTTTTCCCTCAACCCAATATGAGCAAATGCTGGGTAACTTTCGGTGTTGGACCCTGGATTCATTTCACCGGCAGTATCACCTTCATCACATTCAGACGCTAAATAACCTAAGCTGTTGATAAAGCGTCGTAAAATAATATACTAAAATAAAAAATAAATCCTTAGTTACTCCTTCAGAGGTCCGCAGAAGATGGTCCTTTTTTTTATTAAAAGCTTCATCTGCCATTGCTATCCTTCTTTTCACTTCCTAGTACACCCCTAGTATTCCATTTGTTCCACTGATTTTTTGAATTCGCACCTTTACCTCCTTTATTTTTCTTTCGATAACCATGGTCTTCGTCACTTTTTGCATTCGTCTTCATCCGATATTGCTTACAGCTGTCATTTGACTCCAATAGCATATCCCTTCTTATCGTCTCTTCCTCGTTTATTATTATTATTATTATTATTATTATTATTATTACTATTATTATTATTATTATTATTATTATTATTATTATTATTATTATTATTATTATTATTAGCGAAGGGCTAACAACCCATCACCGTAAAAACAGCTTGTTACGTATCCCTAACTAAGAAAAAGAAACCGTGGTTTGATGAAGATTGTTGCATGGTAATAGAAAGAAGGAAACAGGCAAAACTGAAATTCTTACAGGATCCAGTTGAGGAGAAGAGAGATAATTATTTCAATGAAAGACGGGAAGCAAGTCGTACACTTAGGAATAAAAAGAGAGGTTACTTGAAGGAAAACTGAATGAGGTAGAAACAAATAGTAAGAATAAAAACATTCGAGATTTATATAAGGGTATAAAGGAATTTAAGAACGGATATCAGACAAAGGTAAACGTGATCAAGGATGAGAATGGTGACTTGCTTGCAGACTCTCCATCAATCCTAACAGATGGAAAAACTATTTTGCGCAACTAATAAATGTACATAGGCCAAATAGAAATGATCGGGACGAAATTGAAACACAAACTGCTGAGCCATTTATACCCGAATCCACGCTTTCAGAAGTCGAAATTGCGATAGAAATTCTGAAAAAGTACAAGTCTCCAGGTATCGATCAAATTCCAGCAGAATTAATACAAGAGGGTGGAAGTGCATTATAGAGCGAAATTTATAAACTTGTACTTGCTATTTGGGAAAAGGAAATTGTACCAGAACAATGGAAGGAGTCCATAATTGTACCTATCTTTAAAAATGGGGACAAAACCAACTGTGTGGTAACTTTCGAGGAATATCACTTTTATTGGCGTTGTACAAAATTTTGTCCAATATTCTTTTGAGAAGATTAACTCCGTACGTAGATGAAATTATTGGGGATCATCAGTGCGGTTTTCGGCGTAATAGATCGACTATTGATCAGATTTTTGTATTCGACAGATAATGGAGAAAAATGGGAGTATAAGGGTACATTACATCAGTTATTCATAGATTTCAAAAAGGCATATGACTCGGTTAAGAGGGAAGTATTATGAGATATTCTTATTGAATTTGGTATTCCCAAGAAACTAGTTCGATTAATTAAAATGTGTCTCAGTGAAACATACAGCAGAGTCCGCATAGGTCAGTTTCTCTCTGATGCTTTTTCCAATTCACTGCGGGCTAAAGGAGGAGATGCACTATCACCTTTACTTTTTAACTTCTCTGGAATATGCCATTAGGAAAGTTCAGGATAACAGGCAGGGTTTGGAATTGAACGGGTTACATCAGCTTCTTGTCTATGCGGATGACGTGAATATGTCAGGAGAAAATACACAAAACTATTAGGAAAAAAACACGGAAATTTTACTTGAAGCAAGTAGAGCGATCAGTTTGGAAGTAAATCCCGAAACGACGAAGTATATGATTATGTCTCGTGACCAGAATATTGTACGAAATGGAAATATAAAAATTGGAGATTTATCCTTCGAAGAGGTGGAAAAATTCAAATATCTTGGAGCAACAGTAACAAATACAAATGACACTCGGGAGGAAATTAAACGCAGAATAAATATGGAAATGCCTGTTATTATTCTGTTGAGAAGCTCTTATCATCCAGTCTGCTGTCCAAAATCTGAAAGTTAGAATTTATAAAACAGTTATATTACCGGTTGTTCTGTATTGTTGTGAAACTTAGACTTCACTCTGAGAGAGGAACATAGGTTAAGGGTGTTTGAGAATAAGGTGCTTAGGAAAAATTTGGGCCTAAGGGGATGAAGTTACAGGAGAATGGAGAAAGTTACACAACACAGAACTGCACGCATTGTATTCTTCACCTGACATAATTAGGAACTTGAAATCCAGATGTTTGAGATGGGCAGGGCATGTCGTAAAATAATATGGGCTAAAATCCAGAAATGCATATAGAGTGTTAGTTGGGAGATCGGAGGAAAAAGACCTTTTTTTAGGAAGGCCGAGACGTAGATGGAAGGATAATATTAAAATGGATTTGACTTCCTAGGTGGGGTATGATTCCATTTGAGACTGATTAATTTGCACAGGATAGGGACCGCTGGCGGGCTTTATGTTTCTTTCAATGAACCTTCGGGTTCGTTAAAAGCCATTTGTCCGAAGTAAGTATTATTATTATTATTATTATTATTATTATTATTATTATTATTATTATTATTATTATTATTATTATTATTATTATTATTGGTGGTGGTGGTATTGTTATTGGAGGATTTACCGTTTTCATACCACGTTCTGTTCATTAAACACACTTAAATCTTACATCAAATTGTATTATTTGTCCTAGTTTCTGTTTGTGGTGGATTTCATGTAAGGTAATTTCCAATATGACCGTCTTTTCAGTGTCACTCCTTGAACCAGAAACTGCCTCACTAGCAGCATATTACGTTATTTCTTATGACTCTTCAAAACTATCCATTTTGCATTGCACATACAAATCCTAACAATACAATCAATATAAACAGAAGAACGTTGCTATGACATTTCCTTTGCATCAGTGCATATGACCTCAATAAAAATAGCTCCAACAAACTTCAATAAAAAAATAAAATAAAATAAATTGCGACAATTCAGTCGCGGCCTTGGAAAACATAGTTTATACACCATGGGATCGAAACACATTTTCCCCTCAGTACATTTTTAACCCTCGGGATAAATCCTTCGGGCTCCAATTATATACCTCGCGGAAAATCAAGCGTTTCTCTCCCCTTATTGTGTAATATACTATTATTTACGACCGATTGATTGATGTTATATTAAAATGTATTTTGTCTGGCAACATGAAAGTCACCGGTTTGATTAAACAGTTTATGATTCACGAGACCTAACCTAAAAAAATATATTTTGTTTGGTCACGTGAAATGTAGGCCTATGTATGTGTATGTATTTATTAACACTACAATTGAGTATACACCCGGTGGCAGTGATTTATAATATATAATAATACCATTACAATAATGCAATAATTACAGCAATAAAAAAAATAAAATGTAAATTTATTTCTAACTATAAAGAAATATAAAAACTATGCTATAATAACGCCTACAATAAGCAAAAGTAAACCTAACTTATAAGTACGTCTATTTCACCAAACTATTACCAATTTAAGTAATTGCATATCACCTTAATTAATTACATATCAACTTAATTAATTACATGACACAACTTAGGAAATTACACTGCACCTCCAATTACATTTTCAGTCTAATCTTCTCAACCTTTTCTTAAATGTATTGACTTTGAGAGGACCACCCTGAAAGATTGCCGCAGGTAAGCTGTTCCAGTCTACTATTGCGCGGTTAACAAAGGAAAATTTTGCCACGTCCGTTCTTTGTTTTCTGCATTTAAACTTCCTAATATGATCTGCCCTGCCTAAGTATGATGGTGTTGCTAACCTAGCATTGATATCGGTCCATGCTTTGTGTCCCATTTGTGCCTTAAACAATGCGGTAAGTCTGGTTTTTCGTCGCCTTGATTTGAGAGGTTCCCACCCAAAGTCTTTTACTATCTCCTCACCATGTCCCTTCCCCATTTTGACATATTTTGCTGCCTTGCGTTGGACCTTTTCTATTGAATCGATTTGGTTTTTTCTGTACGGATCCCACCCTACTGCTCCATATTCTATAAATTGGGCGAACAAAGGTTTTGTACGCTAATTCTTTTGACCTTCGGTTAGATTTCTTGAGAATACGCATGGAGAAATGTAGTGCTTTCCAGGCTCTCCTTGTGGAATAGGGATATCTTATGCCAAGTTTTACCGTCAGATGGCAGGAGTGTTCCATGCAGTGCAACATGTTGTAGGGCTATGTTTTATCATAATATGCTACAGTTGATTACGTTTTCCTGCTTGTTGGTTTTCTGTGCGTGTCAAAATTATATTTACAATTATTTTGTATAACCTAATATAATTTAATATTTTATTACCTCATAATTTAATTTAATTCACAATAAATAATAACGTAAACCTGTATAATATTGAGCGATTCCCGAGATGGGTGGGGAAATCTGCAGTATGCAGAATATAGATCCGAGTAAATTGAATGTGCATGAACCTGAACTAGAACTTTGCGAACAATATGCACGAATATAAAAATAGGAAATATGTCGAAAGTGAATATTGCCCTCTTTAATAATTAGTATTTAAGAACCGTACGCTAAAAACAGGATATGCAGCCACCAATGTGTTTTTTTATAGGAAGAGACTATCGAGATTGAATTCCTTGTATTTTTGCTGTAGTTGCAGAAAGTTCAAATGTAATTTTTAATAGGATGATATAATATGATCGCAATAGTATCACGATTAGTAGTGGTTTTGTAGGTTAAGGGCATGCAGTTTTGAATACTGTGTGAGATGATTTTGAAAATTTGAACTTGAAACATAGCTTTAATAATTAGGTACAGTACATTAAAAACATTATTCACGAAATGGATTTCACTACGGATCGTCCTGGATAATAAACATTCCAGTTTATCGAAAGTTTACTGCAGGCGTAAAATTCGGAGACTCCTACAACTACTGCATATAATCTAAGCTAACATAGCTCGCTGTCGAGGTTGCATATGTTTTTATTAATTTTTCTTTTTCCTCTTCCAAAATGAAACTATAGTCAACAATTCCTTACTTGAAGTAGATACTTTTATTTAATAGCTAGCTCTTTCGAGGCCTAATTGTATTACTTATATTTTTTAAGGTTTAAAGCATATGTTCAGAATATTTCGGGACCTGATTGAAGACAAAAAGCTTTCCCTGGTTTTTACATATAGGAACATAACAAAAATTTGCCATTTTTAGTTGTTTTTAAGAGTATTTAATATACTAATACACTACGTATATCCTCAATGTTTATATACCGAAAAACAAATGCACACGCAAAGCGCATCCCTCATAGTACACGTGCGCTATCTGTTGGTGCTAGTTCAGGATATCCGTATTAGTGACTTGTTCTTCCCAACCCTGTTTGTTACTTAAATATATACCTAGGTATTTACAAGTATAAATGTACAATAAATGTAAATGATCAGTACGAATTCCGAAAACAGTATATCACTGTGAAATGTAGGCCTATGTTATTTATCTATTAATTATTACTGTTTTATTTCTTATTAATATTATTGATTAGAATTACGTTCAAATTTCAAATTACAGTCGCTAGTAACATTCGTTTCATGAACTTAGGTAGCTTTTTTAAAGGAAAATAATACTGTTAACATAGCAATCAGAAAATAACATTCACTTTTGTCAATACTGAAATTCGAAACAAAGTTGGCAAAGAAAATTCAACCTGACAACTATAAAATCACTATAATCCACTAGCATAAGTAATAGCATGGAGAAAATGTATAGGTTTTACCCTTACGGTCTTACTAATAAAAACTCCATATACAGGCGTTTAACTGCGTTATACTTATACAATGAGTAGCTCGTTTATAAGTCGTGTGTAAATTCCTTACTAATAATCACTACATACGTCGTGTATAACAGTATAACTGTTACACAGCTACGTCATAGCTCCGTCATTACTTCATTACGAAAGATAATAGAATATCTGAGGTTCTCTATTGCATCCGGTAGAGCGCTCTAGTGTGGCGTGTTAAATATCGATAGTACAACTGGCTCTAATCGATTACCACACTATATTTTGGTCAAAGAGTACAAGCTACAGCAGTATTACCACAGTCTATTACAGGTATAAATACTTTATACTTACTTAAATGCATACCAGAGTATTTTTTTTCGAAAATATATTACAAATCAACTGTATAATTATGTACAAAAAGGTATCAGGTGAAAGTACTGTATATTATATTCAATAGACTGTTTTACAAATTGTCGGTATAGGTTTGATGTTATTGAAAAATGTTTTTATTTGTTAAGCTTCATAATTACACCACCGAAACAAGAACTCTATGTACAAATTAATGAGTACAAATAAATTTGGTGATAATTTATATATATATATATATTTTTTTTTTTCCAAAAAAGGTAACATCAATTTCGTGATATTACTCTAATAATTCTATGATCTTTGGTTTGTTCTTCTGTGGTTACAAGGTAACCATCATCATAAAATGACAGTGGATACGAACAGCTGTTAGAGGGGCGGCCATTTTTTCGCTATATACAACGCTTAAACAAGGGGTTTCGTGTATATAACTACTGCAAAGCAATTCCCATTGTATAGTTACAGCCTGTTTATACGTCCATAGCTTATTCACGGTTTATTAGTAACGTTTTCTGTCTCAGCTCTGCATAAGTCTCGTATAAAAACTACACACGGTTTATTAGTAAGACTGTTAGTGTATAAAACAAGAATACCAATATAGACGTTACACGCATTCATAGGGTGTTCTCAAATCCCCTGCCACTTCTTTTCGTTTTACAATCATTATTTGATAATACAGAACACAAGTTAATTTTCGTATTATTAATCGTCCCTTACTTGAACTTCGTCATGACTCCATCTGTACATCGTACTGCCAAAAATATAATTTCTCCTTAAAGCTTAGAATTACGGCGATAAAATTTACTGATGAAGAATGCGAAAGAGACAATGATGAGGAAGAACTTCCCGCTACTTGTAGAGTAATAACAATTGAGGCGCTTTCAACTCCGATCGCGTTGCAGATAACGCTTCCGTCGTCTATAGCGTTGCTCTTTTGTCTGTCTAAAAATGAATAGCAGGTAGTTCCAAAAGTAGACAGATGAAGACGCCACTTGCGATTTGTTTTTCTCGGCAGAGATCTTTCTTTTCTTCTCTTACTTTTTTACAAGTTGGTGGAGGCTGCATTGTCTTTCATACGAATCTGATTCTTTTCACTCTTTTTTAAGCGATATACGATTTTAAATGCATCTCCTCTTCAGTTACAGGCAAAAGGTAGAGCAATTCCGTTTGCGTGGATTGTATACAGGGTGTATAGAAACTGTATAGACAAACTGCGTGAGATAATAGGTGGAATGAAGTAAATATATTTTAATATTAATATGTAGGGTAAAGGTGCCTAATTCCGTGATACCCCTAATCCCGTGATAAAATTTCAATTGACTGCCATGGAGTTGTGGTCTCTGACTTCAGTTTTTGAAATACCTAACAATTGCCAGGAAATGTCTTCTTTTCAATTCTATTGACTACCCGCCTTTTGAATAGAAAGAGTCGACTGCAGAAACTTCTGTTCAGTGAAAGGTGGTTGACCAGTAAGTTTTTCTTTCTCTTGTGACCGCTCCTGAAGAAACATTTTATATTTGAGGTAAAAATTAATATAGCATTGTAAAAATGATACATTACTGTAGAATATAGTCAGCTGAATCAATGTGTATGGTTATTTAAACATTATGAGACAATAACAATGCTACAGGAGCTTCCCCATTTTCGAATTTATTTTCATATTTATCTTTCCTGACTCACTCGACCAGTGAAACCAACGCTAAATTCTGAAAATTAATGTCTATGAAAGAAAATAGTTCGTGGAAATAATAATAGAAATAAGTTCTAGAAAACACCAATTATAATTATAATAAAATAATAGGGCGTAGCTTATATTTAACTTAATACTTGTTAGGAATATAAATAATGAGAAATAATTGTGTTATAATTCAATTTATTCAAATTTAATTTTGTATTGAATTTAACTTTCAGTTTATTTTGTTTATAATATATTAATATGTAATATGTATTCCTGTAGTTCCACAAGTTACACAATTCTCCTTTCTCTTAAATTTTCTAAAGAGGACTTTAACAAAATTTGTCTAATGGTATTGAGAAATTCATTATCCATTTTACACAATCACTTGTATAATACTATGTAATTTTTTTCACTTCATTTCATTACTCTTCAATGTATTTTCATCTCGTGTTTCTCCGAAATCAAATCGTACTTTTTTTTTTTAATTTATCATTGTTCCGTATTCTCTCTGCAATCATATTGTATTTTTCATTTAACCTCTGCTTTGTATTCTGGATCCTAGTGGTCAGCCGTAGATTTCGGCCAGATGTCCCAAATTGTGGAATTTGTTGCTATGAAATTTGTCACTTAGGCCCTTCTTATATGTTGTAATTTCTTGCTTAATCCATATTAAAACAATATACCATGACATTAATGTGTTTTTCCAAATACGCGTTTGTTTTCTGAGAAGTTAATGAGGATTATTTTAGTATTACGGAATTAGTATCACGGAATTAGGAACCCACTATCACGGAATTTGGATCCCTGTCACGGATTTAGGAGCCACTGTATAACAATGAAGAATCATATATTATGTACCAAACTTGTGAAACTGTTGACACTGAATGTTGTAAAAACTGTAGCTAAATGTCCAAATAACGTACTTTAGGTGTTATTTGAAACTTTTTATTACAATTTTGGCATAAATATAGACTTTATTAAATATGTTACGGAATTAGGCAACTTTAGCCTTCAAATACAAATTATAGTAATTAAAAAGTTAGCCTATTATAAGCAAATGCAGGTTTTCGTAAACGAAAACAAATTGAATTAGAAGGAATACGGTGTAGGAATAGTTATTTTATGACAAAATGTGCAAATAAATTATATTCAGCCATTAACAGGAGGCTAAAAGGACGACAGAAATGGCAAAAAATGATAAAGGTAACCCTTTACATTTCATAAAGACACTTGAGGAGCTTGGAGGTAGAGCAACGAGAAAATCCCGTCACCACCCGCGATCGAACCCCGGACCTTCCAGTATACCAGCTGAGCTACCCGGCCGCCAGAAATGGCAAAGGAAGCTTTTAATAGGAAAAGGACCATCTTTTGCAGACCTCTGGATAAAGAACTAAGGATTTCATTTTATTTTATTGGGTTAATTTTAAGACGCTGTATCAACATCTCAGGTTATTTAGCGTCTGAATGAAATGAAGGTGATAATTCCGGTGAAATGAGTCCGGGGTCCAGCACCGAAAGTTACCCAGCATTTGCTCGTATTGGGAAAACTCTGGAAAAAACCTCAACCAAGTAACTTGCCCCGACCGGAAATCGAACCCGGGCCACCTGGTTTCGCGGCCAGACGCGCTGACCGTTACTTCACAGGCGTGGACAAGAACTAAGGAAGAGACTAGTGAAATGCTTTGTGTGGAGTGTAGCATTGTATGGGGACAGAAATATGGACATTACAGAGAAGTAAAGAGAAACGGCTAGCAGTGTGTGGGTATGGAGAAGAATGGAGAGTGTGAAATGGACAGACAGAATAAGAAACGTAGCTGTGGTGGAAAGAGTGGGTGAAGAAAGAATGGTGCTGAAGCTGCTCAGGAGAGAAAAAGGAATTGGTTGGACAACTACCTAAGATGATATTGCCTGCTGTAGGATACATTGGAAGGAATGGTGAACGGTTGAAAAGTTCGGGGCAGAAGAATATATCAAGATATATGAATCATATGCGGAGACTAAGAGGAAGTCGTAAAATAGGAAAGATTGGAGAATGCTGGGTTTGCAGTGAAAGACCTGCCTTTGGTCATAACACTATAAATGAATGAATGAATAAACTTAAACCGTGCAATTTTCGCATAAAAATCAGTATCTTACTTCAGACAATGAAAAGTGTAGGCGATAAAGGACATCCTTGTCGTACTTCTCTCCTTATTCTACTTTCTTCAGACATTTCTTCTCCTATCCTGACTTTGACTCATTTCATATAAAGATTACTGAAAAGCCTCCTCTCTTTTCAATCCACATCAATTTTGTTCAGAAACTCCATGAGTTTATTGCAGTCCACGCTGTCAGAAGCCTTTTTCAGATCGACAAATGCTACATACATTCTTTATTTTTTTTTGTATGTATCTTTCGACGATACCAGTCCAGTTGCATCTCTTGTAGGTCTATCTTTTCCCTTCCTGAAACGAAATTTCTCTTCTTCCACCTTTTAATTAGTCATTTTTCATATCTTTCAATTACTCTAATGGAAAACATGTATAATGTGGTTTATTCATCTTAACAATTATTATTTTGCATACATAAACGTAACGAGCAGTTCACAACATGCATAAAACCGCACAGACAGAATAACTGTCCACAACTGACATGGGGGGGGATTTAATCGGAAGCTATGGGACACGTGGGACAATCATTATTACGTAATATGGACGTTCAAATTCATTCATTTGTCCCGGAATTTGGCATATAATCTGGTAATTTTATATTCATTATGGATATTTTATTTTTTAGTACTTTTAATGAAGGTTTATGTACTTTTTGTTCGTTTAATGTCTCAGCATTATTAGCCATGTTCCTGGAGATGATTTGTTTTCTGTGTTGTATAGTCACAAGCAAATGAAAATGAAACACAATGAGAGGGCAACAATAATTTTTTTAAATCAACATTTATTATACGATGAAAGAGTAATGGAACGGAGAAAAACTCTCTTCGGCACCGGGATTTGAACCCGGGTTTTCAGCTCTACGTGCTGATCCTTTCTCCACTAAGCCACACCGGTGTCGGACAGAATCGTCTCGGTTTAAGTTCCAACTCTTGGGTTCCCTCTAGTGGCCGCCCTCTGCACTACGTCATAGATGTCTATGAACGTAGGACTAGAGTCCACACATGTGCTGAGGTGATTTACGCATATCATATATATTTTAATGTACCGAAGTACATATGATATTTCCATGCAGATATTCTGCGTCATCATACGATGAAAGAGTAATGGAACGGAGATATGATATGCGTAAATGACTTCGTGATTTAAGACGGCGCTTATTCCGTCGGATCCCGGCCAACTAATCACTCATAACGAGTGCACCTCAGCACATGTGTGGACTCCAGTCCTACGTTCATAGACATCTATGACGTAGTGCAGAGGGCGGCCACTAGAGGGAACCCAAGAGTTGGAACTTAAACTAAGACGATTCTGTCCGGCACCGGGATTGGTATCTGGTGTGGCTTAGTGGAAAAAGCATCAGCACGTACAGCTGAAAATCCGGGTTCAAATCCCGGTGCCGGAGAGAGTTTTTCTCCGTTCCATTACTCTTTCATCGTATGATGACGCAGAATATCTGCATGGAAATATCATATGTACTTCGGTAAGTTAAAATATATATACAACATTTATTAGCTTAGAAATCCAGGTACCTGTAGGCCTAATAATATAGCTGTAGAGTTGAATATTTTTGTGAAAACAGGAAAAGACAAAATCTAAGACTGAAAATACAGCTTTCCGTTAAAATCTTTGCTACGTATTTGTCTTGGGCTTAAAACCTAAGAATCCTCACTCTCAATTTCTGTTATTTTCACAATTGTTATGTATTTAGTGTCAAATTTTAATAATGGAGAAACCACCGGCGTAGCTTGGTCGGTTAAGGCGCTTGCCTGCCGATGCGGAGTTGCGCTCGGGCGAGGGTTCGATTCCAGCTTGGGCTGATTACCTGGTTGGGTTTTTTCCGAGGTTTTCCCCAACCGTAAGGCAAATATCAGGTAATCTATGGCGAATTCTCGGCCCCATCTCACCAAATATCATATCGCTATCACCAGTTCCATCGACGCTAAATAACCTCGTAGTTGATACAGCGTTGTTAAATAACCAAGTAGAAAAAATAATGGAGACTTTTGAACACCCGGTATATTGCTCTATAAAAGTCAGAAAAAGGGAGAGTGATGGTCTCTAGAGAAGAAAAAGTAGGATAAGTGAGTTTCTAACATATCGGCCTCTATCTTCTGCTCTAACAAATTTCGTTGTTCTTGAGTTTCATTTGCCTCGCGGCCTCCGCCCTCAGTTTTTAATCCAAGCTGTTCTACTTTATTAATGTGGGACTCGGTGGCTTTTTTGTGAGATCAAAAGAGCTCCGCGCATAAAGGAAGGGAAGATAGTTGAATAGAATTTTATCTTGAGCATCAAACTCATCCGCTTGGAAGGAAAACAAAACAGTTCAGAAATGATCACCAGGGCAACCATCCGTGGGCTTCATTATTCACAGATCAATCACAGTATTAGCTGAGGCGGAACCGTTGCAACTAAACATTTTTTATAGTTGGACAAGAGCAGATGTTATGAGGGACTGCTTGCAAGTTGCTGCAACCCCCGACTGAGTGTTCGATCCTCATATTTTATCTGTGTTCCCCTCTGGACGACAGGAATATTACTAATAATTTGTGAAAACAAGATCATATGATTACTCGAATTTTTAATGATTTCTAAGTATTAGCTCCTTAGAATTTTCCGATTGGACATTGAGGAAGAAAGACGAAAGCAGAATAACGGCTAATGAAATGAAATTTATGAGATATACAGCGGGATATACGAAATGGGATCACAAACGCAATGAAGATGTAATGGAAGAATTACAACTAGAACCTGTAATTTATCACGTAAAACATTATCAGAACAACTGGATAAATCATCTGCATCGCATGCATAGAGATAGAATCCCAAAAGTCATGCTCAAATATCGTCCAAACGGGAAGAGATCTCTCGGTCGTCCAAAGAAGCGCTGGATTGAAAATTCAACTGTGAGATTGTAACAGGCCATTTGGCCTAATACTTGAAGGGAAGAAGAAGAAGAAGAATTTTCCGATCATTTGAGGTTATAGTCATATTTAATTACAAACTAACGACAACAAAGACCCAGTTTCATCAAGCTTCGTTAAAATAACGCTAACAGCATGTTAACTAACGTGTTGTTAAAAATTAAACACCCTGTTAGTATAATAGTGTTTCACCAACCATTTGAGGTACTTTGGTTAGGTAACATAATGTTAAGAGCAATGTAACAGGAATCGAAGAAGCAGTGATTCTATGAAAAGGGTATGTGGTATTTGTGAATCTAGAAAAGGCGTTTGACAGAGTGAATTGGAATAACCTGATGGGGATCCTGAAGAATATTGGCGTGGATTGGAAAGAGAGGAGACTGTTCAGTAACCTTTATATGAAACAACGAGTCAATGTCAGGAGAGGAGAAGAAATGTCAGAAGGAAGTAAAAATAGCCATTTAGTCACCTACGATTTTCATTTGTCCTTTCAAATTATGCATTGTTGATTGTCATATATGGAAACTCCCATCTTTTAATCATAATATATTGTATTTATTAACATTCCATGGTATTCATACATTGCTTCACAGCTAGAATATGGAACAAATAAAAAAACTTAATACTATTATAAAGTCTTAATTTATAGTCACAATCTAGATGAAATATATACAGAAGAGATTTACAATATAGTCTACTAGTAAAACACAAAGTTTTAGTATCAATTTCATGAAGCGTTATTGAATGTCATGAATTCACCTACAGAATAGAAGGCGTGAGAAATTAGGTACTTCTTTAATTTGGCACTAAATAATCTTATGTTTTGAGTTTCATTTTTTATATCCATAGGGAGGCTATTAAAAATTTTTACTGCCATATAACGCACTACTTTTTGATAGCACGATAGACTTGCCGATGGAGTATGATAGTCATTTTTTGACGTGTATTTATGCTATGAACTGTTGAATTAGTTACAAAGTTTTCACGATTACATACGAGGAAGATTATTAATGAAAAGATATACTGGTAAACCATGGCCATTATTTGTACTTTTTGAAAATAGTACTACACGATTCCCTAGATTTGGCACCTACTATTATTCTAATTACTCTTTTTGTAATAGAAATATACTGTTACTCCTAGGACTCGCATTATGGAATGCGCGCTAGTTCGAGTCCTCATGGGGAAGAAATTTTCTCATGAAATTTCGGCCAGTGTATGGGACCGGTGCCCACCCAGCATCGTGATGCATTTGGGGAGCTACGATAGGTAGCGAAATCCGGTTGCGAATAGCAGCTATAACGGCTGGGGGAATAATCGTGCTAACCACACGATACCTCCATTCTGGTTGGATGATCGTCCACCTCTGCTTCAGCATGTGGGCGTGAGGTCAGCAGCCGGCTGGTCGGTTTAGGCCCTTCACGGGCTGTAGCGCCATGGATTATTATTATATACTGTTACTATCTGTGGAATTTCCTCAGAATATTATTCCAAAACTCATTACCGACTGAAAGTATGCAAAGTATATTGTTTTTAAGGTATTGATATTTACTATCTTTTGCATAGATCTAATAGCAAAACAAACTGAATTTAGTTTGGGGTAATTTTTTTAATATGATTTTTCCAATTTAACACATTATCGATTTTTAAGCCAAGAAAGTTGGTTGTTGATAACCATCAAGAAATTTTTCCTACTATCATAATAGCTTTATAATAATAAATTAATACTAGTGGCTTGTGCAGCAAATGCTGCAAACTAAGTTCATTAGACGTTCAAATAAACATTTCAGATTTATTTTCAATGAAGAATACCAGACATTCGGAAAGTTATTTGCTTCCATAACAATGAAAGATATTCTCTCTCTCTCGAGACAATACTGAAGAGAACCACCCATATAAATATCTACACCACACCGCCAGTAAATATATGAAAAAGACCCAACCCCACTTGATTAATTTTTATAAAAATATTTGATTTTTAATAATATCATTATCTTACGTAAGTTTTATAGCTTTCAGTAACATATACTATATATACTATATAGCCGCCACTCAGTAAAATATAGAAATCAAAATCTAATTTAAGTTATTCTCTACATCTACTTATACAACCCCAAACGTTTCATTTCATATCAACAATATAGCATTAATATGTATAATTAATGAAAAATAGTCACATCATGGCATTAACTACAATATTATTTCATTTCTAATAGTAATAATGTCATCAAATCACCTCAAGTTTTGTAGTTTTTAATATCCAATAGACAGCTGTACCCAGAAAATTACACACCACAGAATCGAACCTGTAAATTATTTTTAGTAAGTTAAGTTTTTAATAACCAATTTAATTTGAGCTCTAAATATGTCAACATTCTTGCAGATCATGGCCTTCGTGTAATATTGTTTAGTGTAGTATGTGTTTTGTTTTATTCTGAAATGCAACACGGCCGACTTGATGCTCGCTGCGCTTCTCCTTTACAAAAAGCGAAGGGAACATCAAGTCTGCCGTGAATGCTATTAGCTAGTTCTCAACATTGACGACAGATGGATTTTGGAAAATAGGAAAATTATGTTTAAAAATTGGCATTTCACTGAATACTATTGTTCCGAAAAACTTCGAGTTCCAAGCTTCAAAATGAGGGGTCATTTATTAAAATCCGTCTAGCCGTTTTCCCGTAATTTCCATTACCAGTTCAAATTATAGATTATTCACACCCAAACGGATCAGACTGTATTTTTCTATGGGTTTACATTGATTGTAGCACCAAGCATATTCCGTGGTGGGCAATCACAACAATGACACACATTATTTTATTGCGACGTTGTCACGAAAATTTGTTACTTCATTCTTCAACACCAGAAAACGAATTTTTAAGAATGATATTTGAAATTTTGACATAATGATTACCATAAAAACACATCTCTGGTGATGAATTTAGGGTTTCGACAGTGAAATACCCTGTAGCTTTCCCCCCTTGTGTCCGTGCGGTCTCTAATGACCGCAGTGTACATCGAGCAGGCTCTGATTTGCTTTTAAAATAATAATGAGCATTGTGCTTCCCTTCTGTCTGTGTACCAACCCTTCCCTGCCGACCCTTTCAGTTATATTTTCCTCCTGCAGCAGCAGCAAAGTAATTCTTTTGTTTACGGTTGCCGCTGCCCTCCCCCCCTACCCTGAGGGGTGCGCCCTGTCCGTTCTACTTAATATTTAATTTTTACTGCTCAATTTACACAGCCCTGCGCACGTAAAGAGAGTTCATTGCTGTGTTGGTCTGCTTTCGAGATGTATGACCGCATAACAACCTACCATATTGTTAGGCTTCTTGCGATCCTGTAGTGTTACTCTATAGTGAGGGTCACGTAAGAACAGTTCCTAAACAGCAAATATTGCCGTCTTGTCAGTATTGCCAACTGTTACCAGTTATCACCATATGAAGTAAAATCACGAGCTTACGTACTGAATGACTTATTTACTTACCATACTTTACCTTTATGTTGGAAGGTTATTCTAAATAATTCAATAATTTCGGAATATATATTTTTAGTAGGTTATTTTACGACGCTTTATCAACAGCTTAGGTTATTTAGCGTCTAAATGAGATGAAGGTGATAATGCCGGTGAAATGAGTCCGGGGCCCAAACCGAAAGTTGCCCAGCATTTGCTCAACTATTGCTTGAGAGGAAAACCCGAAAAAACCTCAACCAGGTAACTTGCCCTGACCGGGAATCGAACCCGGGCGACCTGGTTTGCGGCTAACGTGAAATTACTATCAGGCGTGGACCGGAATATGTATGATAAGACTTCCTTGTATTAAATTTTAACGTACCTTGTTACATGTTTGAGACCTATTTATATATCATCTTCAGAACTGGTCGTTTTTGGTCTTGGCGCCTCTTGTTGTTTTCTGAAGGGTGCGTTAATAAAATAGAGTCAAAGAGTGTATGTGTTTTGAGATTGAGTTGTGTGTT
The DNA here is from genome assembly GCA_025594305.2 of Periplaneta americana. Lineage (NCBI taxonomy): Eukaryota > Metazoa > Arthropoda > Insecta > Blattodea > Blattidae > Periplaneta > Periplaneta americana. The sequence continues at coordinate 97,177,923 of JAJSOF020000031.1, forward strand.
GAGAATATCGTTGGGATGTGTTTTCATCTTTTTCCTCCGTCCTCCCAACTAATACTCTAATATGCAGTTCTGAATTCGCCCATACGTGCTACATGCCCTGCCCATCTCAAATGTCGGGATTTAATGTTTAATTATGTCAGGTGAAGAATGCAATGCGTGCACTTCTGTGTTGTGTAACTTTCTCCATTCTCCTGTAACTTCATCTCTCTTAGCCCCAAATGTTTTCCTACGCACCTTATTCTCAAACACCCTTAACCTATGTTCCGGTCTCAAAGTGAGAGTCACGTTTCACAACCATAAATAACAACCGGTAATATAACTGTTTTATAAATTCTAATTTTCAGATTTTTGACAGCAGACTGGATGATAAAAGCTTCTCAACCGAATAATAATATTTATTCTGTGTTTAGTTTCCTCCCAAGAATCGTTTATATTTGTTATGTTGCTCCAAGATATTTGAACTTTGCTGGGTAACTTTCGGTGCTGGACCCCGGACTCATTTCAATTTCATTCATCTCATTCAGACGCTAAATAACTAGATGTTGATACAGCGTCGTAAAATAACAATAAAATAATAAAATAAAATAAAATATTTGAACTTCTGCACCTCTTCAAAAGATAAATTTCCAATTTTATATTTCCATTTCGTACAATATTCTTGTCACGAGACATAATCATATACTTTGTCTTTTCGGGTTTACTTCCAAACCTATCTCTTTACTTGCTTCCAGTAAAATTCCCGTTTTTTCCTAATCTTTGTGGATTTTCTTCTAACATATTCACGTCATCCATATAGACAAGCGGCTGATGTAACCTCGTTCACTTCCAAACCCTCTCTGTTATCCTGGACTTTCCTAATGGCATACTCTAGAGCGAAGTTAAAAAGTAAAGGTGATAGTGCATCTCCTTGCTTTAGCCCAAAGTGAATTGGAAACGCATCTGACAGAAAGTGACCTATTCGAACTAGTTTCTTGGGAATACCAAATTCAATAAGAATATCATATAAAATTTCTCTTTATAACATGATTACAAACCTAAATTATACAAACCATTTTGAGAGTCCGCCAAAATATTTGTAGAATGTGAACTTCAAGGAGTCCGTAACATTTACAAGATTGACGTAACTCGTAGCGGACCACAAATTGAGAAACTCGGTACTGCGGAACCATCGTCTCAACATAAAAGACAGCGGAGCTGTTAGCCAGCTGATAAGCGTATGTGAACAATATGTACTGGAGTCTTCATTAAGTCTGCAGTGGCAGAAATGCGAGAGCGAATCTCTTGTCTCAAGAAAAGCCCTTCTCTCACAAGTCAAAACAGCAGCTCACTGCTCCAGTTTTACTGTCGGGTTAATCACTTCCTCTGCTACAACACCTAATCTATACTTTATGTAAACCCCACCGCTCCACGTCTGCAGAAGGCATTACACGAGTCAATAGCAAAAGAAATAAGGAAATTTCATTTCCTCATACAACTGTGTAAGAAGAAGAAGACTTGCTCGGCTAAAATCTCAAACCCAAACGCTGAATAAACTTTCCCTTAAGTTTAAAGCATCGCTTTTCTATCTCACAAGCAGTAAAGTTTAAATTCAAATTTCTTCTTCTCCTTCTCGTCGCCGTCTCGTTGCCTAGACGACGAAGGCCGGGATAATGTAGCTCATCGTGTTCGCTTGCCGATTATTTTGCTCCTGCTCTGCAGCTGGAGGAGGAGGTGAGGCCCGCTTGCCTCAATTGCCCGCTGCGTAAAGACGAAAAATCGTTCAAATCCGATTAATGCTAAAACAAAACAGTCGGAGGAGTTTAAATCTGACTGGATTTGTACTCTTACACTCTATGATAATTACGATATATTATTAACGTTTCGCTTTATCTGCGTTCAAGTTTTCTGTCAAGAAGCGACTTCGCTGTACTACTACTGTACGACGTTATATAATAATAATAATAATAATAATAATAATAATAATAATAATAATGATGATGATGATGATTTATTTAACCTGGCAGAGTTAAGGCCATACGGCCTCTCTGACACTCAACCAGGAGTAAAAACTGCGTTACAAAAACACTACAAATTTACAAAGTACACTACAATTTTACACACAAAACTGAATAAGATAATAATAATAAAATGTAAACAACAAGTAAGAAGAAATCAGACATAATATATAACATACAGAAAGAAAGACAAAAGCATAATGAAATGTGAACAGCAGGTCAAAATAAATGAGGCATACAAAGTATAAAAAATAAGACAATTATTCATAATAATAATAGTAATAATAATAATAATAATAATAATAATAATAATGATTTATTAACCTGGCAGAGTTAAGGCCATACGGCCCTCTCTAACACTCAACCAGGAGTAAAAACTGCGTTACAAAAACACTACAAATTTACAAAGTACACTACAATTTTACACACAAAACTGAATAAGATAATAATAATAAAATGTAAACAACAAGTAACAAGAAATCAGACATAATATATAACATACAGAAAGAAAGACAAAAGCATAATGAAATGTGAACAGCAGGTCAAAATAAATGAGGCATACAAAGTTTAAAAAAATAAGACAATTATTCATAATAATAATAGTAATAATAATAGTAATGATAAAAAATAAGAATAGTAATAATAATAATGATAATAATAATAATAATAATAATAATAATAGTAGTAATAAAATAGTGCAGTACAAAGCATACAATGGATACAATATTTTAAGTACACACAGTAAGGAAAATTATGATTATATATAGCTCAACTTATCACATTAGAGATATACCATTATCGGAAAATATGAAAACAAAAATATAAAATAAGTTGAATACCACTAGAACATAAAAAAAATGTCAATACGTGGAAACATGCAATACAACACTTGTCATAATAGTAAGTTAGTTTGGCAACTCGTCATAAGATAATTTTCTAACTTGGATTTTTAAAGATTTCAATGTTCGGCAGCCCTCGACTTCAGGCGGCAGAGAGTTCCAGTGACGAGAGGTAGCAACAGTGAAAGATGAGGAATACAGAGACGATGTGTGAAGTGGAATTTCTAGCGTGTTATCGCGTTGTGATCGAGTATTAATATTATGATAGCGAGAGAGAGTATGAAAACGAGCGAATAAATAATAGGGGGATGAAGTGTGCATAATTCGATATAAGAGAGAAAGTGAGTGCAGATTTCTCCTCTCATGTAACCTAAGCCATGATAGCTTCTCGAAAGAAGGTGAGATATGATCATACAATCGAACATTACAAATGAAGCGGACTAGATTATTTATCGTCCATGGGATTGGTGATAGCGAATCGACTCTCCATCCTTTAAATTTGCTCCAAAAAAGAATTATCAAAATTTGTCTATATAAACCTTTCGATTACCCAACAAAATTAATTTTTCAGGAACTTGGTGTATCAAATCTAGAACAAATTTATAAACAAACATTGCTGATTTACTTCCATAAAAACCACAATAAATTAAAATTTGATCCTCACGAATACCATACCAGACAAAATTACAGTTTCTTTCTAAATATTCCCAAATGCCACACAACTGCTGGATTAAAACACAGCAGAAATTTTGGACCCAAAATATATAATGCATTAATTAGAGCTTACCCTGAGCTAAGTAGACTTAACACACATAGATTTAAGAAACAAATCAGATTAATTATTTAATTGTTTAAGCTAATGGAGTTAAAAATTGGTACTGTAATATTTATGTACTTTTGTATTTTCTATTTGTATATACCCTATTATTACATGCTGTATTATTTTACCACTTATTAATGTTATTGTGCTCAATGAACTCTCTTAATTTTGTGATATATTTTGTATAACTGATCTGAACTGCGCCCGAGCACGAGCTTCTGCTCTTTGGGCTGCAATGCCTTAGGGTACGTACACGTTGGAGCGACGATAAACGATAAAAGAAGCAGCGATGCTATATCAGGAGAATTGAAGCATGCATTGTTATTGAGGTGTGCATATTGGAGTAACGATAAAAGCGAAGATACACGATAAAAGAAGCAGCGATGCTAAAAGAAGCAGCGATGCTATCAGAGAGAATTGAAGCATGCATTGTTATTGAGGTGTGCATATTGGAGTAACGATAAAAGCGAAGATACACGATAAAAGAAGCAGCGATGCTATATCAGGAGAATTGAAGCATGCATTGTCATTGAGGTGTGCATATTGGAGTAACGATAAAAGCGAAGATACACGATAAAAGAAGCAGCGATGCTATATCAGAGAGAATTGAAGCATGCATTGTTATTGAGGTGTGCATATTGGAGTAACGATAAAAGCGAAGATACACGATAAAAAAGCAGCGATGCTATATCAGAGAGAATTGAAGCATGCATTGTCATTGAGGTGTGCATATTGGAGTAACGATAAAAGCGAAGATACACGATAAAAGAAGCAGCGATGCTATATCAGAGAGAATTGAAGCATGCATTGTCATTGAGGTGTGCATATTGGAGTAACGATAAAAGCGAAGATACACGATAAAAGAAGCAGCGATGCTATATCAGAGAGAATTGAAGCATGCATTGTCATTGAGGTGTGCATATTGGAGTAACGATAAAAGCGAAGATACACGATAAAAGAAGCAGCGATGCTATATCAGAGAGAATTGAAGCATGCATTGTTATTGAGGTGTGCATATTGGAGTAACGATAAAAGCGAAGATACACGATAAAAGAAGCAGCGATGCTGTATCAGAGAGAATTGAAGCATGCATTGTCATTGAGGTGTGCATATTGGAGTAACGATAAAAGCGAAGATACACGATAAAAGAAGCAGCGATGCTATATCAGAGAGAATTGAAGCATGCATTGTTATTGAGGTGTGCATATTGGAGTAACGATAAAAGCGAAGATACACGATAAAAGAAGCAGCGATGCTATATCAGAGAGAATTGAAGCATGCATTGTTATTGAGGTGTGCATATTGGAGTAACGATAAAAGCGAAGATAGACGATAAAAGAATCAGCGATGCTATATCAGAGAGAATTGAAGCATGCATTGACATTGAGGTGTGCATATTGGAGTAACGATAAAAGCGAAGATAGACGATAAAAGAATCAGCGATGCTATATCAGAGAGAATTGAAGCATGCATTGTCATTGAGGTGTGCATATTGGAGTAATGATAAAAGCGAAGATACACGATAAAAGAAGCAGCGATGCTATATCAGAGAGAATTGAAGGCATTGTCATTGAGGTGTGCATATTGGAGTAACGATAAAAGCGAAGATACACGATAAAAGAAGCAGCGATGCTATATCAGAGAGAATTGAAGCATGCATTGTCATTGAGGTGTGCATATTGGAGTAACGATAAAAGCGAAGATACACGATAAAAGAAGCAGCGATGCTATATCAGAGAGAATTGAAGCATGCATTGTCATTGAGGTGTGCATATTGGAGTAACGATAAAAGCGAAGATGCACGATAAAAGAAGCAGCGATGCTATATCAGAGAGAATTGAAGCATGCATTGTCATTGAGGTGTGCATATTGGAGTAACGATAAAAGCGAAGATACACGATAAAAGAAGCAGCGATGCTATATCAGAGAGAAATGAAGCATGCATTGTCATTGAGGTGTGCATATTGGAGTAATGATAAAAGCGAAGGTACACGATAAAAGCGACGAAAAAGAAAAGTTCCATTTTCTTCGCTCTTGTCGTTTATATGATCTCTGATTAAGATAATATTAATCTGTATAATTACCGGTGGTTATCAATATATCCGAATATTAATCGATTTATTATTATTTCGGCATATTAAATTAATTATTGCAGATATTGGCAAATTGATCAGTTGTGTATTTATTCGTCATATGTTATGTGATCACAAGAACCAATCACAACACAACGAATTTATACTATCTTTGGGATGAGAAACGGGTTTAATTTTATACGTATTTAAGTTATATTAACCTTGAACCTAGCAGCTGATATTTCCTATATATCTTCTCTCATTAAGTGGATGCATAGAATATCTTCTACTGATAAATCAAAATGTTCGCTTCCCGCGTCCTCGTTGCTTCGATATGAACACTTGATTCTTTGATAACACCAAAGCGTCGCTAGATCGTTTCTTTTATCGTTTATCGTTGCTCCAACGTGTACGTACCCTAATGTAGCTCAAGTGTAAAGTACTAAATAAATAAATTAAATTTGGTGAGATGAGGTTGAGAATTCGCCATAGATTACCTGACATTCAATTAAATTCAATTCAGTTTATTAAGCCGTTAAACATACAGTGATAGGCTTCGTCACAATACAGAAGGGAGGGAAAAAAACATACATTTGAAAATACACATATAATTGAAAATAGTAAAGTTTAATTAGAATGAAAACACAAAACATTTTGAAACTCTAAAATTAATGAAAACACTTCACTCTTAATGTAATATTTGTAACTAAATGTAAATAACTTTATTTATTAAAAACAATTTCTTATGAATTTATGTTAAGAAACTTATCTACAGAATAGAAAGGATTAATTAAAAGCCAATTATAAAATCTAGCTTTGAAACTATTGGTTGGTAACTTATAATATTGACTGGGAAGCTTATTATATAATTTCATCCCCATGACAGAAAATTTTTACTAGTTTTATGTAATCTACAGTATGGAATATTAATTTTTCACTATTTTTAATTTCATGATCATGTATATTGGCTATTAACGAGTAATTGTCTATATTTTGTCGAGCGTAAAGGACTAGATCATATATATATATTATTTTTATTGTCTTATTTTACGATGCTTTATCAACATCGCAGGTTATTTAGCGTCTGAATGAGATGAAGGTGATAATGCCGGTGAAATATATATTTGCTCTTATAGGAAAACCCCGGAAAAAACCTCAACCAGATAACTTGCCCCGACCGGGAATAACCCGGGCCACCTGGTTTCGCGGCCAGATGCGCTATTACTCCACAGGTGTGGATATATATATATATATATATACATTTATGACAGTTAATATCTGTGATTGTTTGAAAAGAGATCGACAATGTTCAAGATAGTTTGATTGACATAGAATTATAATGGATTTCTTTTGCAAAATCAAGACAGTCTCAATTTTGCTACAATTTTCCCAAAAAATTAAGGCATACCTAATTATCGACTGAAAGAACGAAAAGTAGGCACATCTTAAATAATTTTGAGAAACTCAAGTCACTAATTTCTTCAATAAATATGGGCTATAACTCTTGATAACTTTGTGCATATATATTCGACGTGTTTTGCCATGATAAACTGGAGTCTGTAAAAGTCCTAGAAAATTGTTATAGTTTTGTATGTTGTCCTTTTTTATTACATGAATTAGGTTAAAAGTTATGCTAATAGTTTTTTATTGATTAAGCGAAAAACCATTAGATTCAAACCATAAAGCCGTCTATGATAGAATATCATTGGTTAGAGCATGTAACTCATTCAGAGTAGAGCTAGAACATAAGAATGTAGTGTCATCAGCATACATAATTGTTATAGCTTTAATGAATTTAGGAAGGTCATTTATTGCTACTAAGAATAGCAGTGGACCAATTATTGAGCCTTGTGGAACACCATAATGTATACTGAAGAGACTTGACCAATTTTCACCTATTGAGACTAATTGCCTTCTGCCATGAAGCTAAAAATATTTAGTGTATTCCCTCGAATACCATTCGCCTTACGGTTAGGGAAAACCTCAGAAAAACTCAAGCAGGAATCGAACCCGGGCCCGACCGCCTCAGCCGACTGAGGTACGCCGCGCCGGTGGCTTTTTTCAGAGTTGCGGACGTATAGGTATGTGAATTTGTGTGTTTGTACAGATTTATATTCATTCTAATATTATTACACAGCTATTAAAATTTGATTTTGGGGAACTGAGAAGTGCTTAAGAACTTAATTTCAATTACGTTATTAAGATGACGCGCCTTGTGCCGGTGTTGCTGCTGCCGTCTCCAATAAGCAGCACATGGTCGCATCTGTAACTGGTATTCACTACTCTTAATACACTCGCTGCAACAAGCTCTAATCAAAGACAAGGGAGTTCCTAGATTTCATAGCGCCGCGCCTGGCTGGATATGCAATGTGGGATGCATTAGTCGTTGAAGATAGTACGGCGCACTTCATGGATCTGTAATTGTCTCCTGGTTTATGTCACTCGCAAGCTTCTCCTGACTCTGAGTGTGCAATGAAGTAGTTTAAGAGGATTCGTACCTGCAGCAGATATTAATTCACAAGATTATGAAGAACTTTCCTTCCGCTGTAACTTAAAGGGGTAGCGATCCTTCCACACCATTCTACCGCTCTCGGTGTCAGATCCCGGAAAGGTAATAGAGTATGTTTTCTTTTTCTGAGATATTTCAAACAAAACAGTTGAATAAAATTTTGCTCCTTTTTGCTTCCTTTTCGAAATATATTTTTTTTTCGTGGAATATATTTTCATAGCTTGTTTTGGGAAAGCCATTGATTTAATTCCCCACATTCCCAGTCCATTCAAGAGAGCAATGAATGAATGAAAGAATTTTGATTTTGTCCATTAAATATGCAGAAATTCGATACGAAAAAATGTAACATTTTAAACCTTCTTTGCAGAACGAAAAATTGCTTTTGTTCGGATGAAATTTATTATCATAATACATTGCTCTCTTAAGGGGTTAGGTACAGCTTACAGCAGTAAAATTTTTGGAAATATTCAACATTTTTTTCCCTCTATTACTGTATCTTGTACAATAATGTAATTGGTAATATATAAAACACTGTCCTTCTGCTATATAAATAAAATATTTTTACGATTTTTTTTTTTTCAGAATTCAAAATGGTGGCACTTCACTGTGCAGTGATGAAGCGTTTCCCTCATAACTCATAAGTTTTTAGACTTAAATTTATAGGAAAACCGTCCACGTTATTGAAATACACCAGAGGGATAAATTATGTTTTATTAGATTTCCTATCAATATGGGCAGAAATCACGATCCTACTCGGAGTAGTTACCGAATAAGAGATTGTTAAACATTTGGGAAAAAGACATTTTTTTCTGAAAAAAAAACTATGAACATCAATATGGCATTACAGTTTTTTGTTTCATAAAACATGAGCTATTCGCTCTGAAAATCTGAAAGTCTTTCATTTTACTTGCGTGCGCGTGTTGTGTTTGTGTGTGTGTGTGTGTGTATGTATTTTTTGTGTTTTTTTTTTTAGTTTTTTGGTTTGTTTTTTTGACGTTTTATTGTGTTGCTTTTTTGTGTTTGTTTTTTGTGTCTTGTTTTTTGATGTTTTTTTGTGTTGTTTTTTTTGTGTGTTGTTTTTTGTGTTGTTTTTTGTGTGTTGTTTTTTTGTGTGTTGTTTTTTGTGTGTTGTTTTTTTGTGTTGTTTTTTTGTGTTGTTTTTTGTTGTTTTTTTGTGTTGTTTTTAGTGTTGATTTTTGTGTTGTTTTTTGTGTGTTGTGCCGGTTTTTTTGAAATGAGTTTTTTTTTTGTGGGGTTGTTTGTTTTTGCACCGCCTTGTTTTTTTGTGTGTTTTTTTTTTTTTTTTGTGTGTTGTTTTTTGTTGTTTTTTCACCCAGCATTTGTTTTTTATTGGGTTGAGGGAAAACCCCGTGAAAAACCTTTTTTGTGGTAACTTTTGTCCCAACCGTGTGTTGTCGAACCCGTTTTTTTGCTGGTTTTTTTGTGGCTAGACGTGCTAACCGTTTGTTGTTTTTTTTTGTGGCGTGGTTTTTATAAAGAACCAGTTGCTAAAAACCGGAATATATCAATAATATCAAGCCGAAAGTATAAACGTTTCACGCAATTACAAGAAATCGTATGAATTTCTTATTACTTTAAGTATTTCTCACTTAGGCCTATACTTCTTCCATTTTCCAGTGGACCTCCTCTAAAATTTCACTTCGGTTATTAATTTTTTTGTCCGCCAAATGTCCGCGTTTCCGCTTCATATACTGTAGTAATATTTTTACCAATGGCATGAGCTATAAATAAGTTTCTTTATGTTTATACTCAATAACAGGTATCAGATCCCTGCTTTAGCAATATAGACTTTAAACTTAATCGCTACAGCTGTTGGAATTGTTCTCCGTTCAAACGTAGACTTCATTTAGGCCTACATCATGTTAAGAGATTTTAATTTGTTCTCCCTATGTCTTTGCACATGACATTGTGCACTTCCCATCCTTATGTTAGGTTTCGTTTCTTGTGCTGCCTTCGTCTGGGTTTTAATCTGGCTTCAGAGATTACAGAGCACGATTTTCCTCGAGATTTCCTACACTATCAAATAACTCTAAGGCTTTTATTTCGGCAGAATACTACACTAACTCGTTACCACTAGTTTTATTTTATTTTCTCTTAAACTTACCATGCTTTCCACACAATATTCCTAACAGATCACGCTTTGAAGAGTCAAGATAACGGTCTCCATGGTGATTTGAATTTGTGTCACTTGGTTATGAAGAAAACTGAACAGCGACACCGAAATGCGTGTTACGTGCGTTTTGCACGGACCTACCAGCTCATTTTATGCATTTAATATTCGAAATCCTTTTAATCTCACTCAGTGATGTGTGAATGGATTTTATTAAGGTTTGCTTTCATGTACATTGGCCTGGTCCAACATTTAAACATTTTGTATTCGAATACTAATATAATTAGTGTTTTTAATGTCGCGTTTTCATTTTATGTTGTCATAAAACCACAAACAAAGCACCATAAATGTACACTTGTATACAAAAACTAATAATAATTGTGTTACGTAGTTTTAAATCCACTACTGTTATTACCTATCCAGTATAAACCGATTTTGTGATTTTGTTACTGCAGAAAGTGAAGGAAAATTTTAGCGTCTGTAAAAACTTTATGAATTAGTGAAAGCATTGGTAACATTAAAGGCTAAAACTTCTGTATTTGAAACTGTATTTCTACTGGATGAATACTTATACATGAGTGTTACATTATCTAGCATTATGTAGAAATGTAGAAGATGGAAACGATGCGATAAAAGAAATTAAATGGGAAACTTTGGAAAACAGACGTAGGAAAACTAGAATAACATCATTGTATAGAGCATATCTAGGTCAGAAAGCATGCGTAGACATAATGGCTCGGTTAGAAAAGCCAACGTACTATGGTAGGAACGATCATGATTTTAAAATCAAATGTAGGAAACAGATCAAGGATGTAGGTAAATTCTCATTTTTAAATAGAACTATAAATGATTGGAATGACCTACCTGCAGCGGTCTTTGAGGAGTTTCAAGAATAATTTAAAAAGTTGTGTATCAAGTGCAAATTAAAATTAAGGTGACATTTAACATTTAATTTTTTAAGGTGACATGTATTTATTTAGCCTGACGAGTTACTTCCTTGGTTTGAATTGTAAATTATTTAAAAATAGCGTGTAAGAGGGCCTTAGACTAGAAATGTTTAGTTTAAATGTAGTTCTGTTTATAAGTATGCATAAGGGTGTAATTATTTGACTTATTTGAACTGTTGTATCAGTGAAGCGAGGTGAGTCAGTGAAGTTATGGTTTTACAGTGCAGTGAATAGTTCCGATCAGTGATAATTTATAGCGTCAATGAAATGTGTTCTATAGTGTCAGTGAGATGTGTCATTGAAATGTGTCCTAAAGTGTCAGTGAAATGCGTCATAGTGCCACTACAGTGAGTGAGATGAGAGTAAAGTGAAAGACTATTGAAACTTATGTAGGGCCTGTACATAATTATGTAGGTTGTATTGTAAAATTAGGTATTTTATTTATGTTTTTAATATTATTGTGTTAAATTATATTGTGTATTCTTATTGTATTGTGTATAAAATTGTATTGTGTATTGTATAATTGTATTGTGTATTGTAAATTTATTGTGTATTGCTTATCATTTTTTGTGTATTGTTTATATTGTGTATACCACTGCCACTGGGTGCTTGCCCACTTGCAGTGTAAATAAATACATACATACATTATCTAGGTTGGGCAAAAATTTCCGACTCTTTTTATAATCTAAATTTTTTTGCAATTAGTGAAATCTGATAGTTTTCACCCTTCCTCTGTAACATGATAAAGTATAAGTGTACACATATTCTGTTTAGATTTGAAATATAACGGACTAATAATGATTGAAGTAGGCCTATTTGTTGGTGGTCAGATTTTACCCACCCTTGGTATTTCATGTTACTTAAATTTTTTAACATTTTCAAGTTTGAATTATGTGATTTTTGTCCATTGTTGTAACTGTTTTCAATGCCGTTAAAGTCGTTGGTTTTTTCAATTCTTCACTTTAGGCCTACCAGTTTCTTGCAGTGTGATGCTGAGAGTAACTCAGTTTGAACTCTTTTCAGCTTGATGTTCATTCAAATCTACACCGTTGTAAGTGGTAGTCAAAATTATGGAATGATTTAAATTGCATTAGCCAGTGTGGTCAATTGAGGTTAGGGTAGCTATATGTTAATCAAAATAAATATGATTAAATCACTTTGTGATTTAAAGACGGCGCCCATACCGTCGGATTTTCTATGGATGACATCTATGAACGTAGTGCAGAGGGCGATTTGGATGACTCTGAGACGATTTTGGGATTGTATCCGGTGTGGCTTAGTGGTTAAAGCATTTATTTTTCTCTCTCTCTCATCATCTGACTGCAAGTTTCATTATACAGAATGTTTACATTAGCCACTCAATTGAGTAGGGTAGATAAACTTCTAGGACTAGTAAGGAATAATTTTAGATAAGAACTCTTAAGAGCGATTTTAGGAATATCAGTTGCAAGTGTTGTGTTCAAGTGTCCAGAATCTTTTTGGTCACACTGTATACTTACAATTTAAAGCGAGAGGCATGCAGTTTTATGGGAGGAAATTATTCGTTTATATAAGTTTATAGGCATGTAAATTGTTGATTGAATGTAAAGCCGAATTTCTTCTGTCTCATTAAGTTCGGTTCCTAGGATACCAGCTCGAAGCTATACACGCGAATCCTCTTAGGTTACGTTATAATTAATAACCACGGAGAAATAGTAGACTAAGCAATGAATATTTTAGCTGCACTGGATCTACTGCTGAACTTTTGAAACTTCTTCGTGTGTCTTCAGAATCAGGTCGTTGAGTTATCATGGGCTTCTCTGAAGGGATAATTCAGTATGAATGACGAAATAGGGAGTTGTAGACATTTTCGCCTCGTACTGTTGTTAAAAATGGTGTCACAAAAACGACACGTACTTTGTTTTATTTATTTATTTATTTATTTATTTATGTTTATTTATTATTTATTTATTTATGTATTTATATTAATCTATTTATTTATCTATTTATCTATTTATTTACTTATTTATTTATTTATTTATTTATTTATTTATTTATTTTGCTAATAATTGTAACATAAAATACAATATATACAGAAAAAACTTTAGCTCTCCCTGAAAGAGTAGAACTCGTACTCAGGGGCTGATGATAAATTACGATATTCTGTGGCAGTGTCCACCAGGCAAGTGCGAAGACCTGAGTTCGACGTGCAGTGAACTTGAACATTGAGCTAGAAGAACTAGCCAAGGCAAGCGAACTGTGAACTGAAAACTGGACAGTTTTGTTCTGCACATAGTGCATTGTGAACATTAATTGGAATTAGTAGTACATTGTTGTTCTTCTCAATAATACACGTCGTGTATTGTCATTTTCGCTGTGTGGAGTGCAATAACAACCACTGTTGCCAACATATCGTCCTACAATCTCGCTAGCTTATCAACAAAAAGTAGCTAAATCTCTCCAAAGTTCGTTAAAAAATCCCCAAAAATGTCGCTAAAAATTAATAATAAAATATTACTAAATAAAAATAAGAAAAACATACATATGCGGAGAAAAATATAATTTCCTTGTCATCACCCTCTTCTGTGGAGTCTGATTGTATTGTTGACGGCTGTGATGTTGAGGTGGAAGGTGTGGGAACAGCTGATTGTGAATACACTGCACTTGATCCAATCATTGGCACTACACTTTCTGGCAAATTGTAAGTGTGGAAATGTTTACCTAAGCGTTTGACCACAATTTTTTTGTGCGAGATCGTGCGTATTTACTTGTTTTCCGCACAGAACCAATACGCGGTAAGTGTTAAATACCACATTCAGTATTCCCAACGTAACACACATAACAATTTCCCTCTTCTTACCGCTTAAGCGCGACATTAATTTTACTGCTTTAGACTTTTAACATTATTTTTAGAGACGTTTAATATAGTAATAATTATAAATTGAAACTTACCACTGCAATTTCACCTAAATTGCAATGTTAATTATTGTTTTTAAATATTTGCAAAAATTAAGTAAAGTCTACTACTCCACGAAACTTATTTCGTTCTTGATACAAGTAACATTAAGGAAGCCGTGAAAAAATCAACAAGATTCCAGATGCCGATGTTATTACTGCAATATGTTATATAAATAATATTGTTAAAATATTAAAATTAAAAATAAATCAATTACATAACCTTACCGTTTGTTTTAAGTTCGCATTTATAGACTTGGGAAAAAAAAGACAGATGTATATCACGGCCTGCTGGAGTATAGTAAACACAGAAAACATTTTATAGCAACAATGTTAAAGAAAGATATTTTGGTTTTCCGAAGTTGCCGTCATTAAACAGAAACCAACATGTTGATTTCATTGCAACTAATTAGAAATTCGTCTTTCAGTTATGTAATAAACGATCTTCGCACAAAATAATGTACGATACACGAGCGGTATGTTTGTTTTCATGTTCTCGGAAATTAAAAAAGCTCAACTACGTTTCGCTTTTTCAATCTTTTCCTCGAACATGAAAACGTCAACATACCGCTCTTGTAACGTATATTAGGCCTACTATTGTGAAATCTAACACTTTTTAAATATATATTAAATATATTAAAACCAGCAAAACTACAGTCTTATTTGCTTCACACGAACTATCGGCACAAAATTCCAAAACTCAATTGCCTCGGGCCGGATCGGAGTGGAAAGGAAAATTTCCACGTTGCGGGTAAGAACCGAGATTGCATTAGCTGGAGCTCGCGACTCGTCACGTGACAATCAAAGTTGCCACCGTTCATGGGTGTTGGAGCAGTAGCATTGAGAGAGAGATCTAGCCCGTGAGAATCATTGAATCAACATCTTTCATACCTGATCACTGATCACAAATATATTATGAGATCAGGGCTTTCACGTATGAATCATGCACCCATGCCTCTTCTAAAACTAAGAAGTGCATAACTTCAGTTAAATATTTTAACTTAAAAGAAAGGAAAAAGTGGAAGAATATAAAAATCAGCAGAAAAGTCGATAATCGTGTTTTGGAATACAAAATTTGTCGCTGAGACTGATTCAACAAATTCCCAAGCTAGATTTAGCGACTTATTGCGCGAGTGGAAAGATTTAAGCACGAGGCGTCAGGATTGCAAATTACTGATAACGACTATCGTGTTGCATACGTTGAGTCCATGAATAAAATTGTTGTAGGGTAAATTATTAAAAATAAAAGTCACATTGTTTTGTAGGTGTTAGTGAAGAATGGTTAATGCGTTGAGAAATAACAATTATAATTAATTATTAATAATATATATTTTTTCGAAGTGTGGAATTTTCGTTATTTATGAAGTTTCAGGGCCTATTTGGCAGTGTTCATGGGAATAATGTGATTAAAATCTTTCTTATTTTACTTCGAGTGGAAGAATTTAAACGAGGCGTCAGCCGATTGCTTAAATTAACATGAGTGTTTTAAAAATATAAACCCAACTCACAAGTACCATCCCAAAAGGTAAATTTATCCATGAAAAAATACATAACGAAAATTATGTTTTATAGAAAAGAAAATATGTTGAAAATAAGTCCTCATGTAATCTTGGACATACCATGGCATGGATTTTAGAATCAATCCCACGTTAAACTTGGTAGGTCAACTTAAATGTATATAAAATTTCCGGCCACGATTATGAAGAATGGTATCTAAGGCGTTGGATAAATAAGAAATTATAATTAATTATATAATTTTAATATATATTTTTTCGTTTTAAACGTGTTTTTCTTCTTTTTCCAAATTTCAGGGAAATTATTTTGTTTACAGTGTTCTTTATGGGAATAATGTGATTAAAATAATTTCTTATTTTACTTTCATTCAAAACTGGTAAGAGGTAATATTAAAACGTAATTTATCATCGTGTCTGTTTAGCTGACGTCGCGCGGTGGAGCGCGTGTTGTTTTCAAATCCTATAAACCCAACTTTAACGCAGGTTCAAGTCTCCTCGCATCCCAAAGGTAAATTATTATCGAGATAAAAAATACGTATTAGATGTTCTCGCAATGCACAAATTTTGCTATAAAAGACAGAGAAAAGAGAAGGAGATTGAGTTTATGTTATTCAGTGTGTGAGAAAAGAGCAAGTCATATATGAGCCTTGTTGTCAGCATCTTGGAGCATCAACCTGCATCACACATTGGACAGTTTTTGGGCTCATGTTCGGTGCCCGTGGCACGATCCCGTTGGAGTGAAACTTTAAATCACCTTAAACAATATAAAATTTCTGGTCAACGATTGATGCCACTAGGATATCACGAGTTAAAATCATCCTTAGAACTATAATTAGTAATCATTTGTAAATAAAATTTTTTGTAAATGATTTCCTAGTTTTCTTATCTCAATGTTTTTTTCTTTTTCTTTCCAAATGTAAATTGTTTTGTTTACTTATTATTCTTTATGAATTGATTAGTAGTCTAAGAACCCTTATTTACGGAGGCTTTTGTTTAAAAAATTTCATTCAATAAAACTTGTAATAAAGAAAATTCAACAATATATTAACTTCTTGAGTAATATTTGAATGGAAAAGTATACGTGTGTGCCCGGGTACTAGGAAAATACTAATGAATGAGATAAAGTTCAAACTGTGGAAAGTCTTTATCTCACTGGTGGAATAAAGTAATGTTGAATAAAAGCCTACTTTACAAACGCAAAACTATTTAGTAAAGGCATGTTTTTCGTTATGGTCATGGATAAAGTTTGTTTTTTTTTAGTAGGCCTAACTGAACCGAATAATTTATCATTGCCTATGTGAAATTTTGTCGATTCGTTAGTATCCCATATTTTCTTTTAAAAAGTGGCAACCCTAATTGGTACTCTAATAGTTAAGCTACTATTCGTATTGTAATTGACTATTACTTACGCTGATTGTACTGCCAGCAATGCTACTAATATTGCTGTTCGTAGTGTTGGTATTACTATTGCTTGTACTGATTCTATCATGCAACTGAAACTCCAGCTTCTCTGTTCCAATATTATAAATTTGATCATCTGTTAATGCAACACGGCGTGGTCTGATTGTTTCTCAAGGGATTGAGGAACTCCCACCCTCCATCCTATTTCACCCTGCCTAGCATTCGGTGACCAGACGACCCGTCCTGTTAAGCAAACACAGGATTGTTCATTTCGCAATGACAATTTTATTCTGCATAAACGAACCAGGATTTTCATCCCCTGGAGATGTGAATTTCCATAATCAAGTTGGCTACCTCTTTGCTTTGGGAATATTCGTCCCACAATTCTGCAGGTAATTTTAATATCGACGTTCAATATTGCTTTATTTCAGTTTATTTAACTTGACATTACCCTCGGCGTCAGTTAAATTAAATTATAGACAGAATACATGTCCAATTGGTATTTCTAGGAGTCCAGAAATCTAATTTTCATGTATATATTAGAGAAATATTTTATTTTTTCGACGCTGTAGCTTTGTATTTGTGTTCAGTCGAGTTTAAAATTTCTGTAACATTTAAAGACAAGTCTAAGACTATGTTGACGTAACCATTAATGGTACAGTGAGAGAAGATGAATTTTATTTATTTATTTTTTATTTATTTATTTATTTAATAATAACATATACATAAAAACGTTACATTAAAATACCCCGAAAGAGCAAAGCTCGTGTTCGGGGACAGTTCCGTTACATAGATACACATACTTTGTATAAAAATACTTCAGAAAAAGCTCACATAAAGATGATAATAAAATTAGTAAATAATAATACTAGTAATAACTGAGTGAAAAAGAGACGATGATGAGATTGATGGATTAATATTAAATTATTATTAGTAGTATAATTAGTGCAGGTCATGTTGTTATAGTAACCAAGATAAAATAGAAAAATACACTTAGGATAGAAATAAACTTGTTTTACAATACATGGTACATAATATATATGCAGGGAAGTCTGTCATATAAATTTTTTAATTGTGGATCTGAAAATTTCATTGCTTAAAGTAGTCAATTCTGGATGAAATTTTATTATCGAATTATATAGCCGTGGACCATAATTTGTACTGCGTAGTAAAGCAGCAGATGTGAAACATTTAGGTTCAACTAATTTAAGAATTTCATTTCGTCTCGTATTATGATCATGTGGCTGAGCTACAAATTTCATTCTATTTTATGATAGAATTTCATTAAAGAGTATTTATAAATTTGGTCAATTCTAAAAACATTCAATTCGGAATGGATCAAATTTGTTGGATAATCCAGTCGCCTTTTCAAACAAATTTTGATTATACGTTTTTGCAACATAATCAGAGGAAGAAGAGCAGTTTTTGTAATGCCTCCCCATCCAGTTATACCATATTGGATAACAGATTCAACTATAGCCAAATAAATCAAACGTAATACATGAGTAGGCAAGTAATGGCGAAGGTTTACAAATTTGTAAATTGTTTTACGTATCCTGTTACATAAAAGGTGATTTTCTATCCCATTTCAAGTGCTGATCAACAATAATTCCCAGTATTTCACATCTACAGATTCTTTCAGGCAAGGGCATTTACAGGTTGTAGAGAGTTTACAAAATGAGTTGTGGATTATTAATTTTAAATGAGAAAGTGATTTCAATTTGTTCAATCCAGAGACTGTTAAAGAAAATGGCACCAAAGTAGTTTAGTTATATTTAGAGATACAGTGATTTGCATCAAGCCAGTTTTTATTATTATTATTATTATTATTATTATTATTATTATTATTATTATTATTATTATTATTATTTATTATTAAAACGGGTTACATCAGATTCTTGTCTATGCGGATGACGTGAATATGTTAGGAGAAAATCCACAAAGGATTAGGGAAAACACAGAAATTCTACTTGAAGCAAGTAAAGCGATAGGTTTGGAAGTAAATCCCGAAAAGACAAGGTATATGATTATGTCTCGTGACCAGAATATTGTACGAAATGGAAACATAAAAATTCGAGATTTATCCTTCGAAGAGATGGAAAAATTCAAATATAATGGAGCAACAGTAACAAATATAAATGACACTCGGGAGGAAATTAAACACAGAATAAATATGAGAAATGCCTGTTATTATTCGGTTGAGAAGCTTTTGTCATCTAGTCTGCTGTCAAAAAATCTAAAAGTTAGGATTTATAAAACAATTATATTACCGGTTATTCTGTATGGTTGTGAAACTTGGACTCTCACGTTGAGAGAGGAACAGAGATTAAAGGTGTTTGAGAATAAGCTTTTTAGGAAAATATTTGGGGCTAAAAGTTACAGGAGATGAAGTTACAGGAGAATAGGAAAAGTTACACAATGCAGAACTGCACGCATTGTATCCTTCACCTGACATAATTAGGAACATTAAATCCAGACGTTTGAGATGGGCAGGGTATGTAACACGTATGGGCGAATCCAGAAATGCATGTAGACTGTTAGTTGGGAGACCGGAGGGAAAAAGACCTTTGGGGAGGCCGAGACGTAGTTGGGAGGATAATATTAAAATGGATTTGAGGGAGGTGGAATATGATGATAGAGAATGGATTAATCTTGCACAGGATAGGGACCAATGGCAGACTTATGTGAGGGCGGCAATGAATCTCCGGGTTCCTTAAAAGCCATTTGTAAGTATTATTATTATTATTATTATTATTATTATTATTATTATTATTATTATTTTTTACTTGGTCATTTAACGACTCTGTATCAACTACGAGGATATTTAGCATCCATGGGATTGGTGATACAGAGATGATATTTAGCGAGATTAGGCTGAGGATTCGCCATAGATTACCTGACATTTACCTTACGGTTGAGGAAAACTTCAGAAAAATTACAACTAGGTATTCAACCCAAGCGGGAATCGAACCCGCGCCCGAGCACAACTCCGGGTTGGCAGATATGAATTATAAGGGAGAAGGTCAGGGCTATAGCCCTTTTATAAAATTTTGTTTTATAAAATTTTGTTTTATATATATATGTACTATATACAGGGTGATTCATGAAGAGTTACCGTCACTTACGGAGTTTATTTCCCAAGATATTTTGAGCAAAAACTATTATATAAACTTGTGTTCTATTCTCAATATTTTCAGAGTTACACTAATTTGAAGTCGTTAAAAATACCTTTTTTCTTTATTTTTAAAGGTAAAGGAATGTTTCAAATAGAGAATGAAGTGTTCAACTTTCCTTAATTGTCTAGTATTCTGAAAATAGAAATTTGTTGTTAATTCCTAAGTTACTTTGTACAAATTTTTTTCTTCAAATTTTCATCTAAAAATTACATTATTCTTGCTGAGTATGACTGTTGTGCATAGCTTATTTTTTTTCGTTTAGTAGATGCATTTAAATCTTACAGCAAATTGCATATACAGTGGACTCTCCTAAGTTCGACTGAACAGAATTGAAAGTTCAGTCCAATAAGGGTAGTGGATGTGGCAGGTGAAATGAATACAAATTCTTATTGGTTATCCATCAACGAATACAGTACTGTACTTGCATTTCCTGCCCGCCCCGAGACTTGTGTATGCGCTTCTAGTACCACAGTGGGTTTCGACAGTTCTGTCTCACAAACGGCACAATTCTCAAATAGAAAAAGAAAAGTTCATTAATTTAAAACCAGTGATTGAATATGGATGTTCTAATCAATAAAATATTCTGTTTTCCTTTATCAAAAGTATTAGTACAAGACACAGAACCAATTCCAATTCAAATCGCAAACCTATTTCTTAGTGCCCATATAGGGGCGTGTCTAATTCTCCTACGTAAGCAGTCGAACTATAGGATGTCGAACTTGTTTTCTGTCGAACTTAAGAGCTTCCACTGTATTTGAAGGGTTCAGAGCCATAGTGGGCCAAGCGCCATTTATTAAAAACGGAGAA
This sequence comes from Periplaneta americana, assembly GCA_025594305.2. Lineage (NCBI taxonomy): Eukaryota > Metazoa > Arthropoda > Insecta > Blattodea > Blattidae > Periplaneta > Periplaneta americana. Next base: position 97,199,067 of record JAJSOF020000031.1, read on the forward strand.
AACAAGGGTTAAAGTTAACTGAATATCACAGTTTAATGTCATTTAGTTTTAATGTGCATACTTTATGTTACTTGCTATATGTTTAATTAAATTATGATAATCACTTAATTTTAGCTCTTCTTTTCTTCGTTTTTAATATATGGCGCTTGGCCCACTATGGCTCTGAACCCTTCATTTATACTATTTTCTTGTTCTTAATTTTTCTGTAGGTGTTAAGAGCAATGATACGGATTTATTTAGAATAAATTTACCGATTACTTTTCTTGTCCTTTTTATCTTATAAAAAGTAGACATCCATCTTCCATTATCTTTTCTCAGCATCATATACATAAATTCTACAGTACAGTATATTATACGTAAGGTATATTATACATTAAGGCAGCCACCGGCGTGGCTCAGTCGGTTAAGGCGTTTGCCTGCCGGTCTGAAGTTGCGTTCGGGCGCGGGTTCGATCCCCGCTTGGGCTGATTACCTGGTTGACTTTTCCCCAACCGTAATGTGAATGCAAAGCCTATGGCGAATCCTCGGCCTCATCTCGCCAAATATCATCTCGCTATCATCAATCTCATCGACGCTAAATAACCTGGTAGTTGATACAGCGTCGTTAAATAACCAACTAAAAAAACAACTACATTAAGACATAAACACACCGTCTAGCATAGTCGTATGACGAAGCTTCTGGTGAAAACCGTTACGTCACAAATAGTCAAAAAACACTAATGAATTTGCCATCTTGGAAAGATGGATAGACAACCGTTAATGGATTTTTTTGCAGTGATGAAGTGAGCATGAGCCTAAAATAAATAGGCTATCTACGGATATTAGGGCTTAGTTATGTCATGAGTGATGTCTTGTTGGTGTCACTTGGGGGTCCAGATCTGTCTTTAGATAGTTGACTAAACTTCAGCTATGGATATTTTTGTAACAGTTTCTTTACTTAACAATCTTTCCTTACTTGAGTATATTTTGTAATACTTTTTTGATCTATTTTTACATGACGTGGACGTAAAGTTCCAGAAAGTGTTGTAAAATAATGGATAATTTTAGCTGAAACATCCTGTATCATTACTACTCATTGAAGAGGAAAGGAGACACATTTTGGCAGACACGTCTGTAGAAAAAAGACACCAACAAAAATCACACTAAATCTCTTAGTGTTGAAACTACAGCTTCTTTGAAGAGAAGTTGTCAGATGAGTGATAGAAGGACTGAAATAAATTCGCAGTTACGACTTGACTCAAGATCAAACGGCAACTGTGTTATGTAGGCGTCTAGCTGGACATCTGGCATCCAGTACAACTCTTGCAAACACGTGAATTAACGGTAGCATTCATTGTTCCTGAACTAGTGCTGTCAGGTACTGGTTGTGTGGACCTTAAAAAATCTTATGACGGGAATGTGATATCAGCCATTCACAGCTGGTACAGGGACATCATTTTATTTTTACTTGCATTTTTATTGTACCTGCATTTCTGAATGTACTTCACTCTCACCCCTTCACTAATGTCCTTGCTCCCGTCAAACACACAAACTTACGTTTGCCCAGTGAAGTAAACTGCAGTGTATAGTGTGTTTCAGAAATATGGTTGCGTTTTCTATAGAAGAAAGAACCTATATTAATAATATCGTACTAAAAATTATATTCAATAAACGATAAATTAATTTTCAGAGAATATGCGTTTTTAATAATATGCGTACTGAATTGAAGCCTGCATTGTAATGAACGGCAACCATTTTCAGCAACTTGTTTAAAAATTCAGATTAGCTTTTTTTTGAATTGAGGTGGCTAGAAGCAAAGGAATGCTAGTGACATTTGTAATAACATGAGTTAAGTGCATCCAGTGTAAGCTAAAGTATCTAAAATTTTAGTGGTAAAGGGATATTTTAATCGCATCACACATTAATATTTAAATAAATAATTTCACCGATTTTACGAAAGCTTAAATATTTAAAACATATTTTCTCAAAAGTAACAAGTGCACTTACAGCCCTTTACTTTGACCCCCTCAATTTAAATGCACTCTCTGCATGATAATATCAATTAATATGCTAAATAAAGTAGACATTACATAACGAACATAGCCGCCTGAAATGTTAAGTTTTTGAAAAAAAAATGTTACTACTCTACTGTATTTTGATAAATTCCGTAAAAGTGATGATCAAACTGAAAATCGTAATATCGTATTTCCCTACAACATAAATGGATACACTACTTTTCTCTCCTCCTATACCTAGTAAAATGATTTGTTTACATATTGCACTAGTAACATCAAACTCCTGTAATGGAAGGGGGTAACAGTGTTTCCGAGTATAGCCAGGTTAATGTTAAAAATGTTGGTAAAAATAAAGTGATATCCCTGTATAACCCTCCTGCTACCGAGGGTTTTTACCATTTTTACAACTTACTACTACCAAGGGTATGGCTCAAAAGCGTATTGTCAGGTGCATAGCGGGCGTTGACAGTAGGACCTCTTGTAGGGAATATTTTTTACAATATAATATTCTTACTGTTTATGGTATATATATTTTTAATGTTTTACAACTAATTTATAAAAATCTGTCTGATTTTCACCAAAATAGTGACTTCCATACTTTTGATACTCGTAACAAAAATAGTTTAACTATTCCAGTACAGTACTATCGATGTCGGGTAGAGTTCCCGGGTAGCTCAGTTGCTAGAGCGTTGGTACGTTTAACCAAACGTCCCGGGTTCGGGAACAATTTTTCCCTCAAAATTATTCAAATCAACTTTACAGGGAGTTATACCTCAAAGCTTGATTTACATAATCCATGTCACTGTTCGTTAACAGAAAACCACAATTTAAGTCACACAGAGTTAGTGTGCACTCAATGTTGGTTGCTTGACGGTTGTCAGCCCACTTTGAGGTCTGTGGAAAAGTTGGATCGGTGTCGGGTAGAGTTCCCGGGTAGCTCAGTTGCTAGAGCGTTGGTACGTTTAACCAAAGGTCCCGGGTTCGATACCCGGCCCCGGAACAATTTTTCCCTCAAAATTATTCAAATCAACTTTACAGGGAGTTATACCTGAAAACTTGATTTGCATAAGTATTCCAGTACACCATCTTACAAATATTAGCAGAACCTATATGGTCTTTGGTATCAAAATCTACAATAGTTTGCCTTGAGGACATCAAATTTACAAAAGAAAAATACTCACAAATTCAGAAATTATATTAAAATGAAATTAATAAATTTGTGTCCCTACAATCTAGACGATACACGCATGGGCCCTTGAAATGAATAATATATTTTATATTTGACATATTTTAAATTTAATGTAATGTATATATCTGACCATGTCTATGCATATATTGTGCCTTCGACAATAAAAGTTCTATCTAATACAATTATCTATATCAAAATCATGTACCAACCTTTGTTAAGCATTTGGAATAATTTATAATTGATATATTATAGATTTATTCGTAAAGAAAATATAAAAATGTAAAATAATCTTTGTACTTTTAAGAATACAGGATAATTCAAGACTCCACATCCATTTTGTTGAAAACGTGTACCACAATTAATGGATTCTATACAGAGTGGATGGTAACCTCCGCACTAAAACTAAACTGGTAATAGATCATGAGGAGAGATTTCAAAAATGTAAATGAGTTTTTTCTCTAACATTCACAGTTTTAGAGGAAATCGTTATGTTTCTATGAAGCATTTGGTAACATCACGACTGTTGCAATAACTCTAAAAGCACGGCCTGCACTTCCTCTCTTCCTTTCTTCTGCCCTTCGGCGTCCAGTGGTGTTAGGTCTGGGGATCGGGCTGGCCAGGCAATGGGACCACCCCTTCCAATCCATCTACCTGGAAAATGGTGATCTAACCATTGGCGTACTGGAAGTCTGAAATGTTCTGTAGCACCGTCTAGTTGATACCATAGTTGCCTGGCCAGCCCGGTACTCAGACCTAACACCATTGGATTTCTTTCTCTGGGGCTGCATGAAGGAGAAAGTGTACCAAACGGAGATAGCAAGCAGGGAAGAGCTCGATGCAAAGATTAACACGGCCGCAATGGAGATATACCAGCACGGATTGGATAATGTGCAGCGAGAGGTCATACGGTGTACTGAAGCGTGTGTTCGTGCAAGATTGGGACATTTTGAGCATCTGCTCTAGCCAACTGACAATTAGTCTACCTTCTATCAAGCAGACAGGTCCATTAGGTTTGGAATCAAATGGGGATAGATACGGTACGTGATATTCGTGTAACTCTGAAAAGGGGATGAGTATTGAAAAAGTGTATTAGGATTTTTTATTGCAAATAAGGTCCTAAATCACCTCCTAAGGATTGACTTGACTTTTTGATACTCTGTATATAATAATAATAATAATAATAATAATAATAATAATAATAATAATAATAATAATAAAGATAGTGTAATATAATAATAATAATAATAATAATAATAATAATAATAATAATAATAATAATAATAATATGTTTTTGAATATATTGAAATAACGATGTATATAACATACAAATGTAATAATATTGCAGAAATCTATCAATGAAGTAGCACAGTATGTTGAGATTGAAATAGGAAATCCTCTGTGATGTGTTGGTAGCCATAGTAACAGCTTCTGCCGCTTCTCTCACATGACTGGGTGATCCAATTTGAAGTGTTGAATATGAAGGAGAAAACATCAAAGACGCTAATTGAAAATCCAATTTTTAAAGAGTTCTCGTAAATTGTCGGTTCACGGCACTTTTCATATTATCACATCAAGTATGAAGTTTTTTCTTTCGCTTTCATAAAAACGTGTGAGGTAAGTTATATATTATTTTTACCAGCGGGAGGGGAATTTAATATTCATACATGCATACTCTGGTGAGATGCCTGACTAGATATAGTGTAACGTAATGCAAAGCATGATGTAATACAGCTTACTTTGTGGTTTACCGAGGGTTAAGGCGCGAATTTAACGCCTGCGGAGGTGAAGGTCGTGGGATTTAATCTCATCTGGGTCAGGGATGGGCGTCCGTTGCCAATACAATGTTTGTTATGTAGTTAGATGGAGATTGCCCAGTCCTACATCACAAGTTCTTGGATTCACAGCGTATATAGAGAGTTTAAGTGGTGAGTAAGACGTTAGATTGGGAGGAGAATGTTATCAAAGAAGATAAAGGAAACAAGAATGGACGAGAAGATGGGTACGAAACAGAATTACGAAGGAATACGTCAGATCTATAGAAAGCTGAGAAGCAAACATTCTGATGGGGGCAGATAAAAAAGTTAAACTTTTTTCTTTCACCATGTTAATAATGTCAAAAGAAGTGTTTATACAAATTTTGGCTACTCGACCGCAATTACGAGGCCCGTAGAAAAATAAGTTCATCAAGGGCCGTTAACAGAAAGAAGACACAATTTCATTGAAAAAATTTATTGGAACAGACACAGCAATTGTTGAGCTGTTTTTCAAAATATTCCCCACCGGAATTGAAACATGGGATCGACAGAGAGGTGCAGACGGCTGTCAAACGCTGGTTCCGATCCCAGAGGGCTGACTTCTACGACACAAGGATACAAAAATTGATCCCGTGGTATGACAAATGTCTCAATTCCAGTGGAGGATATGTTGAAAAATAGCGCAACAATTGTTGTATCTGTTTCAATAAATCTTTCAATGTAATTGTGTTTTTTTTCTGTAAACGGCCCCAGGGAAAATCACTTTCTGGACGGCTTTTTTTGGCTGCAGAAAATATATCAAGTACTGTACATTATATTAGTACGAATTTTTTCTACAGAGTGTTTATTTTATAAACCTTTACCATTATACAGTATGGTCTCCTCGTCGAGAGGCCGTACTGTATAACTTCTAAGCAAAATGTCTTCCACAGGGTTAAAAGAAAACATGTTGTGCTACGAAAAAAGTGCAAGTAATTGAGTGGTTTGAGAAAAGAGAAACTGTGGTTCATCTCGCAACAGAATACGGAATAGGAATTACAACTGTGCACGGTTTAATGAAAAACAAATGAGGAGTTTAGTTTACTAATACATACGATGAAAGAGTAATGGAACGGAGAAAAATTCTTCCGGCGCCGGGATTTGAACCCGGGTTTTCAGCTCTACGTGCTGATGCTTTACCCACTAAGCCACACCGGATACAACCCCGGCGTCGGACAGAATCGTCTCAGATTAAGCTCCAACTCTTGGGTTCCCGGGGTTATGTTCGACGCCGGTGTTGTATCCGGTGTGGCTTAGTGGGTAAAGCATCAGCACGTAGAGCTGAAAACCCGGGTTCAAATCCGTTCCATTATTCTTTCATCGTATGATGACGCAGAATATCTGCATGGAAATAGCATATGTACTTCGGTACATTAAAATAATATATATGATATGCGTAAATCACTTCGTGATTTAAGACGGCGCTTATTCGTCGGATCCCGGCCAACTAGTCACGAGTGCACCTCAGCACATGTGTGGACTTCGGTCCTACGTTCATAGACATATATGACGTAGTGCAGAGGGCGGCCACTAGAGGGAACCCAAGAGTTGGAGCTTAATCTGAGACGATTCTGTCCGACGCCGGGGTTGTATCCGGTGTGGCTTAGGGGGTAAAGCATCAGCACGTAGAGCTGAAAACCCGGGTTCAAATCCCGGCGCCGGAGAGAATTTTTCTCCGTTCCATTACTCTTTCATCGTATGATGACGCAGAATATCTGCATGGAAATATCATATGTACTTCGGTACATTAAAATAATATATATTACTAATACATAATTTTTCAGTATGAAGGAAAAACGTTTGCAAAGAGCCAAGGATTTGTAACCAAGACTATTCTTTCATCATACAAATCCATGTGATGTATCTGGCTTTGGAGCATAAAAGTGCTATAGCAGTTGTAGAATCATGTGAAGATATGAAAATCTGCAGTGCTCAGGAAAAGTGACACAAGTCAGTTTTCACAAACCTTTTTTGATAATTTATTGACAACTTACACTAGTTTATGTCGATTTGATTTTTTTCTGTATGAATTATTGTAATGAGGAGGAATACCTATGTATTTTTTTCTAAGCGAACAGATGTTCAATAAGTTGTCAATAAATTATCAAAAAGGATTTATGCTCCACCATGCCGAAATGTAGTAATTATACACCTGGTAGTAGCCCTTTAATGCACCTCATTAAAGTACACCTATTCATTATAATTCAGTTGTTCAGCGAATGAGAAATCACCATTGTACCATTATAAAACCGCAAGTATCGATTATTCTCTGATATGCAAACGAAAGACAATTAGCGAAACGTCACGGAGGCAGAAAATCCAATACTGTCGCAGAAGGTTATATTCTGTTACTATAATAATTAGCGTTAATTTTAAATAATATTCAAATAAATTCAATTTGTCATCTCGTTTTTCAATTCTAAATCAATTTCCAGGTTATATCAAGACTAATGTTCATGTTATTCTCTAGATTATATCAAGGTCAATGACATTCGTGCCTCGGAAAAAATCAACACTTTCGCGTCTGCGCACATCTCACAATTCAGGTCAGTTCCGCTCCTCACTTACATAACCATAACATGAATGCTTATGAATAATTTCAAGTTAGAAATATGGTCGAGCATAAAAAGTCGTATGAAACTTGCCTATAATGGTAATTAAGACGCTCGTATGAAAATTATGAAACTCATAAACTAACATACTCGCGTCTTAATTACTACCATTATAGTCTCGTTGCATAATGTACTATTGTGGAAACTGACTTGAGTCACTTTTCCCGAGCACTACAGAATTATAACATTAACTCATTTTCGAAAAAAAAAAAAAAAAGTGATGTATATCTGATTTTGCAACTACACGCCTCAAATATAAAGTGTATAAAGTATGTAAATCTACAACATGAGACCTGTACTATTCCTACTTTTCGTCAGACAGTCGTCATAAGGAGTTTTGTCGTTGAAAATCAGACTTAAATTAGTGAAGTTCCGATCTACTACCTAGCGTGATAAAACAGAAGAGCACGGAAGAAATTACGAAGGTGTATTATGCACGGTTCGGTTCGGATTATCCGGTTTTTCAATCAACCGTCCATCCCGTTCATTACCACGGATAATAGAGGTTCTGACATAATTAGGAACATTAAATCCAGACGTTTGAGATGGGCAGGACATGTAGCACGTATGGGCGAATCCAGAAATGCATATAGAGTGTTAGTTGGAAGGCCGGAGGGAAAAAGATCTTTGGGGAGGCCGAGACGTAGATGGGAGGATAATATTAAAATGGATTTGAGGGAGGTGGGATATGATGATAGAGACTGGATTAATCTTGCACAGGATAGGGACCGATGGCGGGGTTATGTGAGGGCGGCAATGAACCTTCAGGTTCCTCAAAAGCCATTTGTAAGTAAGTTGTAAGTAAGTAATAGAGGTTCTACTGTACGGTGAAAATATTCACTCGCTATTTCATTTACAAGAGAAAATGAAATATTTTCTGTAAACTTCAGTTAACTTGAGATTCGTCAGTTATATTTAACTTGAAGTTAAGACTAAATAATCTAAAGTATGTATGTATGTATGTATGTATGTATGTATGTATGTATGTATGTATGTATGTATGTATGTATGTATGTATGTATGTATGCATGTATTTATGTATGTATGTATGTATGTATGTATTTATTCACACTGCAATGGGTATATACCCGGTGGCAGTGGTAACTAATCACACTCAATAGTGACAATAATAAACACAATTAATAAAAATACAATTAATAATAATAATACTAATAATTAATACTAACAATAATTTATAATAATAATAATAATAATAATAATAATAATAATAATAATAATAATAATAATAATAATAACAGGAACATCCTAAATTAAATGAAGCACGATCACTTAAAATAACATTTAAAGTAAATCTAATTTGTATCTTAAATCTAAGTTCGACCTAAAACCCATGAGTATGATATGTTCATATCTGCACAAGCACCTTTCAACACTACATTCATTTCGCTGTCAACTCACTCACTGCACTGGAACTACGACACATTTCACTGATTCTATCCTGATTTCACTAACACTTCAAAAACATTTCACTGTTCAAATACTTTGCACTGCCACTATAAACTATAAAGCTTCCCTGACAGGAACATGTTTCACTGACACAACACACTTCACTGACACAACATAATTCTTCACTGATACAACACTTCAATAACAAAATATCATTTACACCCTTTATATTCTGTGTATAATTACCGTCTATTAGTAAAGTCCTTTAGCCTATTTTTAAATACATTTTTGGTTGTTGGTGAAGCCTTTAGTAAGTCTGCAGGTAAAGCATTCCAGTCCCTGATAGTACGATTGAGAAAAGAAAACTTTCCAGTGTCCGTCCTCTGTCTTCTTTCCCTCAATTTATATGAGTGGTCGTTCCTTGAAGAGTAATTTGGCGGCTGCAACCTATTTTTATTTCTTCCAGGCAGGCTCACCTCTGTATGTTTTGAACATTGCGCATAATCGAATTCGCGTTCTCCTGTCCGTGAGTGTGTCCCATTTTAATGGTGAATTTTTCCGACAACACTTGAGAGCCGTTTTTAATCTTTTCCAGTGTCTTAATATGTTCTAATCTGTAAGGATCCCAAGATGCAGCACCATATTCCATTACTGGACGAACTAGTGATTTATATGCAATCTCTTTGGATTTATCAGAGCCTTTTCAGAGCCTAGGCTATTTATAAAACCAAAAATTCGCAGTTGAGTCTAACTGAAGATTAATTTGATGTTTTAATCTGAGGTTAATTATTATTTATACAACTGGCCCTTAATCTGTTGTTGAAACATGAAACGAATACATTATTACAAGCTCCAACATTTAATAAAATTACATCAGCGAGACCCTGTTAATCTTAATTTAGAAATTAACGTCGTGAACCAAGTTAACATACGCTCTTTCCAGGCAGTTTGATGAAACATCAGTAAGTTAAGCCCATCAGGTAGAGCAGAGCTTATCTGTAGGCGAAAAGCCGATGACAATTAACACAAGTTATAGGCGCACACCTGCTGAAAAAAATATTCCCTACAGCACTCGTTTGAGAGGCTGTAAATAGCAAAATTTGGGTTGTTATTCGGACGCGTTGCATCCGCTCAGGAAAAAAAAAAAGAGGGAGGCGACATTTGTTTTTCATTTCAGCTCGTATTTGTTTGTCTCTTTTTTTTTAAATTAAGCAAACATTTTAATTTCACATTCAACGGATTACGTTACTAATTTTAATAGCTCCATTTTATACCCAACGTCATGTGAAAGTCGTTTTCTCGCTTAATAAAAACGCCACGATTTTCCCACAAAGAGACTCCTTTTTACGTTTTCTAACCTTCTTTTATTTTATTTTTTTCGGCGGAAGACCCCATTCGTTTGTTCTTCCTTCCTGCGTTGAAACAATTGAGAAATTACAACCGCGTGGCTGCCTTCAGACTTCTGCTCCTTGAAAATACGTTCGTTAAAATAAAATCGCGGAGAGGAATTTCGCGGGTAATATAACACGTGTGTTTGCATCGTAATTAACTTTAGCTTAAATATAGCATCAGTAGGCTAAGTGTTTATAAAATATGTTATGACAATATCTGAAAGAACTATTATTATTATTATTGTTGTTGCTGTTATTATTATTATTATTATTATTATTATTATTATTATTGTTATTATTATTCATCTCACTGACATTTTCTATCATTCATTCTCATCATCATTTGTTGTTTTGTTTTGTTTTGTATTTTGTGCTAAACTGTAGTTGGCATTGTGCTGTTGTTTTACACGTTAATATTCTAAATAAATAAATAAATAAATAATAATAATTATTGTTATTATTTTATTATTTATTATTATTATTATTATTATTATTATTATTATTATTATTGTTATTATTATTCATCTGACTGACATTTTCTATCATTCATTCTCATCATCATTTGTTGTTTTGTTTTGTTTTGTATTTTGTGCTAAACTGTAATTGGCATTGTGCTGTTGTTTTATTAATATTCTAAATAAATAAATAATAATAATAATTATTATTATTATTATTATTATTATTATTATTATTATTATTATTATTATTATTATTATTATTATTATTCATCTTGACATTTTCTATCATTCATTCTCATCATCATTTGTTGTTTTGTTTTGTTTTGTATTTTGTGCTAAACTGTAATTGGCATTGTGCTGTTGTTTTTACACGTTAATATTCTAAATAAATAAATAAATAAATAATAATAATAATTGTTATTATTTTATTATTATTTATTATTATTATTATTATTATTGTTATTATTATTCATCTCACTGACATTTTCTATCATTCATTCTCATCATCATTTGTTGTTTTGTTTTGTTTTGTATTTTGTGCTAAACTGTAATTGGCATTGTGTGTTGTTTTTACACGTTAATATTCTAAATAAATAAATAAATAAATAATAATAATAATTATTACTATTATTATTATTATTATTATTTATTATTATTATTATTGTTATTATTATTCATCTCACTTACATTTTCTATCATTCATTCTCATCATCATTTGTTGTTTTGTTTTGTTTTGTATTTTGTGCTAAACTGTAATTGGCATTGTGCTGTTGTTTTACACGTTAATATTCTAAATAAATAAATACATAAATGAATAAATAATTATTTTTATTACTATTATTATTGTTGTTATTATTGTTATTATTATTATTATTATTATTATTATTATTATTATTATTATTATTATTATTATTATTATTATTTTTTATTATTATTTATGATGGTTAGATTAATTTTTAGGGATCAATGGCGGGCTTATGTTAGGGCGGCAATGAACCTATTTTAAAAGCCAGTAAGTATAAGTATTATTATTATTATTATTATTATTAATTATTAATCTTATTATTTTTATAATTATTTTATTATTATTTTTAATATTATTGTTATTATTTTTATTATTTTTATTATTATTTTTTATTATTATTTTTATATAATAATTATTTTTTATTGTTTTATTATTATTATTTTATAATTGTTATTATTATTATTTTTTATAATTGTTATTATTATTTTATTATTATTATTTTTATTATTTATATTATTATTACTTATATTATTATTATTATTATTATTATTATTATTATTATTATTATTCATAGTTTTCTGCCCAACCGCAGATCTTTCACTGCAAACCCAGCATTCTCCAATCTTTTCTATTTTCTGCCTTCGTTTTAGTCTTCGCACTTGATTCATATGTATTAATGTCGTCTACCATCTGATATCTTTTTCTGCTCCGAGCTCTTCTCCTGTTTATTCAATTCGCAGTTTTTTCTCATTCATTGAGCCAGCCAATTCTTTTTTCTCTTCCTCATCAGTGTAAGCATCATTCTTTCTTCACTCACTCTTTCCAACACAACTTCGTTTCTTATTCTGTTTGTCCATTTCACACGCTTCATTTTTCTCCATATCCACATTTCAAATGCTCCTATTCGCTTTTCTTCACTTTGTCTTAACACCCATGTTTCTACCCCCATAAAATGTCACACTCCAAACAAAGCACTTCACTAGCCTCGTCCTTAGTTCTTTTTGTAGGTACTCCTTTTCCTATTAAAAGCTTCTTTGTCGGTACTATCTTCCTTTTGACTTCCTAGTAGCAGCTCATGTTACAGCTTATAGTAGCCTACACTACAAGTATTTGAAGCTGTCCATTGGCTCTACTGCCTTATTTAGAATTTCGACAACCATGATCTTCGTCTTATTTGCATTTACCTTCATCCCAAACTGCTCACAACTGTCATTTAGCTCCAGTAGCATATCCCATATTGCTTATGGTTTACATGTTATTCTTTGACTATGTTCATAGTTTAACAAACATTCTGCTGTGACAAGTAAT